>CM040124.1:325201532-325801532 GCA_022559845.1 Amorphophallus konjac | reverse complement strand
GGGGCTTCATCTGCCTTCTTTTTGTCCTGGTACAGACTGGCAGGGGGAGGAACCTGGACACCTCGTATCTCTGGTTCCGGGATTTGATAGGGTTGCTCCCCTCTGAACATGATATTATGGTTGGCTGGTGGTGGGCGCCCCCATCTTCTCCCAGAACGTGTTGCATGGGCCGAGGTAGAGGCTTCGGCATGGTTAGCTTCTAGCGGAGCGTTGGATGCTTCCGGCTCATCGTCCTCCCCGGGCAAGGAGAAGAGTACTGACAGAGTGTTACATTGTACTGTCGTGACCTTCTTTCCTTTCTTGGATTTGGGCCGTTTCTTCTTCTTTTGGGAATTTGACTTTGCTGGCTCCTGCCCCCAGAAGGGCTCATTTTCAGCTTCTTCTTGTTCTGCCTCTGGCTGCTCTTTAATTTTCAATTCTTCGAGTTGTTCCCAGAGTATACAGTCTTTCATCAGCAGATGCTTGGGCTTCTTCTGCTCGTACTCATCGAGCTCATTAATATATTGCTGCAGACGCCTGGCTGCAGGGCTTACTTCTTTATGTGTAAAGAGGGGAGTTTGTCTCCTCCGGTTGTGAGTAGGGATCCGGATGACTGGTCCAGTCTCAGTTGTATGCCATATTGACTTTATCGGAGGCGGCTCAGGCCTTGGTGTAACACCCCGGATAACTGCTCCGTTGGTTTTGACTGCGGGAGTCTTCTTTCTACTTTTTATGGGTATCATCTGCCATCCTTCCTGATCTTTCTGCGGGGTGAGGAAGCAAGCTTCATAGGTATTCTTGGTGCATTCTTCAACGGCCTCTTTGGGCAGCTGTTGGTAGACTGAGATCATATTGGCAGCCACTCTCCAGGGTGGAGGCTCATGTGGATGAGGCGGCTTTACCTGGTAATCTCCCAGCTGCAGCTCACCTTTCTTGACCATTCCTTCCATGATATCTTTGAAGACATAACAATCTTCAATTGCGTGCCCCAGCGCGCGGTGAAATGGACAGAACAGCGGATCATCTTTCTTTGCTGCATCGGCTGGTCTTTTGGGTTCAGGCAATGTTACCTTATTGAACTTGTATGCCCAGTTGAACAGTGCGGCCGTCTTATCCTTTGGGAAGGAATATGCCTTTCTCATCTTGTCTCTCAGAGAGACTTTATCCTTCCTTTCTGCTGTATCTGCCAGCGGGGGAGCTTCATCTGCCCCTTTCTTCCCCTTCTACTGCTCGAAGGGTCTGAAATCGTCGGCGTTGGCCTCAGAGTGTGATGGCCGTCGTTCATTGGATTTTCCCTTCGGCATAGTGAGAACATTGGCGGTCGGACGCTTGGACAAGAACGTCTCGACCTCTGCCACTATATTGTTCAGTCGGTCGAATGTTCTGACATCTACACCGATCATCTTTTCTAGCACCTCCCTCCTGAGGCTCTGCTTGCATATCTGCACCGCATCTTCCTGATGAGGAGGCCTTCGGCATCTCATGGCTAAATTCCTCCACCTTTTGATGTAGTCCAGTGCAGTCTCAGCTTGTTTCTGCCTGGTTGCATATAGCTCTGCTATCGTGATTTCCCTTTCCGTGACATGAAATCTGTCGCGGAACTTTCTTTGCATATCAGGCCAATCAACCACTGACCCGGCTGGCAGGCTTGAGTACCATTCAAAGGCCAACCCAGTGAGGGATGAGCCAAAGAACTTGAGCAGATAAGCTTCGTCGACTGCTAGGTCGCCCATGATTGTAGTGTAGTAGGCTATATGCTCCCTAGGGGAGCCTTGGCCATTAAATTTCTCAAACTTCGGCGGCTTACTGACGCCTGGGGGTAGTTTCTTAGCAGCATATTAGGGAGGATAGGGTACCCTGTACACATCATAAGTACCCGCATCACCACCGGTCTTTTCTGACAGCTTCATTTCCACAATTCTTTCAATCATCTGCTTGTGGGCCACAGCTGGATCTATCTCTTCTGGGAAGAAGTGAGCTTGTTGCTGGCTGTGAGGAGTTGTCATCACAGTGGCGCGCAAGATGGGCGCGGTAGGCTGTGTCTGAGACACAGAGGGCTGAGCTGCTGTTTGCTGTGGAACAGGTTGACTCGGTGTCTTGCCCTTATCAGCTAGGAGAGGATTAGCCAGGATAGTTGTTTCTGTGGAGCTGGATGTCTGCCCCGTAGGTTCAGCTTGCTTCGAGACTGATGTAGCTTCCTGTCTCTCATTGAGCTGTCTTCGGAGAGCGCTGATCTCCTACTGATATCTCCTGAACATCATCTGGATCATGGGATCCATAGTTGATGGGATTTGTATATCTTCAGAAGTCCCTTCAGCATCATCAACGAAGGGGTTATCTCCATCTTCTGTTGTTACCACATTAACTGTCATAGTGGTAATCCTGCGGGCTTCATCATCAATTTTCATTTTATCCTTTGCGGCCTGGCCTCTTCTTGTGACAGGACCAGGTCTAGTTGCCAGCCTGAGCAATTCATCTGGCTGAGTTGGTAGTATATCTTGCCCCCTGGCCAGTCCAGCCATGTTGCAGGCGAAGATTTGCATCTTTCCTTTTCGCATGTAGACCTTTCTTTTTATTTGGCTAGGATATCTGAGCCAGTCAAAGACCGATATTCTTTCTTTCTCTTCTTCCCCGTGCAGGTCTTCTTCATTATATCTGGCCCTGAGGCCTTCTCCATAGTCATTTGAATCGGAGGAGGAGGCTCCGATCATCATTTCTTGGAAGGTTTCTTCTTCTTCATCATCCCTGGTGCCCAAGGCACGGGATAGTCTTTGTTGACCTAGGGCAGAGCTCCCTAGGTAGTGGAAGTAGTCTTGGACTACTTGCTTTGTCTCTTCAGAGTTGTGCCTTTGCAGCTCAGGTTGGGACATTAGTCTTTCCTGGCTTCTTTGCTGATAGGCCAGTCTTGTTATCTGAGCATTCAAATGCTCGGCCTTGGAATATTTGAAGATGTCGGCCTGTCTGGCACAGGCCCTCGATCTTCTTGGGACGGCAACCATGGCTGGTTCACACACTCCCGCATCGTTATTCCGGCAGCAGTTGGCAGCAACATCATGGTTCTTTCTCTGCCATCTTCTGCCCCCGGCCCTGGGGTGGGTGACAGCAAGGTCTTCTTTCTTCTCAAGTGTCCTACCCCTCATTATGGGGCGAGCAGCAGTCAGCTTTCTTTCTCCATCGTTTCTTTCATCTCTCCTACCCCAGGCTCTGGGGTGAGCAGCAATAGCATTTCCTGTTTCTTTTCCCTCTCTTCTTTGGCTTCCCGCCCTGAAGTGGGTGACAGCATCATTGGTAGCCTTCTCCTCATCTTGAGCTGGAGCCTAGCTCTGCATCTTCTTCGGTCGCCAGACCTGTTTGTATTTTGCTGGCTTGGGCACCAGCGGCTTCCTCTCATCGGCCTCCCAGTTGGCATGCCTGGTGGCCAGAGTTTGGAATCTGTTCGTAGTGGGCACTTGCGGGACGATCACATCTGGGTTGACCTCCCTCGGGCGGCCGTTGAGGTTCGTCCGGATCCCTCCGATCATCATGGTCTTTCTGGAGTTGGAAAGACAACGGTCAGCAGTGACATACCGGCTCCTCCGGTTGGTCCTCCTCCCCTTTTGAGCAGCAGCGGGGACCATGTCCCTTTTCTGGACGTGGTGGACATAGCAGGCGACGGCCGTGGGGGCCGTCTTCTCTGGCAAGCTGTCCTTCTGGACAGTGGTCTTCATTGGGGCACTCGCAGCAGTGCCTTGCTCATTGTTATCGACCTTCAGAAGGTCGGTGTAGACGACGCCCAAGCAGTTGGGCAGCCCGACAGCTGGGGGAAACGAGCCGAACGCCAGTGGTACCGCCAAGTATCCCTCCTGGACATGCATGTCCACCGGTTGTTTGTTGAAGCAAACGGACATGATTCCAACTGTCATTATAGATTCCTGGAAATAAGGAAAGTACACAGAATCAGAAGTTTCAGGGGGGCCCGCCGGGCCTCCTACTTTAGCGTAAAGATGAAGGGAGACCAAGTCCCACCGGGCGTGCCAGACTTGTGGACGCGGATTTTTATTTATTTATTTATTTATTCATGTATTTATATTTACGGATTTATTGGCGTGCCAGTCACATGTGTGACGATTCCATTGTGCGCTCGATCTGACATGGTCAGTCAATTGTGAGTGATCGTGTCGGGACCTGAAGTCCGTCATACCATGAACGTTATGACGTTAATTACGTCCTTCCGGGGAAGGACAACCCTTGATTAAATGCTAAAGTAAGAGGCCTCGAGAGGCAAATAGATATTCACATGCTTAACTTTAAACTTCATACTAGGGCCGGGGAGGCGGGTAAGATAATAACATCAACCACAGAAACCGACTAGATCGCGTGGTTGGCAGTTCAAAACAGTTATACTTGGTGGAAACAAGGATATAGAAGATATTTATCACGGGAAGGCAAAGCCATGGCCATGATATAGGTTTAAAGCTTCGATCGGTATTTCGACGGCCTCTTCTCTTAATCTGGGTTATGTCCAGGGGGAAATAGACTATCACCCACGGAATGCCGAGATGAAAGCCGAGAGCTAGAGAGGCCGAACCTCCCGACCCGTGTACATATGGGCTATGGGGTAATGTGTGATTTTCCCTTTGACAAGCTAGCGGGATTCATGCAGTGGCAAGACCCCCCCCCCCCCCCCCCCCGAGCAAAAGGGTTATTCGTAAATCCGTTGTAGTTAGGTGGAACATAGGGGTTATGACTCCCCTTCAATTTTATCCCCGGGACATATCGGGTGATCCACAGATATCCCTTGTGTGGGTTCGCTTTGGGTATTGGAATTCATTGGGTGGTAGATCGGGCTCTCGGCACGCTCTGAATGGACACAGGCTCTCGGCACGACCCAAAAATGGGAAGGCCAGGGCTTCCGGCGCCAAAACAAGAAGGCTGGGGGTTCCCGGCGCCAAGACGAGAGGGCTTGGGTTCCCGGGGCGACGAAGAAATGCTAGAAGAGGGTCTCGGCGCGACGCGGCTGAGGAAGGCTCCCGGCGCGACGCGGCTGCAAGAGGGGGTGGCTCCCGGCGCGCTCAGCCGAAGGGGAGGAAACCTCCCGGCGCGGCCAGAATGCAGGGCTCCCGGCGCGACGGCCAGAGTACAGGGCTCCCGGCGCGACGGCCAGAAAGCCAAAATCAGGTCTCGGCGCCCGAAGGATGGCGCCGAGAGCTATTCACCGTGTTTACTGTAGGTTGATCCGAGAGGTAAGAGGGCGCCGGGACCAGAACAGAGCTTACGGTACTCTGTTTTGGGTTTCTGATTGATTCAGGCCAAGGGGAAGGGTTTCTTTGGGGTCAAAAATAGGTCAGGGCATCAAAGTTGAATTAGATTAAGCTTGGGCTTCATAGGAACATCAGGATCTAGGAGGACTTTGGGAAGGCCAAGGCATAGAGAATCCCTATCACCAGTGTCATACAGAGTCCCGGGGACAGTTTAATGTCGGCTTTCGTGGTCCTGGGAGAATTTTGACAGCATCTCCCCTGGACTCAGCATTTGCCAGGGAATGATAGACGATCACCCACGGAGTGCCGGGGTGAAAGCCAAATAGAGGGGTATTGGACCCCTGATCATGTACATGCCTACAGCACTGTTCCGATGTCCCTTTAGAGGTCAACGAAGCTTACGCAGTGGCGGAGCTCCATTGCCTCGGAAGGTTATAAAAACCGATCGAGTCCGGAAAACCTCGTAGAAAAGGGGAGGGTTATCCCCATTAATTGTCACCCCCGAGGTGCACATGATGGCCCAGGGCATCCCTTGACATAACAAGAGTATTGATGGGGTTTCTTCAGTGGTAGCAAGGGCCTTACGACTTGAGGTTCACAGATTGGCCAAGAGGCAGGCTTCTCGGCGTCAATGGCAAGGATGCTAGAGAGTTCCCGGCACGGGCTTCCCGGAAGGCTAATAAGGTGGCCAAAGGGGCTCTCGGCACGGGGTCTTCCCGGCGTGAAGATAAATCGGCCCCCCGCGCGATGGTGAGAAGGGGAATGGGTGGCTCCCGGCGCGCCCGGGAGATGGGGTCTCGGCGCGAGAAGGCTTGCGCCGAGGGCTGTTCATCAATTTTACTGTTGGCGGGGCCGAGAGCTGTGAGGGCGCCGGGAGAAGAAACAGAGCTTACGGTACTCTGTTTTGGGTTTCATGTTGGTTTTGGCAAGAACTGATGGACTCTATGGGCTCTAGACTGTTCAAGGCATCCACTCTGAGTTGGATTAGGTCTAGAACTCAAAGGAGTATTAGGATTTGAGAGGCATCTGGGAGGCCAAAGTTTGAATACCCCTGTTCATCGCCATTATCATGCAGAGCTTGGGGACAAACTTAATATAGTCATTCGTCACCCTGGGAACCAAGAGATAGCTGTCTCTGGCCCCAGAGGCGACTTCTGTGACATCAACGAAGGAGACACATAGGCTTGGAACCCCGGAGTTTCTCAAGCCTCAATCATTGCACAGCGCGGTTTCATCCCAGCAGCCAAGGAATAGTCTGTTCCGGGCTCTGGGGTGAGCAATAATAGTGCTACGAGGCAGAGAAAAGACACAGACGAAACTGATCATCATGCTATTGATTTACAGATAAAACGGGGAATAGCAATAGGGCTTAAGAAGGAGAAGCGAAAATCAAGCTCAAACTACAGCCCATCATACATATATATCCATTCGTTTGATGATGCCCATCACGGAAGGCACATGGTCAGAAAACCCATATGAAACATCATTCTCACACCCAAACTGATTACAGGGAGAGAGTGAGGGAAAGGGGAACGGACAGATGCCGAGATATTTCGGCTACATTGCATGAATCGAGATAAGATTCAAAAGTATTACATGAAATAGAAGAAAAGAGAAAACAAACATGGGGGAGGGCGGAGCATTGACTCCTCTCCCTCCCCCGGATGCCCACCTGGAGCTTCTTCCCTGGGAATGGGTCTCTTCTCTCTTTCTTTTTCAGCGGAGGAGGCTCTCTCTCTCTCTGGTCTCTTCCCTTTTTCTTTCTTTTTGATCGATGGTCTGGCTTCTGATCCTCCAATCCTCCGATCCTCTGATCCTCCGATCCCCTTTTCTTTCAAAGGGGGTATGTTTATATAGGTCTCATCCTTCTGTGCTCTCGGTGGAGGGCAGTCGGTGTGTCCAGTTCCATTCGAGACATCTCCCGGCGCGACAAGTAGCCCTGCGTTGAGGCTCCCGGCGCCATTCTCAGAAGCCCAATCGGCCGGCCCATTTGGTGCTTTTAGGCCTCATAATTGCCTTGGCTCCTAAGACTTTTGAATTGACTTTCATAAGAATCGAAGGAGACCCCTTTAATAGTGTCATAACTTTGTTGAGCTCATCTTGAGGTTCCATCAGTGGACAAACAGGGGTTTAATCAGTATTGCCGTCTGAATGACGACAAAACCGGATATGTTTCATCGGCATTGTCATCCGAACGGTGACAAGACCAGACATCAGCTTCAGTCTGACAGACTTCGGCCGGGTATGTAATCTGTGGAGAGGGTTGCTCTTCTGTTCTGACTTTGTAGGAGCCCTGACAATCTTTATCTGTCGGTACCGGTTTCATCTTTATCTCATATTACATCCATCAGTAAGCTGACATCTGGCTTATCCTGACATATCATCCGTGGATCCTCGGACGAAGCAGTAGTACAGCTCTTCTTAAAAGGCTGGGAGGTCTCATCAGTCGAGTGACTGCGGCTTCATCGGCGCTGCCGTCTGAATGGCATCGGCACCGGGCATCAGCTTTGGCCGACAAAGGCTTTAGCCGGGTGAATGGTTGACGAGCTTCATCAGTGGTCTTCCACTGTTGGTCTGATCTTTTTTTTTTTTTAGTTATGCTTCCACCCCTGTTGATTTTCTAGGTGTCAACAGGACCTCAATCCGCGTGCTGACCCGTGGTCTGACTGATGTTGGGCATCATGTGGGGGCCGCATGTTAGGGTGTCGTGGGGTCCCGGAATGTGGTGTTCCCGGCTTGTGTCACCGTGAGTCGGTGTCGGTACGAGGAGCGATCCTTGTACTTCATCCGGGTTAGACGTTGCTTTTCGTTGGCTAGAGAGTCTGTACCTTCAGTGACCCTCCACAAGTCGTACCCCTCCGACACACGTGTGTGAGCGACGTCACGCGGTTCTGGGAAGAGCGGAGAAGACGCGGAGCGCGCGGGCTCCTCTTTTTTTGGTGTTTGTTTGCTGCAACACAGAAATAAGAGAAGAGAGAGAAGGGGCCACCACGGGAGATTGCTCCGGCGGGGCGAGCGGAACAAGTGTGATATAGCAAGATATGGGAGTTAAACGGCCATAGCGGGAAGTGACTCGCCGCGGCCTCGGGGGGACGGGAATGGTGCAGAAATTAAATAACAAGAATTGAAACGACCATTGGGGAAGTGACTCGCTGCGGCCTCGAGAATATGAGCAGATAATAAGATGACAGAATATAAAGAGAATACAAAGAGCGGGAATTTAAACGGCCATTGGGGAAGTGACTCGCCGCGGCCTCGAGAACATAAACAGATAAGAATATAACGCATAAGAACGTGAATTTAAACGGCCATTGGGGAAGTGGCTCGCCGCGACCTTGAGAATATGAGCAGAATATAACAGAATATTAAGAGAATATAAGAACGGAAATTTAAACGGCCATTGGGGAAGTGACTCGCCGCGGCCTCGAAAACAAGATGTGATCGCCAGGGGCCGAAAGACCCCAAAATAAGAAAGTGATCGCGCCTACCTCAAGAGCGGGAGATGGCGGGTTGCTTCTTCCTCTCCCTCCGGCCGGCCGACGGAGAGGGCTTTCCTCGGCTACCCTTGCAGAACAACGACAAACAAATGACAAGTGGATTAGAAAGATGGAGGTGTAGTATTCAAATCCTTGCGATAAAAATAACGAAATGATGGCAAGACACACACCTGGTTGGTGTTATCTTTTAAACCCCTCTCGGACTCGAGTAGGAGGAAAATGAGATGATGGATGTAAGAAGTGTATAAGAAAAGGCGCCCTTATGAAGGGGGATAGGGGATGCAAGATGATGAATGCAAAAGAACTACGAAGAAAAGGAAAGAATTGGCTTATTGGATGTGCCGATGGTGAAATCCGGCGGAGCTCCGGCAGCGTGGGGATGACGTGGAAGCGCGGTGGATGAAGACGACCTTCCTCTCGCGAGCATGAGCACCCGAGAAGCCGACAGAACCTCCACCTACAAAAGAACCCACGGGTTAGAAAATGACTCCGTAGCCTCTGGGCTCCGGCAGCCTATCGGATCACTTCGAAGCTCTCCCAGAACTGAGGGGGTGGGCCTCTTTTTATAGGGCTCCGGAGGGTGGAGGCGTCCAGGACCCTGGACACCTCCATCAGGGCCGAACTAATATTTTATTCTATTTTTATTAATTTTTTTGGAATATTTTTGTGGAGGCGTCCAGGGGCCCGGACGCGTACAACAGGTCCACCGAATACTGCTGGCGGCCGCACGCGGTTTGGCACAACGCGTGGTTTTGTGAGCGGCGCCTCGTGATTCAAAAATGGGCGCGTCCAGGTGGCTGGACGTCTCTATAATTTGGCTTTTTTCACACACGACAAACCGGCGTTCGGTGGCCCGCGCCTGTGAGAGAGTTGATGGAGGCGTCCAGGGGCCTGGACTCCTCCAAAATATATTATTTTTGTTTTTGTTTTGTCTTTTTATGCTAGGGCTGGCATTTTGATTTTTTTTTATATTTGTTTTTATGGAGGCGTCCAGGGTCCTGGACGCCTCCATTAATATATATATTTTTATTTATTTGTTTGTTTTTTTATGCCTACTGGCATTTTACACACATTTTTTATTTTTATTTTTATGGAGGTGTCCAGGGGCCTGGACGCCTCCATTAAAAAATATATATTTTTTTATATTTTTTATTTGGTTTTGGGCCCTGAGAAAAGAATAAAAGAAAAGAAAAGAATGGGGGCATCCAGGGGCCTGGACGCCCCCATTAAGACCCACCCGGGTCCTAGTCAGCGGCCGCCCGGCAGACATCCTTCTTGGTCCCGGAACCTCCTGACGCGTTCGACTGGTGTTGATGCCGTCCGAATGCCGTGACGGGACGATTCCGAATGCCGAAAAAGGCAGAAGAAGACCCAAGAAAAGGAAGCACTCGAGTGATTCAAAATGCGTAAGCCGTTGCGGGGCATTGTATAGTAATATGAGACTTTCTCAAGAGACGTCAAGAATGGCGTGTCTACAGCTGCCCCGCCTTGGCGTCTGCTTTGCAAGGGAGCGACACGTAGTGGAATGGTATCGAAGTGGAGTGAAATGAAGTGGGAGCGGACTGATAAGTTGATGCCAAGGTGTGATGAGACACGCTTTTGACGTTACTGTTTGGAATCTTTTCTGAAGTTTCAATGAGGCGACCTTGAAGAAGGTCTTTCAAATATTGACGATTGCTTGGACGGAGATCAAATAAGGGAGGGTGAGATGTGCGCTCAGGCACGAAACAAAAAGAGACCAACTTCTCGGTGTGGAAGTACATGGGTCATAAACCGGAGGTTTCACCTTTGGGGAGCGGTTACCAGCCAATGTGGAAGTGCTGCGGCCAAGGTGGGTCAAACAAGGTCAAAAGTAAAGGAATATCTGAGGGTCTGTCCAAACAAGGGTCTCCTTTGGAAGAGCAGCGTAGGGCTGTCTCAAGGAAACTCAGTATTTTATTCGCAGTGGAATATCTCATATTTGTGGGAATTGAAACACAACGGCTTTCACAATCGAATCACTTGAATGATCTTCCGCAATAAATCAAAGTCCTATATGAATGCATGCTGGGTTTAAAGAAAAATTTAAAACAAACTAAAATAGAAAATAGCCAAGGATAATATTGTCAACTTGTTAAGAACGGGTCAGGATACCGATCCAGTGAGCCGACACTGGGCTGGGGCCCGTTTATCCGCGCACCAACTCACTGAATGGAACCATCGTCCCCATGCTACCACAAATTAACGGTCTATCCGTACAACCCAAATTCTCTCGGGATCATCATCGTTTTTGTTGAAGGGGAACTCAAATCCCAGATTCGTTCGGGCCGCAAGGTCCTTGACATGTTCTAGTAGCGTAGGTATCATATACTACGATGCATGACATGGTGGGACCAACCATTGAAAGGTGGGACAGGAGATAGGACAAAGATGTCCGTTAGTAAAACCTGCACAGGCCATCATGGATTAATAACATCAGAAAGTAGCAGAATCATAGCAGAATCGTACCACAATGGGAAGGAGATCTAGCCAAAATCCTGACATTGACCACTGATGTGACATGTTCTGTCCTGTAGCAATCTTCCCTTCCTATAAGAACTCCCCTTAGGCTAGTTCATTCAGATGCACTAAGGTGGGTTTTGGAAGCTCAGGAGAGGAAGGAGAGGAGAATCTAGAGATTTCAGGATGGAAGGAGAGTCTTCCCGCGTTATGAAGAGGAGCAGGCCTAGCAGCGAGATCAGGCGACTCTCCGACCTCGAGGGTCATCTGAGTGGGACGATCATGCCGCATATGGTAAGCTGATTCATTTCAAATTTTCCATGTGAACCTTCTTCTTACTTCCTTTATTTCTTCTTTTTTTCCTCTTCCAGCCATATCCACTCTTCCCAGGCCCGAGGAAGTTTTCCAAACTGCCATGGCTTTCAAAGCTAACTTCCAATATCTCCATTGGCATGAGGGCCATACTCTCGAAGTGGCATCTGCAGGGGCTCCTTATTCACGCCAAGCATTACGAGAAGATTCGTATGGACTGGGCGGCTATGGGCGCACTAGTGGAGATCTGGCATCCCCAGACCCACACTTTTATCTTCCCGACCTTCGAGGTGACCATCCTCCTCGAGGAGGTGGAACTTCTGCTCGGATTAAAGAAATTCAAGAGTGACGGGAAGGTGAAGGCTATGCGGATGCTGACACGGGGGACTTCTGAAAGCGTCCTTGGAAACTTCATGCCGCCCGACGCAGCCCGAAAGGTCCGTACTCAAAAGGGGATCGATCTCCAAAAGCTCGCGGAGTGGGTCATGGACGCCATGAGAGGGTCACCAGACGATGACTATTTGGAGGGAATCATGAAGGGGTTCACTATCTGTCTGGCGGGTGCTCTCTTGTTTCCTCATACCGACAACATAGTGGAGGAGGATCAACTAAGTGCCATTCGCGGGATGTGGAGTGGAAAGAGGGTGGGACCCGCCGTCCTTGCCTATCTTTACAGCGGCCTTACTGCCTCGAGCATGGGTAAGCCTCCTTTTGGTTGCGCACTTGTCTTGAATTGCTGGCTTGATTTGCACTTCAAATTCGACCACCGCGAGGGAATGCCAACTGCTTCGAAGCTCTTCCAACAAAGCCCGCTTCACCACATAGCCGACGTGTTAGGCTTCGGTGGTACTGTAGTGAACCGCGTTCCGTGGCTGAAGAAACGTGAAGACTGGCGGTCTCACTTCCGCACCGTGACACAAGGCTTCTTTACTTGCGCACCGGCATGTTTGCTTTCGCTAGATCTCCTCATGAGGCCTTCTCCCGAAGTTGATCTTCAACTGATCGGCGCGACCGAGTTCGTCCTTTATAATGCGCATCGGTGCTGCCTCCAGATTGGCATCCCACGCCATTCGTTCCCGCCACCGACTGGCATCGTTCCTTTGAAGAAAAGGGAGTTGGGCACTGAAGCGGACGCGAAGGAAGCGAAGGCCATTAAAGCTCCCTGGAAGACAACTGTTGCGGGAAAGGCCTTAGCGCACGTGGTGGAAGAATGCGAGCCGTGGAGGGCTTATGTAACCGAACTGGGGAAGTTAAGGCCTAAGGCGCCTAAGCCCCTGATGTAGTTCACTCTGCTTTTCTGACGGAATAAAATCTGGTATTTGGCAGTTTTGGACCAGTTCCGTTAATTATTATTGTCTTTTTTGTGGTTTTTCTTTTTCTTTGTGTTTTTATTTTTTTGTTTGGATTATATACATACTCTTATCTTTTTTACTTTTATTATATATATATATACTTTTGAAAATTTTTTATTATGGGGGCATCCAGGGGACTGGACTCCCCTAATTTTATATTTTAAATTTTTTAAGTTTTTTTTTGTATTGGGGGCGTCCAGGGGCCTGGCAGCCCCTATTTTTTTTTATTTTTGATTTTTTTTAAATTTTTTGATTTGGGGGCGTCCAGGGTCCTGGACGCCCCAACTTTTTATTTATTATTTTTTTTGTTTTTTTGTTTTGGGGGCGTCCAGGCGCCTGGACGCCCCTAAAATTTTGAATTTAAAAAAAAAATAAAAAAGGTGGGGGCGTCCAGGCGCCTGGATGCCCCAATAACAATGGATCTTATATATATTGGGGGGCCTCACCCCCTGCTCATTTGTACTATTCATTCTGACGACCCAGTCACCCCAGACGACCCATTCTTAGTCCCAATGGAGCGAGGAGGATCGAGCCAGGGTCCAGAGAAGCGGAAACGACGGGCTCGTCGTCCGAGGAGGCTGAGGGATGATGCCGAGGAGGCTGCTGCGGCGGTGGAGATTGCCGCGGGTGAGGAGGCTCTTCCTTTGGCCTTGGAGGCTGCAGTGGACGCTGGCGACGCGGCAGAGGACGATCACGACCCGGTAAGCTCTTTAGACTTCCATTCTATTGGTTCACTGGGCTAAAAGGGCGGACGAGAGGCTGTGTGGAGAGCGCCGGGGGTGAGGGAAGGAGGTGTCTAGGGGCCTGGACGCCTCCACCTTTTCTTTTTTGTTCCTCTTTTTTTAATTAATTTATTTTTTGTAAATAATAATAATAATAAAAGAATTAATTAAAAAAAGGAGGCGTCCAGGCCATGGGATGCCTTCATGATAATATATATATTTTTTTTATTTGTTTTTGTTTTTGTTTTTCGGGTTTTTCTAAAATTAAAATAAAGAAAATGAAATGGAGGCGTCCAAGCAGTTGGACGCCTCCAAAAAAAACATAAATATTTTTAAAAATAAAAATAAAATAAGATCAATAAGTAGTATATACAGTGTTATTGTTTAATATTATTCATGATGCTGATGTATTTTTTATTGGTTTTGTGGTGTGCAGGGTGTGATGAAAGGACGGATCAGCTGGTCCCTAGTGGTGGCAGCATACCGTGGGCTGCCGGACTTCCAGAGGGCGCGTGTGGATGCCATGGGCTTTGGAGCTTTCCTTAGGATCGAGCCCTTTCGGCTCGACCTTCCTCTTATCCAGGCATTGAGGGAGCGGTGGCACGCGCCGAGCCGGGCGTTTCTGATGCCCTGGGGGCACATGGTGCCGACACTCGAGGACGTGGCTCGGATCACCGGGTTACGGGTTCACGGAGAGGCGGTGAGCGGGGTCACCTACCCCGACTACCGAGAGAGTGCCCTGGACCTGCTGTGGTTAGAGACGAGCGTGACTGATAGAGACAGCAGGGTAGTTGGCCGAGTGGAGATCATGGAGGCGCTCGGATTCGTCGACCCGCGCCAGCGGGTCAGCGAGACTGGAGCGGAGTTTCTGGCACGACTGGAGGGAGATGCCCGTGCAGCTTTCACCCAGGATCCGAGCGAGAGGGAGCTGGTGGATCTAGACCTTCGGAGGTTTCTTTTCTTCTTCCTGGGCCGCCTTCTGCTGGGGACGAAGGGGGATGGCATCCACTGCCGCTTCCTCGGGATTCTGGCGGATCTTGACAGAGTGGGGCACTACGCGTGGGGAGCGGCTCTGCTTGCCCATTTGATTGCTGATCTCTCCCAGACTTCGGAGAAGGAGACGACAGTCAGCGGCTTCGCACCTTTTCTCCAGGTAAACATTTTATTTATGCATTCCCACAGTTAAATATGCAATTATTGTACTAATGATGTATGATGGATGCAGGTGTGGAGCTATTACTATTTCCCGATGGGGAGGGCTAGGCATGGGAACAGGAGGGCCGTGCCTCTGGCGCGGCGATGGAGGCCGGTCGTGGTTGCAGCACCCCACGGCTACCAGCTGGCGTCGCTTCGTCGGGAGCTGAGCGAGTATCCCGAGGCCATGGTATGATGCGTATGATTCTTTTGTGTTTATGCATGTGACTGAATGGTAACTAACATGATGTATGTATGGTGATGCAGGTGGTGTGGAGACCCTACCTGGGCATGGGCGACGCTGGCCAGCCTTGGGTTGTAGCGGGTCTTCCTCGTTTCAGGCGAGACGTGTGGGTCCATTGCCTGAACGAGATCGAGCCGCTTCGGCTGAGGCTGGTTATGAGGACGTTGGGGCTAGCCCAGGAGTGGGTTGATGTAGAAGAGCCGGCCCGCATGGGGCGGAAGACCAAGGGGAAGGCGAAGGTTGTGGACTGGCGTACGCGCTTCCCAGCACAGTACCAGGACTGGCAGCAGGGCGGGGTCCCAGTGGTGTCCCATGTACAGGACAGTACTGATTACCTGAGACGGTACCGGGCTACGTATGGGGACCGCCTCTTCCTTGGTGGCATGGCAGGGGTAAGTGAAATGAGAATGCTTCACTCTTTTATATGTATATGCATGTGGTACTAACTTACGTGCAATGCAGGATGCTCGTGATACCATGATCGCCGACCTGCGGGCCCAGTTGGCGGACGCCAGGCGACAGTTGGTGGCCATCCGACAGGAGTTGGAGATCCTGGTGAGTTTATGTGATGTATTTTTTTTTTGCGACCTGGATTTTTGATGCTTAGCCTTTGACTG
Organism: Amorphophallus konjac; assembly: GCA_022559845.1. Taxonomy (NCBI): domain Eukaryota; kingdom Viridiplantae; phylum Streptophyta; class Magnoliopsida; order Alismatales; family Araceae; genus Amorphophallus; species Amorphophallus konjac. Next base: position 325,785,897 of record CM040124.1, on the reverse strand, counting down.
ACGTTTGCCCCGTGTTTCAGCGGGCCCACCAGACAGCGGCAGCCGGGACGGCTGGTGGAGTGGGTTCCAGTTCGCGGGGCCCTCCTCCGGAGGTTTCTGCCCTCCAGGAGCAGCTGGCGTATGCGGTGGCTCGGGCTGAGGAGGCCGAGCGTGACCGCGAGGCTCGAGTGAGTGCTTGCTTGACCTTGACTCTCTTCTGGCTGCTTTCCTTCTATCACTATTGTTCTCTTATGGTGCATGCGTGCTTTGACAGGTGGCCGAGATTCGGGAGGCCCTGGCGCGTGCTGTTCGTGCCGAGCAGGAGCGCAACGCTCGGGTGGCGGAGCATGACGCCCGGATTGCAGAGCTGGAGGAGGAGCGTCGACGGGAGGCTGAGGAGCTCCCTCGCGACGTAGTGGATCTGCAGATCGCCCTCGAGCTGTCGAGGAGAGAGGCGATGAGGGAGAGAGAGGAGAGGGCGAGGGATAGGGAGAGCGTGGAGAGAGGGAGGGAGAGGGATAGGGAGAGAGAGAGGGAGGAGCGACAGCGGGATCAGACCGAGAGGAGGGCTCTAGAGGCCCAGCTGCTGGAGCTCCGATTGAGTCTCGGCACGGCGGAGGGGAGGCTTCGGGAGAGCGAGGAGCGGTACCAGAGGGCGAAGGAACGCGGGGCGCGACTTCGTCAGTCTGGTTCTTTTTCCATGGGCAGCTATCTGGTTTCTTCGACCGAGGAGCGTCGTCGCGCCTTCGAGGCTGGAGTGCCACCGCAGGGCGAGGCGAGCACGGCTTCTCAGGGTTCGCAGAGGCCCCCTAGGCATCCCCGGCAGAGGAGGGAGGAGAGAGATGACCAGGAGGGTGATGGTGAGAGTTAGAGAGTTGCTTGTACACGTCACCATTCTCACTGTATGATGTACTTTCGGCTATTATATGAAATGAAAATGGCTTTCTTGTGTTGTGTGTACTTTTCTCTCTCCCACACTTTCTTCTTTGCACTGAGTTGTCCTTCGAGGCACGGTCCACGAGACCTTGCCCTGAACTGCGGGGAACTACGCTTTGCACGGGGGGATTCTGTTTCCTTTCTTCTCCTTTGGGGCGCGTCCAGGCGCGAGGACGCGTCTTAGTCCTTGAATTCAAATTTAAAGTGTCGGGTGGCCTTTCTTCTCCCATGCCTTACCCGCAAACGAGCCCGCCTTCCGCCGAAACTCGCTTGCCCCTTTTTCGTCTTCCTCGTCTTTTGATTGATGGAGTTCGGTGGGCCCGATCATGGTGAAGGTGGAGAGGGACGAGGAACTCCTCGCCCGAGGAGGGACGCGCCAGAGCACGGAACGGCGTCTATGGAGGAGGAAGGGCCGCTTCGGGCCCCCGAGGGACCCGAGGGGCCCGATGTCACGGAGGGAGGTGAACACGGTCTGGTAGGTCCTCTGATCTTTTCCTCTTTTAATTCATTTTGAGTTTTGAAGCGAGCCGCGCAAGGGGGGAAAGGGTTCGGCCAGTGTTGCACTTAAATGATGGATGCGTCCTAGACAGGGGACGCGTTCTTTGTTATGATGCGAGGCCCTTCTTTCTTGGTGCAGGACACGGCGAGGACCCTGGGCCTGGCCGATGAGTGGGCGAGTGCGGACGAGCCGAGCCGCGTCAGGAGGGAGATTCGCGGCAAGGCAAGGCTCGAGGACTGGCACGTACGTCTCCCCGGACAGCAAGGGAGTGTATTGGTGCAGGACAGCGCCGACTTCCTGCGGCGGCAGAGAGAGAGTTATGCGGGGCTTCCCCAAGCTGGGGACACGCGTGGGGTCGGCGGCTCGCGCGCCCAACTATCAGAGGCTAGGCGGCAGCTGGCCGTCGCTCAGCATGAGCTGTCGCTTCTGGTAAGTTACGTGCCGCACTTTTATCTTCAGATTTGGAGTTTCACTGACGCCCGCTGTTTATTTTGTTCCAGCGTTCCCAGCAGACAGCGACGGCGGGGATGATTGGTGGCGCATCTTCCAGCTCCTCGGCCCCTTTTCTCGAGATTGCCTCCCTCCGGGAGTAACTTATCGGTGCGGTGGCCCGCGCGACCCGGGCGGAAGAGGAGCGTGACGCCTGGGTGGCGACTGTAGCGGAGCTGCGGCATCGAGGTGAGGAGAGACCTTCTCCAGACATCATGGAGTTAAGGGTTCTTCTGCAGATGATGAGGAGAGAGACAGAGAGAGAGAAAGCCGAGAGAAGGTCCGAGCGACAGCGGGATCGGACCGAGAGGAGGGCCTTGGAGGCCCAAGTGAGGGAGCTCCAGCTGGGCCTTCAGGCCGTCATGCAGAGGTTAGGAGGGATGGAGACGAGCTACGAGAGAGCGCGAGAGTTCGGGGAGCGACTCCGCCAGTCCGGTCACTTTGCCGCTAGTGGCTTCTTCACCACGCCAGGGGAGGAGCAGCGAGTCACTGCTGCGGAGCAGGCGCCAAGAGGCGAGGCAGGTGCTACTGCATGGGGATCCCGGAGGCTTCTGAGGGACCCTCACCTCGGGGGAGAGGAGAGGGACGCCTAGAGGGACGAGCATGGAAATAATGGCAAGAGCTGGCGAGCTAGTGGACCCGCCACCTCGCTATGATTGTAGTGTTTGTGACAGCTTATGTAGAATTATGAATGGAATGATTTGATTTTTTGTTGCTTGTTTGTTCTCTTGTGCGTTCCTTCTTCCCTACACTTCCTTTCCTTTGCACTGTTCCCATGTGATGGGTCTGCCGAGACTCCGCTCCGAGCGAAGAATCGCGTCTTGTTGTGACCATTTTCCACGGGAATCTGCCGTCGAAGTCAATAATGACGGCCCTAGCCCCTTTCCCGAACGTTGTGTCAAATTTTGCGGACGTCCTCCAAATCATGATAGGGTATCCCTATACAACATAGGGGGCTAGTCGTCATATTCTTCGTCCAGTCAATCACCCCGTGCGAGCGGTGAAGCGACACACGGGACCGCATGGCAGGTGCCTCATTGCGAGGGCTATCATTAACAGGTGATGGAGGCAATCTTGGCCCGCACTCCTTCCATTTCTATAAATTCTTGTCCCTTTTATCTTCCCAGGTATATCGAGGACTAACTCGAGGAGCACAAGTTCTCACGGGAGAGGAGGAGTTCAAAATTCTGAGAGTTGGATGGAGGGCGAATCTTCCCATTCCTCGAAGAGAAGCAGGTCCAGTGGTAGTAGTTCCAGGAGGCTTTCAGACCTTGAAGGGCACTTCAGCGAAAGGGCTTAATCACAACTCGTAAGCCAAGTTTTCTTGCCCTTTTTTCCATTCTTTCCTCCTTTCTTCTGACCAAACCTCACCCCCATTCCTTGTATGTGTAGGTTGTGATGAAATCACAAATCTTATGGGAGTTGGTAGTAGCAGCGTACAGGGGCCTCCCAGATTTTCAGAAGGCGAGGCTAGACGTGATGGGATTTGGTACCTTCCTTCGGATCGAGCCGATCCAGCTCGACCTGGTCCTGATCCAAGCCTTGTGTGAGAGATGGGACCCAGTGAGTCGGGCATTCCTGATGCCCTGGGGACACATGGTGCCCAGCTTGGAGGATGTGGTCCGGCTCACAAGCCTGAAGGTAGAGGGCGAGGCAGTGACCGGAGTCACTTACGCGGACTATAGAGAAGGTGCCCAGAAGTTACTGGGTTTGGACCTAGATGGTCGGAAAAACAGGTCGGTAGCTAGGGCATCCCTCATGGATGCATTAGGGCTCACCGACACTCGTCGGCGGGACGATGAATCCTCAGAAGAGTTCATGGAAAGGATGGAAATAGGATGCCGTGCCGTGTACTGCACAGATTTCGGCGACTGGGAAAGATGCAACATAGATTTGAGGAGATTTCTCCTCTTCCTTTTGGGGAGATTGGTACTGAGCTCGAAAGGGGACGGTATCCAATATTGCTTCCTGGAGCTGCTTTCAGACCTTGAAAGAGTAGGGTATTATGCTTGGGGAGCCGCCATGCTGGCACACTTGTTTGCAGGCCTATTCCAAGAAACAGACCGTGAGATGACTGTGAGTGGTTTCACACCATTCATCCATGTATTTTTGGTTTTGCTCGTTTTGCATTTTTTTTGTATTTTTGCAAGGTGCTGATGACCTGCGCCGAGCAGCTGTGGAGCTATTATTACCTCCCCATGGGGAGAGCTCGACATTGGCGACCTGCGATGGTGCCGCTAGCCAGGCGGTGGGATCCCATCATGAGTGCGGCACCCCTGACCTACCAACTGATGGTGCTAAGGCGGGAGCTACAGGAGTTCCCTGCAGCGATGGTAAACGGGAGACCCTACTCAGACATGGTCGATGCCGACCAGCCGTGGGTTCTAGCAAGTCATGCCCGGTTCGGACGGGAATTGTGGATGCACTGCCTGAATGAAATCGAGCCGCTTCGGCTACGATTGGTTATGAGAACTTTAGGATTGGCTCAGGAATGGGTGGATACGGCTGCGCCACCTCGTGTCGGGAGAAAGACGCAGGGACCGGCGACCTGCATTGACTGGCGCGTGCGGTTCCCCGAACAGTGTGAAGACTGGCAACGGGGTGGCACAATTGTAGAATCGCAGGCGCGGGATAGCGAAGACTACTTGTGTCTATATATGACAAAATACGCAGAGCGGTTCCAACCCCGGGGACTTGCGGAGGTAGGTTTCCCCTTTTTCTCTTTTCTTCTTTCTCCCTTTTCTTTTTTTTGATTTTTCGGTGGAAATGCTGACTCGTATGGCTGCAGGATATCCGTGATACCATGATAGCGAATTTACGAACTCGCTTGGCACAGATGGAGCAATGGTTGGGCGATGCCCGCGGAGCTACGAGCGCCTTGGTAGGTGTACAGTGCGCGTTCGTAATTAAATCCTCAGATTCCTGATGTTGGCTGCTAATTCACATGGTCGTAGCATGCCCAGATTGGCGCGGCCTCCCCAGCGATGGCAGTAGGTGGTGCCTCTTCCAGCTTGTGGATTCCCACCTCAAAACTTGACTCGCTTCATGAGCAACTTGCTCACGCCACGCAGCGTGCTGCGGAGGCAGAAGGGATGCTTTGTATACAGGTAAAAAGTTTCAGTGCTGAGTTCTCTTTGTTTACGCCTTATCGTGTATCTGAGATGGTACACTTGGCAGGAAAAGGAGACGGAAGAAGCGCTTGCCCAGGCTGCGCAGAAGGAGGCCAGGATAGCAGAACTGGAGGGGAAACTGCGGCGTCATCCTGATGACGATTCCTCTAGGGATGCCGTGGAACTGAGGATCACTCTCCAGTTGGAGAGGGAAGACCGTGAGAGAGAACGTGCAGAGAGAGAAAGAGACGCGGAGAGAGAAAGAGCCAACAGATTGACTGAAAGGGAGGAACAAAGGGCCATGGAGGCCCAACTATTCGAACTCCGAATCAGCCTTGGTCTTGCTGAACAATGGCTGAGAGATGGTGAGGAGCGCTACCGAAGAGCACGAGAGCGTGGCTTTCGTGTTGGTAGCTTCTCTGCTGCTTCCGTAGATCAACGCCGGGATGCGGGAATAGGAAGAGGAGTACAGAGCGGTAGGAGTACCACTTTTCGTAGTTGGGTAGCACCTTTGAGAGTGTTTTGCCCGGAGAGTAGTGGGACGAGTAATGCAGAGAGAGAGGGCGGAACTTGATGTAATTTTTTGGTTTTTGGAATAAAACACAAGGTTTGGTTTGTTTGGTTTTCACCTTTGCTTCTGTTACCTGAATCCCTGCACACATCACTGAAACAAACAAATCAGAATTTCTGTTCTGACTTGGCCCCTTGCTCAATAAGCAAATGGTCACTGTGACTGTCCTTGATAACTGGTCAAGGGGCCAAGCCTTTATTTTAACGAAGGCAAGGGAAAGAAGTGGTGATGATAAATGCGACAGGCAAGCACACGAATGCAAGCGGTATTAAAGTGAGATGTTGCACGCAAATATAATCATGCAAAATTGATTTGTTTTCTTTTTTTTATATTTGACATTTTTTTATTTTATAAAAAAGATTTTTTTGCTTGCAAATATGTACATTTTCTCTTTTCCATTTTTTGTTGTTTTATCATCTCAATTTTTTTATTGCTAACGCCCGGCAAGCACCCAAATGGCACCTAACCTTCGTGAGAACAGGGGTTTCTTACTAACCTCCCAGGTATCCTAAGTGCACATCTAGGTTGATTTGGGCCTCTAGACCCCTCGAATGATCATCCCGCCGGCTAAGATTTACCCTGATGACAATACCGTCATGCCATGCTTAGGCTCCCAGTCGCTTCCGACCACAGGGATTTACCCAAAAGGTGTTTGAGGTAAAAGATTTGCCCGACCCGGGTCTATTTCCTCACAACTCTAGATGGTATATGATGGAACACCCTGGAACCCTAACGACCAACCGCGCGACGCTGACCCGGAATCAGACGCCGTCACACCCATAGGTGACGCGCTTGCATTGGCCTAAGCCCGAGGTTAAACAAGAAGACATCAAGGTGGTAAATAGGGGTCTTGACCAGCCAGAAACACAGAGACTCCTTCACAGCGATAGCTTTTGCTTTTCAAAGTAGGCAACCAAATGTGTATATTAAAATAAGGTCGCAGACCCTAGGCAGTTTTCATCCTTCAGAAACTCCATCGAACCTTCATCTTTAGAGGAAGAAGGAAGAGCGTAGGGGATAAACCTCCTGAGAGGACCGGCAAAGCCGTTAACCCGGCGAGCGAATAAGGGCTCATTAACTCTTTCCTTTCGGACAACTTCGGACCAAATCTCAAGCATTTACATTCCATGGCCCCTTTTGTGGATTCAGACTTTTGCTTTGAGGGGTTCCGTTTATCGCAACAGGCACGGTCACGACCAGGCTTTTCTCTTGATTTTGATTTTATATTTCTTTTTGCGAGGGAGATACAGTCGTTTGACGTTTGTGGGTTCCCTTTTCGTATGCCTGCGGGGATACTGCTCTCTTCTCGTGCTCTGATCGATACTCGAGGAAATAGATCCTACTCTTGCCTTTGGGGTTTGAGTTTCAGTTTCTCATGCTCAGCGTTTTAAGGGCGCCGACTGTCTCATTTGGTCGAAGAGAAAAGAATAAAGATTACAGCTTCCGGAGATCTTCTGGGTGACGCTCCACCGTAGGTGATGCTACCGACCTTTTTTGAATAAAATACATAAGTGAGCACATGTTGGCTTCCTTCGAGCGAGCATAGGCCGACGTGGCCGGACAGGGATCTCCACGGTTCTGGCAAACCAAGACCCGGTGCCTACCAAGCCTTAATGGGCCCTATCCTAACATGAAGGTTAAATGCAGGGACTTAACTATATGGTGACTGCCGGGCATCGGCATTTTGAATTTTCCATATTTTTAGTGGTTTTCAATATTCCTTTGTTTTTGATGTTTTTATCTTTTCATCATTTTTTTGTTTCTTGTGCTAAGGGTAGTATTTCTTAAGATAAAGCCCATTCCAAGGGTGGGATAACTCGGTCCCTTCGGCGTTGACTAGCTTGTAGGCGTTGCCAGGGTACACGGCTTGAATTACAAATGGTCCTTCCCAAATGGGTTGGAGCTTAGAACGTGGACCTCCAGGTTTGACAAAAATTCTTTTTACGACCATCTCACCAACTTTGAATTTTCTCTCAACGACTTTCTTTTGGTAAAAGCGAGCGAGTCTATTTTGATACACACGCGCGTGTTCGGCAGCGGCCAGTCGCTTCTCATCCAAGAGTTCCAACTGGGCGAGGAGTGAATTACGACGATCGTCGAGGGGAAATTCCTCGTCCAATTGTACCCTGAGAGAAGGGATCAGAGTCTCATACAGGACTACCGCTTCCATACCATAAGTAAGGGCAAATGGAGTCTGCCCGGTGGGGGTACGGATTGAAGTGCGATAGGCCCATAGGGCTTCGATAAGTTTTTCTGGCCAGTCTGAAAACTTACTAGACTCGCAAGTTTTTTTGATGATTTTGAGCAATGTTTTATTGGTGGCCTCCGCTTGGCCGTTACCTTGTGGGTAATAAGGCGATGAATGATGTAATGCAATTGCGTACCTTTTGCAGAGGTCCTGTAGGTCCTGAGAAATGAACTGTGGCCCATTGTCGGTGACGATCGTGCTTGGGACGCCGAATCTGGCGAGGATGTTCTTTATGACAAATTTGCAGACCGTTGACACCTTGATTTCCGCGTAAGCTTCGGCTTCGGCCCATTTGGTGAAGTATTCCGTCGCAGTAAGGATGAAAGATTTCTACTTGGTGAGGGAATTGGGATCACCTAGGGGACCAATGATGTCGAATGCCCACATGGAGAAAGGCCACGGGGAGGATATTGGGTGAAGTGAGGAAGATGGTGAATGGATTTTATCGGCGTGAAGTTGACACTTGACACACCTACGGACATAGACAGCACAATCCTCTTCCATAGTGGGCCAGTAAAAACCTTGCCGAATGATCTTTTTGGCGAGCATCTGACTATTCACGTGGCCACCGCACACACCCGAGTGCGTCTCTTCTACACATTTCCAAACCTCATCGTCACCAAGACATCTTAACAGAATACCAGTAAGGCTCCTCCTATAGAGTAGACCTCCAACCAAAGTATATTTCTGAGCCACCCTTCTTATGGCTTTCTTGTCCTCTGTGGTGGCCCCTTCAGGATAAGACTGATCTTGGCAGTATTTGATAATTTCATAGAACCATGGTTTCTCTTCATCAGCCAGTTCTTCTTCGGCCTCTGCCAACATGATTTCCCTCTTCTCAAGGATATCTTCCTGTAGGATCTTCCTTGCTATCCTGTCTTTGATATTTACGTAGGAAGCATCATCGATTGCAGGGGCGTGAAGTTTATAGATGGAAATAGACTTAAACCATCTTCCTAGAGGGAACCTTATGGATGATGCCAACGAGGCGAGGGCATCGGCGAGAATATTCTGATGACGAGGGACATGAACAAAGATCAGTTTGGCGAACAGTTTGGCAAAGGCAGCAGCGAGTTCTTGGTATGGCTTGAGTTTGGGATCGCGAGTGCGATATTTAGTGAGCACCTGGCGAAGGATGAGTTGACTATCTCCTACGACTCGCAACTCAGTGATACGAAAAGAATGAGCGAGTTCTAGGCCAGCTAGAAGAGCTTCATATTCGGCTATATTGTTGGTGACTGGAAATTTGAGCTGGTATGCCAATGGGAATGTGAGGCCTTCAGGCGACAGGAGGGCGATGTCGATTCCTCTCCCTTGAGAATTCAGAGCTCCATCAAAATATAGCGTCCACATTGGCTCATCTGATTGGTTGATGGACATTAGTTCCTCATCTGGAAACTCTGATTGGACGGGATCGAACTTGGGAAGAGGATGGTGAGCGAGATGCTCGGCTATGGCATAGCCTTTAATCGCCTTTTGCTGGATGTAGGTGATGTCGAACTGAGAGAGAAAACTTTGCCAGCGTGCTAGCCTATCTGTAAGGATGGATTTCTCCAGAAGGAATTTGATAGGATTCATTCTAGCAATCAAGTGGACCTCGTGAGCCAAGAAGTAGTGCTTCAATTTCTGCACTACCCAAACGAGGGCAGCACAGGTTTTCTCTATGCCGGTGTACTTCTGCTCACAGGGATTGAGAAGTTTGGACAAGTAATAGGTTGCCCGTTCCTTGCCTTCTTCATCAGCTTGTGCGAGGACGGCTCCCACGGAGTCATCCAAGACTGAGACGTAAAGGATCAGAGGTTTTTCGGTTTGGGTGGAATGAGAACGGGTGGACTAGCCAGATATTCCTTTAACCCTTCAAAAGCTTTCTGACATTTAGAATTCCAGTGGAATTCTACTCCTGGCTTGGTCAACTCGTAGAGAGGTCTACACCTTTGTGAATGTTGGGACACAAACCGACGAGTAAACTGTAACCTCCCGATTAAACCTCGGACTTCCCTCAAATTCTTGGAAGGCGGCATATCCCTGATAGCCTTGGCTTTGTCGGGATCTATCTCGATCCCTCTTTTACTCACGATGAACCCCAGCAATTTACCTGACGACACACCAAACACACACTTCTTCGGGTTCATTTTCAATTGGAACTCTCTTGACCTTTGCAAGACCTTAGCCAAAACTTCTGGATGTTCCATCCTGGTCCTTGATTTCACCAATAAGTCATCCACATACACTTCCAGATATATGTGCATCATGTCATGAAATATGGCCATCATCGCTCTTTGGTAAGTATCTCCAGCATTCTTTAATCCGAACGGCATGACCACATAACAATATGTTCCCCAAGGGGTAGTGAATGACGTCTTTTCTGATCCTCTTCTGCCAAACGAATTTGATTGTATCCTGAAAATCCATCCATGAAAGAGAGGGTTTCGTAGCCTGCCGTGTTATCAATCAGCACATCAATGTGAGGTAAGGGAAAATCATCCTTTGCACACGCGCGGTTAAGGTCCCGGAAGTCGATGCAAATCCTGACTTTCCCATCTTTTTTCATGACCGGGACAATGTTCGCGACCCATTGAGGATAAAGAACGACTCTAATGAACCTGGCTTTGTGGAGCTTATCGACCTCTTCTTTCATTTTCAAAGCCATCTGAGGGTGGAAACGCCTTAACCTTTGTTTTACCGAGATGGACCCTGGTTTTAGGGTTAAACGGTGTTCGACCAAGGTTGAATCCAGACCCGGCATATCCTCGTAGCTCCATGCAAACGTGTCCTTATATTCCTTGAGAACCTCAATTAATGCCTCTTCTTCAGAGGGTGGTAGGTTGTCACTTATGAGGATGATCCTAGGGTCTTCCTCAGTTCCCAAGTTGACTTCTTTGGTGGATTCTTCTACGGCGGTTGACGGCTCGTCGAATCTCCTCATTCCACTAGCGTATGCGCCCGCCGCATCCTCATATTCTTCACCCTCATCTCAGTGGGGCATTCTTCATCCGTGATCTCGTAGACTCCATACCCTTCATCAGATGCACAGTCGCCCTCGCATTCTATTTCGGGTAGCTGGATGGGATTTTCTAACAACTGGGGGATGGCAAGAAGGGCCTGACACCTGGCGGCCAAATCCAGAAGGAATCGACGAGGGATCTGCCTACCCTTGGATTTCTTCCTAGGTACTACCCTTGGCCTATCATTCCTAGATTGACTGACAATATTTACAGAAGAAGAGGAAGACGAAGAGGATGGTGTAGAATGTACAGGAGAAGACCCCTCAGAGGAGGGGTAGAAAAGGTCGCTCATCGGACCTTGGACGGGTGGTCCGCAAGGCGGTACGCACCCGTGGGAGATGTAGGAGGTTTCCTCAACGAAGATGTGTTGTTGGGGAGTTTGAAAATTGACGTTTTTTTTTCGTTTTCATTTTTAATGACAAAGCAGTGAAAAGAGATTGGAGGAGAGAGGAAAGTGGTTATGGCTAGAGGATTGTGAGGCTCATAGAGCAGATCATGGTTGAAGACCTGGCGCGGGTTGAAAAGCCCGCGTAGGTATGTAAGCAAAGAAGGGGACCTGGGAAGATCATCAGACAATTGTCTGGCCCAGGAAGAAGATATCAGCAAAGGCTGAGACGAGTGGATGGAGAAGATGGCGGCTAATGAGCCGTCGACGGCAATGTTGAGGACGGATGAAGATCCGTCGATGACAGGGTCCTTCTGGCGAGGACGAGGATAGTTTGGAACCTTGGCAAGAGTGGTAATATTCTCTGGTATTTCGAGATCAATGGTGGTCCTTCAAGCTGCGGAGACGAGAACATCCTTTCCAGTGCAACGGAAATGTCCCGTATGTCGAACCATTTGTCCCACTCGCATTCCGGATCTTTGATCTTGCCTCTTTTGGTGATCCTCGGACATTTTTCAGCCAAATATACAGCATGTGATCCCCATATACTTCTCGTGGGTGATCTCCCATCTGAACAACGGGCCCTCTGTTGAAGTGGTTTGATAGAGTCCACGTGAGGGGCTTCCAATCTGCCTTGAACGGTCCTTTGAAGCCTAGGCCAAACCTGCGGTTCGGCCTAATTTCCTTTGGCGGTTTGAGCATACCCTGTAACTGTGCGCCCAGACCTTTTCCTTGTTGATAGCCGATGTTCCTCATAATCTCCCAACCTTTGGAGTGAAAAGGGAGACATGATGTTGTGGTTGCCCTGACCGGCTCCTTTGGTGCTAGTGGAACATGAGATGGATCACGTACGTCCAGCAGTGACAATATGGGCCGATGAGACGGCCAAACAGAAGGCAGAGAGGTGTTGATAGCATCCACTGTGTGAAGGACAGGTGTACTGACCACTTTAATAATTCTCCCATTGTAAGGAAACTTCAGGCACTGATGGTTGGTGGAAGGCACAGCGTCCATGGCTTCGATGTAAGGGCGACCCAGTATAGCCTTGAATGTGGGGTCCATGTCGAGGACATGGAATTCCGTGGGAATTGACATGGGGCCTAGTTCTGCCTTCAGAATAATCATCCCCTGCGGCGGCCTTTTGCTATTGTCATAAGCCGTGACCGTGATCGAGGAAGGTCTTATTTGTTCCTCGTTGACCCCACACAACTGAAGAGTGCTCATGGAGATCACATTTATGGATGCACCCGTGTCCACAAGACACGGGTTTATGGATACCCCATTAATTTTTATTGAAATGCACAATGCATATTTCCGAGCTTCCTTGGGAGCGAGCTCGTAGTTGTGAAACATGATGGCTGGTTGTGTGTCTGTTGGGGTCAGGACGGTCGAAATCTTCTCCACGGGGAGGTCTTCATTAACCATGACCTTTTGAAGATATTCCATCAAGGCCGCCTGGTGGGATGTGGATCTTTGAAGTAGCTCTAGGATGGAGATCCGGGCAGGTGTCTTGTCCAAGTGTTTCAATAGATCATACTGTGTTCCAGGGATAGCTCTTTCTGGTTGTTCTGCATCATCCTTCTCTGGCTGAGATTGCTCGGGATTCTGACTGTTGTGGGGGAAAACCCTGTGAAAATCCTTCCACTCCGGAGCACCATTGCCTGCGGCTTTTGTACCTCTGTGGGGGTAGCAGTGGGTTTTAACAGGGGTTTGAGGGGTAGTAGTGGAGGAATGGTTGATGAAGCAGGGGTGATGACGGGAGCAGGGATTCTGATGAGGGGTTTGTTAGGTGGCGGCATGGTGGAGGTAGAGGGGATATTGCGCGGATTATGAAGGATAAGGGGTCTAGAAGGTGGCGGTGGAGACGAAGTAGGAGTGGGTAGGGCTTGAAGTGGGCAATGATTTTGAGGTGGGTGATGGTTAATGAGTGGTTTTGAAGGCATTAGTGGTGATACGGTGGAGAAAGACGGGGTTATGTATGGTTGACGGATGATAAGGGGTTTAGAAGGCGTAGGGGTAAATGTGGTAGAGGTGGATGGTAAAGTGGGGGAGTGAGAGAAGATGAGAGGGTGTGAAGGCGTAGTGGAGAGTGTCGGTTGATAGGAGGTCGGGGTGCGGATGAGAGGGCGTAATGGTAGTGGAAATGGTGATGGTGATACTGACGCGGGTTGATGAGAGAGAGGTGCTACCCGGGCAAGGTGAGGGGGTTGCATGACGATAGGGTTGGAGGTAGAAAGAATGGAGGTACTTTCCTGGTGCCACACCTGCTCTCTCCCGACTTCCGGGAAGGAGGAGATGGGGTTAACCTGATGATTGGGCTGTTGGTGCTCCGGTAATGGATTCTGGATTATGCCCATGTCGGGCTGTTGTTGTGGGGCCTGCTGAGCCTGCTGTTGTTGTTGTGGTTGCTGTTGCTGTTGCTGTTGTAACTGCTGCTGTGGCCTATGAGGAGGTCTCCTAGCCTTGAGAGCCGCGACGTATCGTCTCATCTCATCCCAATCTATTTGATGTTCATCATTCATATCATGGATGTAATCTTTGAAATGGAAGCAGTAATCTACTGTGTGTCCCGGCTGCCTGTGGTAGACGCAGTATTTGGAGGTATCAACATTGGGGGGCCACGCGGGCCTTTCTCTGGGTAGGGCGAGTTGGTTTGATGCCATGAGGGCATTAAAAATGTCTGCTAAGGTTTCCGGCAATGGTGGATAGTAGGCTCTCTTGGGACCGAGCGGCCTCCTTTGTTGCTGTTGGGGACCATAGTTCCCCGGGGGTGGAACTTGGTTGTACTGAAGTGGTGGTTGTTGTTGCTGAGGTTGTGGTTGTTGTTGCTGGGGTTGGCGTAATGGAGGCATATTATCCTGGGGTGGATTATTTTGGGGTGGAGGACGAAGAGGGAAAGGACCTGGTTGAAGGGGAAGTCGGGGCATTTGTGGAGGCCTTGGGTTGACTGCATAGTTGGCATTGTTGACCGCACTGACTTGCTCATTTGTCACGACCCCTTCTGTGGCTCCGCCCGGGACACCAGCGCCTGTCTTTCTGACCACTTTGGGCTTCGGCGACTCAAACATGTTCATGATGGGGGAGTCTTTTAGCTGGGTTTGGATGTACCGGGCCCTTTCATAGAGTTCCTCCATTGTAGTAAGTTTATTCATGGCCAGGACATGTCTGAACTGTGGGGTTGCATTAGACACAATCATCTTCACTTGTTCGGGCTCGGAGAGGGTATCCCTTATTCTTTCCGCCAGAGACCTCCATCTATCAGCATATCGGACAAAATCCTCGTCGGGTTTCATCTTTTCGGCCACTAGGTCGGTAATGGAGAGTGAGGGACCGACCCTATCCCTATATTTCTGCAAGAACCTTCTCTGGACTATTTCAAAATTCTCGGCCTCGCGGGGCTCCAGAGAATAGAACCACTCAAGCGCAGGACCATCCAATGATCTCCGAAAGAGGTATGCCAGGGACCTCTGATCGTTTTGCCAATAGGAGGATTCATACATGAAATCCTTGAGGTGAATGAAGGGGTTGCCGGTACCATTGTATCTGCGGTACGTGGGCATTTCGGAGGGAGGAAGATGAATGACGGGAAGGATTGGCAAAGCAACCTCCGGGGTGGCTTTCACGTCCACCATCCTTCTCAGATTTTGAAACTGCTCGTCCATGCGATTGAACCTATTGAGGAGCGATTGGGCGAGCTCCTCTGGAGGTGAAGGTGGCACTTGCCACTGGGGGAGAAACTGTCTCCCGGAGACTTGAGGGGGGAACCCGGAATGAGAGGGAGCTGTCGGACCGCCGACAGTTGGCCCTGGCTGAAGCGGTGTGTGGGGAACAACGGGAGTTTGAGATTGTGACGGGAACTGGAATGAGGGTGGTTGTTGGCTCGCTTGTCCTTGAAGCGAGGGAG
Organism: Amorphophallus konjac; assembly: GCA_022559845.1. Classification (NCBI taxonomy): domain Eukaryota; kingdom Viridiplantae; phylum Streptophyta; class Magnoliopsida; order Alismatales; family Araceae; genus Amorphophallus; species Amorphophallus konjac. The sequence continues at coordinate 325,770,771 of CM040124.1, read as the reverse complement.
ACTGGATGGCTTGTGCCAACGAAGGAGATGGAATGGCCTGCACGACTCTTGGAGAGGTGCGATGGCCGGAGTTGATTCCTGGGGCGTGGGGGAAACAGATTTCCCCTTCAGAATGGCCTGGAAGGCCCGGAGCTGTTCAGAGGTAAGCTCCGTGTTGGCGAGGACGCCCAGTAAGGAAGAGATATCCTGTGGTGGGGACGTGTCCCCGGCAATAACCTGCACCTCATGCGAGAGCTCATGAGAAGGACCCGAGTCCATAGCATAGACTCGCGGGTCGGCTGACAAACCACGACTAGGGTGGTTTTCCTCAAAAGACTCGTGAGCCATGCTCACAGTTTTCCCAGAACGCAAGAACATACACTAGCAAGCAGGTAGCATAGATTATCAAACAAGTGGATGCCTTTACGCCTTTTTTTTATGTTTTGATTTTGATGATTTTTTTTGTTTTTAGCGAGATCCGAAGTTCACACAAAATGGGGACCCTAGTTTATTTTTGTTTCACCGCCGTGTCAGCTAGGGTCTCTCGTCTCACCACGAATGAAATGACTAACTTCGGGGAACTTCAATGGTACAACCGGCCCAGTGAACGAAGAGGAGATTCTTCGATGTCGGGGACTTACGGAGGTCCCAGTGGAGGAGATTCTAGTCCGTTGAGAGGAATTCTCAAACGGAGAGTCCTTCCTTCACCGGGAAAGGGTGATCCTCAAAAAAATGAAAAAAGGATAGAAAAGAGGGATGGATGCATGTAATGAATGCTGACAGAGATATGGAGTGGAAAACAACAGAAATAACAGACATATAATAAACAAAGAACCAATCAAAACTGACAGTGCTGCCGTGGGCACAACGGGGGTGCGCGCGGGCGCCAAGGTGGAGAGGCACGGATGGTGCCGAACTTGCAAGGGTAGCCGAAAGGAAGCAGTAGACGTCCCACCGTGATCGCCAATCTGTGAGCGACGTCACGCGGTTCGGGGAAGAGCGGAGAAGACGCGGAGCGCGCGGGCTCCTCTTTTTTTGGTGTTTGTTTGCTGCAACACAGAAATAAGAGAAGAGAGAGAAGGGGCCACCACGGGAGATTGCTCCGGCGGGGCGAGCGGGACAAGTGTGATATATCAAGATATGGGGGTTAAACGGCCATAGCGGGAAGTGACTCGCCGCGGCCTCGGGGGGACGGGAATGGTGCAGAAATTAAATAACAAGAATTGAAACGGCCATTGGGGAAGTGACTCGTCGCGGCCTCAAGAATATGAGCAGATAATAAGATGACAGAATATAAAGAGAATACAAAGAGCGGGAATTTAAACGGCCATTGGGGAAGTGACTCGCCGCGGCCTCGAGAATATGAGAAAAATATAACAGAATATAAAGAGAATATAAGAACGGAAATTTAAACGGCCATTAGGGAAGTGACTCGCCGCGGCCTCGAAAACAAGATGTGATCGCCAGGGGCTGAAAGACCCCAAAATAAGAAAGTGATCGCGCCTACCTCAAGAGTGGGAGATGGCGGGTTGCTTCTTCCTCTCCCTCCGGCCGGCCGACGGAGAGGGCTTTCCTCGGCTACCCTTGCAGAACAACGACAAACAAATGACAAGTGGATTAGAAAGATGGAGGTGTAGTATTCAAATCCTTGCGATAAAAATAACGAAATGATGGCAAGACACACACCTGGTTGGTGTTATCTTTTAAACCCCTCTCGGACTCGAGTAGGAGGAAAATGAGATGATGGATGTAAGAAGTGTATAAGAAAAGGCGCCCTTATGAAGGGGGATAGGGGATGCAAGATGATGAATGTAAAAGAACTACGAAGAAAAGGAAAGAATTGGCTTATTGGATGTGCCGATGTGAAATCCGGCGGAGCTCCGGCAGCGTGGGGACGACGTGGAAGCGCGGTGGATGAAGACGACCTTCCTCTCGCGAGCATGAGCACCCGAGAAGCCGGCAGAACCTCCACCTACAAAAGAACCCACGGGTTAGAAAATGACTCCGTAGCCTCTGGGCTCCGGCAGCCTATCGGATCACTTCGAAGCTCTCCCAGAACTGAGGGGGTGGGCCTCTATTTATAGGGCTTCGGAGGGTGGAGGCGTCCAGGACCCTGGACACCTCCATCAGGGCCGAACTAATATTTTATTCTATTTTTATTAATTTTTTTGGAATATTTTTGTGGAGGCGTCCAGGGGCCCGGACTCGTCCAACAAGTCCACCGAATACTGCTGGCGGCCGCACGCGGTTTGGCACAACGCGTGGTTTTGTGAGCGGCGCCTCGTGATTCAAAAATGGGCGCGTCCAGGTGGCTGGACGTCTCTATAATTTGGCTTTTTTCACACACGATAAACCGGCGTTCGGTGGCCCGCGCCCGTGAGAGAGTTGATGGAGGCGTCCAGGGGCCTGGACGCCTCCAAAATATATTATTTTTATTTTTGTTTTGTCTTTTTATGCTAGGGCTGGCATTTTGATTTTTTTTTATATTTTTTTTTATGGAGGCGTCCAGGGTCCTGGACGCCTCCATTAATATATATATTTTTATTTATTTGTTTGTTTTTTTATGCCTACTGGCATTTTTCACACATTTTTTATTTTTGTTTTTATGGAGGCGTCCAGGGGCCTGGACGCCTCCATTAAAATATATATATATTTTATATTTTTTATTTAGTTTTGGGCCCTGAGAAAAGAATAAAAGAAAAAAAAAGAATGGGGGCATCCAGGGGCCTGGACGCCCCCATTAAGACCCACCCGGGTCCTAGTCAGCGGCCGCCCGGTAGACATCCTTCTTGGTCCCGGAACCTCCTGACGCATTCGACTGGTGTTGATGCCGTCCGAATGCCGTGACGGGACGATTCCGAATGCCGAAAAAGGCAGAAGAAGACCCAAGAAAAGGAAGCACTCGAGTGATTCAAAATGCGTAAGCCGTTGCGGGGCGTTGTATAGTAATATGAGACTTTCTCAGGAGACGTCAAGAATGGCGTGTCTACAACGTGTGGTCCCGCTAGGGAGTGGTGGCGAGGCTACCCGAGAGACAGTTTTAGGCTGGTTACTGTGGGCCTCCAACTGTGGCGGCTCCAGTCCCGGCCGGGAGGACGAACCAGCTAGAGGGCTTGACGTAGCGCAGTCAGTCAGTGTGTGCACACGTGGTCGGGGACTTCAGACGTGTGCTGACGAGCACGACCCCGACTAGACCCTTGTTAGCGTTACTTGTGAGTGTCTCAGTTTCCGCCTGAGGCGAGTAGGGAGACACGGCAGCGCGGTGTAAGTCGTCAGGGGACGCATCCGGCTGTGCTTCTAGTGGACGGTACTCCTGTCTTTGTCTGGTGGTGACTCGTGGGTTTGTGACGAGTTGTCTTGGTTTTTATGCCGTGCGTTCAGTACTAGACGTAGCAGAGCTTTTCCATTTATTTATTACTGTAGCTCTCCATTCTACGTCCTGCTAGTAGTAGCTTGTAGTTACTTTCCTCGTAGTTTCTCGATTTACGTGGTGGGGACCGGATGATCCCTGCTGAGCCTTTTGTTTTAAGGCTCATTCCCTACGTGTTTTTCGCGTTTCAGGTGAGACGAGGCTTCAAGGGAGCACTTCCGAGGCTCCACGTGGTTCAGGTGCCCAAGGTTAGTTGCCAGTTCCGGGGTATGCCACGCGTAGTTGTACCTTTCTCTTTGGACTATACTAGTTGTGGACTACTGTTATATTTTTAGACTGCTATTATATTGTGGACCATGTAATTTGATTAATGTCATTATTATTTCCTACTTATTCATATTAATTGTGTAGTTCTGCAATTATTTTAGATTCTTGTGTATTTCCACACCATCCCTTGTAACCCTTCCGAGTCTTCGGGCTCGTGGGTGGCGGTTCGGGAATCGGGTTATCGGGCCTTCGCGATGTTCGGATCTCGGATCGTTACAGTTGGTATCAGAGCAGAGGTTGTGGATATATATAAGAATCGTAAATAGTTGTAGTGGTCCACTAGTCCACAATGATGATGTACAGTTGGCACTGGCTTAGGGCATCGTATGTTTTAATGATTTCGTCATTTTTCGTGTCTTCTGTCTTTTTGCAGTAGGCGAGTATGGCGTCGAGGCGGAGGACTCGCTCTCAGTAGGGACAATCGGCAGGGGATCAGGAGGAGCAGAGTAGAGTGCCACCACCTGCAACTGAGGCAGGGGATGCAGCGAGAGTTCCAGGGGCAGAGGATTTCTTTCGGAGCATGTTTCAGTTCATGTCTCAGCAGTTTGGCGATGATGCTGGTGAGGGCTCGTCATCTAGGGGTGGACCTAGTCGTGCTGTGAGGGACTTTCTGCAGTTCCATCCACCCTATTACGATGGCCAGCCAGATCCCGATGTGGCCAGGAGATGGCTTGATGAGATGGAGAGAGTGTTCAGTTCCATGAACTGTGTTGAGGAGGACAAGGTGATGTTGGCCTGTAACCAGTTGCAGGGTACGGCTTGAGCTTGGTGGTCTTCAGAGTGGAGGACGTCCTTTCAGTCTCGTTCGCTTCAGCAGATTGCGTGGCAGGACTTCGTGAGGGTCTTCGAGCATACCTACTGCCCATCCTATGTTGGTACGCAGAAGATGCGTCATTTTTTGGAGCTGGTTCAGGGTGACATGTCAGTGTTGCAGTACAGGGCTCGGTTTGTTGAGTTGGGCCGCTATACTCCCCATATCATGGAAAACGAGGGGTTGAAGACCGAGCAGTTCATCCAGGGTTTGAGGCAGGATCTGAGGCACCTTTTGATGGTGAACGCGGCTACCGATTTAGAGAAGCTTCCCATGTGGCGGCATCACTGGAGCTGGATATGCATAAGATCCGAGGACAGGTTGGCCAGGGGCAGTCCCAGTCAGGACGTAGCCAGTAGGCGGCTACCCAGGAGCAGGGCACATTTCAGTATGCTACGGGTAGTTCGGGAGCATCAGTGTCGGCGGCGTCAGCGACAGGATCTGCCACTTTTGGCTTGAAGGTTAAGAAGTTCTTCAAGAAGAACTTTGGAAAGAAGCGCAAGGATCAGAGGCAGGCATCTTCAGGCAGTGTTCAGCAGCCGATTCCTTATCAGCGTCAGGGATCAGTTGGTGGTTCGCGGGGGTCGTGTCCCCAGTGCGGAGGTTCTCATCAGCTCAGGAAGTGTACAGCGCCAGTGATTTGTTTCAGATGTGACCAGGCAGGGCATATGGCACATGATTGTCCTTCGAGGCCGCAGCAGCAACAGTACTCTCAGCAGCAGCAACCACAGCAGCAGCGTCAGCAGCAGGGGCAATATCCGCCACTACCCCGGTCAGCGAGTGTGGGCAGCCAGAGGTCTCGAGGCAAGATTACACACATGACTAGGGCAGAGGCAGAGGCGTCGCAGCTTGTGGAATGTACTGTTATGATTTTGGGTTACGTAGCTCGAGTTTTGTTTGATTCTGGCGTGTCACATTCGTTTATTTTGGAGGATTTCGCGCTGAGTATTGAGGAGCCGGTGACCCAGTTGTCTTGTGATTTGGCGGTAGAGTTGCCTACTGGTGATTTTATGATCACCCCGTATTGCTTTGAGAAGGTACTTGTGTGGGTGGAAGGGCGGAGCTTGCTGGCTAGGCTTTATGCGTTACCGCTTCAGGATTTCGATGTGATTTTGGGCATGGATTGGCTCGAGGCTCATCATGCCTTGGTGGACTGCGGTTCGAAGAAGGTGTATTTCTGGCAACTTCGAGGACCCACCTTCTATTTCTAAGGTATTTGGTCTTCCTCTTCCTACTTTCTTATTTCGGCTATTAGGGCTTGTCGTTTGCTTGATGCGGGTTGTCAGGGTTTTCTCGCTTCCGTGGTCGTGGTGGACCAATCGGAGCCGGATGTGGAGGACATTCCGGTGGTGTACGAGTTTCCTGATGTTTTTCCCGAGGACCTACCTGGATTACCTCCCCAGTGGGAGATTGATTTTGTGATCGAGATTGTGTCTGGTACGGGACCTTTGTCGAAGGCTCCTTACCGTATGGCCCCCGCTGAGTTGAGGGCGCAGTTGCAGGAGTTGCTTGCCAAGGGGTATATTCGTCCTAGTTTTTCCCCTTGGGGTGCGTCAGTGTTGTTTGCGAAGAAGAAGGACGGTAGTCTGAGGTTGTCTATTGACTACCGGCAGCTGAATGAGGTGACCGTTAAGAACAAGTATCCGTTGCCACGGATTGATGATTTGTTTGACTAGCTTCAGTCTGCTCGAGTGTTCTCGCGGATTGATTTACAGTCCGGTTATTATCAGTTGCAGATTCGAGAGTCTGATGTGGAGAAGACTGCGTTCAGCTTGAAATATGGGCATTATGAGTTTTTGGTGATGCCATTTGGGCTCACCAATGCCCCCGCAGCATTTATGGATTTGATGCAGAGGGTGTTCCATCCTTACTTGGACCAGTTCGTGGTCGTGTTTTTGGACGACATCCTTATTTATTCGCAGTCTGCAGAGGAGCATGCGTATCATTTGAGGGTTGTGTTGCAGACCTTGCAAGATCATCAGTTGTATGCTAAGCTCAGCAAGTGTGAGTTTTGACTTCATGAGGTGCACTTTTTGGGGCACGTGATTTCTGGTGATGGTATTTTCGTGGATCCAGCCAAGGTCGAGGCAGTAGTGCAGTGGCCGAGGTCAAGGTCTGTGATGGAGATTCGGAGTTTCTTGGGACTTGTAGGCTATTATAGGAGATTCATTCAGGATTTTGCTCATGTTGCAGCCCCGATGACTAGACTTACATAGAAGGATGTGCCGTTTGTCTGGACTGATGAGTGTGAGCGGAGCTTTATGGAGCTTAGGAGGTTGCTCACCTCGGCACCGGTGTTGGTGTTGCCTTCTGGATCGGGAGGTTTCGTAGTGTGTACAGATGCTTCCGGGATTGGGTTGGGTGTTGTGCTGATGCAGCACGGTAGAGTTGTGGCGTATGCATCTTGGCAGTTGAAGCCACATGAGGATAACTACCCTACCCATGACCTTGAGTTAGCAGCTGTGATCTTTATATTGAAAATTTGGAGGCATTATCTATACGGTGAGAAGTTCGAGGTGTTCACAGACTATCAGAGTTTGAGGTATGTGTTCACTCATAAGACCTTAACCTCAGGCAGAGGCAATGGATGGAGTATATGAAGGATTATGATTTCACCCTGTCATATCAGCCGGGCAGGATGAATGTCGTTGTCGATGCCTTGAGCAGGAAGGTTGTGGTTAGTGCTTTGATGATGAGGAAGTGGAGGCTCTGGGAACAAGTGCCATCCGTGTCATTTAGGCTCAAGGTTCCCCAAGAGCCGGGGTCAGCTATTCTTGCGAGCTTGACTGTTACACCCGCCATTCGGCGTCAGGTGATAGATGCTCAGCGTGCAAACCCTGAGTTGCCTCGGATTTTGGCTTTGGCTGATGTGGAGTTCGGCGGGGACGGAGCTGTGAGATTCTGTGGCATGCTATACGTCCCGGACGAAGAGTAGGTGAGGCGTGCGGTGTTACTAGAGGCTCATGGGAGTCGGTACACGGTACACCCGGGTGCGACGAAGATGTATCGGAACTTGAAGAGATAATTCTGGTGGCCTGACATGAAGAGAGATATTACCGAGTATGTGGCCAGATGCCTGACCTGTCAGTAGGTGAAGGTGGAGCATCAGCGACCAGGAGGTACGCTTCAGCCCTTGGAGGTTCCCACGTGGAAATGGGATCACGTGACCACGGATTTTGTGGTGGGATTGTCGAGGACTCCGAGTGGGCATGATAGTATTTGGTTGCTGGTGGATAGGCTGACGAAGGTGGCTCGGTCGTTACCGATCAAAGTCAGCTGGAGTGTGCCCAAGTTGGCTCGTCTTTATGTGGAGCGGATCGTACCTTTGCATGGAATTCCCATTTCCATTGTTACAAATTGAGATCTGCATTTCACTTCTGGATTTTAGAGGAGTTTCCAACGAGCTCTTGACACAGAGTTAGCATTTAGCTCAGCATATCATCCTTAGTCAGATGGTCAGTTGGAGAGGACCATCCAGATGCTAGAGGACATGTTGAGATCCTGTTACCTGGAATGGCAAGGGAGTTAGATTCACCATCTACCATTAGTGGAGTTTACCTATAACAACGGCTATCATTCAAGCATTGGGATGGCTCCTTATGAGGCGTTGTACGGGCGACCATGTCGGACTCCACTCGATTGGTCTGAGGTTGGTGAGCGTGTTGTGATGGGAACGGAGCTGGTGCAGCAGTGCATTGAGGTAGTACATCTGGTCCATCAGAACATGTTGGCGGCGCAGAGTCGGCAGAAGAGTTATGCCGATCGGAGAAGACAGCCACTCAGTTTCGTGGTCGGTGACCTAGTATTTTTGAGGGTTTCTGCCATGATGGGAGTGATGCAATTTGGACAGCGTGGGAAGTTGAGTCCCCGCTATGTTGGTCCTTTTTACCATCGTGGAGCGCATTGGCGAGGTTGCTTATCGGTTGCAGCTACCTCCTGAGTTTGCAACGGTGCATGATATGTTCCATGTCTCGATGTTGAGGAAATATTTACCCGATGACTCTCATGTTTTGGAGGATTCCGTTTGGCCCGAGGTGACTCCCCATCTGTCTCTTTCGGAGTTCTCTATCCGTATTGAGGATTGACGAGAGCAGCACCTGCAGAACAATGTTATTCCTCTAGTTAAGGTGGTATGGCAGCAGCACTCTAGCGGAGAGGCGTCTTGGGAGCGTGAGGACGAGATGCGTCAGCAGTTCCGTTATATGTTCGAGTAAGTCTCCTTTTTTTTCCTTCCCCTGTGCTTCATTTTAAATTTTGAGGATGAAATTTATTTAAGGGGGGAGGGCTGTAATATCCCGGACCCTTCAGATCCTTTTTCTTGGGTCCCATATTTATTTTCTCAGAGAATCTACTGTTGTTATGCCCGAAATTATCTTTTGAACATTTTTCGGGTTCGGATCCGTGCGTTTCAGATCGGTTTCGGAGGTCCCGGAATGTGTTCCGCAGTTTTCGCGTGTTTTTCTCCGACAAACCTACGGAACCCCGTAGCGGGCGAACCGAGTCATTCACCTACTCTAGGACTGTACCACGGCGATCAGCGTGTTCCGAGGATCGCGGAAGTATATTTTTCTATTTTTTCATATTTTTTAAAAAATCAAGATTTTCTATACTAACCCCATTTTTTTTCTTTTTCTATTCTTCTTCTTCCTCTTTTCTTCCTCCCGTGAGCGACTGGCGCCCCTCTCCTCCCCCTCTCCCGTGGACGCGGCGGCGTGCTCCCCTCCGACTGCAAATGGCGGTGGGTAACGGCGCAGCGACGGCGGTGGCGGCGTGGTGATCGTGGCGGCGGGCGTGGTTCGTGGGAAGCTCGGGAAGAACAAGGGTTTCAAGCGGGTTTTTGAAGATCGACGGCGATCTGCTGCGTTTCGGATGATTCCGAGGTAGGGTGACGATCCTTAGCTCAACGTTTACCTTCCCCATAATTTCTAAGCCGAGGCGAGATCGAGAGAGGACTATTTTGCGCCGGGAAGGGAAAATCATGTTTTGGGGCATGAGTGGCCGATCTAGCATTTTAATCCGCCATTTTGTGGTTTGTGGGCATCAAAAGATACATTGGGGGCTTGGGAACAAGTTTCCCTTTTATTTCCCCGTCACCCGGGGCTGAATAGGGCATGAAATTATGATTTTGGGGTTTTCCCGCCGTTCTCGGGTTTCTGGAAGGCTGGCGGTCCTTCCAGTGACCGCCTCTTCCTGTTGGCGGTCTCCTTGCGACCGTTTTTGGCGTCCCGTATGTGGGTTGGGCCTGGCAGTCACACGATAGACCGCCAGGGCCCATGTGGCGGCCGATTGGCCAACTGCTAGTCGAGTTGGCCGGCGTGACCTTCGAGGCGTTTCGACGGTTGGATTTTTTACCGTTGGAGGTTTTGGGGCCTGGCGGCCGTAGGTACGACCGCCTTATACCCATTGGCGGTTCTATATAGGACCGTTTTTGCCTTCGTAATCTAGGGGGTGGCGGTCTATAATGAGACCGCTACATCCTTGTAGCGGCCTAAAGCTAAACAGCTAGCCCATGTGGCGGCCCAAAGGTGGGCCAGAGGTTTATGTCCGACCGGAGTTATGATTTGCCGATTTGCGTCTCGGGTGAGAGGACCTCGATCCACGTACTGACCCATGGTCTGAATGATGCTGGGCATCATGTGGGGGCCACATGTTACGGTGCCGTGGGGTCCCGGGAGGTGGTGTTCTCAGCTTGTGTCACCGTGAGTCGGTGTCGGTACAAGGAGCGGTCCTTGTACTTCGTCCAGTTTAGACGTTACTTTCCGTTGGCTAGAGAGTCTGTACCTTCAGTGACCCTCCACTAGTCGTAGTCTTCCGACACGCGTGTGGTCCCACCAGGGAGTGGTGGCGCGGCTACCCGAGAGACAGTTTTAGGGTGGTTACTGTGGGCCTCCTACTGTGGCGGCTCAAGTTCGGGCCAGGAGGACGATGATGCGAAACGGACACGCGACCTGGGACTCTAGCTCGCGATCGTCCCTAGCGAGGGAAGATGTGGACCGTGCGCGGTTGAGAAACCGGCAGTGAGTCTCGGGTATCGGCCTTTCCGCGTTAACTCGGATCGAGTCACGGGACGATCACTCACTCTCGCTCTCGCAGCGGTGATAAAATGATAACAAGCTAGATAATCTATCACTCATGCAGCGGCATATACAAAAATATACGAGTAAAGTAATGCCTACGAGGTGGGTAGCGAGTGTACGTCCATGCTCCGGGCGTGGGGAAGACGTTCCCAGCCAAGTACGGTAACTCCCGGTAACAACGATAAAAGTTAATTACAACAGTGAAATCTATTGCCCACTCCACGCAGGGAGGTAAAGGGCTACAAGTGGGGCCCGGGAGGACCGACCCTGGTTTGACAGGCAGCAATCTGGAGGTGCGTACGGCACCAACTCGGCCTGCTGGTCCGACTCGGCACTATTCCAACTCGGTGCTGCACCAACTCGGTTGCTGACTCGCTGGACAGCAAACAATGGTTTCCAAAGGAACGCTACCTTCCTGAGATCTTCGGGAGGCCCCGCTTGGCTGGGACGATGGCGGGATGTCCCTGATCGACTCTCTGAAGGGGCGGTCACTGAAGTTGACCTTTAATATTTATTTTTGAATTTTCTCCCGGACTGAGTTGTGCTGGCTGAATTCGGATCTGCTCTGCACACCTTCACAAAAAGAATTCCTACAACCAGATCCGATATTGGATTGATGCACAAGAGGTACCGATGGATAGAGGACTCAGAGATATACAAAAAATATTTTTTGTGGCTCCATCCACTAAACGAATTAAAAATAAAAATGACTGTAAAGTACCTTTTCTTTTCTGACCCAGACTGATAGACACACAGGGCAAAGATGAATCTACCTGAAACAGACCTTTGAACGAGGGCTCAATGATTGTTTTTGACTCAATGAAAATTATGGTGGAAGGGGGTATACGTGAGGAACACTAGGGAATTTTTGTAGATTTTCTAAAATTTTCTATGTGGGTGGGAAAATTGCAACAAGGAGACTCTATCCCGTAGATCTGCAAAAGGGCAGATTACTGAGAGGACAAACAAAAATATGAGAAAAATATCAAATGGACTCCAAATGACACGAAATTTTAACTGGAGGTTAGGGGAGATAGACAGAACAAACCCTCAAAATTAGGGCTCAATCAGACAACAAGAACCAGAGATACAATTTTGGAGAAGACTTTCTGTCCTGATGGAGACAGAACTCCGATGACGGCGGCGGCGGTAGAAATAGAATTCAGAGGGGCTAAGGAGAAGATAGAAGGGCATCACACCCAGGATTTAGCAGAAATTCATCTGCAAGAGGGGGAGGGAGAGAGGAGGAGGGCACACCCTTCTTTGGTTCCAACCAAATTTCACAATTTTTTTTCTCTTCATTAATTTCTCTAATGACACTATACATGGGCTTATATAGAGAATGGCAAGGGGTGGGGGGCTGGGAATTTCGTGAGAGAGAGGGGATTTTCTTCCCCATGTGGTCAAATGACCAAAAAAAATAAAAAATACAACATGGGATAAACTATATTATATGGGGGAAGCATCTTGGACTTTAAGGGTTGGAATATTAGACTTGTTAATCCAATTATCCCCTTGAATGGTAAAGCAATCTAGAAGCCCACCTTGGACCTTTGACTGACCCCACATGGGCCCTAAGACTTAGGTGGACCAATAGGAAAGGAGATGGGGGGCCCTTGCTGGTCCTATTGGACTTTTGCACAAAAACCCAAAGAATCCTAAGGAATGACAAATTGGCTTATAAAGCCTTATAATTGTAAACCTACTTCCCAAAGATATAAATGTAAACTAAAAGGACACAAACATAAAAATAAAAGTTAGTGCACGGTGTAGATTCCCATTAGACGAACCAGCTAGAGGGCATGACGTAGCGCAGTCAGTCAATGTGTGCACACGTGGTCGGGGACTTCGGACGAGTGCTGACGAGCACGACCCCGACTAGACCCTTGTTAGTGTTACTTGTGAGTGTCTCAGTTTCTGCCTGGGGCGAGTAGGGAGACACGGGGGCGCGGTGTAAGTCGTCAGGGGACGCATCTGGCTGTGCTTCTGGTGGACGGTACTCCTGTCTTTGTCTGGTGGTGACTCTTGGGTTTGTGACGAGTTGTCTCGGTGTTTGTGCCATGCGTTCGGTACTAGACATAGCAGAGCTTTTTCGTTTATTTATTCCTATAGCTCTACGTTCTACGTCCTGCTAGTAGTAGCTTGTAGTTACTTTCCACGCAGTTTCTCAGTTTGCGAGGTGGGGACCGGATGATCCCTATTGAGCCTTTTGTTTTAAGGCTCATTCCCTGCGTGTTTTCCGCATTTCAGGTGAGACGAGGCTTTAGGGGAGCGCTTCCGAGGCTCCATGATGCGGGATGGGACCACGGACACGACAAGCTCGCGATCGTCCTTAACGAGGGAAGCGTCGGACGTGCGCAGTTGAGAAATCGGCAAGAGCTAGGGTGGTCGGCTCTCTCTTTCGTGTCCGGATCGGGTCACGGGACGGTAACGCTCTCTCTCGCAGCAGCAGTGATATAAATAGAAAGCGAGCTAATTACCCTATCATGCTCTCTAGCAGCGGCATAAACAAGCATATATGAAATTAAGCAAAATGCCAAGTAAGGGAGCGAATGCGATACCTCCACGCGCTCGGCGTGGGGAAGACGGACCCGGCCGAAAACTCGTACTCCCGGGAAACTTAACACACAATAATTACAGCAATGGGAATGTGCCCACTCCACGCAGGGAAGTAAAGGGCTATACAAATGGGCCCGGGAGGACCGAATTCGGGTTGACGGGCAACTTTGTGTGTTGATTCGGCTACACGCGTGTTCACGACCGTGGGGCCCACGTGCTGTCCGGAGCGGCCGTGTGGGACCCGGTGATACCGCTGTAGTGGAGACACTTGGAGAAGCGTTCCCCGGGCTGGCGGCACGCTGGTTCACCGGCCGGAGGCCGGGCGGCTCCGTTCGGCACCGGTCGGAAAAACCGATCGGAAATCTGCCGGTTCTGTATTTCAGCGCGCGCTCCGGCGAGAACGGACGCTGCGATCAGCACCGGTGTCCGAATGCGACGAGATCAGAGCCGTTAGAAAGCTGCTTCGAAGTACTGCAATCTAGTTGCCTTCAGAAAAATTCACCAGATTTGTACTTTGTGTTGGCGAATTTTATATGCTGCTGTTGTACAGTAACCGAAGACTCAGATCTGCAGAGAACTTTCCGGTTGATCGCCTTTTACCGTGAAGTAGATGTCCGAATTTGAAGATTTGTTCTTCCGCAAGGTTGTAGAAAATCGAACAAGGAAGCCCAGACTATTTTTCGATCTGGATTTGGAGATGATGGTGATTTGTTCTGATTTTTGAAGTGGAGGGTGGTCGGATCTGGGATCTGACTAAAACACTATATCAGAGGAAGAACACGAATTTCTAAAAATAGATAGAAGGCTGATAAAAAATTAAGAAAATTTGTGGAGGTAGGGGGTGATGGATAGAACTCCGATTAAAATTGGGAGGGTTTGGACAAATCACAAAGATGGTCGGAGGGGGAGATCTCAGAGGTTCTGTCACTGTAGATAGAAACCTGGCAGATCTGGGATGACAGGTTGGACGAAAATGTAAAAATAATAAACGATAGAATTTGGGCGTGAAAATTTAGGTGGAGCTTGGGATGCAAGGTCTGAACACACCATAAAAAATCCAGATCAATCCAAGCTCGTGGCTGAGACAGACAATTCGTGGAAGCTGATGTGGTCGGACGAAGATAGAACTGCAGAGGCGGCTCGATGGCGGCACGAACGGCGGCGGCGGCGGCACAGACGATCACCGGAGGTTGAGAGGAGATGATAGAATGTAGAATCACTCTAGAACTTGAGGCTGGAGGAGAGGAACCAGAGGGAGAGGGGCTGGGGCGCATGAAGCTCCTTGGATTTCACAAAATTTTATGATTTTTCATTGAATTTCACATGAAAATACAAGCTTATATATGGTTTACATCAAATGCAATGTGGACCCTTAGATCTAGGGAAGAGGATTGAAGGGCTGGGATTGCATTCTAATAACACACAAAAAATATTAAACTAAGGCAAGTGGAATGGGGCGCCCCTTGACCATGTAGTAGAAGGTTGAATGGGGGTAGGTGGGATGGGTGTAGAATGTTGACATTCTTAACCCTTTGTCTACCCATGTGGCATATGACTAGTCCAACCTTCTAGATGTCCACCTAGGATGGTTGACCAGCCCCACAAGATGACATGGACCAATGGGAAAGGGCTGAGGACCCCCTTGCTGGTCCTATTGACAAATTACATAGAAACCTAAACAATCCGTGGGAATGACACATTGGCTGATAAAGCCGTACAATTGCGCGTATACTTTCCCGTAGATATAAAAATAAACTAAAGGATATAAATGTAATATGAAAAGGTACTGGCTCGGTGTCTATTCACATCACTCCACGTGGTTCAGGTGCCCAGGGTTTATTGTCATTTGCCAGTTCCGGGGTATGCCCCGCGTAGTTGTACCTTTCTCTTTGGACTGTACTAGTTGTGGACTGCTGTTATATTTTTAGACTGTTGTTATATTGTGGACCATGTAATTTGATTAATGTCATTATTATTTCCTGCTTATTCATATTAACTGTGTAGTTCGGCAATTATTTTAGATTCTTGTGTATTTTACACCATCCCTTTTAACCCTTTCGAGTCTTCGGGCTCGTGGGTGGCACTTCGGGATTCGGGTTATCGGGCCTTCCCGATGTTCGGATCTCGGGTCGTTACAGCTAAGCATTGGCTGGCGGTCTTGTCGAGACTGCTAAGCCCGGTGGCGGTCTATCGCGTGACCGCAAAGCTCAAACCGACATAGGGCACCCCTGGCAGTCTCCACATGACCGCAAGGTAGCCTAGCGGTCCCTGGAAGGACCGCTAGTCGTCCCGAGCGCGAAAACGGTGAATCACGCAAAAAAACCCCATTCCACGCCCCATTCACACCCATGTGAAGGGGAAAATAAGGGGAAACTAGTCCCCAACTTCTCTAGCACCGAGAGGACCCATTTAAACCCCAAAAATACGATCAAGCTACTAAATCCGGCTCACACCCCAAAATCATGCATTTCCCCAAAAATACGGAAATAACTTCACTCGGCTCGCCTCGGGCTACCAAACTCGCGGGAAATGAAGTACATGGGTTAAGGATCCGTCCCCCTACCTCTACCGAAGATTCCACGTGTCGAGGATGCCGATCGCCAAGAAAACACCGTTTAAACCCTCGTCGGCTCGCGATCCCACGAACCGCCTCCACCATCGCGATCCTCGTCCCATGCCCGTCGCTCCACGCCCCACGAGCATCACCGCCCCGCCCTCGCCGCCTCCGTCGGCCGCCCAGAGTGAGAGGGGTGAGGAGAGAGCGTGAGAGAAGAGAGAGGGAGAAGGGAGAGAAATGAGAGATGGGGAGAGAGAGAAAAAGGAGGTTTTATATATAGAAAATGCAAAAAATCCAAAAATATAAAAATAGAGAAAAATACTCTCCATATTTCTCGAAAAATGCACAATGTAGTGGTAAAGTTCCGAAGTCGGAGAACGCAACGGTTCACCCTACACGAGGTTCCGAAGGTCCGACAGACAAAAACACGCGTAAACCGCTAAACTCAAATTGGGACCCACAAAAGCGATCCAAAACCCACAGATCCTAATCTGATAAATAGTCCATAAAATCTAGGGCGTTACAGCCCTCCCCCCTTAAAGAGATTTCATCCTCGAAATTCAGGACAAGCGCCAAGCCACAGGGGGAGAACACCTTAACCAACTGACAACGCTGTCAGAGCCCCAGCACAGAAAACCTCGATTCTCATGAAACACCGATCATGAGGGATATCTGTGAGCGACGTCACGTGGTTCGGAGATCGAAGAAGACGCGGAGCGTGTGGGCTCCTTTTGTTTCCTGCAACACAGAAATAAGAGAAAAGAGAAGGGGCCACCACGAGAGATTGCTCCGGCGGGGCGAGCGGGACAAATGTAATATAGCAAGATATGGGGGTTAAACGGCCATAGCGGGAAGTGACTCGCCGCGGCCTCGGGGGGACGGGAATGGTGCAGAAATCAAATAGCAAGAATTGAAACGGCCATTGGGGAAGTGACTCGCCGCGGCCTCGAGAATATGAGCAGATAAGAATATAACAGAATATAAGGAGAATATAAAGAACGGGAATTTAAACGGCCATTGGGGAAGTGACTCGCCGCGGCCTCGAGAATATGAATAGATAAGAATATAACAAAATATAAAGAGAATATAAGAACGGGAATTTAAACGGCCATTGGGGAAGTGACTCGCCGCGGCCTCGAGAATATGAGCAGATAAGAATATAACAGAATATAAAGAGAATATAAGAACAAGAATTTAAACGGCCATTGGGGAAGTGACTCGTCGCGGCCTCGAGAGTATAGCAGAAGAGAGATATGGCAAAATATAAGAGATATAGCAAGATATATAGATGACAGAATTCAAACGGCCATTGCGGGAAGTGACTCGCCGCGGCCTCGAGATTATGATGTGATCGCCAGGGGTCGAGGACTCCAAAATGAAAGAGTGATCGCGCCTACCTCACTAGCAGGAAGTGGCGGGTTGCTTCTTCCTCCCCCTTCGGCAGACCGACGGAGAGGGCTTTCTTCAGTTACCCTTGCAAAATAACAGACAGTAAATAGACGGAATTAGGAAATGGCAGTGTAGTATCAATCCCTTGTGATGAAAATAACGAAATCGTGACAGGACACACACCTGGTTGGTGTGGTTTTAAACCCCTCTCGGACTCGAGTAGGAGGAAAATGAGATGATGGATGCAAGAAGTATATAAGAAGAGGCGCCCTTATGAAGGGGGATAGAGGATGCGAGATGATGAATGCAAAAGAACTACGAAGAAAAGGAAAGGATTGGCTTATTGGATGTTCCGATGGTGAAATCCGGCGGAGCTCCGGCAGCGTAGGGACGACGTGGAAGCGCGGTGGATGAAGATGACCTTCCTCTCTCGAGCGTGGGCACCCGAGAAGCCGGCGGAACCTCCACCTACAAAAGACCCCACGGGTTAGAAATGACTCCGGTAGCCTCTGGGCTCCAGCAGCCTATCGGATCTCTTAGAAGCTCTCTCAGAACTGAGGGGGTGGGCCTCTATTTATAGGGCTCCGGAGGGTGGAGGCGTCCAGGACCCTGGACGCCTCCATCAGGGCAAAAAGATATTTTATTCTATTTTTATTCATTTTTTCCGAATATTTTGATGGAGGCGTCCAGGGTCCCGGACGCCTCCATAACTCCCACCGAACTCTACCGAAAGTCGCACGCGGTTTAACACAACGCGTGATTTTGGAGCGGCGACCCGTGATTTGGAAATGGGCTCGTCCAGCCGACTGGACGTCTCCACAATTTGGATTCTTTCACACACGATAAACCGTCGATCGGTGGGCGGGGCCCCGTGAGTGAGTTGATGGCCTGGACGCCTCCAAGAAAATATATTTTTATTTTTTTGTTTTGTTTTTTTTGCCAACTAGCATTTTATATTTTTTATTTTTGTTTTCATGGAGGCGTCCAGCGGCCTGGACGCCTCCATTAATATATATGTTAAATAAAAATAATGGGGGCGTCCAGGAGCCTGGACGCCCCCATGAAGACCCGCCTGGGTCCTCAGACAAGGCGTTGGCAGCCGCCCAGCAGACACCCTTCCTGGTTTCGGAACCTTCCGATGCGTCTGACTGGTGTTGATGCCGACCAAATGCTGCGACGAGACGATTCCGGATGCCGAAAAAGGCAGAAGAAGACCCAAGAAAAGGAAGCACTCAAGTGATTAAAAAATGCGAAAGCCGCCGCAGGGCGTTGTATAGTGATATGAGATTGTTCAGGAGACGTCAGGAATAGCGTGTCTACAGCTGTCCCGCCTTGGTGTCTGCTTTGCAAGGGAGTGACACGTAATGGAATGGTATCGAAGTGGAGTGAAATGGAGTGGGAATGGACTGATAAGTTGATGCCAAGGTGTTATGAGACGCGCTCTTGACGTTACTGTTTGGAATCTTTCCTGTAGTTTCGATGAGGCGACCTTGAAGAAGGTCTTTCAAATTTTGACGATTGCTTGGACAGAGATCAAATAAGGGAGAGTGAGATGTGCGCTCAGGCACGAAAATAAAGGAGACCAACTTCTCGGTGTGGAAGTACCTGGGTCATAAACCTGCAGGTTTCACCTTTGGGGAGGAGCGGTTACCAGCCAATGTGGAAGTGCTGCGGCCAAGGTGGGTCTAACAAGGTAGAAAGCAAAGGAATATCTGAGGGTCTGTCTAAACAATGGTCTCCTTTTGGAAGAGCAGCGTAGGACCGTTTCAAGGAAACTCAGTATTTCATTCGGAGTGGAATATCTCATATTTGTAAGAATGGAAACACAACGGCTTTCACAATCGAATCAATTGAATGATTTTCCGCAATAAATTCAAAGTCCTATATGAATGCATGCTGGGTTAAAATAAAAATTTAAAACAAACTAAAATAGAAAATGGCCAAGGATAATATTGTCAACTTGTTAAGAACGGGTCAGGATACCAGTTCGGTGAGCTGATACTGGGCTGGGGCCCTTTTATCCACGCACCAACTCACTGAACGGAACCGTCGTCCCCATGCCACCACAAATTAACGGCCTATCCGCGCAGCCCAAATTCTTCTGGAATCGTCATCATTTTTGTTGAAGGGGAACTCAAGTCCCAGGTTCGTTCAGGCCGCAAGGTCCTTGACATATTCTAGTAGTGTAGATATCATATAGTAAGATGCACGACATGGTGGGGCCAACCATGGAAAGGTGGGACAGGAGATGGGATCAAGACGTCCGTTAGTAGGACCTGCACAGATCAACATAGATTAGATACATCATAAAGCAGCAGAATTGTAACAGAATCGCACCACAATACAAAGGAGATCTAGACAAGATCTTGACAATGACCACTGATGTGACATGTTCTGTCCTATAGCGATCTTTCCTTCCTATAAGAATTCCCCTTAGGCCAGTTCATTCAAATGCACCAAGGTGAGTTTTGGAAGCTCAGGAGAGTAAGGAGAGGGGAATCTAGAAATCTCAGGATGGAAGGAGAGTCTTCCCGCGTTATGAAGAGGAGCAGGCCTGGCAGTGAGATTAGGCGACTCTCCGACCTCGAGGGTCATCTTAGCGGGATGATCATGTTGCATATGGTAAGCTGATTCATTTCAACTTTTCTCCTCTTGAACCTTCTTCTCACTTGCTCTCTTCCTCCTTCTTTCTTTTCCTTTTTCAGCCATATCCACTCTTCCCGGGCCCGAGGAAGTTTTCCAAATTGCCATGGCTTTCAAAGTTAACCTCCAACATATCCATCGACATGAGGGCCATACTCTCGAAGTGGCATCTGCAGGGGCTCCTTATTCATGCCAAACACTACAAGAAGATTCGTATGGACTGGGCGGCTATGGGCGCACTAGTGGAGATCTGGCATCCCCAGACCCACACTTTTATCTTCCCGACCTTCGAGGCGACCATCCTCCTCGAGGAGGTGGAACTTCTGCTCGGATTGAAGAAATTCAAGAGTGACGGGAAAGTGAAGGCTATGCGGATGCTGACACGGGGGACTTCTGAAAGCGTCCTTGGAAGTTTCATGCCGCCCGACGTAGACAGAAAGGTCCGTACTCAAAAGGGGATCGATTTCCAAAAGCTCGCGGAATGGGTTATGGACGCCCTGAGAGGGTCACCAGACGATGACTATTTGGAGGGAATCATGAAGGGGTTCACTATTTGTCTGGCAGGTGCTCTCTTGTTCCCTCATACCGACAACATAGTGGAGGAGGACCAACTAAGTGCCATTCGTGGGATTTGGAGTGGAAAGAGGGTGGGACCCGCCGTCCTTGCCTATCTTTACAGCGGCCTTACTGCCTCGAGCATGGGTAAGCCTCCATTTGGTTGCGCACTTGTCTTGAATTGCTGGCTTGATTTGCATTTCAAATTCGACCACCGCGAGGGAATGCCAATGGCTTCGAAGCTTTTCCAACAAAGCCCGCTTCATCACATAGCCGACGTGTTAGGCTTTGGTGGCACTGTAGCGAACCGTGTTCCATGGCTGAAGAAACGTGAAGACTGGCGGTCCCACTTTCGAACCATGACACAAAGCTTCTTTACTTGCGCACCGGCATGTCTACTTTCGCTCGAGCTCCTCATGAGGCCTTCCTCTGAAGTTGATCTCCAACTGATCGGCGCAACCGAGTTCGTCCTTTATAACGCGCATCGATGCTGCCTCCAGGTCGGCATTCCACGCCATTCATTCCCAATACCGACTGACATCGTTCCTTTGAAGAAGAGGGAGTTGGGCACTGAAGCGGACGCAAAGGAAGCGAAGGTCGTCAAAGCACCCTGGAAGACAAGTGTCGCGGGAAAGGCCTTAGCGCACGTGGGGGAAGAGTGCGAGCTGTGGAGGGCTTATGTAACCGAACTGGGGAAGTTAATGCCTAAGGTGCCTAAGCCCCTGATGTAGCTCATTCTGCTTTTCTGATGGAATAAAATCTGACATTTGGATGTTTTGAACCCCTGTCCCCTTAATTATTATTTTTTTTGGTGATTTTTATTTTTCTTTGTGTTTTTATTTTGTGCGTTTGTTTGGATTATATACATACTCTTATCTTTTTTTCTTTTTATTATTTTTTGAAATTTTTATTATGGGGGCGTCCAGAGGCCTGGACGCCCCTAAGTTTTTTTTTATTTTTTTTTGAAATTTTTATTTTTTGGGGGGCGTCCGGGGACCTAGACGCCCCTAATTTTTAATTTTTTAGTTTTTTTTGTTTTTGTTGTGGTATATATATATAGGGGCCTCCCCCCCCCTTTGCTCACTTATACTGTTCATTCAGACGACCCAGTCAATCCAGACGACCCATTCTTAGTCTCAATGGAGCAAGGAGCCCCGAGCCAGGGTGGAGAGAAGCGGAAACGATGGGCTCATCGACCGAGGAGGTCAAGAGATCACGCCGAGGAGGCTGCAGTGGCAGAGGAGATAGCCGTGGAGGAGGAGGCTCCTCTTTTGGCCGTGGAGGCTGCTGCGGGTGCTGACGACGCGGGGGAGGACGAGCACGATCCGGTAAGCCCCTTATACTTTTGATTCTGTGGTTCAATAGGCTAAACGGGCGGACGAGAGGCTGTGTGGAGAAGACCGGTGAATGGGAGAAGGAGGCGTCCAGGGGCCTGGACGCCTCCACATTTTCTTTTTTTTCTTTTTATCTATTTATTTATAAAATAAGATTAAAAATAAGGAGGCGTCCAAGGCTTGGGACGCCTCCATGATAATATATATTATTTTATTTATTTTTGTTTTTTGGGTTTTTCTAAAAGTAAAATAAAGAAAATAAAGAGGAGGCGTCCAAGGTGTTGGACGCCTCTAAAAAAACATAAATAAAATAAAAAATAAAATAAAATAAATAAGTAGCATATACAGTGTTATTGTTTATCCATGCTGCTAATGCGTTCTTTTGTTTGTTTTTGTGGTGTGCAGGGCGTGATGAAGAGCCGGATTAGCTGGTCCCTAGTGGTGACAGCGTACCGTGGACTGCCGGACTTCCAGAGGGCGCGTGTGGACGCCATGGGCTTTGGAGCGTTTCTCAGGATCGAGCCCTTCCGGCTCGACCTTCCTCTTATCCAGGCGTTGCGGGAGCGGTGGCACGCGCCGAGCCGGGCGTTTCTGATGCCCTGGGGGCACATGGTGCCGACACTAGAGGACGTAGCTTGGATCACTGGGCTGCGGGTTGACGGAGAGGCAGTCAGCGGGGTTACTTACCCCGACTACCGAGAGAGTGCCCTGGACCTCTGTGGTTAGAGACGAGCGTGACTGATAGAGACAGCAGGGTAGTCGGCCGAGTGGAGATTATGGAGGCGCTCGGATTTGGTGACCCGCGCCAGCGGGTTAGCGAGACTGGAGCGGAGTTTCTGGCACGACTCGAGGGAGACACTCGTGCAGCTTTCACCCAGGACCCGAGCGAGCGGGAGCTGGTGGATCTAGACCTCCGGAGGTTTCTTTTCTTCTTCCTGGGCCGCCTTCTGTTGGGGACGAAGGGGGACGGCATCCACTGCCGCTTCCTTGGGATCTTGGCGGACCTGGATAGAGTGGGGCAGTATGCGTGGGGAGCGGCTCTGCTTGCTCATCTAATCGATGATCTCTCCCAGACTTCAGAGAAGGAGACGACAGTCAGTGGCTTCGCACCTTTTCTCCAGGTAAACATTTTATTTATGCATTCTACGGTAGTTAAATATGTAATTACTCGTGCTAATGATGTATGATGGATGCAGGTGTGGAGCTATTACTATTTCCCGATGGGGAGGGCCGAGCATAGGAACAGGAGAGATGTGCCTTTGGCGCGGCGGTGGAGGCCGATTATGGTCGCGGCACCCCACGGTTACCAGCTGGCATCGCTTCTTCGGGAGCTGAGCGAGTATCCCGAGGCCATGGTATGATGGCATGATTTTTTTGTGTTTTTATGCATGCGACTCAATTAACCTAACATGATGCATGTGTGGCGATGCAGGTGGTATGGAGGCCCTACCTGGGCATGGGCGATGCTGGCCAGCCCTGGGTTGTTGCGGGTCTTCCTCGTTTCGGGCGGGACGTGTGGGTCCATTGCTTGAACGAGATCGAGCCGTTGCGGCTCAGGCTAGTGATGAGGACGTTGGGGCTAGCCCAGGAGTGGGTCGATGTAGACGAGCCGGTCCGCATCGGGCGGAAGACCAAGGGGAAGGCGAAGATCATGGACTGGCGTACGCGCTTCCTGGCACAGTACCAGGACTGGCAGCAGGGCGGGGTCCCAGTGGTGTCCCATGTACAGGACAGTACTGATTACCTGAGACGGTACCGGGCTACGTACGGGGACCGCCTCTTCCTTGGTGGTATGGCAAGGGTAAGTGAAATGAAAATGCTTCATTCTTCTATGTGTTTATGCATGTGATACTAACTTATATGCTATGCAGGATGCTCGTGACGACATGATCGCCGACCTGTGGGCCCAGTTGGCGGACGCCAGGCGGCAGTTGGTGGCCATCCGACAGGAGTTGGAGATCCTGGTGAGTCTATGCAATGCATTTTTTGTGACCTGGATTTCGATGCTTAGCCTCTGACTGTCGTTTGCCCCGTGTTTCAGCGGGCCCACCAGGCAGCAGCAGCCGAGACGGCTGGTGGAGCGGGTTCCAGTTCGTGGGGCCCTCCCCCGGAGACGTCTGCCCTTCAGGAGCAGCTGGCGTAGGCGGTGGCTCGGGCTGGGGAGGCCGAGCGTGACCGCGAGGCTCGAGTGAGTGCTTGCTTGGCGCTGACCCTCTTCTAGCTGCTTTCCTTTTATCACTGCTCTCTTACGGTGCATGCGTGTTTGGACAGGTGGCCGAGATTCGGGAGGCCCTGGCCCGTGCTGTTCGTGCCGAGCAGGAGCGCGATGCTCGGGTGGCAGGGCGTGACGCCCAGATTGTGGAGGTGGAGGAGGAGCGGCGACGGGAGGCTGAGGAGCTCCCTCGTGACGTGTTGGATCTGCGGATTGCCCTCGAGCTGTCGAGGAGAGAGGTGATGAGTGAGAGAGAGAGGAGAGGGATAGGGAGAGCGCAGAGAGAGATAGGGAGAGGGATAGGGAGATCCTAGAGAGAGAGAGGGAGAGGGATAGGGAGATCATAGAGAAAGAGAGGGAGTACAGGAGGGCAGAGCGACTACGAGACTGGGACGAGAGGAGGGCTCTGGAGGCCCAGCTGATGGAGCTCCGATTAAGTCTCGGCACGACGGAGGGGAGGCTTCGAGAAGGGAGAGGCGCGGTATCAGAGGGCGAAGGAACGCGGGGCGCGACTTCGTCAGTCTGGTTCTTTTTGCATGGGCAGCTATCTGGTTTCTTCGGCCGAGGAGCGTCGTCGTGCCTTCGAGGCTGGGGTGCCACCGTAGGGCGAGGCGAGCACGGCTTCTCAGGGTTCGCAGAGGTCGCAGAGGCCCCCCAGGGATTCTCGTCAGAGGAGAGAGGAGAGAGATGATCAGAGGGTGGTAGCGAGAGTTAGAGAGTTGCTTGTACCCCCACCTTCCTCACTGTATGATGTACTATTTGACTATTATATGAAATAGATCTCGTGTGGCGTGCCCTTTTCTTTCCCGCACTTTCTTTCGCACCACGTTATTCACGCTTCACGAGACTTTTGCCCTGGACAGAAGGGAACTACTTTGCACGGAGGGATTTTGTTCCTTTTCTTGCTTTCTTTTGGGCGCGTCCAGGCGCGAGGACGCGTCTTAACCTTCGAATTCAAATTTAAAGTGTCGGACGGCCTTTCTTCGTCCGTGCCTTACCTGCAACGAGCCCGCCTCCGCCAAAATTCGCTCGCCCCCTTTTCGTCTTCCTCCTCTTTTGATCGATGGAGTTTGGTGGGCCCGACCATGGTGAAGGTGGAGAGGGATGAGGAACTCCTCGTCCGAGGAGGGACGCGCAAGAGCACGGAGCGGCATCCATGGAAGAGGAAGGGCCGCTTCGAGCACCCGAGGGACCTGAAGGTCATGATTGCACGGACGGGGGGGAACACGGCTCGGTGAGTGCTTCGGTTTCCCCCTCTATGACTTGTTTTGAGTTCAGAGTCAGTTGTATCGGGAGTGGGAGGGGCTCGGTGAGTGTGGCATCCAAATGATGGACGCGTCCTTGACAGGAGACGCGTTCTTTTTTGACTGATGTGGGACCCCTTTCTGATGCAGGATATGGCAAGAATCCTGGGTTTGGCCGATGAGTGGGCGAGTGCAGATGAGCCGAGCCGTGCTAGGAAGGAGAGTCGCGGCAAGGCGAGGCTCGAGGACTGGCACATACGTCTCCCCGGACAGCAAGGGAGCGTATTAGTGCAGGACAGTGTCGACTTCCTACGGCAACGGAGAGAGAGTTATGCGGGGCTTCCCCAAGCTGGGGACACGCGCGGCGTCAGCGGCTCGGGTGCCCAACTGGCAAAGGCTAGGCGGCAGCTGGCCATCACTCAACAGGAACTGTCACTTCTGGTAAGCTAATTGCTGCATTTTCTATTTTTAAATGTGGAGCTTAGCTGACAACTGTTGTTTGTTCGTTCCAGCGTGCCCAGCAGACAGCGATGGTGGGAGTGGCTGGCGGTGCATCTTCCAGTTCCTCGGCCCCTTTTCTTGAGATTGCCTCCCTCCGGGAGCAACTTGCCGGTGCGGTGGCTCGGGCTGCTTGGGCAGAAGAGGAGCGTGATGCCTGGGTGGCGACTGTAGCGGAGCTGCGGCATCGCGGTGAGGAGAGGCCTTCTCCAGATATCCTAGAGTTGAGGGTTCTTCTCCAAATGACAAGGAGAGAGGCAGAGAGAGAGAGAGAGAGAAAGCCGAGAGAAGGGCCGAGCGACAGCGGGATTAGGCCGAGAGGAGGGCCTTGGAGGCCCAAGTGAGGGAGCTCCAGCTGGGCCTTCAGGTCGCGGTGCAGAGGCTAGGAGCGATGGAGACGCGCTATGAGAGAGCGCGAGAGTTCGGTGAGCGACTCCGCCAGTCCAGCCGCTTTGCTGCTAGTGGCTTCTTTGCCATGCCAGGGGAGGAGCAGCGAGCCACTACTGCGGATCAGGTGCCACGAGGCGAGGCGAGTGTTGTTGCACGAGGATCCGAGAGGCTTCCGAGGGACCCTCACTTCAGAGGGGAGGAGAGGGACGCCTAGAAGGACGAGTGATGGCAAGGATAGGCGAGCTAGTGGACTCGCATCCTCCTTATGATTATGATTTTTTTGACAGCTTGTGTAGAATTATGAATGGAGTGATTTGATTTTCTACTGTTTGTTTGTTCTCTAGTGCGTTCCTTCTCCCCTACACTTCTTCTTCTTTGCACTGTTCCCATGTGATGTGTCTGCCGAGACTCCACCCCAAGCGGAGAATCACGTCTTGTTGTGACCATTTTCCACGGGAATCTTCCATCGAAGTCAATAATGACGGCTCCAGTCCCTTCTCCCGGACGATGTTTCAAACTTTGCGGACGTCCTCCGAAACATGATAAGGCACCGCTAGACTATGATAGGGAGGGGGTCGTCACATTACCCCGTCCAGTCAATCACCCTGTGCAAGCGGTGAAGTGACACATGGAACTGCATGGCAGGTGCCTCATTGCAAGGGCTATCGGAGGCAATCTTGTTTCGCACTCCTCCTATTCTTATAAATATCTGCTCTTTTGTTCTCCCAGGGTCATCGAGAGCCAACTCGAGGAGTACAGATTCACACGGAAGAGGAGGAACTCAAAATCCTGAGGTCGAGATGGAGGGTGAATCTTCCCATTCCTCGAAGGGGAGTAGGTCCAGCGGTAGCAGTTCCAGGAAACCCTCGGATCTCGAAGAGCACTTTTGCGAAAGGACCCGATCGCGACTTGTAAGCCGAGCTTTCCTGCCCTTTTTTTCATTCTTCCTTTCTTCCTTTCTTCTGACCAAACCTCCCTGTAGACAAGCCATTCTTGACGTCTCCTGAGAAAGTCTCATATTACTATACAACGCCCCGCAACGGCTTACGTATTTTGAATCACTCGAGTGCTTCCTTTTCTTGGGTCTTCTTCTGCCTTTTTCGGCATTCGGAATCGTCCCGTCACGGCATTCGGACGGCATCAACACCAGTCGAACGCGTCAGGAGGTTCCGGAACCAAGAAGGATGTCTGCCAGGCGGCCTCTGACTAGGACCCGGGTGGGTCTTAATGGGGGCGTCCAGGCCCCTGGACGCCCCCATTCTTTTCTTTTCTTTTATTCTTTTCTCAGGGCCCAAAACCAAATAAAAAATATAAAAATATATATTTTTTGATGAGGCGTCCAGGCCCCTGGACGCCTCCATAAAAACAAAAATAAAAAATGTGTGTAAAATGCCAGTTGGCATAAAAAAAACAAATAAATAAATAAAAAATATATATATTAATGGAGGCGTCCAGGACCCTGGATGCCTCCATAAAAACAAATATAAAAAAAATCAAAATGCCAGCCCTAGCATAAAAAGACAAAACAAAAATAAAAATAATATATTTTGGAGGCGTCCAGGCCCCTGGACGCCTCCATCAACTCTCTCACGGGCGCGAGCCACCGAACGCCGGTTTGTCGTGTGTGAAAAAAGCCAAATTATAGAGACGTCCAGCCACCTGGACGCGCCCATTTTTGAATCACGAGGCGCCGCTCACAAAACCACGCGTTGTGCCAAACCGCGTGCGGCCGCCAACAGTATTCGGTGGACCTGTTGGACGCGTCCGGGCCCCTGGACGCCTCCACAAAAATATTCCAAAAAAATTAATAAAAATAGAATAAAATATTAGTTCGGCCCTGATGGAGGTGTCCAGGGTCCTGGACACCTCCACCCTCTGGAGCCCTATAAATAGAGGCCCACCCCCTCAGTTCTGGGAGAGCTTCGAAGTGATCCGATAGGCTGCCGGAGCCCAGAGGCTACGGAGTCATTTTCTAACCCGTGGGTTCTTTTGTAGGTGGAGGTTCTGCCGACTTCTCGGGTGCTCATGCTCGCGAGAGGAAGGTCGTCTTCATCCACCGCGCTTCCACGTCGTCCCCACGCTGCCGGAGCTCCGCCGGATTTCACCATCGGCACATCCAATAAGCCAATTCTTTCCTTTCCTTCGTAGTTCTTTTGCATTCATCATCTTGCATCTCCTATCCCCCTTCATAAGGGCACCTTTTCTTATACACTTCTTACATCCATCATCTCATTTTCCTCCTACTCGAGTCCGAGAGGGGTTTAAAAGATAACACCAACCAGGTGTGTGTCTTGCCATCATTTCATTATTTTTATCGCAAGGATTTGAATACTACACCTCCATCTTTCTAATCCACTTGTCATTTATTTGTCGTTGTTCTGCAAGGGTAGCCGAGGAAAGCCCTCTCCGTCGGCCGGTCGGAGGGAGAGGAAGAAGCAACCCGCCATCTCCCGCTCTTGAGGTAGGCGCGATCACTTTCTTATTTTGGGGTCTTTCGACCCCTGGCGATCACATCTTGTTTTCAAGGCCGCGGCGAGTCACTTCCCCAATGGCCGTTTAAATTTCCATTCTTATATTCTCTTTATATTCTGTTATATTCTGCTCATATTCTCGAGGCCGCGGCGAGTCACTTCCCCAATAGCTGTTTAAATTCACGTTCTTATACGTTATATTCTTATATGTTTATGTTCTCGAGGCCGCGGCGAGTCACTTCCCCAATGGCCGTTTAAATTCCCGCTCTTTGTATTCTCTTTATATTCTGTCATCTTATTATCTGCTCATATTCTCGAGGCCGCGGCGAGTCACTTCCCCAATGGCCGTTTCATTTCTTGTTATTTAATTTCTACACCATTCCCGCCCCCCCGAGGCCGCGGCGAGTCACTTCCCGCTATGGCCGTTTAACCCCCATATCTTGATATATCACACTTGTCCCACTCGCCCCGCCGGAGCAATCTCCCGTGGTGGCCCCTTCTCTCTCTTCTCTTATTTCTGTGTTGCAGCAAACAAACACCAAAAAAAGAGGAGCCCGCGCGCTCCGCGTCTTCTCCGCTCTTCCCCGAACCGCATGACGTCGCTCACAGATTGGCGATCACGGTGGGACGTCTACTGCTTCCTTTCGGCTACCCTTGCAAGTTCGGCACCATCCGTGCCTCTCCACCTTGGCGCCCGCGCGCGCCCCCGTTGTGCCCACGGCAGCACTGTCAGTTTTGATCGGTTCTTTGTTTATTATATGTCTGTTATTTCTGTTGTTTTCCCACTCCATATCTCTGTCAGCATTTTATTACATGCATCCATCCCTCTTTTCTATCCTTTTTTCATTTTTTTGAGGATCACCCTTTCCCGGTGAAGGAAGGACTCTCCGTTTGAGAATTCCTCTCAACGGACTAGAATCTCCTCACTGGGACCTCCGTAAGTCCCCGACATCGAAGAATCTCCTCTTCGTTCACTGGGCTGGTTGTACCATTGAAGTTCCCCGAAGTTAGTCATTTCATTCGTGGTGAGACGAGAGACCCTAGCTGACACGGCGGTGAAACAAAAATAAACTAGGGTCCCCATTTTGTGTGAACTTCGGATCTCGCTAAAAATAAAAAAAATCATCAAAATCAAAACACCAAAAAAAGGCGTAAAGGCATCCACTTGTTTGATAATCTATGCTACCTGCTTGCTAGTGTATGTTCTTACGTTCTGGGAAAACTGTGAGCATGGCTCACGAGTCTTTTGAGGAAAACCACCCTAGTCATGGTTTGTCAGCCGACCCGCGAGTCTATGATATGGACTCGGGTCCTTCTCATGAGCTCTCGCATGAGGTGCAGGTTATTGCCAGGGACACGTCCCCACCACAGGATATCTCTTCCTTACTGGGCGTCCTCACCAACACGGAGCTTACCTCTGAACAGCTCCGGGCCTTCCAGGCCATTCTGAAGGGGAAATCTGTTTCCCCCACGCCCCAGGAATCAACTCCGGCCATCGCACCTCTCCAAGAGTCCGTGCAGGCCATTCCATCCCCTTCGTTGGCACAAGCCATCCAGTCTCCCTCGCTTCAAGGACAAGCGAGCCAACAACCACCCTCATTCCAGTTCCCATCACAATCTCAAACTCTCGTTGTTCCCCACACACCGCTTCAGCCAGGACCAACTGTCGGCGGTCCGACAGCTCCCTCTCATTCCGGGTTCCCCCCTCAAGTCTCCGGGAGACAGTTTCTCCCAGTGGCAAGTGCCACCTTCACCTCCAGAGGAGCTCGCCCAATTGCTCCTCAATAGGTTCAATCGCATGGACGAGCAGTTTCAAAATCTGAGAAGGATGGTGGACGTGAAAGCCACCCCGGAGGTTGCTTTGCCAATCCT
Source organism: Amorphophallus konjac (assembly GCA_022559845.1). Taxonomy (NCBI): domain Eukaryota; kingdom Viridiplantae; phylum Streptophyta; class Magnoliopsida; order Alismatales; family Araceae; genus Amorphophallus; species Amorphophallus konjac. The sequence goes on along the minus strand of CM040124.1, from coordinate 325,740,483 downwards.
TCCCGTCATTCATCTTCCTCCCTCCGAAATGCCCACGTACCGCAGATACAATGGTACCGGCAACCCCTTCATTCACCTCAAGTATTTCATGTATGAATCCTCCTATTGGCAAAACGATCAGAGGTCCCTGGCATACCTCTTTCGGAGATCATTGGATGGTCCTGCGCTTGAGTGGTTCTATTCTCTGGAGCCCCGCGAGGCCGAGAATTTTGAAATAGTCCAGAGAAGGTTCTTGCAGAAATATAGGGATAGGGTCGGTCCCTCACTCTCCATTACCGACCTAGTGGCCGAAAAGATGAAACCCGACGAGGATTTTGTCCGATATGCTGATAGATGGAGGTCTCTGGCGGAAAGAATAAGGGATACCCTCTCCGAGCCCGAACAAGTGAAGATGATTGTGTCTAATGCAACCCCACAGTTCAGACATGTCCTGGCCATGAATAAACTTACTACAATGGAGGAACTCTATGAAAGGGCCCGGTACATCCAAACCCAGCTAAAAGACTCCCCCATCATGAACATGTTTGAGTCGTCGAAGCCCAAAGTGGTCAGAAAGACAGGCGCTGGTGTCCCGGGCGGAGCCACAGAAGGGGTCGTGACAAATGAGCAAGTCAGTGCGGTCAACAATGCCAACTATGCAGTCAACCCAAGGCCTCCACAAATGCCCCGACTTCCCCTTCAACCAGGTCATTTCCCTCTTCGTCCTCCACCCCAAAATAATCCACCCCAGGATAATATGCCTCCATTATGCCAACCCCAGCAACAACAACCACAACCTCAGCAACAACAACCACCACTTCAGTACAACCAAGTTTCACCCCCGGGGAACTATGGTCCCCAACAGCAACAAAGGAGGCCGCTCGGTCCCAAGAGAGCCTACTATCCACCATTGCCGGAAACCTTAGCAGACATTTTTAATGCCCTCATGGCATCAAACCAACTCGCCCTACCCAGAGAAAGGCCCGCGTGGCCCCCCAATGTTGATACCTCCAAATACTGTGTTTACCACAGGCAGCCGGGACACACAGTAGATTACTGCTTCCATTTCAAAGATTACATCCATGATATGAATGATGAACATCAAATAGATTGGGATGAGATGAGACGATACGTCGCGGCTCTCAAGGCTAGGAGACCTCCTCATAGGCCACAGCAGCAGTTACAACAGCAACAGCAACCACAACAACAACAGCAGGCTCAGCAGGCCCAACAACAACAGCCCGACATGGGCATAATCCAGAATCCATTACCGGAGCACCAACAGCCCAATCATCAGGTTAACCACATCTCCTCCTTCCCGGAAGTCGGGAGAGAGCAGGTGTGGCACCAGGAAAGTACCTCCATTCTTTCTACCTCCAACCCTATCGTCATGCAACCCCCTCACCTTGCCCGGGTAGCACCTCTCTCTCATCAACCCGCGTCAGTATCACCATCACCATTTCCACTACCATTACGCCCTCTCATCCGCACCCCGACCACCTATCAACCGACACTCTCCACTACGCCTTCACACCCTCTCATCTTCTCTCACTCCCCCACTTTACCATCCACCTCTACCACATTTACCCCTACGCCTTCTAAACCCCTTATCATCCGTCAACCATACATAACCCCGTCTTTCTCCACCGTATCACCACTAATGCCTTCAAAACCACTCATTAACCATCACCCACCTCAAAATCATTGCCCACTTCAAGCCCTACCCACTCCTACTTCGTCCCCACCGCCACCTTCTAGACCCCTTATCCTTCATAATCCGCGCAATATCCCCTCTACCTCCACCATGCCGCCACCTAACAAACCCCTCATCAGAATCCCTGCTCTTGTCATCACCCCTGCTTCATCAACCATTCCTCCACTACTACCCCTCAAACCCCTGTTAAAACCCACTGCTACCCCCACAGAGGTACAAAAGCCGCAGGCAATGGTGCTCTGGAGTGGAAGGATTTTTGACAGGGTTTTCCCCCACAACAGTCAGAATCCCGAGCAATCTCAGCCAGAGAAGGATGATGCAGAACAACCAGAAAGAGCTATCCCTAGAACACAGTATGATCTATTGAAACACTTGGACAAGACACCTGCCCGGATCTCCATCCTAGAGCTACTTCAAAGATCCACATCCCACCAGGCGGCCTTGATGGAATATCTTCAAAAGGTCATGGTTAATGAAGACCTCCCCGTGGAGAAGATTTCGACCGTCCTGACCCCAACAGACACACAACCAGCCATCATGTTTCACAACTACGAGCTCGCTCCCAAGGAAGCTCGGAAATATGCATTATGCATTTCAATAAAAATTAATGGGGTATCCATAAACCCGTGTCTTGTGGACACGGGTGCATCTATAAATGTGATCTCCATGAGCACTCTTCAGTTGTGTGGGGTCAACGAGGAACAAATAAGACCTTCCTCGATCACGGTCACGGCTTATGACAATAGCAAAAGGCCGCCGCAGGGGATGATTATTCTGAAGGCAGAACTAGGCCCCATGTCAATTCCCATGGAATTCCATGTCCTCGACATGGACTCCACATTCAAGGCTATACTGGGTCTCCCTTACATCGAAGCCATGGACGCTGTGCCTTCCACCAACCATCAGTGCCTGAAGTTTCCTTACAATGGGAGAATTATTAAAGTGGTCAGTACACCTGTCCTTCACACAGTGGATGCTATCAACACCTCTCTGCCTTCTGTTTGGCCGTCTCATCGACCCATATTGTCACTGCTGGACGTACGTGATCCATCTCATGTTCCACTAGCACCAAAGGAGCCGGTCAGGGCAACCACAACATCATGTCTCCCTTTTCACTCCAAAGGTTGGGAGATTATAAGGAACATCGGCTATCAACAATGAAAAGGTCTGGGCGCACAGTTACAGGGTATGCTCAAACCGCCAAAGGAAATTAGGCCGAACCGCAGGTTTGGCCTAGGCTTCAAAGGACCGTTCAAGGCAGATTGGAAGCCCCTCACGTGGACTCTATCAAACCACTTCAACAGAGGGCCCGTTGTTCAGATAGGAGATCACCCACGAGAAGTATATGGGGGATCACATGCTGTATATTTGGCTGAAAAATGTCCGAGGATCACCAAAAGAGGCAAGATCAAAGATCCGGAATGCGAGTGGGACAAATGGTTCGACATACGGGACATTTCCGTTGCACTAGAAAGGATGTTCTCGTCTCCGCAGCTTGAAGGACCACCATTGATCTCCGAAATACCAGAGAATATTACCACTCTTGCCAAGGTTCCAAACTATCCTCGTCCTCGCCAGAAGGACCCTGTCATCGACGGATCTTCATCCGTCCTCAACATTACCGTCGACGGCTCATTAGCCGCCATCTTCTCCATCCACTCGTCTCAGCCTTTGCTGATATCTTCTTCCTGGGCCAGACAATTGTCTGATGATCTTCCCAGGTCCCCTTCTTTGCTTACATACCTACGCGGGCTTTTCAACCCGCGCCAGGTCTTCAACCATGATCTGCTCTATGAGTCTCACAATCCTCTAGCCATAACCACTTTCCTCTCTCCTCCAATCTCTTTTCACTGCTTTGTCATTAAAAATGAAAACGAAAAAAAAACGTCAATTTTCAAACTCCCCAACAACACTTCTTCGTTGAGAAAACCTCCTACATCTCCCACGGGTGCGTACCGCCTTGCGGACCACCTGTCCAGGGTCCGATGAGCGACCTTTTCTACCCCTCCTCTGAGGGGTCTTCTCCTGTACATTCTACACCATCCTCTTCGTCTTCCTCTTCTTCTGTAAATATTGTCAGTCAATCTAGGAATGATAGGCCAAGGGTAGTACCTAGGAAGAAATCCAAGGGTAGGCAGATCCCTCGTCGATTCCTTCTGGATTTGGCCGCCAGGTGTCAGGCCCTTCTTGCCATCCCCCAGTTGTTAGAAAATCCCATCCAGCTACTCGAAATAGAATGCGAGGGCGACTGTGCATCTGATGAAGGGTATGGAGTCTACGAGATCACGGATGAAGAATGCCCCACTGGAGATGAGGGTGAAGAATATGAGGATGCGGCGGGCGCATACGCTAGTGGAATGAGGAGATTCGATGAGCCGTCAACCACCGTAGAAGAATCCACCAAAGAAGTCAACTTGGGAACTGAGGAAGACCCTAGGATCATCCTCATAAGTGACAACCTACCACCCTCTGAAGAAGAGACATTAATTGAGGTTCTCAAGGAATATAAGGACACGTTTGCATGGAGCTACGAGGATATGCCGGGTCTGGATTCAACCTTGGTCGAACACCGTTTAACCCTAAAACCAGGGTCCATCTCGGTAAAACAAAGGTTAAGGCGTTTCCACCCTCAGATGGCTTTGAAAATGAAAGAAGAGGTCGATAAGCTCCACAAAGTCAGGTTCATTAGAGTCGTTCTTTATCCTCAATGGGTGGCGAACATTGTCCCGGTCATGAAAAAAGATGGGAAAGTCAGGATTTGCATCGACTTCCGGGACCTTAACCGCGCGTGTCCAAAGGATGATTTTCCCTTACCTCACATTGATGTGCTGATTGATAACACGGCAGGCTACGAAACCCTCTCTTTCATGGATGGATTTTCAGGATATAATCAAATTCTTTTGGCAGAAGAGGATCAGGAAAAGACGTCATTCACTACCCCTTGGGGAACATATTGTTACGTGGTCATGCCGTTCAGATTAAAGAATGCTGGAGCTACTTACCAAAGAGCGATGATGGCCATATTTCATGACATGATGCACATATATCTGGAAGTGTATGTGGATGACTTATTGGTGAAATCAAGGACCAGGATGGAACATCCAGAAGTTTTGGCTAAGGTCTTGCAAAGGTCAAGAGAGTTCCAATTGAAAATGAACCCGAAGAAGTGTGTGTTTGGTGTGTCGTCAGGTAAATTGCTGGGGTTCATCGTGAGTAAAAGAGGGATCGAGATAGATCCCGACAAAGCCAAGGCTATCAGGGATATGCCGCCTCCCAAGAATTTGAGGGAAGTCCGAGGTTTAATTGGGAGGTTACAGTTTATTCGTCGGTTTGTGTCCCAACATTCACAAAGTTGTAGACCTCTCTACGAGTTGACCAAGCCAGGAGTAGAATTCCACTGGAATTCTAAATGTCAGAAAGCTTTTGAAGGGTTAAAGGAATATCTGGCTCGTCCACCCGTTCTCATTCCACCCAAATCGAAAAAACCTCTGATCCTTTACGTCTCAGTCTTGGATGACTCCGTGGGAGCTGTCCTCGCACAAGTTGATGAAGAAGACAAGGAACGGGCAACCTATTACTTGTCCAAACTTCTCAATCCCTGTGAGCAGAAGTACACCGGCATGGAGAAAACCTGTGCTGCCCTCGTTTGGGTAGTGCAGAAATTGAAGCACTACTTCTTGGCTCACGAGGTCCACTTGTCCTTCTGGAGAAATCCGTCCTTACGGATAGGCTAGCACGCTGGCAAAGTTTTCTCTCTCAGTTCGACATCACCTACATCTAGCAAAAGGTGATTAAAGGCTATGCCATAGCCGAGCATCTCGCTCACCATCCTCTTCCCAAGTTCGATCCCGTCCAATCAGAGTTTCCAGATGAGGAACTAATGTCCATCAACCAATCAGATGAGCCAATGTGGACGCTATATTTTGATGGAGCTCTGAATTCTCAAGGGAGAGGAATCGGCATCGCCCTCCTGTCGCCTGAAGGTCTCACATTCCCATTGGCATACCAGCTCAAATTTCTAGTCACCAACAATATAGCCGAATATGAAGCTCTTCTAGCTGGCCTAGAACTCGCTCATTCTTTTCGTATCACTGAGTTGCGAGTCGTAGGTGATAGTCGACTCATCATTCACCAGGTGCTCACTAAATATCGCACTCGCGATCCCAAACTCAAGCCATACCAAGAACTCACTGCTGCCTTTGCCAAACTGTTCGCCAAACTGATCTTTGTTCATGTCCCTCGTCATCAGAATATTCTCGCCGATGCCCTCACCTCATTGGCATCATCCATAAGGTTCCCTCTAGGAAGATGGTTTAAGTCCATTTCCATCTATAAACTTCACGCCCCTGCAATCGATGATGCTTCCTACGTAAATATCAAAGACAGGATAGCAAGGAAGATCCTGCAGGAAGATATCCTTGAGAAGAGGGAAATCATGTTGGCAGAGGCCGAAGAAGAACTGGCTGATGAAGAGAAACCATGGTTCTATGAAATTGTCAAATACTGCCAAGATCAGTCTTATCCTGAAGGGGCCACCACAGAGGACAAGAAAGCCATAAGAAGGGTGGCTCAGAAATATACTTTGGTTGGAGGTCTACTTTATAGGAGGAGCCTTACTGGTATTCTGTTAAGATGTCTTGGTGACGATGAGGTTTGGAAATGTGTAGAAGAGACGCACTCGGGTGTGTGCGGTGGCCACGTGAATAGTTAGATGCTCGCCAAAAAGATCATTCGGCAAGGTTTTTACTGGCCCACTATGGAAGAGGATTGTGCTGTCTATGTCCGTAGGTGTGTCAAGTGTCAACTTCACGCCGATAAAATCCATTCACCATCTTCCTCACTTCACCCAATATCCTTCCCGTGGCCTTTCTCCATATGGGCATTCGACATCATTGGTCCCCTAGGTGATCCCAATTCCCTCACCAAGTAGAAATCTTTCATCCTTACTGCGACGGAATACTTCACCAAATGGGCCGAAGCCGAAGCTTACGCGGAAATCAAGGCGTCAACGGTCTGCAAATTTGTCATAAAGAACATCCTCGCCAGATTCGACGTCCCAAGCACGATCGTCACCGACAATGAGTCACAGTTCATTTCTCAGGACCTACAGGACCTCTACAAAAGGTACGCAATTGCATTACATCATTCATCGCCTTATTAAACACAAGGTAACGGCCAAGCGGAGGCCACCAATAAAACATTGCTCAAAATTATCAAAAAAACCTGCGAGTCTAGTAAGTTTTCAGACTGGCCAGAAAAACTTATCGAAACCCTATGGGCCTATCGCACTTCAATCCGTACCCCCACCGGGCAGACTCCATTTGCCCTTACTTATGGTATGGAAGCGGTAGTCTCGTATGAGACTCTGATCCCTTCTCTCAGGGTACAATTGGACGAGGAATTTCCCATCGACGATCGTCGTAATTCACTCCTCGCCCAGTTGGAACTCTTGGATGAGAAGCGACTGGCCGCTGCCGAACACGCGCGTGTGTATCAAAATAGACTCGCTCGCTTTTACCAAAAGAAAGTCGTTGAGAGAAAATTCAAAGTTGGTGAGATGGTCGTAAAAAGAATTTTTGTCAAACCTACAGGTCCACGTTCTAAGCTCCAACCCATTTGGGAAGGACCATTTGTAATTCAAGCCGTGTACCCTGGCAACGCCTACAAGCTAGTCAACGCCGAAGGGACCGAGTTATCCCACCCTTGGAATGGGCTTTATCTTAAGAAATACTACCCTTAGCACAACAAACAAAAAAAATGATGAAAAGATAAAAACATCAAAAATAAAGGAATATTGAAAACCACTAAAAATATGGAAAATTCAAAATGCCGATGCCCGGCAGTCACCATATAGTTAAGTCCCTGCATTTAACCTTCATGTTAGGATAGGGCCCATTAAGGCTTGGTAGGCACCGGGTCTTGGTTTGCCAGAACCGTGGAGATCCCTGTCCGGCCACGTCGACCTATGCTCGCTCGAAGGAAGCCAACATGTGCTCACTTATGTATTTTATTCAAAAAAGGTCGGTAGCATCACCTACGGTGGAGCGTCACCTAGAAGATCTCCGGAAGCTGTAATCTTTATTCTTTTCTCTTCGACCAAATGAGACAGTCGGCGCCCTTAAAACGCTGAGCATGAGAAACCAAAACTCAAACCCCAAAGGCAAGAGTAGGATCCATTTCCTCGAGTATCGATCAGAGCACGAGAAGAGGGCAGTGTCCCCGCAGGCATACGAAAAGGGAACCCATAAACGTCAAACGACTGTATCTCCCTCGCAAAAAGAAATACAAAATCAAAATCAAGAGAAAAGCCTGGTCGTGACCGTGCCTGTTGCGATAAACGGAACCCCTCAAAGCAAAAGTCTGAATCCACAAAAGGGGCCGTGGAATGTAAATGCTCGAGATTTGGTCCGAAGTTGTCCGAAAGGAAAGAGTTAATGGGCCCTTATTCGCTCGCCGGGTTAACGGCTTTGCCGGTCCTCTCAGGAGGTTTATCCCCTACGCTCTTCCTTCTTCCTCTAAAGATGAAGGTTCGATGGAGTTTCTGAAGGATGAAAACTACCTAGGGTCTGTGACCTTATTTTAATATACACATTTGGTTGCCTACTTTGAAAAGTAAAAGCTATCGCTGCGAAGGAGTCTCTGTGTTTCTGGCTGGTCAAGACCCCTGTTTACCACCTTGATGTCTTCTTGTTTAACCTCGGGCTTAGGCCAATGCAAGCACGTCACCTATGGGTGCGACGGCGTCTGATTCCGGGTCAGCGTCGCGCGGTTGGTCATTAGGGTTCCAGGGTGTTCTATCATATACCATCTAGAGTTGTGAGGAAATAGACCCAGGTCGGGCAAATCTTTTACCTCAAACACCTTTTGGGTAAATCCCTGTGGTCGGAAGCGACTGGGAGCCTAAGCATGGCATGACGGTATTGTCATCAGGGTAAGTCTTAGCAGGCGGGATCATCATTCGAGGGGTCTAGAGGCCCAAATCAACCTAGATGTGCACTTAGGATACCTGGGAGGTTAGTAAGAAACCCCTATTCTCACGAAGGTTAGGTGCCATTTGGGTGCTTGCCGGGCGTTAGCAATAAAAAAATTGAGATGATAAAACAACAAAAAATGAAAAAGAGAAAATATACATATTTGCAAGCAAAAAAATCTTTTTTATAAAAAAAATGCCAAATATAAAAAAAAGAAAACAAATCAATTTTGCATGATTATATTTGCGTGCAGCATCTCACTTTAATACCGCTTGCATTCGTGTGCTTGCCTGTCGCATTTATCATCACCACTTCTTTCCCTTGCCTTCGTTAAAATAAAGGCTTGGCCCCTTGACCAGTTATCAAGGACAGTCACAGTGACCATTTGCTTATTGAGCAAGGGGCCAAGTCAGAACAGAAATTCTGATTTGTTTGTTTCAGTGATGTGTGCAGGGATTCAGGCAACAGAAGCAAAGGTGAAAACCAAACAAACCAAACCTTGTGTTTTATTCCAAAAACCAAAAAATTACATCAAGTTCCGCCCTCTCTCTCTGCATTACTCGTCCCACTACTCTCCGGGCAAAACACTCTCAAAGGTGCTACCCAACTACGAAAAGCGGTACTCCTACCGCTCTGTACTCCTCTTCCTATTCCCGCATCCCGGCGTTGATCTACGGAAGCAGCAGAGAAGCTACCAACACGAAAGCCACGCTCTCGTGCTCTTCGGTAGCGCTCCTCACCATCTCTCAGCCACTGTTCAGCAAGACCAAGGCTGATTCGGAGTTCGAATAGTTGGGCCTCCATGGCCCTTTGTTCCTCCCTTTCAGTCAATCTGTTGGCTCTTTCTCTCTCCGCGTCTCTTTCTCTCTCTACACGTTCTCTCTCACGGTCTTCCCTCTCCAACTGGAGAGTGATCCTCAGTTCCACGGCATCCCTAGAGGAATCATCATCAGGATGACGTCGCAGTTTCTCCTCCAGTTCTGCTATCCTGGCCTCCTTCTGCGCAGCCTGGGCAAGCGCTTCTTCCGTCTCCTTTTCCTGCCAAGTGTACCATCTCAGATACACGATAAGGCGTAAACAAAGAGAACTCAGCACTGAAACTTTTTACCTGTATACAAAGCATCCCTTCTGCCTCCGCAGCACGCTGCGTGGCGTGAGTAAGTTGCTCATGAAGCAAGTCAAGTTCTGAGGTGGGAATCCACAAGCTGGAAGAGGCACCACCTACTCCCATCGCTGGGGAGGCCGCGCCAATCTGGGCATGCTACGACCATGTGAATTAGCAGCCAACATCAGGAATATGATGATTTAATTACGAACGCGCACTGTACACCTACCAAGGCGCTCGTAGCTCCGCGGGCATCGCCCAACCGTTGCTCCATCTGTGCCAAGCGAGTTCGTAAATTCGCTATCATGGTATCACGGATATCCTGCAGCCATACGAGTCAGCATTTCCACCGGAAAACCAAAAAAAAGAAAAGGGAGAAAGAAGAAAAGAGAAAAAGGGGAAACCTACCTCCGCAAGTCCCCGGGGTTGGAACCGCTCTGCATATTTTGTCCTATATAGACGCAAGTAGTCTTCGCTATCCCGCGCCTGCGATTCTACAATTGTGCCACCCCGTTGCCAGTCTTCACACTGTTCGGGGAACCGCACGCGCCAGTCAATGCAGGTCGCCGGTCCCCGCGTCTTTCTCCCGACACGAGGTGGCGTAGCCGTATCCACCCATTCCTGAGCCAATCCTAAAGTTCTCATAACCAATCGTAGCCGAAGCAGCTCGATTTCATTCAGGCAGTGCATCCACAATTCCCGTCCGAATCGGGCACGACTTGCTAGAACCCACGGCTGGTCGGCATCGACCATGTCTGAGTAGGGTCTCCAGTTTACCATCGCTGCAGGGAACTCCTGTAGCTCCCGCCTTAGCACCATCAGTTGGTAGGTCAGGGGTGCCGCACTCATGATGGGTTCCCACCGCCTGGCTAGCGGCACCATCGCAGGTCGCCAATGTCGAGCTCCCCCATGGGGAGGTAATAATAGCTCCACACCTGCTCGGCGCAGGTCATCAGCACCTTGCAAAAACACAAAAAAAATACAAAACGAGCAAAACCAAAAATACCTGGATGAATGGTGTGAAACCACTCACAGTCATCTCACGGTCTGTTTCTTGGAATAGGCCTGCAAACAAGTGTGCCAGCATGGCGGCTCCCCAAGCATAATACCCTACTCTTTCAAGGTCTGACAGCAGCTCCAGGAAGCAACATTGGATACCGTCCCCTTTCGAGCTCAGTACCAATCTCCCCAAAAGGAAGAGGAGAAATCTCCTCAAATCTATGTTGCATCTTTCCCAGTCGCCGAAATCTGTGCAGTACACGGCACGACATCCTATTTCCATCCTTTCCATGAACTCTTCTGAGGATTCATCGTCCCGCCGACGAGTGTCGGTGAGCCCTAATGCATCCATGAGGGACGCCCTAGCTACCGACCTGTTTTTCCGACCATCTAGGTCCAAACCCAGAAACTTCTGGGCACCTTCTCTGTAGTCCGCGTAAGTGACTCCGGTCACTGCCTCGCCCTCTACCTTCAGGCTTGTGAGCCGGACCACATCCTCCAAGCTGGGCACCATGTGCCCCCAGGGTATCAGGAATGCCCGACTCACTGGGTCCCATCTCCCACACAAGGCTTGGATCAGGACCAGGTCGAGCTGGATCGGCTCGATCCGAAGGAAGGTACCAAATCCCATCACCTCTAACCTCGCCTTCTGAAAATCTGGGAGGCCCCTGTACGCTGCTACTACCAACTCCCATAAGATTTGTGATTTCATCACAACCTACACATACAAGGAATGGGGGTGAGGTTTGGTCAGAAGAAAGGAGGAAAGAATGGAAAAAAAGGGCAAGAAAACTTGGCTTACGAGTTGTGATTGGGCTCTTTCGCTGAAGTGCCCTTCAAGGTCTGAAAGCCTCCTGGAACTACTACCACTGGACCTGCTTCTCTTCGAGGAATGGGAAGATTCGCCCTCCATCCAACTCTCAGAATTTTGAACTCCTCCTCTCCCGTGAGAACTTGTGCTCCTCGAGTTAGTCCTCGATATACCTGGGAAGATAAAAGGGACAAGAATTTATAGAAATGGAAGGAGTGCGGGCCAAGATTACCTCCATCACCTGTTAATGATAGCCCTCGCAATGAGGCACCTGCCATGCAGTCCCGTGTGTCGCTTCACCGCTCGCACGGGGTGATTGACTGGACGAAGAATATGACGACTAGCCCCCTATGTTGTCTAAGGATACCCTATCATGATTTGGAGGACGTCCGCAAAATTTGACACAACATTCGGGAAAGGGGCTAGGGCCGTCATTATTGACTTCGACGGCAGATTCCCGTGGAAAATGGTCACAACAAGACGCGATTCTCCGCTCGGAGCGGAGTCTCGACAGACCCATCACATGGGAACAGTGCAAAGGAAAGGAAGTGTAGGGAAGAAGGAACGCACAAGAGAACAAACAAGCAGCAGAAAATCAAATCATTCCATTCATAATTCTACATAAGCTGTCACAAACACTACAATCATAGAGAGGTGGCGGGTCCACTAGCTCGCAAGCTCTTGCCATTATTTCCATGCTCGTCCCTCTAGGCGTCCCTCTCCTCTCCCCCGAGGTGAGGGTCCCTCAGAAGCCTCCGGGATCCCCATGCAGTAGCACCTGCCTCGCCTCTTGGCGCCTGCTCCGCAGCAGTGACTCGCTGCTCCTCCCCTGGCGTGGCGAAGAAGCCACTAGCGGCAAAGCGACCGGACTGGTGGAGTCGCTCCCCGAACTCTCGTGCTCTCTCGTAGCGCGTCTCCATCCTCCTAGCCTCTGAACGACGGCATGAAGGCCCAGCTGGAGCTCCCTCACTTGGGCCTCCAAGGCCCTCCTCTCGGTCCGATCCCGCTGTCGCTCGGACCTTCTCTCGGCTTTCTCTCTCTCTGTCTCTCTCCTCATCATCTGCAGAAGAACCCTTAACTCCCGAATGTCTGGAGAAGGTCTCTCCTCACCTCGATGCCACAGCTCCGCTACAGTCGCCACCCAGGCGTCACGCTCCTCTTCCGCCCGGGTCGCGCGGGCCACCGCACCGGCAAGTTGCTCCCGGAGGGAGGCAATCTCGAGAAAAGGGGCCGAGGAGCTGGAAGATGCGCCACCAATCATCCCCGCCGTCGCTGTCTGCTGGGCACGCTGGAACAAAATAAACAGCGGGCGTCAGTGAAACTCCAAATCTGAAGATAAAAGTGCGGCACGTAACTTACCAGAAGCGACAGCTCATGCTGCGTGACGGCCAGCTGCCGCCTAGCCTCTGATAGTTGGGCGCGCGAGCCGCCGACCCCACGCGTGTCCCCAGCTTGGGGAAGCCCCGCATAACTCTCTCTCTGCCACCGTAGGAAGTCGGCACTGTCCTGCACCAATACACTCCCTTGCTGTCCGGGGAGACGTACGTGCCAGTCCTCGAGCCTCGCCTTGCCGCGACTCTCCCTCCTGACGCGGCTCGGCTCGTCCGCACTCGCCCACTCATCGGCTAGGCCCAGGGTCCTTGCCCTGTCCTGCACTAAGAAAGAAGGGCCTCGCATCATAACAAAGAACGCGTCCCCTGTCTAGGACGCATCCATCATTTAAGTGCAACACTGGCCGAACCCTTTCCCCCCTCGCGCGGCTCGCTTCAAAACTCAAAATGAATTAAAAGAGGAAAAGATCGGAGGACCTACCAGACCGTGTTCACCTCCCTCCGTGACATCGGGCCCCTCGGGTCCCTCGGGGGCCCGAAGCGGCCCTTCCTCCTCCATAGACGCCGTTCTGTGCTCTGGCGCGTCCCTCCTCGGGCGAGGAGTTCCTCGTCCCTCTCCACCTTCACCATGATCGGGCTCACCGAACTCCATCAATCAAAAGAGGAGGAAGACAAAAAAGGGGCAAGCGAGTTTCGGCGGAAGGCGGGCTCGTTTGTGGGTAAGGCAAGGGAGAAGAAAGGCCACCCGACGCTTTAAATTTGAATTCAAGGACTAAGACGCGTCCTCGCGCCTGGACGCGCCCAAAAGGAGGAGAAAGGAAACAGAATCCCCCCGTGCAAAGCATAGTTCCCCGCAGTTCAGGGTAAGGTCTCGTGGAGCGTGCCTCGAAGGACAACTCAGTGCAAAGAAGAAAGTGTGGGAGAGAGAAAAGTACACACAACACAAGAAAGCCATTTTCATTTCATATAATAGCCGAAAGTACATCATACAGTGAGAAGGGTGACGTGTACAAGCAACTCTCTAACTCTCACCATCACCCTCCTGGTCATCTCTCCTCTGCCGGGGATCCCTAGGGGGCCTCTGCGAACCCTGAGAAGCCGTGCTCGCCTCGCCCTGCGGTGGCACTCCAGCCTCGAAGACGCGACGACGCTCCTCGGCCGAAGAAACCAGATAGCTGCCCATGGAAAAAGAACCAGACTGACGAAGTCGCGCCCCGCGTTCCTTCGCCCTCTGGTACCGCTCCTCGCTCTCCCGAAGCCTCCCCTCCGCCGTGCCGAGACTCAATTGGAGCTCCAGCAGCTGGGCCTCTAGAGCCCTCCTCTCGGTATGATCCCGCTGTCGCTCCTCCCTCTCTCTCTCCCTATCCCTCTCCCTCTCTCTCTCCACGCTCTCCCTATCCCTCTCCCTCTCCTCTCTCTCCCTCATCGCCTCTCTCCTCGACAGCTCGAGGGCGATCCGCAGATCCACTACGTCGCGAGGGAGCTCCTCAGCCTCCCGTCGACGCTCCTCCTCCAGCTCTGCAATCCGGGCGTCACGCTCCGCCACCCGAGCGTCGCGCTCCTGCTCGGCACGAATAGCACGCGCCAGGGCCTCCCGAATCTCGGCCACCTGTCAAAGCACGCATGCACCATAAGAGAATAACAGTGATAGAAGGAAAGCAGCCAGAAGAGAGTCAAGGTCAGGCAAGCACTCACTCGAGCCTCGCGGTCACGCTCGGCCTCCTCAGCCCGAGCCACCACATACGCCAGCTGCTCCTGGAGGGCAGAAACCTCCGGAGGAGGGCCCCGCGAACTGGAACCCGCTCCACCAGCCGTCCCGGCTGTCGCTGTCTGGTGGGCCCGCTGAAACACGGGGCAAACGTCAGTCAAAGGCTAAGCATCAAAAATCCAGGTCGTAAAAAAAAATGCATCACATAAACTCACCAGGATCTCCAACTCCTGTCGGATGGCCACCAACTGTCGCCTGGCGTCCGCCAACTGGGCCCGCAGGTCGGCGATCATGGTATCACGAGCATCCTGCATTGCACGTAAGTTAGTACCACATGCATATACATATAAAAGAGTGAAGCATTCTCATTTCACTTACCCCTGCCATACCACCAAGGAAGAGGCGGTCCCCATACGTAGCCCGGTACCGTCTCAGGTAATCAGTACTGTCCTGTACATGGGACACCACTGGAACCCCGCCCTGCTGCCAGTCCTGGTACTGTGCTGGGAAGTGCGTATGCCAGTCCACAACCTTCGCCTTCCCCTTGGTCTTCCGCCCAATGCGGGCCGGCTCTTCTACATCAACCCACTCCTGGGCTAGCCCCAACGTCCTCATAACCAGCCTCAGCCGAAGCGGCTCGATCTCGTTCAGGCAATGGACCCACACGTCTCGCCTGAAACGAGGAAGACCCGCTACAACCCAAGGCTGGCCAGCGTCGCCCATGCCCAGGTAGGGTCTCCACACCACCTGCATCACCATACATACATCATGTTAGTTACCATTCAGTCACATGCATAAACACAAAAGAATCATACGCATCATACCATGGCCTCGGGATACTCGCTCAGCTCCCGACGAAGCGACGCCAGCTGGTAGCCGTGGGGTGCTGCAACCACGACCGGCCTCCACCGCCGCGCCAGAGGCACGGCCCTCCTGTTCCCATGCCTAGCCCTCCCCATCGGGAAATAGTAATAGCTCCACACCTGCATCCATCATACATCATTAGTACAATAATTGCATATTTAACTGTGGGAATGCATAAATAAAATGTTTACTTGGAGAAAAGGTGCGAAGCCGCTGACTGTCGTCTCCTTCTCTGAAGTCTGGGGGAGATCAGCAATCAAATGGGAAAGCGGAGCCGCTCCCCACGCGTAGTGCCCCACTCTGTCAAGATCCGCCAGAATCCCGAGGAAGCGGCAGTGGATGCCGTCCCCCTTCGTCCCCAGCAGAAGGCGGCCCAGGAAGAAGAAAAGAAACCTCCGAAGGTCTAGATCCACCAGCTCCCTCTCGCTCGGATCCTGGGTGAAAGCTGCACGGGCATCTCCCTCCAGTCGTGCCAGAAACTCCGCTCCAGTCTCGCTGACCCGCTGGCGCGGGTCGACGAATCCGAGCGCCTCCATGATCTCCACTCGGCCAACTACCCTGCTGTCTCTATCAGTCACGCTCGTCTCTAACCACAGCAGGTCCAGGGCACTCTCTCGGTAGTCGGGGTAGGTGACCCCGCTCACCGCCTCTCCGTCAACCCGTAACCCGGTGATCCGAGCCACGTCCTCGAGTGTCGGTACCATGTGCCCCCAGGGCATCAGAAACGCCCGGCTCGGCGTGTGCCACCGCTCCCTCAATGCCTGGATAAGAGGAAGGTCGAGCCGAAAGGGCTCGATCCTAAGGAAAGCTCCAAAGCCCATGGCATCCACACGCGCCCTCTGGAAGTCCGGTAGCCCACGGTATGCTGCCACCACTAGGGACCAGCTGATCTGTCCTTTCATCACATCGTGCACACCACAAAACCAATAAAAAATACATCAGCATCATGAATAATATTAAACAATAACACTGTATATACTACTTATTGATCTTATTTTATTTTTATTTTTAAAAATATTTATGTTTTTTTTGGAGGCGTCCAACTGCTTGGACGCCTCCATTTCATTTTCTTTATTTTAATTTTAGAAAAACCCAAAAAACAAAAACAAAAATAAATAAAAAATATATATATATTATCATGGCGGCGTCCCATGGCCTGGACGCCTCCTTTTTTTAATTAATTCTTTTATTATTATTATTATTATTTACAATAAATAAATAAATTAAAAAAAAAGAGGAACAAAAAAGAAAAGGTCGGCGTTCTCCACACAGCCTCTCGTCCGCCCTTTTAGCCCAGTGAACCAATAGAATGGAAGTCTAAAGAGCTTACCGGGTCGTGATCGTCCTCTGCCGCGTCGCCAGCGTCCACTGCAGCCTCCAAGGCCAAAGGAAGAGCCTCCTCACCCGCGACAATCTCCTCCGCCGCAGCAGCCTCCTCGACATCATCCCTCAGCCTCCTCGGACGACGAGCCCGTCATTTCCGCTTCTCTGGACCCTGGCTCGATCCTCCTCGCTCCATTGGGACTAAGAATGGGTCGTCTGGGGTGACTGGGTCGTCAGAATGAACAGTACAAATGAGCAGGGGGTGAGGCCCCCCAATATATATAAGATCCACTGTTATTGGGGCGTCCAGGCGCCTGGACGCCCCCACCTTTTTTATTTTTATTTTTTAAAATTCAAAAATTTAGGGGCGTCCAGGCGCCTGGACGCCCCCAAAACAAAAAAAACCAAAAAAATAATAAATAAAAAGTTGGGGCGTCCAGGACCCTGGACGCCCCCAAATCAAAATATTTAAAAAAAATCAAAAATAAAAAAAAATAGGGGCGTCCAGGCCCCTGTACGCCCCCAATACAAAGAAAAAACTTAAAAAATCAAAAATATAAAATTAGGGGCGTCCAGTCCCCTAGACGCCCCCATAATAAAATTTTTTCAAAAGTATACATATATAATAAAAGTAAAAAAGATAAGAGTATGTATATAATCCAAACAAAAAAATAAAAACACAAAGAAAAAGAAAAACCACAAAAAAGACAATAATAATTAACGGAACTTGTCCAAAACTGCCAAATACTAGATTTTATTCCGTCAGAAAAGCAGAGTGAACTACATCAGGGGCTTAGGCGCCTTAGGCCTTAACTTCCCCAGTTCGGTTACATAAGCCCTCCACGGCTCGCATTCTTCCACCACGTGCGCTAAGGCCTTTCCCGCAACACTTGTCTTCCAGGGAGCTTTAATGGCCTTCGCTTCCTTCGCGTCCGCTTCAGTGCCCAACTCCCTTTTCTTCAAAGGAACGATGCCAGTCGGTGGCGGGAACGAATGGCGTGGGATGCCAATCTGGAGGCAGCACCGATGCACATTATAAAGGACGAACTCGGTCGCGCCGATCAGTTGAAGATCAACTTCGGGAGAAGGCCTCATGAGGAGATCTAGCGAAAGCAAACATGCCGGTGCGCAAGTAAAGAAGCCTTGTGTCACGGTGCGGAAGTGAGACCGCCAGTCTTCACGTTTCTTCAGCCACGGAACGTGGTTCACTACAGTACCACCGAAGCCTAACACGTCGGCTACGTGGTGAAGCGGGCTTTGTTGGAAGAGCTTCGAAGCAGTTGGCATTCCCTCGCGGTGGTCGAATTTGAAGTGCAAATCAAGCCAGGAATTCAAGACAAGTGCGCAACCAAAAGGAGGCTTACCCATGCTCGAGGCAGTAAGGCCGCTGTAAAGATAGGCAAGGACGGCGGGTCCCACCCTCTTTCCGCTCCAGATCCCGCGAATGGCACTTAGTTGATCCTCCTCCACTATGTTGTCGGTATGAGGAAACAAGAGAGCACCCGCCAGACAGATAGTGAACCCCTTCATGATTCCCTCTAAATAGTCATCGTCTGGTGACCCTCTCAGGGCGTCCATGACCCACTCCGCGAGCTTTTGGAGATCGATCCCCTTTTGAGTACGGACCTTTCGGGCTACGTCGGGCGGCATGAAGCTTCCAAGGACGCTTTCAGAAGTCCCCCGTGTCAGCATCCGCATAGCCTTCACCTTCCCGTCACTCTTGAATTTCTTCAATCCGAGCAGAAGTTCCACCTCCTCGAGGAGGATAGTCACCTCGAAGGTCGGGAAGATAAAAGTGTGGGTCTGGGGATGCTAGATCTCCACTAGTACGCCCATAGCCGCCCAGTCCATACGAATCTTCTCGTAATGCTTGGCGTGAATAAGGAGCCCCTGCAGATGCCACTTCGAGAGTATGGCCCTCATGCCAATGGAGATATTGGAAGTTAGCTTTGAAAGCCATGGCAGTTTGGAAAACTTCCTCGGGCCTGGGAAGAGTGGATATGGCTGGAAGAGGAAAAAAATAAGAAATAAAGGAAGTAAGAAGAAGGTTCACATGGAAAATTTGAAATGAATCAGCTTACCATATGCGACATGATCGTCCCACTCAGATGACCCTCGAGATTAGAGAGTCGCCTGATCTCGCTGCTAGGCCTGCTCCTCTTCATAACGCGGGAAGACTCTCCTTCCATCCTGAAATCTCTAGATTCTCCTCTCCTTCCTCTCCTGAGCTTCCAAAACCCACCTTAGTGCATCTGAATGAACTAGCCTAAGGGGAGTTCTTATAGGAAGGGAAGATTGCTACAGGACAGAACATGTCACATCAGCGGTCAATGTCGGGATTTTGGCTAGATCTCCTTCCCATTGTGGTGCGATTCTGCTATGATTCTGCTACTTTCTGATGTTATTAATCCATGATGGCATGTGCAGGTTTTACTAACGGACATCTTTGTCCTATCTCCTGTCCCACCTTTCAATGGTTGGTCCCACCATATCATGCATCGTAGTATATGATACCTACGCTACTAGAACATGTCAAGGACCTTGCGGCCCGAACGAATCTGGGATTTGAGTTCCCCTTCAACAAAAACGATGATGATCCCGGGAGAATTTGGGTTGTACGGATAGACCATTAATTTGTGGTAGCATGGGGACGACGGTTCCATTCAGTGAGTTGGTGCGCGGATAAACGGGCCCCAGCCCAGTGTCGGCTCACCGGATCGATATCCTGACCCGTTCTTAACAAGTTGACAATATTATCCTTGGCTATTTTCTATTTTAGTTTGTTTTAAATTTTTCTTTAAACCCAGCATGCATTCATATAGGACTTTGATTTATTGCGGAAGATCATTCAAGTGATTCGATTGTGAAAGCCGTTGTGTTTCAATTCCCACAAATATGAGATATTCCACTCCGAATGAAATACTGAGTTTTCTTGAGACAGCCCTACGCTGCTCTTCCAAAGGAGACCCTTGTTTGGACAGACCCTCAGATATTCCTTTACTTTTGACTTTGTTTGACCCACCTTGGCCGCAGCACTTCCACATTGGCTGGTAACCGCTCCCCAAAGGTGAAACCTCCAGTTTATGACCCAGGTACTTCCACACCGAGAAGTTGGTCTCTTTTTGTTTCGTGCCTGAGCGCACATCTCACCCTCCCTTATTTGATCTCCGTCCAAGCAATCGTCAATATTTGAAAGACCTTCTTCAAGGTCGCCTCATTGAAACTTCAGAAAAGATTCCAAACAGTAACGTCAAAAGCGTGTCTCATCACACCTTGGCATCAACTTATCAGTCCGCTCCCACTTCATTTCACTCCACTTCGATACCATTCCACTACGTGTCGCTCCCTTGCAAAGCAGACGCCAAGGCGGGGCAGCTGTAGACACGCCATTCTTGACGTCTCCTGAGAAAGTCTCATATTACTATACAACGCCCCGCAACGGCTTACGCATTTTGAATCACTCGAGTGCTTCCTTTTCTTGGGTCTTCTTCTGCCTTTTTCGGCATTCGGAATCGTCCCGTCACAGCATTCGGACGGCATCAACACCAGTCGAACGCGTCAGGAGGTTCCGGAACCAAGAAGGATGTGTGCCGGGCGGCCGCTGACTAGGACCCGGGTGGGTCTTAATGGGGGTGTCCAGGCCCCTGGACGCCCCCATTCTTTTCTTTTCTTTTATTCTTTTCTCAGGGCCCAAAACCAAATAAAAAATATAAAAATATATATATATTAATGGAGGCGTCCAGGCCCCTGGACGCCTCCATAAAAACAAAAATAAAAAATGTGTGTAAAATGCCAGTTGGCATAAAAAAACAAACAAATAAATAAAAAAATATATATATTAATGGAGGCGTCCAGGACCCTAGACGCCTCCATAAAACAAATATAAAAAAAATCAAAATGCCAGCCCTAGCATAAAAAGATAAAACAAAAATAAAAATAATATATTTTGGAGGCGTCCAGGCCCCTGGACGCCTCCATCAACTCTCTCACGGGCGCGGGCCACCGAACGCCGTTTTGTCGTGTGTAAAAAAAGCCAAATTATAGAGACGTCCAGCCACCTGGACGCGCCCATTTTTGAATCACGAGGCGCCGCTCACAAAATCACGCGTTGTGCCAAACCGCGTGCGGCCGCCAGCAGTATTCGGTGGACCTGTTGGACGCGTCCGGGCCCCTGGACGCCTCCACAAAAATATTCCAAAAAATTAATAAAAATATAATAAAATATTAGTTCGGTCCTGATGGAGGTGTCCAGGGTCCTGGACGCCTCCACCCTCCGGAGCCCTATAAATAGAGGCCCACCCCCTCAGTTCTGGGAGAGCTTCGAAGTGATCCGATAGGCTGCCGGAGCCCAGAGGCTACGGAGTCATTTTCTAACCCGTGGGTTCTTTTGTAGGTGGAGGTTCTGCCGGCTTCTCGGGTGCTCATGCTCACGAGAGGAAGGTCATCTTCATCCACCGCGCTTCCACGTCGTCCCCACGCTGCCGGAGCTCCGCCGGATTTCACCATCGACACATCCAATAAGCCAATTATTTCCTTTTCTTCGTAGTTCTTTTGCATTCATCATCTTGCATCCCCTATCCCCCTTCATAAGGGCACCTTTTCTTATACACTTCTTACATCCATCATCTCATTTTCCTCCTACTCGAGTCCGAGA
Source organism: Amorphophallus konjac (assembly GCA_022559845.1). Lineage (NCBI taxonomy): Eukaryota > Viridiplantae > Streptophyta > Magnoliopsida > Alismatales > Araceae > Amorphophallus > Amorphophallus konjac. Next base: position 325,719,024 of record CM040124.1, on the reverse strand, counting down.
GGGGTTTAAAAGATAACACCAACCAAGTGTGTGTCTTGCCATCATTTCGTTATTTTTATCGCAAGGATTTGAATACTACACCTCCATCTTTCTAATCCACTTGTCATTTATTTGTCGTTGTTCTGCAAGGGTAGCCGAGGAAAGCCCTCTCCGTCGGCCGACCGGAGGGAGAGGAAGAAGCAACCCGCCATCTCCCGCTCTTGAGGTAGGCGCGATCACTTTCTTATTTTGGGGTCTTTCGGCCCCTGGCGATCACATCTTGTTTTCGAGGCCGCGGCGAGTCACTTCCCCAATGGCCGTTTAAATTTCCGTTCTTATATTCTCTTTATATTCTGTTATATTCTGCTCATATTCTCGAGGCCGCGGCGAGTCACTTTCCCAATGGCAGTTTAAATTCACGTTCTTATACGTTATATTCTTATCTGTTTATGTTCTCGAGGCCGCGGCGAGTCACTTCCCCAATGGCCGTTTAAATTCCCGCTCTTTGTATTCTCTTTATATTCTGTCATCTTATTATCTGCTCATATTCTCGAGGCCGCGGCAAGTCACTTCCCCAATGGCCGTTTCAATTCTTGTTATTTAATTTCTGCACCATTCCCGTCCCCCCGAGGCCGCGGCGAGTCACTTCCCGCTATGGCCGTTTAACCCCCATATCTTGCTATATCACACTTGTCCCGCTCGTCCCGCCGGAGCAATCTCCCGTGGTGGCCCCTTCTCTCTCTTCTCTTATTTCTGTGTTGCAGCAAACAAACACCAAAAAAAGAGGAGCCCGCGCGCTCCGCGTCTTCTCCGCTCTTCCCCGAACCGCATGACGTCGCTCACACTCCCCTCCATTCCTTGTATGTGTAGGTTGTGATGAAATCACCGATCTCATGGGAGTTGGTAGTAGCAGCATACAGGGGCCTCCCGGATTTTCAGAAGGCTAGGCTAGATGTGATGGGATTTGGCACCTTTCTTCGGATCGAGCCGATCAAGCTCGACCTGGTCCTGATCCAAGCCTTGTGTGAGAGATGTGACCTAGTGAGTCGGGCATTCTTGATGCCTTGGGGGCACATGGTGCCCAGCCTGGAGGATGTGATCCGTATCACGAGCCTCAAGGTGGATGGTGAGGCAGTGACCGGAGTCACCTATGCGGACTACCGAGAGGGTGCCCAGAAGCTACTGGGTTTGGACCTAGATGGTCAGAAGAACAGGCCGGTATCCAGGACGTCCCTCGTGGGTGCATTAGGGCTCACTGACACTCGTCGACGGGACGATGAATCCTCAGAAGAGTTTATGGAAAGAATGGAAATAGGATGCCGCACTGTGTACTGCACAGATTTCGGCAACTAGGAAAGATGCAACATAGATTTGAGGAGATTTCTCCTTTTCCTGTTGGGGAGGTTGATACTGAGCTCAAAAGGGGACGATATCCATTGTTGCTTCCTGGAGCTGCTATAAGACCTTGAAAGAGTAGGGTACTATGCCTGGGGAGCTGCCATGCTGGCGCACTTGTTTGCAGGTCTGTTCCAAGACGCGGACCGCGAGATGACTGTGAGTGGTTTCACACCGTTCATCCAGGTATTTTTGGTTTTGCTTGTTTTGTATTTTTTTACTTTTGTAAGGTACTAATGACATGCACTGAACAGCTGTGGAGCTATTATTACCTCCCCTTGGGGAGAGCTCGGCATTGGCGACCCGCGATGGTGCCGCTAGCCAAGCGGTGGCAACCCATCATGAGTGCAGCACCCCTAACCTACCAATTGATGGCGCTAAGGCGGGAGCTATAGGAGTTCCCTGCAGCAATGGTGGGATTTTTGGGATTATTTTTATTTTTATTATTTATATTTTTTGGTTTTGACTGGCTAATCAGGTATGTATACCCTAACTCAGGTAAACTGGAGACCCTATTCCGACATGGTCGATACCGACCAGCCATGGGTTCTAGCAAGTCGTGCCCGGTTCGGACGGGAACTATGGATGCACTGCCTGAATGAAATCGAGCCGCTTCGACTACGATTGGTCATGAGGACCTTGGGACAGGCCCAAGAATGGGTGGATACGGCTACGCCTCCTCGCGTCGGGAGACAGACTCGGGGACCGGCAACCTGCATAGACTGGCGCGTGCGGTTCCCCGAATAGTATGAAGACTGGCAACGGGGTGGCATGATTGTAGAATCGCATGCGCGGGATAGCGAGGATTACCTGCGTCTATATAAGATAAAGTACGCAGATCGGCTTCAACCCCGAGGACTTGTGGAGGTAGGTCTCCTCCTTTTTCTCTTCTTCTTTTTTTCCCTTTTGGCTTTCTGGTGGAAATGCTGACTCGCAAGGCTGTAGGATATCCGTGATGCCATGATAGCGAATTTACGAGCTCGCTTGGCGGAGACGGAGCAACAGTTGGGCGATGCCCACGGAGTCGCGAGTGTCACGGTAAGTGTACAGTGCACTCTCCTGATTAAAACCCTAGATTCCGGGGGTTGGCTGCTAACTCATGTGGTTATAGCATGCCCAGATTGACACGGCTTCCTCAGCGATGGGAGCAGGTGGTGCATCTTCCAGCTTGTGGATTCCCACCTCAGAACTCGACTTGCTTCACGAGTAATTTGCTCATGCCACGCAGCATGCCGCGGAGGCAGAAGGGATGCTCTCCATTCAGGTAAAAGTCTCAGTGTTGAGTTCTCCGCATATCTCGCCACATATCTGAGATGGTACGTCATGCAGGAAAAGGAGAGGGAAGAAGCGCTTGCCCAAGCTACGCAGAGGGAGGCTAGAATAGCAGGGCTGGAGGAAGAATTGCGGTGTCGTCTAGATGACGACTCTTCTAGGGATGCCATGGAGTTGAGGATCACTCTCCAGCTGGAGAGGGAAGATCGTGAGAGAGAACGGATAGAGAGAGAAAGGGACGCGGAGAGAGAAAGAGCCAACAGATTAACTGAAAGGGAGGAACGAAGGGCGATGGAGGCCTAGCTGTTCGAACTCCGAACCAGTCTCGGTCTCGCTGAACAGTGGCTGAGAGATGGTGAGGAGCGCTACCGGAGAGCACGAGAGCGTGGCTTTCGTGTTGGTAGCTTCTCTGCTGCTCCCGCGGATCATCGCCGGGGTGCGGAAATAGGAAGGGGAGTGCAGAGCGGTAGGAGTACCGCTTTTCGTAGTTGGGTAGCACCCTTGAGGGTGTTTTGCCCGGAGAGTAGTGGGACTAGTGATGCAGAGAGAGAGGGTAGAGCTTGATGTGATTTTTTTTTGTTTTTTTGGAATAAAATACAAGGTTCGGTTTGTTTGGTTTTCACCTTTACTTTTGTCGCCTCGAATCCCTGCACACATCACTGAAACAAATAAATCAGAATTTCTGTTCCGACTTGGCCCCTTGCTCAATAAACAAATGGTCACATGTCCTTGATAACTGGTCAAGGGGCCAAGCCTTTATTAACGTAGGCAAGAGAAAGATGTGGTGATGATGAATGCGACAAGCACGCACACGAATGCAAGCGATATTAATAGTGAGATGCTGCATGCAAAATGTAATCATGCAAGAGTTGATTTGTTTTTATTTTTATATTCGGCATTTTTTTATTTTATTTAAAAAAGATTTTTTTATTTTGCAAATATGTACACTTTCTCTTTTCCATTTTTTTGTTGTTGCTTTTATCATAAAATTTTTGTTGCTAACGCCTGGCAAATACCCAAATGGTACCCAACCTATATGAGAACAGGGGTTTCTTACTAACCTCCCAAGTATCCTAAGTGCACATCTAGGTTGATTTGGGCCTCTAGACCCCTCGAATGATGATCCCGCCGGCTAAGACAATACTGTCATGCCATGCTTAGGCTCCCAGTCGCTTCCGACCACAGGGATTCACCCAAAAGGTGTTTGAGGTAAATGATTTGCCCAACCCGGGTCTATTTCCTCACGACTCTAGATGGTATGTGATGGAACACCCTGGAACCCTAACGACCAACCGCGCGACGCTGACCCGGAATCAGACGCCGTCGCACCCATAGGTGACGCGCTTGCATTGGCCTAAGCCCAAGGTTAAACAAGAAGACATCAAGGTGGTAAACAGGGGTCATGATCGGCCAGAAACACAGAGACCCCTTTGCAGCGATAGCTTTTGCTTTTCAAAGTAGGCAACCACATGTCTATATTAAAATAAGGTCGCAGACCCTGGGCAGTTTTCACCCTTCAGAAACTCCATCGAACCTTCATCTTTAAGGGGAGAAGGAAGTGTGCAGGGGAGGTAAACCTCCTGAGAGGACCGGCAAAGCCGTTAACCCGGCGAGCAAATAAGGGCCCATTAACTCTTTCCTTTCGGATAACTTTGGACCAAATCTCGAGCATTTACATTCCATGGCCCCTTTTGTGAATTCAGACTTTTGCTTTGAGGAGTTCCATTTATCGCATCAGGCACGGTCACGGCCAGGCTTTTCTCTTGATTTTGATTTTGTGTTTCTTTTGCGAGGGAGATATAGTCGTTTGACGTTATGGGCTCCCTTTCATATGCCTGCGGGGATACTGCCCTCTTCTCGTGCTCTGATCGATGCTCGAGAAATGGATCCTACTCTCGCCTTCGGGGGTTCGAGTTTTGGTTTCTCATGCTCAGCATTTTAAGGGCGCCGGCTGTCTCATTTGGTCGAAGAGAAGAGAATAAAGATTACAGCTTCTGGAGATCTTCTGGGTGGGGCCCTACCGTAGGTGATGCTACCAACTTTTTTTTGAATAAAATACATAAATAATCACACGTTGGCTTCCTTCGAGCGAGCATAGGCCGACGTGGCCGGACAGGGATCTCCGCGGTTCTGACAAACCAAGACCCGGTGCCTACCAAGCCTCAATGGGCCCTATCCTAATATGAAGGTTAGATACAGGGACTTAACTACATGGTGACTGCCAGGCATCGGCATTTTGAATTTTCCATATTTTTAGTGGTTTTCAAAACTTTTCGTTGTTTTTGTTGTTTTCTATCTTTTTATCATTTTTTTGTGTTTTGTGCTAAGGGTAGTATTTCTTAAGATAAAGCCCATTCCAAGGGTGGGGTAACTCGGTCCCTTCGGCGTTGACTAGCTTGTAGGCATTGCCAGGGTACACGGCTTGAATTACAAATGGTCCTTCCCAATTGGGTTGGAGCTTAGAATGCGGACCTCCAGGTTTGACAAAAATTCTTTTTACGACCATCTCACCGACTTTGAATTTTCTCTCAACGACTTTCTTTTGGTAAAAGCGAGCGAGTCTATTTTGATACACACACGCGTGTTTGGCAGCGGCCAGCCGCTTCTCATCCAAGAGTTCCAACTGGGCGAGGAGTGAATTACGACGATCGTCGAGGGGAAATTCCTCGTCCAATTGTACCCTGAGAGAAGGGATCAGAGTCTCGTACGGGACTACCGCTTTCATACCATAAGTAAGGGCAAATGGAGTCTGCCCGGTGGGGGTACGGATTGAAGTGTGATAGGCCTATAGGGCTTCGATAAGTTTTTCTGGTCAGTCTGAAAACTTACTAGACTCGTAGGTTTTTTTGATGATTTTAAGTAATATTTTATTGGTGGCCTCCGCTTGGCCGTTACCTTGTGGGTAATAAGGCGATGAATAATGCAATGCAATTACATACCTTTTGCAGAGGTCGTATAGGTCCTGAGAAATGAACTGTGGCCCATTGTCGGTGACGATTGTGCTTGGGACGTCGAATCTGACGAGGATGTTCTTCATGATGAACTTGCAGACTGTTGACGCCTTGATTTCTGCGTAAGCTTCGGCTTCGGCCCATTTGGTGAAGTATTCCGTCGCAGTAAGGATGAAAAATTTCTGCTTGGTGAGGGAATTGGGATCACCTAGGGGACCAATGATGTCGAATGCCCACATGGAGAAAGGCCACGGGGAGGATATTAGATGAAGTGAGAAAGATGGTGAATGGATTTTATCGGCGTGAAGGTGACACTTGACACACCTACGGACATAGACAGCACAATCCTCTTCCATAGTGGGCCAATAAAAGCCTTGGCGAATGATCTTCTTGGCGAGCATCTGACTATTCACGTGGCCACCGCACACACCCGAGTGCGTCTCCTCTACACATTTCCAAACCTCATCGTCACCAAGACATCTTAACAGAATACCAGTAAGGTTCCTCCGATAGAGTAGACCTCCAACCAATGTGTATTTCTGAGCCACCCTTCTTATGGCTTTCTTGTCCTCTGTGGTGGCCCCTTCAGGATAAGACTGATCTTGACAGTATTTGACGATTTCATAGAACCATGGTTTCTCTTCATCAGCCAGTTCTTCTTCGGCCTCTGCCAACATGATTTCCCTCTTCTCAAGGATATCTTCTTGCAGGATCTTCCTTGCTACCCTGTCTTTGATATTTACGTAGGAAGCATCATCGATTGCAGGGGCGTGAAGTTTGTAGATGGAAATGGACTCAAACCATCTTCCTAGAGGGAACCTTATGGATGATGCCAACGAGGCGAGGGCATCGGCGAGAATATTCTGATGACGAGGGACATGAAAAAAGATCAGTTTGGTGAACAGTTTGGCAAAGGCAGTAGTGAGTTCTTGGTATGGCTTGAGTTTGGGATCGCGAGTGCGATATTTAGTGAGCACCTGGCGGAAGATGAGTTGACTATCACCTACGACTCGCAACTCAGTGATACGAAAAGAATGAGCGAGTTCTAGGCCAGCTAGAAGAGCTTCATATTCAGCTATATTGTTGGTAACTGGAAATTTGAGCTGGTATGCCAATGGGAATGTGAGGCCTTCATGCGACAGGAGGGCGACGCCGATTCCTCTCCCTTGAGAATTCAGAGCTCCATCAAAATATAGCGTCCACATTGGCTCATCTGATTGGTTGACGGACATTAGTTCCTCATCTGGAAACTCTGATTGGACGAGATCGAACTTGGGAAGAGGATAGTGAGCGAGATGCTCGGCTATGGCATAGCCTTTAATCGCCTTTTGCTGGATGTAGGTGATGTCGAACTGAGAGAGAAAACTTTACCAGCGTGCTAGCCTATCCGTAAGGACGGATTTCTCCAGAAGGAATTTGATAGGATTCATTCGAGCAATCAAGTGGACCTCATGAGCCAAGAAGTAGTGCTTCAATTTTTGCACTACCCAAATGAGGGCAGCACAGGTTTTCTCCATGACGGTGTACTTCTGCTCATAGGGATTGAGAAGTTTGGACAAGTAATAGGTTGCCCGTTCCTTACCTTCTTCATCAGCTTGTGCGAGGACGGCTCCCACGGAGTCATCCAAGACTGAGATGTAAAGGATCAGAGGTTTTTCTGGTTTGGGTGGAATGAGAACGGGTGGACTAGCCAGATATTCCTTCAACCCTTCAAAATCTTTCTGACATTTAGAATTCCAGTGGAATTCTACTCCTGGCTTGGTCAACTCGTATAGAGGTCTACACCTTTGTGAATGTTGGGATACAAACCGACGAATAAACTACAACCTCCCGATTAAACCTCGGACTTCCCTCAAATTCTTGGGAGGTGGCATATCCCTAATAGCTTTGGCTTTGTCGGGATCTATCTCGATCCCTCTTTTACTTACAATGAAACCCAGCAATTTACCCGACGACACACCAAACACACACTTTTTCGGGTTCATTTTCAATTGGAACTCCCTTGACCTCTGCAAGTGTGGAACGCACTAAGTTTCGTTGGGTGAAGGTATCGGGATATTGGTGGTCTTTTTATCGGTTTATCTAGTGCGAGGGCGTGCCAGTCACCTAGGTGACAATGTGTTCGGGCTTCGAGACTGGAGTGGTCCGAAGCCCGGGGTGCGCTCCATCTGACTGATCAGACGATTGTGGATATCGGGTCGGGACTGGAGACCCGCCGCGCCATAAAGGCCGCGACGTTAATTACATCCCCTCGGAGAGGGGAAGACCTCTGATTAATCGCCAAGAAAAGGGGTCAAATGACCTAAAGATCGTTTTTCATTAAAGCATGCGAGTTGGGTTGACATGATTTAAACCCTCCGTGTCGGTATGTAAAACGGTGTTCAAAAACCGTACAAATACTTGCTGCGAGTGCGGCGAATTTAATGAAAGTGCGGGATTAGATCCCGGTATATATATATATATATATATATATCAGTCACTAAGGACCATCCAGTATTCGGTCGAGAGTTCATATTCGAAGCATCGAAGGTAACAACAAAGACATTCGGATATCTACCGTAGGTACGGCACGTTTCATGTGGGTGCGGGATCGGATCCCGGAAGAAGTGGGTCAATTTGATGAACTATCGGCCCAAGAGGTGCACGGATCATGACCATGTCGGGGATCCCGAGGTCCATGTCTGATACCACGGGGCATCATTACACAGTCCGGGGGAGCGGGTCGTTAAGTGTAAGGCCAAAACTCGACAATGTGCGCCCTCGCACGCGGATCGACCTGCGCGGTGAGGTCGCGGTCAAGGGGGTTTTCGGGGGCAACGCCCCTTGCGGGGGGCAACGCCCCTTGCGGGGGTTTTCGGGGGCAGCGCCCCCGGAGCAAAATTTGGTTAAGGCGCGGGTAATAGAATTCCTTTCGTTTTTTTTTTTTGGGTTTAGTTCTCTTCCTTCGCTTTATTCATCAATTCAAGCCTTTTCTTCCTACTTAGTTAATTCCCTCCCCCTTTTTTTTAATGAAGCACGCCGGTTGCAGAATGAGTCAAGGGGGCGCGCCGGATAGAGGCAGTAAGGGGGGGCGCGCCGGATAGAGGCAGTAAAGGGGGGGGGGGCGCCGGGTGGAGGTACCCATGGGGCGCGCCGGTTGGGGCGCGCCGGTTTAAGGGGTTTCAAGGGTGGGGCGCGCCGGTAAAGGGGGCGCCGTTTTAAGATGTAAATGGAGACGGGGGGCGCGCCGGATAAGGGGCGCCATTTTAAGGTGTAAATGGAGATGGGGGGTACGAGAGAGGTGTTAAATCGGCGCGGTGAGGGGTGACAGCGCCGGATTAGGCCACGCCGGGACATCGTTTCGTTCTGTGGACTTGTTTTGCTTTCTGTTCTTGATTCTATGGCCTACAGAAGGATCAATAGTTAGATTAATTGTTCAATTGACACCCTAGATCAATAGGATGAAGGTTTAAGCATCGTTGATGGTTTGTTAAGGTGAATGAGCAAGAGGTTTAAGTGTTTTATTCGGGGGGGTTCAGTTCACAGAGTTTTACTGTGTGTTTCTTTTCTTTCACCCGTAGGCAAATTCTATGATACATTCATTCATTGTTCTTGGTGTTCTTGACCCTGACGAAAATCGGGCAGCACCTCCCCTAGATCGGAAGGGTCTGGGGGAAAAATATGGGGCGCGCCATGCGAGAGAACTCCGACGGCCCCGAAACATCCCGGTGCGTGCTAAGCAACGACACCAGTAAAGTTACCCCATTTTGGGGCCGGAGATCCCGAGGGCTAGCCTACAAGGGAAACCGGTGACCCATGGGTTGTTGCGATCGTATTGACTCCCCCGTTCGGGGCCGGAGATCCTGAGGGCCAGCCTACAAAGGAACTCCGACGACCCGAGGGTTGCCGTGATCGCGTGGCTGAAGACCACGTGAGAGCCGAAGTCGACACAAGAACACGGCGGTAGGAAAAAAAGAGCCACTATGGGCTGAGTATTGAGGGGGATTGGGGCATCAAAAATCTCCCAAAGGGGAGTTTTCCTTTCATTCCACAACAGACCGAACTCCGATTACATTGAAGGGGAATACGAAGACAAAGGTCCACATGTGAAGATCACCAAAAGGAAATCAAAGGGGCAGAAGGAAATGCAAAGACAAAGGGGGGAACCGAGCTCTCTTCCCCTCACCTCTCCTTCTTTCTTTCACCCCCTTATCTCACTTCACACTTCGGAGCAGGGCTTCGCCGCTAGTAGAGCGTCCCTCTTTCTTTTGCTTCTTGCCTGGAGCTTGTATTTATAGGGGGAGCAGGGAAGCAAGCTTCCCGTTTCTATGGCTTTTGTTCTGTTCGCAGTTGCCGTTGCTGACGTCGCTGGGGTCACCGTGTCGAGTGCCGTTGTCGTGGACGTCACCTCCGCCGCGGCTACAGTGTGATCGGGAGAGGGGCAGAGGCATGGCCTCCTCCTCTGTTGGCATATCCACCGCGAGACACGCGGCTTTCATCATTTGCAGGAGCATGGGTGGCCGACGGACGAAGTGGGCGTTCGACGGTGCAGGGCTCGAGGGTTTCCATTTGAAGAACATGCTTGGATGCCCAACGGGTCAAAGCATACCTTTTGCCATTTTAAGCAGTTCGTCGACGTGCTGTTCGCAGGAAACAGGGGACCGTAATGCCGACGGGATGGGTTGGTTGCTCGCCAGGAAATGCTTCAGAGAAAGGGGTTAAAACGGCGCCACATCCAAAGGGGGGGCACGCCGTTTTAAGCATCCAAAATGGAGGCCCCCTTCGAGCGCGCCGTGTAGCCAATGAAAATAAAAGAGGTTAAAACGGCACCATATTCCAAAGGGGGCGCGCCGTTTTAAGGGGGGGCGCGCCGTTTTAAGGCGCGCCGTTTTAAAGCCCCCTCGTGCCGTTTTAAGCACTAAACGGATTCTTCTCGAAGTCGCGGCCATTTTACGTGAATGTCGACATTCCCGGAAGGTTCCGGTTGCTATGTATGACCTCTACAATGTTCCATTCACAGCCTTTGGGGCCCGGTCCCAGACTCTGCGTGACTTTCGGTGCACGTCGGGCTATGTCGGAGTCCCCGACTCTTCTTTGATTCAGCTCTCGGCACGGCCGACTGTAGAGTTGTGGCCATATCTTCCGCCCGGGGGGCTCCCTCATCGGCTAGCGGACCACCAAGCAAGTCCTCATCCTGATCGGGGAGGCATGAGGTTTATTTGGCATTTTCATCTTCGGCTTGCTCTCGAGTGTCGAGACGTGCATGCCGTATGATCATCATCGACATTTTTCGACGTCCACAGCAAGACCTTAGCCAAAACTTCTGGATGTTCCATCCTGGTCCTTATTTCACCAACAAATCATCCACATACACTTCCAGGTATATGTGCATCATGTCATGAAATATGGCAATCATAGCTCTTTGGTAAGTAGCTCCAGCATTCTTTAATCCGAACGGCATGACCACGTAACAATATGTTCCCCAAGGGGTAGTGAATGACGTCTTTTCCTGATCCTCTTCTGCTAAACGAATTTGATTGTATCCTAAAAATCCATCCATGAATGAGAGGGTTTCATAACCTGCCGTGTTATCGATCAACACATCAATGTGAGGCAAGGGAAAATCATCCTTTGGACACGCGCGGTTAAGGACCCGGAAGTCGATACAAATCCTGACTTTCCCATCTTTCTTCATGACCGGGACAATGTTCGCCACCCATTGAGGATAAAGGACGACTCTAATGAACCTGACTTTGTGGAGCTTATCGACCTCTTCTTTCATTTTGAAAGCCATATGAGGGTGGAAACGCCTTAACCTTTGTTTTACCGAGATGGACCCTGGTTTTAGGGTTAAACGGTGTTCGACCAAGGTTGAATCTAGACCCGGCATATCCTCGTAGCTCCATGCAAACGTGTCCTTATATTCCTTGAGGACTTCAATTAATGACTTTTCTTCAGAGGGTGGTAGATTGTCGCTTATGAGGATGATCCTAGGGTCTTCCTCAGTTCCCAAGTTGACTTCTTTGGTGGATTCTTCTACGGCGGTTGACGGCTCGTCGAATCTCTTTATTCCACTAGCGTATGCGCCCGCCGCATCCTCATATTCTTCACCCTCATCTTCGGTAGGGTATTCTTCATCCGTGATCTCGTAGACTCCGTACCCTTCATCAAATGTACCGTCGCCCTCACATTCTATTTCCAGTAGCTGGATGGGATTTTCTAGCAACTGGGGGATGGCAAGAAGGGCCTGACACCTGGCGGCTAAATCCAGGAGGAATCGACGAGGGATCTGCCTACCCTTGGATTTCTTCCTAGGTACTACCCTTGACTTATCATTCCTAGATTGACTGACATTATTTACAGAAGAAGAGGAAGACGAAGAGGATGGTGTAGAATGTACAGGAGAAGACCCCTTAGAGGAGGGGTATAAAAGGTCACTCATCGGACCTTGGACGGGTGGTCCGCAAGGGGGGACGCACCCGTGGGAGATGTAAGAGGTTTTCTCAACGAAGATGTGTTGTTGGGGAGTTTAAAAATTGACGTTTTTTTTTCGTTTTCATTTTTGATGACAAAACAGTGAAAAGAAATCGGAGGAGAAAGAAAAGTGGTTATGGCTAGAGGATTGGGAGGCTCGTAGAGCAGATCGTGATTGAAAGCCTGGCGCGGGTTGAGAAGCCCGCGTAGGTATGTAAGCAGAGAAGGGGACCTGGGAAGATCATCAGACAACCATCTGGCCCAGGAAGAAGATATCAGCAAAGGCTGAGATGAGTGAATGGAGAAGATGGCAGCTAATGAGCCGTCAACGGCAATGTTGATGACGGATGAAGATCCGTCGGTGATAGAGTCCTTCTGGCGAGGACGAGGATAGTTTGGAACCTTAGCAACAGTGGTGATATTCTCTGGTATTCCGAAGATCAATGGCCGTCCTTCAAGCTGCGGAGACGAGAACATCCTTTCCAGTGCAACAGAAATGTCCCGTATGTCGAACCATTTGTCCCACTCGCATTCCAGATCTTTGATCTTGCCTCTTTTGGTGATCCTCAGACATCTTTCAGCCGAATATACAGCATGTGATCCCCCATATGCTTCTCGCGGGTAATCTCCCATCTGAACAACGGGCCCTCTGTTGAATTGGTTTGATAGAGTCCATGTGAGGGGCTTCCAATCCGCCTTGAACGGTCCTTTGAAGCTTAGGCCAAACCTGCGGTTCGGCCTAATTTCCTTTGGCGGTTTGAGCCTACCCTGTAACTATGCGCCCAGACCTTTACCCTGTTGGTAGCCGATGTTCCTCATAATCTCCCAACCTTTGGAGTGAAAAGGGAGATATGATGTTGCGGTTGCCCTGACCGGCTCCTTTGGTGCTAGTGGAACGTGAGATAGATCACGCACGTCTAGCAATGACAATATGGGCCGATGAGATGGCCAAACAGATGGCAGAGAGGTGTTGATAGCATCCACTGTGTGAAGGACATGTGTGCTGACCACTTTAATAATCCTCCCATTGTAAGGAAACTTCAGGCACTGATGGTTGGTGGAAGGCACATCATCCATGGCTTCAATGTAGGGGCGACCCAGTATGGCCTTGAATGTGGGGTCCATGTCGAGGACATGGAATTCCGTGAGGACTGATATAGGGCCTAGCTCTGCCCTTAGAATAATCATCCCTTGCGGCGGCCTTTTGCTATTGTCATAGGCCGTGACTGTGATCGAGGACGGTCTTATTTGTTCCTCGTCGACCCCACACAACTGAAGGGTGTCCATGGAAATCACATTTATGGACGCACCCGTGTCTACAAGGCACGGGTTTATGGATACCCCATTAATTTTTATTGAAATGCACATTGCATATTTTCGAGCTTCCTTGGGAGCGAGCTCGTAGTTGTGGAACATGATGGCCGGTCGTGTGTCCGTTGGGGTTAGAACGGTAGAGATCTTTTCTACAGGGAGGTCCTCATTCACCATGACCCTTTGAAGGTACTCCATTAAGGCTGCCTGGTGGGATGTGGATCTTTGAAGTAGCTCCAGGATGGAGATCCGAGGAGGCGTCTTGTCCAAGTGTTTCAATAGATCATACTGTGTTCCAGGGATAGCTCTTTCCAGTTGTTCTCCATCATCCTTCTCTGGCTAAGATTGCTCAGGATTCTGACTGTTGTGGGGGAAAATCCTATGGAAAATCCTTCCACTCCGGAGCACCATTGCCTGCGGCTTTTGTACCTCTGTGGGGGTAGCAGTGGGTTTTAACAGGGATTTGAGGGGTAGTGGTGGAGGAATGGTTGATGAAGCAGGGGTGATGACGGGAGCAGGGATTCTGATGAGGGGTTTGTTAGGTGGAGGCATGGTGGAGGTAGAGGGGATATCACACGGATTATGAAGGATAAGAGGTCTGGAAGGTGGAGACGAAGTGGAAGTGGGTAAGGTTTGAAACGGGTAATGGTTTTGAGGTGGATGATGGGTAATGAGTGGTTTTGAAGGCATTAGTGGTGATATGGTGGAGAAAGATGGGGTTATGTATGGTTGACGGATGATAAGGGGTTTAGAAGGCGTAGGGGTAAATGTGGTAGAGGTGGATGGTAAAGTGGGGGAGTGAGAGAAGATGAGAGGGTGTGAAGGCGTAGTGGAGAGTGTCGGTTGATAGGAGATCGGGGTGCGGATGAGAGGGTGTAATGGTAGTGGGAATGGTGAAGGCGATACTGACACGGGTTGATGAGAGAGAGGTGCTACCCGGGCAAGGCAAGGGTGTTGCGTGATGATAGGATTGGCGGTAGAAAGAATGGAGGTACTTTCCGGGTGCCACACCTGCTCTCTCTCGACTTCGGGAAGGAGGAGATGGGGTTAACCTGATGATTGGGCTGTTGGTGCTCCGGTAATGGATTCTGGATTATGCCCATGTTGAGCTATTGTTGTGGGGCATGCTGAGGCTGTTGTTGTTGTTGTGGTTGCTGCTGCTGCTGCTGTTGCTGTTGTAACTGCTGCTGTTGTAACTGCTGCTGTGGCTTATGAGGAGGTCTCCTAGCCTTGAGAGCGGCGACGTATCGTCTCATTTCATCCCAATCTATTTAATATTCATCATTCATATCGTGGATGTAATCTTTGAAATGGAAGCAGTAATCTACTGTGTGTCCTGGCTGCCTGTGGTAGACGCAGTATTTGGAGGTATCAACATTCGGGGGCCACACGTGCCTTTCCCTGGGTAGCACAAGTATGTTTGAGGCCATGAGGGCATTGAAAATATCCGCCAGAGTTTCTGGCAACGGTGGATAGTAGGCTCTCTTGGGACCGACCGGCCTCCTTTGTTGCTGTTGGGGACCATAATTCCCCGGGGGTGGAACTTGGTTGTACTGAAGTGGTGGTTGTTGTTGTTGTTGCTGAGGTTGTGGTTGTTGTTGCTGGGGTTGACGTAATGGAGGCATATTATCCTGGGGTGGATTATTTTGGGGTGGAGGACGAAAAGGGAAAGGACCTGGTTGGAGGGCAAGTCGGGGCATTTGTGGAGGCCTTGGGTTGACTGCATAGTTGGCATTGTCGACCACACCCACTTGCTCATTTGTCATGACCCCTTCTATGGCTCCACCCGGGACACCAGTGCCTGTCTTTCTGACCACTTTGGGCTTCGGCGACTCAAACATGTTCATAATGGGGGAGTCTTTTAACTGGGTTTGGATGTACCGGGCCCTTTCATAGAGTTCCTCCATTGTAGTAAGTTTATTCATGGCCAGGACGTGTCTGAACTGTGGGGTTGCATTAGACACAATCATCTTCACTTGTTCGGGCTCGGAGAGGGTATCCCTTATTCTTTCCGCCAGAGACCTCCATCTATCAGCATAGCGGACAAAATCCTCATCGGGCCTCATCTTTTCGGCCACTAGGTCGGTAATGGAGAGTGAGGGACCGACCCTATCCCTATATTTCTGCAAGAACCTTCTCTGGACTATTTCAAAATTCTCGGCCTCTCGGGGCTCCAAAGAATAGAACCACTCTAGCGCGGGACCATCCAATGATCTCTGAAAGAGGTATGCCAGGGACCTCTGATCGTTTTGCCAATAGGAGGACTCATACATGAAATCCTTGAGGTGAATGAAGGGGTTACCGGTACCATTGTATCTGCGGTACGTGGGCATTTCGGAGGGAGGAAGATGAATGACGGGAAGGATTGGCAAAGCAACCTCCGGGGTGGCTTTCACGTCCACCATTCTTCTCAGATTTTGAAACTGCTCGTCCATCCGATTGAACCTATTGAGGAGCGATTGGGCGAGCTCCTCTGGAGGTGAAGGTGGCACTTGCCACTGGGGGAGAAACTGTCTCCCGGAGACTTGAGGGGGGAACCCCGAATGAGAGGGAGCTGTCGGACCGCCAACAGTTGGCCTTGGCTGAAGCGGTATGTGGGGAACAATGGGAGTTTGAGATTGTGACGGAACTGGAATGAGGGTGGTTGTTGGCTCGCTTGTCCTTGAAGCGAGGGAGACTGGATGGCTTGCGCCAATGAAGGAGATGGAATGGCCTGCATGGACTCTTGGAGAGGTGCGATGGCCGGAGTTGATTCCTGGGGCGTGGGGGAAACAGATTTCCCCTTCAGAATGGCCTGGAAGGCCCGGAGCTGTTCAGAGGTAAGCTCCGTGTTGGCGAGGATGCCCAGTAAGGAAGAGATATCCTGTGGTGGGGATGTGTCCCCGGTAATAACCTGCACCTCATGCGAGGGCTCATGAGAAGGACCCGAGTCCATAGCATAGACTCGCGGGTCAGCTGACAAACCACGACTAGGGTGGTTCTCCTCAAAAGACTCGTGAGCCATGCTCACAGTTTTCCCAGAACGTAAAAACATACACTAGCAAGCAGGTAGCAGAGATTATCAAACAAGTGGATGCCTTTACGCCTTTTTTGTGTTTTGATTTTGATGATTTTTTTTGTGTTTTTAGCGAGATCCGAAGTTCACACAAAATAGGGACCCTAGTTTATTTTTGTTTCGCCGCCGTGTCAGCTAGGGTCTCTCGTCTCACTACGAATGGGATGACAAACTCTGGGGAACTTCAATGGTACAACCAGCCCAGTGAACGAAGAGGAGATTCTTCGATGTCGGGGACTTACGGAGGTCCCAGTGGAGGAGATTCTAGTCCGTTGAGAGGAATTCTCAAACGGAGAGTCCTGCCTTCACCGGGAAAGGGTGATCCTTAGAAAAAATGAAAAAGGATATAAAAGAGGGATGTATGTATGCAATGGAATGCTGACAGAGATATAGAGTAAGAAAACAACAGAAATAACAAACATAAGTAATAAACACCCAACCAATCACAACTGACAGTGCTGCCGTGAGCACAACGGGGGCGCGCGAGGGCACCAAGGTGGAGAGGCACGGACGGTGCCAAACTTGCAAGGGTAGCCAAAAGGAAGCAGTAGACGTCCCACCGTGATCGCCAATCTGTGAGCGACGTCACGCGGTTCGAAGATCGAAGAAGACGCGGAGCGCGCAGGCTCCTTTTGTTTGCTGCAACACAGAAATAAGAGAAAAGAGAAGGGGCCACCACGGGAGATTGCTCCAGCGGGGCGAGCGGGACAAATGTAATATAGCAAGATATGGGGGTTAAACGGCCATAGCGGGAAGTGACTCGTCGCGGCCTCGGGGGGACGGGAATGGTGCAGAAATCAAATAGCAAGAATTGAAACGGCCATTGGGGAAGTGACTCGCCGCGGCCTCGAGAATATGAGCAGATAAGAATATAACAGAATATAAGGAGAATATAAAGAACGGGAATTTAAACGGCCATTGGGGAAGTGACTCGCCGTAGCCTCGAGAATATGAATAGATAAGAATATAACAAAATATAAAGAGAATATAAGAACGGGAATTTAAACGGCCATTGGGGAAGTGACTCGCCGCGGCCTCGAGAATATGAGCAGATAAGAATATAACAGAATATAAAGAGAATATAAGAACGAGAATTTAAACGGCCATTGGGGAAGTGACTCGCCGCGGCCTCGAGAGTATAGCAGAAGAGAGATATGGCAAAATATAAGAGATATAGCAAGATATATAGATGACAGAATTCAAACGGCCATTGCGGGAAGTGACTCGCCGCGGCCTCGAGATTATGATGTGATCGCCAGGGGTCGAGGACTCCAAAATGAAAGAGTGATCGTGCCTACCTCACTAGCAGGAAGTGGCGGGTTGCTTCTTCCTCCCCCTTCGGCCGGCCGACGGAGAGGGCTTTCTTCAGTTACCCTTGCAAAATAACAGACAGTAAATAGACGGAATTAGGAAATGGCAGTGTAGTATCAATCCCTTGTGATGAAAATAACAAAATCGCGACAGGACACACACCTGGTTGGTGTGGTTTTAAACCCCTCTCGGACTCGAGTAGGAGGAAAATGAGATGATGGATGCAAGAAGTATATAAGAAGAGACGCCCTTATGAAGGGGGATAGAGGATGCGAGATGATGAATGCAAAAGAACTACAAAGAAAAGGAAAGGATTGGCTTATTGGATGTGCCGATGGTGAAATCCGGCGGAGCTCCGGCAGTGTAGGGACGACGTGGAAGCGCGGTGGATGAAGACGACCTTCCTCTCGCGAGCGTGGGCACCCGAGAAGCCGGCGGAACCTCCACCTACAAAAGACCCCACGGGTTAGAAATGACTCCGGTAGCCTCTGGGCTCCGGCAGCCTATCGGATCTCTTAGAAGCTCCCTCAGAACTGAGGGGGTGGGCCTCTATTTATAGGGCTCCGGAGGGTGGAGGCGTCCAAGATCCTGGACGCCTCCATCAGGGCAAAAAGATATTTTATTCTATTTTATTCATTTTTTCCGAATATTTTCATGGAGGCGTCCAGGGTCCCGGACGCCTCGATAACTCCCACCGAACTCCACCAAAAGTCGCACGCGGTTTAACACAACGCGTGGTTTTGGAGCGGCGACCCGTGATTTGAAATGGGCGCGTCCAGTCGGCTGGACGTCTCCACAATTTGGATTCTTTCACACACGAAAAATCGTCGATCGGTGGGCGGGGCCCCGTGAGTGAGTTGATGGAGGCGTCTAGGGGCCTGGACGCCTCCAAGAAAATATATTTTTATTTTTTTATTTTGTTTTTTATGCCAACTGGTATTTTATATTTTATATTTTTGTTTTCATGGAGGCGTCCAGCGGCCTGGATGCGTCCATTAATATATATATTAAATAAAAATAATGGGGGCGTCCAGGAGCCTGGACGCCCCCATGAAGACCCGCCTGGGTCCTTAGACAAGGCGTTGGCAGCCGTGGAACCTTCCGATGCGTCTGACTGGTGTTGATGCCATCCGAATGCTGCGACGAGACGATTCCGGATGCCGAAAAAGGCAGAAGAAGACCCAAGAAAAGGAAGCACTCAAGTGATTCAAAAATGCGAAAGCCACCGCGGGGCGTTGTATAGTGATATGAGATTGTTCAGGAGACGTCAGGAATAGCGTGTCTACAATACCGCCAGACCTTAATCACAGACAACGCCACGCTCCGCACACCGCACACATCGATCATCAGAGCAGGCATAACACAAAAGCACAAGTCTGGCATCACCTCAGGCAACACGAAAACCAACCACGGCATCGCTGCCATCCTCTCGCCCACCGAGGGAACGTAATCCTCGCCACAAGAACCAATCCACCGGTCAATGCCCATGCTCGGCGAACCAACCAAACGCCATCTTCACAACCAGTTGACTAATCTCACTCCCTGCACCAGGGACGACCAACACTGAGCTTCCACCAGCTCACACCTGGCAAGCCAAATGCTCACAACAACACCAGACCAACTCTTCCAGAAGATAAACTTCCACAATTCCTAGATCCAATCCTGAAAAAGCACATCACGAAAACGGCCACCAAAGGCCTCGCTTGCACAGAGCTCTCGCCATTCTCGATGCGCAACCACTAGCATCTTCTGTCTGTGAAAGACCAATCGCCGGTCACCAGACACTTGTCAACGGGGAACCTCCACCAGCCCAGCAGGCACGATCCAACTCATGACATGCCATCTACTGACTCACGCACATACCAACACCACATCCAGACCTATCATCATGCCACCTCTACCCTCTCAGGGGAGCACGGCGAAACCACGCAACAAGATCATGGAGTCTTCGGTCTTCACCTCACTCGACTCAGGCTTACATGGGAACCATCCCATGCTGGTCACAGACCAAGGATCACCATTCCATGCCAACATCCCCTCAAGGACCTTTGCGCACAGGCATCGTCCACCGTCCTGCCTCATCAAATCCTATCTCATCTCAATCGCTCCAAATGGACGCCTGCCAATCTCGATTCTGCTCTTACCACAGAGCCACGAGACACACAACCTCTCACAATCAAGACCCATCATCATGCCAACTCTACCCTCTCAGGGGAGCACGGTGAAATCGCGCAACAAGATCTTGGAGTCTTCGGTCTTCACCTCACTCGACTCAGGCTTACAGGGGAACCATCCCATGCTGGTCACAGACCAAGGATCACCATTCCACGCCAACGTCCCCACAAGGACCTCTGTGCACAGGCATCGTTCACCGTCCTGTCTCATCAAATCCTATCTCATCTCAATCGCTCCAAATGGACGCCTGCCAATCTCGGTTCCGCTCTGATACCAACTGTAGCGACCTAAGATCTAGATACCGGGAAGAGCCCGATACCATTCGAATCCTGGCCCGTCGCCCACGAGTCGGAGGGCTCGGAAGGGCTAAGAGGAGTGTGGAGGTATAAGGAAATAGGAAATAAAGTAGGATAATTCAACAATTAACAGAAACAAATGATCTAACTACAACAGAGTCCAGTCCAACAGAAGTACAGTCAAAGGTAGAGAACGTACCCAATACCGAGTGAACACTCGGCCCGATGAACTGGCAATTAAGAACCTCCGTACAGCACCCTCGAACCTCGAGAAAGAACCGCCGCACTTGAAAAGCAGGGGTGAGCCTCCTATCACTGGCTCAATAGGGATCCTGTGGAACCTCAACCGTAAATAACGACGGTAACAGAAAGCAACAACAATAGCAGGAACAGTAAATCGGTGGCCGGTAAAAACTCGGCACTATAGCTACTCCTATCGGAATAGAAACCAACACCCCGATCTCACAGTCGGGGGACCGCCAGACTAACAGGAAAACCTCTGGCTATGCTACCAGGAAAACTCATCATGACACCACTGTTGTGAACTAGACACTGCCTAGGGAAACCCTCGGTGACCCTCACCGGAAACCCTGGACCTCTACCTCGGGAAACCACCCAAAAACTACACGTAAAAATCACGTCTCACAGACGTGAAATAGAAACTCGAGTCACGAGAAACTCACATCAAGTGACGGGAGCACCTGCCCACCAGAAGCAAAGCCGGATGAGTCCACTGACGACTTATTCCACAGCCTCAGGTGTCTCTCTGCGATGCCCCAGGCGGAGGCAGAGACACAGTACAATAACTAGGAACACAAAATAAGGACTAGCTGGGGTCGCGCTCGTCAGCGCGGGTCCGACTGCCCCCAACCACGTGTGCACACACAGACCATGCGCTCTAGGTTAGGCCCACTAGCTGATTCTTTCCCCTAGCCCGGACGCAGGCTGCAAAGATGAGGGGCCCTATGGTAACCAGCCTAAAAACCGTATCTCTCGGGTAACGCTCTCCACCACTCCCAAGTGGGTTCGCACACACGTGCACTGGAAAGCTACGACTAGTGGGGGCTCACAGAATGTGGACACTAAAAATCATGCATGCACCCATCAGGAGTAACACGAAGTAATAGGTGGCTCGGAGCCACCCGACTCTGGACAATCCTCTAGACCTACTAAACCCAACGGTCCTTGAGTCACGAGACTCGGGTCAAGACCATTGTACAGGGACAACACAAACCAAGGCACAATGACTCACGATGCAGTTCACAACTACGGAGACCATTCCCTCATAAAGGGAACTCAAAAGACCTCCAGCCTCAGGCTGGGAGACTGGACTCGCAGTCCAAGGCCACACACATGACCCGCACGGAAAACACTTATCGGGAAGCCAATAACGTGCAGGGATAACCCACTGCATGCATGTCGATACACGGCAACTCGTTCTAGCGAGAACACTAATGCCCGGAACACATGGGGTCACCCGGACCCACCAAACCTATGGACACGCTAATCAAGATAACACGGTACCTCCCAACACCCCAAAAACACGGACACAGAACCCACGGGGTGTCTGCGACATCCACAAGACTGAAGGTCGACCACTAGGTCACAACCGGGTCGATCGGAGGTCAACACGATGTGAACCGGAACACAACTAGCACGGAAAATAGGGTGGCGGTCCTTCCTGGACCGTCACGCACCTGGCGGTCTACCCTGGACTGCAAGCCACATCCTAGCGGTCTACCCCTGGACCGCTAAGCCCAGCCTAGCGATCCAGCCAGGACCGCTTAGCCCCAGAAACATCAGACCTCAAGCGGTCATCCACAGACAGCAAGGTCGCCTAGCGATCCTTCGACTGACCGCATGCGGCGGTCAGTCGCAAGGCCGCTACCTAACCAGAAACCTGAATGAAAAACGGTCATGCCCTGACCGCTAAGCATTGGCTGGCGGTCTCGTCGAGACCGCTAAGCCAGGTGGCGGTCTATCGCGTGACCGCAAAGCTTGAACCAACATGGGGGACCCCTGGCGGTCTCCACATGACCGCAGGGTAGTCTAGCGGTCCCTGGAAGGACCGCTAGGTCGTCCCAAGTGCGAAAACGGCGAATCATGCAAAAAAACCCCATTCCACGCCCCATTCACACCCATGTGAAGGGAAAAATAAGGGAAACTAGTCCCCAACTTCTCTAACACCGAGAGGACCCATTTAAACCCAAAAAATACGATCAAAACGCTAAATCCGGCTCACACCCCAAAATCATGTATTTTCCCCAAAATATGAAAATAACCCCACTCGGCTCGCCTCGGGCTACCAAACTCGCGAGAAATGAAGTACAGGGGTTAAGGATCCATCCCCCTACCTCCACCGAAGATTCTGCGCGCCGAGGACGCCGATCCGCCAAGAAAACACCGTTTAAACCCTCGTCGGCTCACGATCCCACGAACCGCCTCCACCATCGCGATCCTCGTCCCATGCCCGTCGCTCCACGCCCTACGAGCATTGCCGCCCCGCCCTCGCCTCCTCCGTCGACCGCCCGGAGTGAGAGGGGGAGAGGAGAGAGCGTGAGAGAAGAGAGAGGGAGAAGGGAGAGAAATGAGAGATGGGGAGAGAGAGAAAAAGGAGGTTTTATATATAGAAAATCTTAAAATTTTAAAAATACCAAAAATATGTAAAAATACTCCCCACGATTCTCAAAAAACGCACAACGCAGTGGTAACGTCCCAGAGTCGGAGAACGTAACGGTTCGCCCTACACGGGGTTCTGAAGGTCCGACAGATAAAAATACACGTAAACCGCTAAATTCAATCTAGGACCCACAAAGCGATCTGAAACCCATAGACCCTGATCCGATAAATAATCCAAAAAATCTGGGGTGTTACACATTGGCTTCCCTAAAGTCGGACTTCATACAACTACCCACACAAGTCAGTGAATGTCACCCCTTCATTCGTGGTAAAGAAAGATTTTACTTTTTCTTCAAGATAATTACACCCTATAATCCTCCATTTTGTATTAAAATTTAGCCAATTTTTTAACTCAAGTTGGGAATAGATATGTTATATGTAGGAAGCACTTGGAGCAATCGATGGAACCCATATCCTGGCAACTATACCTGTGGAAGACCAATGACATTTTCGCAATTGAAAGTAATGTATAACCCAGAATGTAATGGCTGTTGTTTCGTTTGACATGCTATTTCAATATCTTTGTGTAGGTTGGGAAGATTCGGCTGCAGACATGAGGGTGTTAAAATGGGCATTGGAGGAAGGAGGCTTCACTGTACCAAATGGCAAATACTACCTAGTGGATGTTGGGTATGCAAACACAAGCTCCTTCCTCGCACCATATCGAGGGAAACAGTACCATCTTGCAACCTTCCATGGTCGAGCACATATGCCATACGCCAACAAGAAGGAGAAATTCAATCGTCGCCATGCTCAGCTACATAATGTGGTCGAATGAGCATTTGGTGTCTTGACGATAAGATTCCAAACTCTACGAGAGGGAAATAATTATCCATGGCATGCACAAAAGAAGATAGTCCTTGCCTGTTGTGTGGTCCAAAATTTTATTCGACGTCAGTAGGGTTTTGATTGGTATTTTAATAGGGTTGGTGAGGATGACATAGGGGTTGACGATATTGGAGATGATGAGATTCCCAACAACATTCATGTCAACAACTTGGACGTGGCAGCGAGGGAAGTATTGAGGAACCGTATTGCTAATGATATTTGGGGCCCACATTGATGGGATGAAACTATTAGGTCTATTCAGTCCGGTTAGGTTGATCATTTCTTGTTTATTTAATGAAATTTCTTATCATGCACTTTATTTCTATTTGAACTATGCTATCTTCCTTCTTACTATTGTGCAATGAGATAACTGTAATGAGGTAACCCCTCCCACTGCAATGAGATAACTGCAATAGTTTCAACTTAAATAGCAGGTCGGCTACTAAGCACATACTAGTTATTAATTTTGGCATTGATTTGCTAATGGAGTCATATAAGTTAGATTCTCAAGTTACTAATCTTATTTGCATTGATATGTGTTGTTGTCCATGGTGTTATTGTAGTATGCCATACAACATTTTGTTCAATTGCTATGGACTGACCAATATGGACTGACCACCTTCTTCAATTGCAGGCTTCCTTTCAACCAACTAATCATCTATTTGGCAAGGTAAGAGTGAGGGCAATGATGAAACATTTTTTCTGAGGGATGGTTGGATGGCCTTGAACATAAGGCAACCCCTCCCACTGTGATTGACAAATTGTTGTATTTGAGCCTATAGAAAAATGTTGTATTCCCCTCTATGCATTGCAACAGTTGAAGATGACCCTAGTTGGTGGTGGTATCTATCTATCGGTCCTCCTTCCATATAACAATGTGCTTGATCTCTTGTTTTAGATCCCTGCAAGATTTTGGAATCGTGTTCATGTGAAACATTATCATCCTACAGCAAGTTTCATGGCTCTCTTATATATATATAAATGTGACATTCTCCAACTTAGTGTTGGATAACTATAGATATTTAATCCATCCTATACTAGTAATCATATTGCCTCTATCTGCTAATGTGCTCAAAATTATGAAACAACTCAATTTTCTTTGAATCCACAATTTAATCATATTGGCCTTTCCAACCATGTGACCTACTCCATGTGTTACTCAAAACATGTCGTTCTGAGCCATCTTCCATTCAAACTACTTTATGAGGTTTTCTAATTCGGACTGATTAATAATAGTAGAAGGTTGTGTATGGAACAATGATGTGGACTTGGAACTGATATGCTTTCTTGAGAGAGAAATTGATAGAGGGCATGGCCAAGATGGGGATCTAACTACCCATGCTTGGGAGATGGCTCGTGCTTCCTTCAATCAAAAGTTTAGGAAGAATTATCCAACCTCCCATTTTGTTCATAGGCTAACTTTCTACAAGGCCACCTATGTCATTGGTAAAGACTTGATGGATAATGTGTGCTTCAAATGGGATGATGATGCCAAAGAACTAGTAGGTGCTTCTATTACATGGGCAGCTTATACCCTGGTGAGTCAACAATAATCAAATTCAGATGAAAGTTGAAAGTTCTATCTATCCTTTGTACTCATGTTTATGCATTATTTTCCTTCATTCTACAGTTTAATCCTCATGTTGCATGGCTGCAAGGGAAGAACTTGCCATGGTTTATGAACCCTGTCCCCAACCATCTGGGTCACTGAAAGTGGAGCCTGTCGACCCATTGGGCCATTGGCAGTCTAGGTCAGTCGACCTAGATGCTTTCTTCTTTGAGGATCTCTCGACCTGGGTGCGCCTTCTTCTTGAGAGGGTCAGTCGACAAGGTTCACTTTTTCTTTGGTGGTCTGTCGACCTAGTATTCATTAATGTTCATTTTCTCTAGCTTTTTGAGATAACAGACCATGTCGACCTAGTCTGTTGGCTGGCCTTTGCTTCTAGGCCTGTCCTCGGTCGACCTGAGCCTTGGCAGATCACCTAAGCTTCTTTCTCTTGTATGACTAATGGTGTTATTATAGTATGTCATACAACCTTTCCTTGTTTATAAGATAACTGCAATGAGGAGAAATCGATTTACAAATTATCTTTGTTGATTATAAGCTTTTGCGTATGCTGGTAATTGATGGGCATAAGATATGTTCAATGTTCTTAGATAAGGTGCATATTTCAACAGATTGGTGGGAAGAAGGTATGATTAATATTCGACCTAAAAGAAATTATGGAATTGAGGTATTCTTTATTGCTCAAATTAAAAAACTCAGTATGGACTGACCACCTTCTTCAATTACATGCTTCCTTTAAACCAACTAATCATCTATTTGGCCAGGTAAGAGTGAGGGGAATGATGAAACATTTCTTTGAGGGAAGGTTGAATGGCCTTGAACATAAGGCAACCCCTCCCAATGTTAGGAGAAAATGTTCTATTTCAGCCCCCCTTCAACACCATGTCACATTCATTACATATGTGAGAAAGTTGACAAGCTCCTGGAAGTCTAGCGATCAAGTTTATCCTCTTTCCTAGTACCAATGTACACATTGACAAGCTCTGGAAGAGCGAGGTGATATTATTTGATCCAGTTTGCAATTTTAATCTCAGAAATTGGTTATTCTAGTTAGCATGGAAGAGCGATGTGATATTATTTGATCCAATACACATTCTATGAGACTCTTTTGTTAGTTGTAATCCTTAACATTCTTCACTTTGTCTGATTATTTCCATGTTTAATCTGTATACCTCTGGGATATGATTAATATCATCATTAATTTTGATATTTCCTTCTCAATTACTGTGGCCACTACCAGATTAAGGTATGTTCAATGTTTTCAATGTTTTCAATTTTATGACAAATGTTTTTGTAATGTCCCGGACCTTTCGGGTATTTTTCGGATAGTTATCGGGTTAGGATCCGTGGGTTTCGGATCGCTTTTGTGGGTCCCGGATCGCGTTTTTACGATTTCCGCGTGTTTTGCTGGTTGGACCTTCGGAACCCCGTGTAGGGTGAGCCGTCGCGTTCTCTGACTCCGGGACATACCACTACGATGTACTCTTCGCGAGGATCGCCGAGGTAATTTTTTCGTATTTTTCTGAATTTTTTCTATATAACCCCCCAAACCCTTTTTCTCTCTCCCCATCTCTCATTTCTCACCCTCTCTCCATCTCTCTTCTCTCATGCTCTCTTTCTCCCCTCTCTTCTCCGGCGGCCGACGGAGCGAGGCGGGGGTGAGGTGGAGGCGACGCGGGCGAGGATCGAGGCAGTGGAGGCGTGGCGATGCTCGGGGGCGCGTTCGTGAGCTGGCGAGGGTTTCGCGGTGATTTCTTCGTAGATCGGCATCCACGGCGTGCCGTTTCTTCGGTGGAGATAGGGAGATGGACCCCCAGCTCGTGATCTTCCTTTCTCGCAAGTTTTGTAGGCCGCGGTGAGCCGAGCGGGCGTATTTAGGGATTTTTGGGAAAAATCCATGTTTTAGGGCTCGTGAGCCGATCTACCGTTTCACCACATTTTTGGCTGATCCGAGGCCGTAGATGCATGCTAGGGGTCATTTGGGGGCTTCCCCCTTGATTCCCCCCTCTCCCGTGGAGGCATGGGGGTGTGGTGAAGATTTTTGGGGTTTTCCCGCCGTCCCGCTCTCGGGACGGTGTGGCGGTCGTTCCAGAGGCCGTCACAGGGTGTGACGCCCCTAGGGTGGTGCGTCACAGTCCGTGATGCCCCAAGAGGGGTGCGTCACAGGGGTTTGTAGTGTCGGCAGGGCATCGGTCGCTCTAGCGGTCTTACGATAAACCGCCAGAGGGTATGACACGCCTGGGTTCGACCGTTACATCCGTTATCGTGGTTTTTGACCGATCGGGGTCACGAGACTCTGACACACCAGGGATGGACCGTCAGAGCCTCGTGACGCCCTTGCTTAGGTGCGTCAGAGTTGACGTATCCCTTTTTCTAACGCACCTGGGTAGGTCCGTTAGGGGTTGTGACACCCCGAGGGGTGTGCGTCGCAACCTATTTTGTTCTGTCTTCTAACGCACCAGGCTTGGTCCGTTAGAGGCTGTGACGTCCTAGGGTGGGTGCGCCATAGCCAGTGTTGCCCCTCTCGTGTAACGCTCCTGAGTTGGGCCGTTAGAGTGCTGTGGCGGCCTAGCTTTGGACCGTTGCAGCTGTGACGGCCCAAAGATAGACCGCCAGGCACTGTGTTATGTCGAAGTGGTTCTTCGTGCTTGCCGCGATCGTTTCACGTTGTGTAGGTCCCTGGTCGACCCGGTTGTGACCCAGTGGTCGACCTGCGGTCTCTTGGATGCCCATGACACCCCGGGAGTTCCATGTTTGTGTTTTGAGGGTGTCAGGAAGACCGTGCTACCTCGTTTAGCATGCCCATGGGTTTGAGAGTCCGGGTGACTCCCCGTGTTTTGGGTTTTTGTGTTACGCTTACCGAGTCACCGTGTGTCGGTGTGAGTGCGGTGAGGGTTCCCCGCACGTCGTGAGCTTCTTCGGAAGGAGGTTTCCGAGTGGGCCATGAGTGAGGCCTTGGGCTGCGAGTCTAGTTGCCCAGCATGGGGCTGGAGGATTTCTTAGTTCCCTTCCTAGGGAATGATCTTGGCGGTTGCGAACTGCCTGTGAGTTATCGTGCCGAGGTTTTTGACCCTAGGGGTAGGGCAGATTGACGGCATAGCACCGTTCGGTACAACAGTCTTGACCCCGAGTCTCGTAACTCAAGGACCGTTGGGTGTAGTGCGTCTAGAGGACTGTCCAGAGTCTGGTGGCCTAGCGTCACCTGGTTCTTCTTGACTCTCGCGCAGTGTCCGTGCGTGGTTCTCGGACTTTCACCTCGGAGAGTGGTCGCTTTGGTGACTCCCCACTAGTCGTAGCCTGCTTACGCGTTTAGCGGTCCCACCAGGGAGTGGTGGAGAGGCTACCCTGAAGATGGTTTTTAGACTGGTTTCTGTCGGGCCCCACGTCTTGCAGTCAGAGTCTGGCTGAGGGGAAAATCAGTTAGAGGCCAGACCTGAGACGCATGGTCTGTGTGTGCACACGTGGTTGGGGATGGTTGGACACATGCTGACGAGCGTGACCCCAGCTAGTTACTTGCTTTGTGGTTACTTGTATGGTGTCCTTGCCTCCGCCAGGGGCTATCGTGCCAGGCGGACACCTGCGGTGCGGTGTAAGTCGTCAGGGGACGCTACCGACTGTGCTTCTAGTGGGCAGGTACTCCTGTCACGTGAGACGTGACTCTCCTGTTTCCAGGTTCCGTTTCCCGTCTGTGAGACGTGGTTTTCTGGACTGGCTGGTGTTTCCGAGTTAGTGCCCAGGGTGCTAGTAGCTTTACCGATGTTGCGTCTTGTTGGTGCGGTGTCCGCGACCGGGTGGTCGGGGTTGCACCTTGGACATCGTGTCCAGGTTAGCCGTGTCCTGGGAGATAGGCCTCTACGGCGGGGTTGTTGTGGGTTTTTACTTCGGTAAGTGGTACTAGTGTGGTTCGGTAGCCCCCGACCGTAAAATCGGGGTGTATTTTCTAGTACAGTAGGAGTAGCTGTAGTGTCGAGTTTTGACCGGCCATCGGTTCGCTGTTCCTGCTGTCGTTGTAGCTTTCCTTTCCACTACCGCCGTTGTTTCCGATTGGGGTTCCGCGGGATCCCTGCTGAGTCTCTGTTTTGGGGACTCATCCCTGCTTTTCAGGTGTGGCGGTTCTTCCTCGAGGTTCGAGGGTGCTGTTCGGAGGTTCTCAGTCGCCAGCTCGCCGGGCCGAGTGTTCACTCGGCATGTGGTACGCTTTACTGCTTTAGACTGTACTTTCTGTTGGACTGGACTCTGTTGTTGTAGTAGTTGTTTATTTATTTTTGTTACTTGTTGAATTATCCTGCTTTATTTCCTATTTTTTTGTGCCTCTCACACTCCTTTTAGCCCTTCCGAGTCTCCGACTCGTGGGCGGCGGGTCAAGATTCGAATGGTATCGGGTCGTTCCCGGTATCCAGATCTTGGGTCGTTATAGTTTTTTTTTCATTTTCCCCGCAGATAGGCAATCGGCTATCACTTGTTCACCAGATTGGCCCCCCATTCAGAGATGAGCACCTGAACGTCAGTGAGGTGGAGGGACATGTGATGCATTTCTCTTATCTGCCTACTCTAATTCTTGCCCTCTGATCTGTGAAGCTGCTCATTAGAACCAAGAGAAAAGGCATCATTGCTGTAATGTTCAGATGTAATGAGTTTTTTTTTTATGTAATGAGTTTTTTGTAATGTTTAGTTGTAACGAGTTTTTTTTAATATTCCATAATCCTCGGATGTACGTAGACATCTGTATAATATTTTTCAGATGTAATGTCAAACTTTGAATTTATTATAAAGTTTTATCAATTTTTAGTTGTACCGAGGATTTGTGACATTTATAGAATCTGTGTAATGTTGTAAGGAGTAAAGGAGAGGAACTCCAAAGACTGTAACAATATTCCTCTCCCTTACACATTACAATTAAAGATTGTATGTAAAGTTTTATCAATTATCAAATGATTGTAATGACATCTGTCAGAAGATCTCATAGTCACAGCCTGGGCAGGGACCACACCCTGGAGGAGGTGTCAATCCAGTGAGGCCATGAAGTTGTGCAGGTTCATAGATCCCGTGCGTTTGAATTTTCATACAACTGAATGGACTGATATCTCAAGTATAGATCCTGCATTTGTTGCAAGACTTGATTTTGACGTACGAACGACTTATTTCTAATAAGAAAAAAATAATTATATTATGCGTAAATCAAGAGATCATAATATATATGTCAGATCATATATATATATATATATATTGACGTACGAACGACTTATTTTTAATAAGAAAAAAATAATTATATTATGCGTAAATCAAGAGATCATAATATATATGCCCGATCATATATATATATATATATATATATATATATGAGATCAATTAGCCGTCATAATTTAATTTATCATGGACCTACGTGTACGACTAGTGGCTAGGAATATTTATATGTATAGAAATATGTCTATTTGTCATTAGTGTGTATTTATTACAATAATTAATCTCAAAGATAATTTAATTTAAGTCATCTCGTTGATATATATAATTTACATTCTAACGTAGGACTTAAAATCTATGCAATCTCAATTTTATAGTTAAAGGGAGGGGGCTGGACTCGACATTCAGAGAAAAAGTGAGGAATATGTTTTGTCATTTAATCATCCCCTGTCACAGTTATCTCTTGGCTCGTTAACAAAGAACGTGAAATAGATCGTATTTTTTAACAAATTTAATTCAGAGTGAGGTACGTGTTATCAAATCAAAAACATTTTTTTACAAAGATATGTTACCTCACTTTAAACTCGGGTAGACCATCCTAACCGGTTACCAAAAAAGGGATTAATGTTGCCCACCCTTGTGTCCTAATAAGTCCTAACCAGGGTGTCATCATATTCGGAATGCCAGCTGTTCACGGGAAGACTGCCCTCCCTGCAACCCCACTGCGGGAGTGCAGATCACTCCCAGTAGAAGAATTACAGATTCCACAGGAGAGAGAGAGAGAGAGAGAGAGAGAGAGGAGGGCTGGAGGAGTAGAGAGGGTTCCGACTTCCGAAATGGTTTCGGCCACCTAGAAGATCACGGGAGACCTGACGGTGGCGATCGCGGCGGAGCAGCGCAGCGGCGATTGTGACGGTGTTCGAGACCGCAGCGCGCAGGCTGGGCGCGGCAGCCGGCGGCGATCGTATCCGGAGAGAGAGAGAGAGAGAGGGCTGGAGGAGTAGAGAGAGAAGAGGATGTGGTGCCACTCGTGCCGGGAGGAGTACGAGGAGGAGGACGCGGGGACGTGCAAGGAGTGCTACGAGGAGGCGAGCGAGACGGAGGAGGAGCTGAAGCGGGAGATCGAGGACCTCAAGGCCAAGGTCGCCTTCCTCCGCCTGTGCTCCCCCGTGGACCCCTCCCCCTCCGCCCCCGCCACCACCGACGTCGTCCTCCACGCCGCCTCCCCCGCCGGCGAGTGCGCCGCCGTGCCCCCCATCCCAGCTCACCGGGCCGTCCTGGTAACACGCCTCACTCCTCGTCCTCACGTACTACTTAAAGATGGAGCCGAAATTTCTGTTGTTGTTCTTTGCGTAGCTATTGAAATTCTTGTTATTCAATTAAGAAAAAGAGTAAAATAAGGGGGGAAAAAGCAGATTTTTTCTTCATGTGATCACTGTAACGGCCCTAGTTTGAATAAATGAGTGGTGGGTACCTGGTCTATGCCGTAATTAGAACCTGCTGAGACCCTCAATGTTACCTTCCCCTGTTCTCGGATGACTGTAACTGTCCAAAGGAAAAGACCTGCTTTCCTCATTACATTCGGTTGAAATTTCACAAGGACTCTTGTCATTTTCTTCTATAATGTTGGCGCTTCTCTGAACATTGTTTCATATTGAAAACGGAAGAAGTTTTGTTAGGGAAGAGAAAAGTCTCCTCTCTTATGCACATAGAGACTATGACAATTTATCTGTAGTGTGGATATTATGAACTACCCTCCTTTCTTTGACCCCATAACCTAATGGTTCCCAAGATCTTCCTTCTGACCTGGATCTTCTTTTATCTGTCATCCTCCACTTTCTTATAACCCCACTAAGCTTTTGACTGTGTTAGAATAATTGCTGCAATTGTTAATTCCTAGACTATCTAAAATCAATTGGACTTATTTGAGTCATGTTCTACTTCTGTGAGGTCATTGTTTATATTGTGCTAGAGGGCATGGCAAGGAGCTGCAGGAACCCTACTCAAAATTTTGATGTGTAATAGAGGACATTGCTAATCCTCCAAACTGGCTGCCATACCCATACTTAGGCGATAGATAAGGGTTTGGGCTAATGGTATGGCTGGGTTCTGAGTAACAAATATTGAATGATGGCGGATATGGATGTGAAGAAGAAGATAAAACAAATTTTTACGGCCTTTCTCCACTTTGCATATTTTTAGGAGTTACACCTTGCCATTATTTCTGTGTTCTTGCTGTCATGGTATCTTAAATAGTTTCAGTTTGATGAATCACCCTAGTGGGCTTGTACTTAATTCCCATACCTGCATCCCCATAACATAATTCCCTGTGTCCATGGAGGCAGAGAGCAGTATAAGAATACTCATATGCAGTGGTTCTCATTGTTTAATAGGTGGAGGAAAGAAATGAGCAACTCAATGGGAGGATGGTGGAATTTCTGTTTTTTGTGGTCCGTTGAATCTGAAGAAAACATTAATGTAAAATTCAAGATGGTAGATGGTGAAATTTTTAAACGTTCCACAGTATTGTGAAAATTTTGAGGTTTCTTGGTCTCTTGAATTTAAAGAAAACATGCAACATCCTAGAAAATGTCTGGTGTGTAAGTTTAGTTAAAGCAAATTTGATGATGAGGAAGCCATCAAAATGCCTAGGAAAGATGGAAAAACTCTAAGGGAAAACATTTGCATTGGATTTAGGAATCTATTGCGGGTGAGCAAGTTATTAAGCTAGTTGACAATGAGGATTTTCATGATATCTATCTATCTATCTATATATATATTGATAGATAGATAGATAGATAGACATAGATATAGATATTGAGTGCCACATAAATCAATATGTGGTCTTGATTGCACTTGACTATTCTTGGCTAAAAAATGTTTATATCTTTTGCACTATAGGGATAACTTTAGTGCCCTTAATGGTTGGTCAGGTTTATGAGATCTAAACGATCTTTAAGCAGATCTTATCAAGAGCAATGATCTTTTAGTCATGATTTGTTGTTCTTCAGGCATTCTTCTTTATCTTTTCTTGATGACAGGGAGTCCTGGCACACCATGACAAGGAGGTGCAAGAAAAAATCCTTCGACATGTAGAACCCGCCTCATAGATAGACAACTCAAGTGTCATTTGTAGTTTGGAACTAGTTCAATAGCCAGTTAAATTAACCAGTTGGTCCAGTTCAAATACAAATAATTCATTTTAGCATGAACAAAATTTCTCATGCCATCATATTCATGGAGAATCCGAATGTCGACCCTCACATCCTTGTGTGTCTGCCCAGCACTCAGCTAGAGAGGGCTTTAATGTGGGCCAATTGGGGGATCAGGACAGAATTCCCACACTCGTAACAGATATTGTTCTTATCCTTTAAAAAAAACTGTTTACATGTGATTAAGTAATAAGGTGGAACATATAGAGTTTCTTTTGATTTTCACTGTTTACAAATGGGTGAACCAAAGGCTATGAAACATTCATTGCATGTATTGTGTTCCCATGTGGTCTTTTGATTTGATCCTTTTGACCTTTATTGGGATGATTCCACCACTATGGAGTACGAAGATGGGTATCAGCAGATCTGATCAATCCAGATCAATCTCATGGAATTCTGTATTTCTTCTCTAATCTGCTAGATATTGATTTGAAACAAGAGCTGTTGGTCGAATTCTCACCTTAACAGTCCTAAAACTTGTTGCTGCTGGGTGCTAGCAGACAAAATGGGAAAAAACTGAGAATTTAATTTCTATACCTTCTTTTTATTACTATTAATTTGTGAACAGAAAATGGTTCACAGTTTTTTTTCTATTGTGCTCACTTCTTTCCTCACGTGGTGGTAATAGAAATATTTTCTGTTTTGATGTAACAGGTAGCCGCCAATGGCAATCAGAAGTACCAGTATGTAGTGGAAAACAAAAAGTAGAGATCTAGGGAGGGGTAGTGTTAGAATATGGAGAGGAAGGGAAGATGGCAACAATCAGTAGGAGATGAGGCAGAACTGAACATAGGCATTGAGTCACATGGGAATGTGGTTGTTGGAGGCCCGAACTCTAACCCAAAACATAGGCATTGAGTTGAGGGAATCCTCTACATATATAGAGGTTAGACTCCCATGGATATCCGATGTGGGACTAAACCACAACACCCCCTTTCGCACCAAGCCAACTAGTTTAGGGCACATCACGGGTAGGGCAAGCGTCCATATATGGATCCGATGGGTAAACACGCTCTGATACCATGTTGGAGGCCCGAACTCTAGCCCAAAACCTAGGCATTGGCTTGAGGGAATCCTCTACATATATAGAGGTGAGTCTCCCATGGATATCCGATATGGGACTAAACCACAACAGTGGTTAGAAGAAGAAAAAAGATGAAAGTGAGGCACCATTGGCTACTTTTCACTTGGAATGCAGATGCTTGTTTTCTGTGGGATTATATGATTTAGAAGTGGAGAAATGGATCAGCTATTTTGCTAGTTTGTCTTGCATAATTACATAAACAGGTACTCCTTTTTATATGCCTGTTGTCTGGGAAATATAGACAAACCCACTCTTCTCAAGGGATTAAAATCAGATTTGGAGCTGGATTTGTCCTGGCCAGTTCAGTTCTTGGCAAAAACCAGCCAGTTCTTGCTTATCCTAATTGGAACCGGACTGGTTCTGGCCAATTCCCGCCAGTTCTGATCCAGTTCTACTGGTTACGCAGCCTGTGATTCTGCACAGGAAACTTGTCAGTTCTGCTTGAAGAATTTACTTTTTGGGCAATCCATTAGAGGGAAGTGGCTTCTCTGGGATTGCCCCTATTATCTTGTAATGCATGAAGAAGTGCATAAATAGTTAGTTGTTCTCTTAAACTTCTCCATTTAAATAACTTCTAGATGAGAATAAATCTTCTGTACAGAGGACAACTCATCTCTGTCAATAATTATATTTTCATCTATAGGTGCTCTTGCTGCTCTTAGCATTCATCACTCATCAGAGATGAAAGCTTCTATTTTTGGGTATTTTATCATCACTGACCTTGATGTATCCAGAAAAAGTTATGTGGAGACCCCTGTCTCTCCATGGGTTCTAGGAAGATGAATGAACATATCTCTGTTCAGAAGAGGAGATATGGATATCACTGAGATTACATTTGAAACAGTGTTCTGTACCTAGGTTTTCACAGAAGGCCTAGAGATAAAGTTGCAGTCTTTTGTAGAAAAGTGCAATACAGAACAAGAGATGTCTTATGTTTCTTTGTGTGCTCTTTTGCCATGTATGTAATACATTTGCTAACTAGGTTGACAAAACACCTTCCATCCTTTTTTTTTGTTTTACCTTTGATAAACTAGCTTGACAAAACAACTTATATGGAAAGGGATATTTACAATATACAACTGTTCCATTTCCATAATGTTTTACCTCAAAGCAGATGAAATTATATTTACAAACTTCTTCCTCAACAGTCTCAACAGTCCTATCCTAGCTGATCAGCTGATGTTTTTTAACAATTAAAAATCTTGATTTTATTTAAAGAATGAAGATAGCAGGGTCAAAATCGTGGAGTTGTACGGCAAGTGGTGCTTCTCGAAACCATGGGGCAAAATGGGGAAACCCAACAAGCAAATTGGTTCTCATACTACATTACTGAAGTGGACTACCAAACCAAAACTTGAGTTAGTGGGTAGAGAGGCCTGGCCTAGAACTATTATAGGTATGCTGTGGCTTATGAATACTAGGTATGAACTAAATGGCTTTTGCCAACGGTTTTATTAGCACGGGGGGCGAGCAAACATATTGGTAAAGCACATGTTATCCACCACCCCTCCCCCAATCTGTTTCTGTCTTAAGAGTCCAAAGAATATCTAGTTTGCAATGTATCACAGTTTGAAGAATTTCAGAAATAAAGTAGTCGGATGTTACCCTAGGAATTGGAAACACAGTAGCCCAATGTTACCCCGGTAAAGTGGGATACTGTACTTTAGATGCCGAATAGCATGGGCCCCTAAATCGGAACCTGAATGAGAGAGAGTGCTTGATAGAGATACTCTATCTTGGGAAAAATAAAGGCTCATTGTTCTTGGGGTTATTCCAATTTCCTCTTGAGCAACGAGCTAGCATTTAGAAATGAGTATAATATCCATAACAAGTAAGAATTGATAGAAAATTTTCTGTATGCTATATATCCACCCTCTATAGCGTGCTTTCTCTCTGTTAACTTGACCATACTGCTCTTTGAAAACTATTGCACATGTTTCATTATTGCAAGGGAGGGAGGGGAGATGGACTGTTGTGTTGCTGGAGAGCTGTTTTCATGGCACTGAGAAATACTGGTATTAATGGGTAGTCCTAGTGCTTACATGAAATTCCAAAGTGTAACTACATAAAAGATTGGTATGGTAAGAGGTTTCCAAATGTGCTATTGCAGCATTGCTTTCCCTTGGTCCATGTAGTCATGACAACAAGATGTCTTCATTTCTTTATCCACATCCGGGAATGAGTGGGTTGGAGAGTGTAGGAACATTGCCAATAAACCTCATGATTATATGGAATCTTTTTGTTTTGTCGTTGAAATTCATCCTTCCTTCTTGATTGATGTGGTTTCATCAGATGAGCAGATCTCCTGTCTTCAGAGCTATGCTGGAGAATGAGATGGAAGAAAGCAGGAGCGGCATGATTAAGATAACCGATGTCACCTATAATGTTCTCCGCTCCTTTGTGCACTACTTGTATACAGCAGAAGTGCTCCTTGATGAGCAGATGGCCTGTGACCTCTTGATATTGGCTGAGAAATACCAAGTGAAGCATCTTAAGGCCTTCTGTGAGAAGTTCATGATATCCAAGATAAATAACGACAATGCAATAGTGAGTTTTGCCTTCGCACATAGACATAATGCCAAGCAGTTGCTCGAAGCTGCTCTGTCCCTCGTACTGGACAACATGAGCACTCTAACCGCAAGGGAAGAGTATAAAGAGCTCGTGGAAAAAGATCCACGGCTTGTTGTTGAGATCTTTGAAGCTTATCTCACAAGACAGGTCAATATCGCATTAAAGGAATAGCCTCTGCGATCATAACATCTTCCTTCCTCCAGAAGCTGATAACATGTATAAGAAGCATTATGTGAGCCCCCTCATGCTATCAAGGTTTATCGGTTATCTTGTTCTCTCCCTTCTCTTCTTTCATATTGTCTCTACCTTAACCATGTTACACAGTTGATCTTTTCTCTTCGGTTTGTCATTTAGTCATGCTGTCTTTGGGAGGCTGTTTCTGACTAACCTAGTATATCCAACAGCGTAGTAGAGTGCAGGCATGATTGTATTCCCTCATGTCCAGCTTTTTGGCCATGTAATCTTTCTTTGATTTTCTTTGAAGCTGTTTCTGATGGATTGGTCGAGTCCCTAAAATTATCTAGCCATGTTGTGTTGCATCGAGTCCATCTTCAGTGTCTTGTTCCCCAGTAGCCTCTTTGTTAGAGTGTATGCATTCTGTTCTTTTGCAGGAGTCTCTCCAAATTGCCTTTAATACAGTGTATAAGCTGAAATATTGGTCGAATCTGTTCAGCATTGGGAGCTACCCACCTCGGTTTTAATCAGGTGAGATTGGATTCTCCCACAGCAGTAAATTTAAATTTATGATATTCTTAAAATGGCGAGAATCAATAATGTGATGGCATTCTTTTTTTTTGGGGAAGCCTTTCTATAGAGCCATATTTTGCTTTCCCCCACATTTTCAAAGGACACCGAAGCCTTGAGATACTATGGCAGTCATCATCGTAGGATTCGACTGTGTTATACAAAACGTAAACTCAGATTTAGCTAATCTTAATGGAAGAGCACCTGATGATGATTTTCATGATGGTAGTTTTTGCTCAGGTGATGTGTTAGTGAGGGATTCTTCTCGGAAGTGGTTGAAAAGAAGCCTTGATCAGTGCTTGAGTCATAGACTGTTTGCTGTTTGGGTCCCACTTATATTTGACATGGCCACATTATCCTTGGGAGAGCCCACCCTACCCCAGAAGCTATTTTTGTTTACTGATGTGGTCTGTTTATTCTGATAATAGAAAGGATTCTTGTGTCAAGCTCTCAGAATTTAGATGCAACTAAGGTGGCACCCCAAGATGAACAACATATCAGCATTCTGTTAGATGCCGCAAATTAGGCACTGTTTATCGGGAATCCTGGTTGTTGACAAGTAGAGACATCAACTATTCTTCTGGGAATCCAACTCCTGAGGGAACAATCCCAAGAGGCTGACGGCACGAACTACGTACGTAGTGACAGCGTTTCAGCCATCCAAGCAAATGCAAGCAGCAGCTATGGAGGGCACAATTATTAATAGAAGACATGAGAGATTTGCCACATCAAAATGACTATATAACTGTGCAGCATTACAGAAGACAAACAAAATCAGCTTGGGCACTTCAGCACGTTGTACTATCCACACTCAATTCTCCACGCTTTACATGTTCACAATCCTACCCAACCTCGTTAATCTCATAGGCTGCCCACCATGTAGTATTAGTCTACTTGGAGGCTTAACCGATCGAACCACTCCTTGTGTAATCCGAAGGCTATTATTCTGAAAAGTTGGGTGTGAAAGAGAGGCTCCACGAACTATGCCCATTAGAGACGTACATACAACGGACACATGTTCTATACTATCTCCATCAGACATTGTCCTGTGTGCTGGAACTACACAGCTTTTTCTTCTACACCTTTTCTTCTGTCTGTGGCTGATTTTGACTTGATAGATGGCGTTTCACATAGGTGCAGAGCAAAAAAAGTTTTAAAAAATAAACACCGGGTCCCTTGAAATGGCCAATTCATCAAAGATCAAACTTAGGTCCAGATTGACGTAATCATTCTTCAAATGTTCTATGATGCATGGCTGTAGTATGCATTTTCAGCGTTGTTATGCAATGAAAGTCGTATGCATATCCAAAAGTCAAATTTGGCTGCTCTTTTAGAGAATGATATCATGAGACCCAAAAACCATATATTCAAAGTTCCTTTATAATCGGATCATGATGATCTATTCAAATTTACCCTATTTATTCATTTCGGTGCGGCTCCATTATTTGAGGTGAAAATGAGTGGAATGTAATAATAGAGTATCTAATTCGATTAAAATGCTCGAATTGCTTTTTTCTAGTTAGGATGCATGGGATGGCTTTTAACCTATTTATATATTGCTTATTTTATTCTATTTTATTTTTATCATCCTGAATAAACAAAAAATATGGTTATTAAAACAAAATTTTTGTTTGGTGTAACTCATTGGGGTAACCTATTTTGTTATCAAAGAGGCCCTCACGGAATTAAAGATCGGATCTTGGATTATAGACTACTATTCTTAGTTCATTTAATGTGGTTGATAATGGACTTGCTGTGCGACTTAGGCCGGCAGAAATCTGATAAGAAATTTATGTAGCATAGAATAATGGGTCTGTCGTAGAGCGGTACCGATTCTTGACCCGTTAGAACCGCCTTACCTCTACCGTCTCCTCTTGGTTTCATCAGATTCCTCCTTCCTTGCGCACGGGTTCGGACGTGTTAAACCATGTAGATTCTTCTTGCCTTTTCTCAAATGTTTATCGTTAGTCTTCCACCTCCTCACCCCCTCTCTCTCTCTCTCTCTCTCCCCAAAACACAGACGCACGGGAAAGGAAAAGCTTTCAGCAACCACAGTAATTAACCCTGAGAGAGAGGGGTCACAGTCTATCTGATTGCCCACCAATCTCATGCATTGATTAGAGAATGGGTACTTTGTGAGAGTAACTATCAATATCAATTATGTAATCTGTCCCCGCTAAATTAATGCCTATATAAAAACATACATGAAGCTAAATAGCCCCCCCTCTCTGTTATATATGGGATGTACTGTATTATGCAGTTTCAGGCTGTCCACAACAGGATACGTCCTTCTGTCTTAAAGAAGAAGGATTAGATGGGGGGGGGGGATCAACAAGGAGCTCCTCTATCTGTCGTCAAGTCATGTAGGGATGTAGAAGGATCTCCAATTATTAGTTCTATCCTTGTTTTTGAATCTTAAAAGCAGGAGATCGAATTAGGATATAATTAACTTTCTAAAATGTAATCCAGGTAATTTCGCATAAGGTTAACGACAGGTCTCTTTTTGAGTGTAATTATTAGATTGTATGTCCCTTTCAGGCGTTCTTCTCATTTATGATTCTCATTGCTAACCTATCTATTTAAAAGCGTAATGGTCCACCTTGTTCTTAAAAAAGAAAAAAAATAACAAGAACCGCAGGCCACCAATATCCAGCTCCATATATAGATACCCTTTTACACCCCAAAGGACATGAATAAGTTCATGACGTCTGTCTATTGATTAGACACACTGAATCATGGCATAAGAGCCTTCAATTTGCTCTTTTAAGTTTTTAATATGATGCCCTAATTAAGAAAGGGAAAACAGCAGTTTCCTGTCGACGAGGCTTGGCTGCCCCATGTGAGGAGCCACTTCTCTCTGTGCTTCCAATTAAACCCCACATGGCTCCCGCGTAGATGGAAGCATTGAACGGTGTACTGTTTCCGGACTCCTGGACATGGGGGAATGAATGCTTCACACCCCAATCTCCGCAGTTCTCTTTTAATTTCCCCTCCATTTGCAAGTACTAGCTAGTCGCCCCACCCAGAATCTTTCTTCTCCTAGTACTTTGGGCCCTTCTCTTCTTCACTGCATTTCTTTGTCCTTTTTAATATTTCCTAGCTACTTCCCATGAGTTCAAACTAAGAAGATTAATTAACACAAAGCTGTTCATCATATCAGTGTCACAGGAGTTCAAACTAAGAAGATTAATTAACACAAAGCTGGTCATCATATCAGTGTCACAGCCACCTCTTAAAAATCTCTCACCATACATCAATATGACTCATACAGGCTCAAGCCTGGTGGGTACAAGTTGGCAAGCCCTACTGTGACAAGTTAAAGAGTCTCCTCCTCCTCCTATATACTTCTTCCCTTCTTATCATTTCAGCTCTTGATGAGACAACAAACTGCAGGTGTGGCCCCTTGATGACCTGCATGCATTTGATGGTGACAACCCAATGATGAAGACCTGTCTGCCTTACTCATTGGCCCAGCATCATCTGTGATCTTCAGCTAGCTAATCCCCTTGTCTGAGAGAAGAGGCCTACCTACACTGGGGAACCCAAGGGGGGATCTAGGGAAGGAGAAGGGCCCATGCCGACGTGAGGGGGGGTTGACAAATGCGCGTCCCCCTCTCTTTTAAAAACTTGGAGATGAGCTCATTACGCTTCTTCTCCGTAGCCTTCTGTTAGTTGTTATTATTATCTAAGCCAATATAAAAACGTTGGTCTTGTCCACCTCCATAGCCTCCCCATTAGAGCAGGAGCTGCGGCTGCGGTCGAGGGCGATATATTCGTTCTTGCCGCACGAACAAGCGCGCATGTTACACCACATGCGACCAAGAAGTCAGAAAGGCCCTCAGATAAAAGAATAGGTTGCATGCAGAGAGAGGAAATGGCAGCATGTCAGCTATACATGCTCAGCGGGGGAAGTCGGCAGAGATCGCCTTACCAACTGATCCCAATATCACTCTGAATAACCTAGAGGTCTTGTGAGATGATAGTGTACGTATTCAGATTTTACTTAAGTAGCTTTGACCACAAGGAACGCATGCCAATTTTCTTACGAGTCCCGCGGAGGGTGCTCTTGCTGTCCTTCATTAACGTTTTCTTGTTTTGAGTTTTGGACGATTTTAGACCGTCAACGTGCACCGATTGCATCCTTTCCCGTATGATATATACCCCACTTAAAAATGTTATACGGCTGAATTAAATGGCTTTGTGGGATCGAGTGTATATTGAAAACACCTCGTATATGTGCTTAATTGTTCTCTGTATATTAACATTTCTTCAGTGTACGGTGTTGCCGACGACTCTG
This sequence comes from Amorphophallus konjac, assembly GCA_022559845.1. Classification (NCBI taxonomy): domain Eukaryota; kingdom Viridiplantae; phylum Streptophyta; class Magnoliopsida; order Alismatales; family Araceae; genus Amorphophallus; species Amorphophallus konjac. Next base: position 325,676,663 of record CM040124.1, on the reverse strand, counting down.
ACTCAATCAAGTTGGAACATTTCTAGCTAGGATACTTTTTCCTGAGTATTGGGCGTGGATCAATATGATACGATGATATGGGTCTATCACTATAGCATGAAAAGTTAAGATTTTTAAAAGAAAAAATAATCAAATTAAGTTGGGGTTAGTAAGACGTGTAATTTAATTTACAAGGTAAGGGGATTAATTTTTTTTGATAGTGAATTGTATATATTTAATTGGAAATCATATTTTGTTGGGAATCATGATTCCTAGTAAAAGTTTGATATAAGATATTAAATTCACACCTTGGAGAGATAAGAATTTAATTTTTCCTCCTCGTGCAGACATTTTTGTTGAAACAAACTCATGTTCAGTACTAACTCATGAATTAATTTCATGATCAAAACTTTCTTTTAACTCACTAACCTAAGAATTTGATTCTCAAACAAATCCAACCAAAGCTTAATGAATACATTCATAATTTGAAATATGATTATTAAATTGAATTCAATTGGACATCTCACTAACCTGCCATAGTCAATTGCAGTCGAACCCCCCATGCCAATATGGCAAACATTGATCGGATCCAAGTGCTGCCACATCCATGAGATTTTTGCTTCTGAGGTAATCTTCACCATGTGCCCTTTACATGTTAAGACAACAGGCCTTTTAACGAAAGCAAAAAGACTACAGCCCTTTTGATACATCATAACTTTGTTAAGCGTCATATGCAAATACCTGACGACGGAGCGCCCGTTGGAAGTCTGCAACACCTCCCTTGGACCACAGAGTAGATCCTCTATCTACATCTCTGTGGTTGGGGTTGTGTACATAAAATAAACAGACATGGGCGATGACCTTGGTGTAGCTTGAGCTGTGGGCATCCATGGCCTCGATCACTGCATTGACCTCCACACCGGCACCTATTCATCCCCATTCTTTTGAGGCTGCAAAGGTCACCGCCCACCCGCCCAGGGAGCCTTCTTTCTTGTCACCTCACTCTAAAGAAATGGTTGACAAATGAGGTGGAGGGCACTATAAAAAGGAGAAGAGGGGCGTGGCCCTTCTGCAAATCATTCGTTGCAACACAGAGAGCAACCCCTCCTAGCGCTTTTCTTAGCCAACACCTGCCTCTGCTGCTTCCAGTTCGATCCACTGTTCCTTCCCTTCATGGCCATCCCAGTCATCGACTTCTCCAAGCTGCATGGCGAGGCCCGGGCGGAGACCCTCGCCCAGATCGCCGATGGCTGCGAGAACTGGGGGTTCTTTCAGGTAAGCATGCGGGGTTAGTGGTCACTTCTTTCTCACAGACTTTCGTCGTTATGTTCCTCTTTCATGCCTTCGTCTCTGGCAAAGCCCAGAGTCCTGCATGATCTATATATAATTAATCCTTCTCGCGCGCTGCAGCTGGTTAACCATGGAATACCGGAGGAGCTGCTGGAGAGGGTGAAGAAGGTGTGCACCGAGTGCTACAAGCTGGAGAGGGAGGAGGGCTTCGAGGACTCCCAACCCGTCCAGCTTCTGAACAAGCTTCTGGAGGAGCAGTCCCAGGCGGGAGGCCTCAGCCAGCAGCGACTGGATAACGTGGATTGGGAGGACGTCTTCACCCTTCTGGATGACAACGAGTGGCCCTCTCGCCCCGCAGAGTTCAAGTATAAGCCCTCTCTCTTTCTCTCATAGCATATATAAACATACTTGAGACGGTATTTGAGCCTTTTCTTGAATCATATACATATTGAATTTGTTGGTGAAGGAATTAATTTTATCCTTCTTCTCTTGAGGCAACATCAATAGCCTGCGTAAAGTCGGTGTTAGAATTCTTAGCTCCGGTGACTTACGTCTGCTAGCTGTTGGACCTAACTTTATCAGAGATGTGTGACTTCCCCACCTCATATTTTGTCGAACACTTGTTAGGTCAAATTTTGTCATTTACTCCAACATGGAAGACTTTACGGAAAAAGAGCAGGAGTTTGGCCTCATTTGAATTCAACTTAACCATATGAAAAAAGAAGTACTCTAAAATTTTACATCAAAATATGAATGAAATGGATATTCTTAATCTTATGTATATAAATATATATATATTATTTGGGTATATATATATATATATATATATAGGGAGATCATGAAGGAGTACCGAGCAGAGCTGAAGAAACTGGCGGAGAAGGTGATGGAGGTGATGGAGGGGAACCTGGGCCTAGAGAGAAGCTACATCAAGCGAGCCTTCGCCGGTGGCCTCGGCGGCGCCGGCGAGGAAAACCCGCCCTTCTTCGGCACTAAGGTCAGCCATTACCCGCCATGCCCCCGCCCCGACCTGGTACCCGCCCTCCGAGCCCACACCGACGCCGGCGGCGTCATCCTTCTGTTCCAGGATGACCAGGTGGCGGGCCTCCAGGTCCTCAAGGACGGCCAGTGGGTGGACGTGCAACCCCTGGCCAACGCCATCGTCATCAACACCGGCGACCAGGTGGAGGTGCTGAGCAACGGCAGGTACAAGAGCGCGTGGCACCGGGTGCTGGCCACCCCCGGCGGCAACCGCCGGTCCATCGCCTCCTTCTACAACCCCTCCCCCAAGGCCACCATCGCCCCCGCCGCCCAGCTGGTGGAGCAGCGCGGCGAGGCCGCCGCCTACCCCACGTTCGTGTTCGGCGACTACATGGACGTCTACGTGAAGCAGAAGTTCCTCCCCAAGGAGCCGAGGTTCCAAGCCGTGGCCACCATGTGAAGATACAGAGAGAGAGGAGTTAATGGGCTGCACTGCGACATCTTAAGATGATATCGTTCAGTTGGTGGCCAACAACGTTTCCCTCTCTGAATTGTTCTAAGTATATATCTATATGAAGTTTACATGCATGCATGCAGCGTGCGACAGCATAAGGTAGGTTCCTCCCATGGTTGTGTGTCCTATTTCCCTTGTTAGATGGAGGAGGTAGACGCCTCCCCCGTGTGTCCTGTACGTGTCAGCTTGGCAGCTGTTCCATTATCTTGTAGATGTCTCCGTTAACAGTACTTGTCTGTGTTTGTTGCACTGATATATAAGAACAAACAATGTTTAATTTCATCACTGTCGACTGTGTCTGGTCTAGCTTACGTGTGAAGTCCTAATTATGTTAATCAGAAACTGATATATATGTCGAAGATTATTCCACACTACTTTGTTCAGGACTTCATATATATATATATATATATATATATATATATATATATATATATATATATGGCCGTTAGGAGGGAACTTTGATGTGCCAAGGGAGGGATTCCCCTAAACAGATGGGGAACGATCGAGATCACTCTGATGTGCTAAGAAATTCCACACTCCATCCCCCCCTCTCCCTTCTGCACTGCGTTGCTTGTGCAGTTAATTTGGTGCGTACGTGAGACTTTTGTCTAAAATTTTTCATGAAGTGGAAGACATGTAGACGATCCTCTTTCCAAAGGCGGAAGGAAGGCCATTCTAATGCTTAAAGTTGGTTCGGACGCGAGGTGATGAAAAGAGCAATACGTACTTGTTGCATGCCATGGTGTGCGGTGTATGCTTATTCATCTTAAAAATTCTCACGTGATTAATTGGTCATTAGAAAGTAATTACATCGAAGAGGTTAATTGATTTGGGTCCCATATTTTAATTATCTCTTAAAAATTTTTTATCCCACGTAGACCAATCATAGATATCTTGTTTATAAGATGATCAGGCATAGATTGCACACCATGGGGTGGAGTGAGTATAATAGTCTAAAAAGGAATTGTGACGGCCGGTTCAATAAGCTGGGATGCTGTCTTTAGTTCAAATGACTTGGATGGCTCAAAAAATTTCAAAAAAAATAAATAAAGAATGTTAATCAAAATTTAAAAATGAATTACCATTCTTATTTTTTTTAAAAGTATTTTTTTAGGCATCTGATCGAGGTCTGCGATATATGTACTGATGTGTAGCTCGGGTGAGTTTGGAGGTCAGGATAATTTTTTTAAAATAAAAGATAAAAAATCCACTCTACACCCAAGGTGTACAACTACCCCCCAGTGTGTAGCAGTTAGCGCGTATTACTCCTTAGCCAAAACAGAACTGTCGGGCTCACGAGTCGAACCATGGACCAATAATAGAGGGGTTCGACCGTCGTCAAGATACACGTATGTTGTGATATTTATTCTCAACTAAGGAGATTTTCGAACTTCTCCAAAAATAGTCCAGACTTGCTCCTGTAGTTTAGATAATCTTTCTTACGAATATAAAAGAAATAAAAGATCCCCCAATTAAATAATATTGCCATCCAAGTATGCTTTTCACTCAACTTTACGGTGGGCGTGGAATCATTTCGATTGGATGCGCTTTGGGACTTTCAAGTCCATAGGCCTTAATTACCAAGCACTTGTTTAAAGAGGAAAGCATTAGATTGAGAAAAAAAGTGAAGACATGAAAGAGGGAATGATTAGTACGATTGTTTAAAATGAGTAGAGTAGATTAATTTGACTACAAATTTTGGCTACCACATTTTACCCTGGGTTCTTCTCAAGTACTTACGAGTTAAACTGCCATTATTATTTCTAATAGACGTAATGGGCCGGGTTGAGGGAAGGGTTTCGATCACATGATTTGGTTCAGTCATCCCGAATTCGGCCCTATCCATTTTCCAACAACCTTTACTTGTATACAGACTCGATGTACGGTCTGTAGATCGAGGTCTAATCGATCATCAACATAATAAATTGAACAAAATCGAAACTATGTGATGGATATTTTTTTTTTCTTGGCTGGAATTCGATTGGACTTGTCAAAAGAAAGACAATCACAAACTATTGACCTCGGCTCTGTTCACCAACATGAGTTCTTTGGCAATGAAAATTAGTAGTGGAATCTGATCTCCAAGACGGACTTTGATAAACGAACAGGGTCGGGCCCCCGGGGTGGCTTAATCGCCTTGTTCGTCTTTTGATAACCGAGTGTCTTAACCGGGGCTGAGTGGGGGTTTGCGCCTTATTCGGCGAACAACACATTCGCCTGAACAGACGCCTCGCAAAATGGAGACGGATGAGCTTTTGGCGACACTCTGCATCAACTTGTACGTAGCTGCGGAAAGGCATGCGGGAGGCTCCTCCATCTTGACATCTGGAAGACCACATCCTGACATCCATGTAGCATGTTTCCGAGAAAAATTACGTAGGTAGGCAGGTTCGTTTAGTTTCACCGTACGTACGTACGTACAACTTTGTAAAACTTTATGATTATTTTTTTTACGGTATTTTTAGTTATTTGTTAGACTGTAATTAAAATAATGTAAAGGTGGTTATTATTGGAATGTGTTGGCACACGTGACGCTAAAATGACTAAAACTGCAATAAACACATTATTTTAGATAGCAAACAACACCCAATTAAATCGACAGTCCACTGCACCGATTCAATGATATGAAAGAAAATGGTATTTGCAGTGTGACCTAGATTTTTAACAAAATAGCCTGCTTATATATATATGTTTATTTATAGAATTTCATATCTTATAATTTTTATATTAATTTAATAGCCTTCTTATGTCAATATTATAGTGTCAAAAATACTCCTATAATTATTTTTCTCCGTTCAGCATTCAGAGAATGTTTCGTTTTCATCCACAGAATTCAATTTTTAGACGAACAGAATCTCTATAAAAAGAGTCGCTTTGTTGTAATAAAGAGAGAAAGGGAGATATATATGAGGCGATAAATAGATGGAGAGAGAGTCGAACAATTTAATATTTTTACACTTCTTCAAATTAATTTGGTTAACTACCAACCATGGTTAAATAAGATATGTTAACAGAACATTGACAGTTGGTGACAATAAATAATTAATGGATATTACAATGTAGCAAAGTCATTAAAAATAATATTAAAATGAACAAACAGTTATGCAAATAAATTAAGTGGCAGTCCTATTGATTTTAAGAGATAAGAATAATGTTTGAAAATGTCAAAAGAAAAAGAAAAGAAAGCAACGACAACGTGAGAAAAGCCATCCCCCTCTTATTTCCTGATCAGAGAGACAGAAAATTAAACGCCACCCAAAGGCTGCAACAAAGCCCAGTTCCAACATTGGAGGCAAGCAAACTTACACACAACACAATCAATGGATGTGTTAGAGGAATGCTCTACTACACCACTACCATAACATATATTCCCCATGGAACCCCAACACAGTGAGATGGCGGGGGACCTCGCACTACGTCCCTCCCTCATTCTTGAGATAACCATCAAGGAAGAAGCTACGGACCGCGTCGAAGCGGCTCTTGCTGCCCTGCTCACCCTCTAATGGAGGAAACATGCATGGAAACGTCACCTCCTTCATCCGAGGGGTATCTCTTCAGGGCCTCGATGAGGTTGTCGAGGTCCCTGTAGGACGTCCCGCCCTCCTCCACCGCCGCCCTGGCGGCGGCCGCCAGCTCCTTGGCTCTACTCCTCATCCCCTCCACCTCCTCATCCACGCCGGGGGCGAACCGCGCCACCACCTGCGCGATGATCTCCCTGCCCACCACCACCTTCGCCGCCTCCTCCCGCAGTGTGCTGCGGAAGCCGCCGTACAACCTCATCCCCACCCGGAGGAGCCCCACCACCAGGCGCTCGTTGATGAACTGCTCGAACACCAGCGGCCAGGTGATCATGGGCACCCCCGCGGCTACCGCCTCCGTCACCGAGTTCCAGCCGCAGTGGGTCATGAAGGCCCCCACGGCCGGGTGGCAGAGGATCGCGGCCTGTGGCGCCCACCCCCTCACGACCAGGGCCCTCCCGGAGAGACGCTCCTCAACCCCGGCCGGCACCCAGTCGGCGCTTGCCCAGTCCTCCTCCCTCACCACCCAGAGGAAGGGGACGCCCGAGGCCTCCAGCCCCATTGCCATCTCCCGCAGCTGCGTCCCGTTGAAGTGGCACCAGCTGCCGAAGCAGACGAACGCCACAGACGCCGGCGCCTGCGTCTTTAGCCACGCCATGCACCGGTCCTTGTTGGACGCTGAGGATTCGTCCCCTCCCCTCTCCGCCTTGACAGTCGTCTCATCCTCACCACGGTGGCAGAGCGACAGGGGGCCGACGAACCAGCCCCGGCGGCAGTCCGTTGCTCGGTACAGGTCTACGTATGCAGGCTCGAGCTCGTAGAATGTGTTCACCACCGCGCCAAATCCTTCGTGCTGCCCCTTCTTCAGCCTATCGAAGCTTTGCGTCAAAAGGTCGGTCCTTCGGAGGAATTCGGGCAGCTCCGACCTTACCATCTCGATGGGATGGGGGAGGTCGGGTACCACGAAGGGTCTCCTGTCGTCAGCTATAAACTCGTCGTGAGCCCGACTCTTCGCAAGGCTGTTCATGACGCATTGCGGGAACGCACCCACCGCGTGGTAAGTCACCCGGGGGATGCCAAGCTCGGCGGCAGTGCCGGTCGTCCATGAGAAGGGGATGTCGGAGATTACGGCGTCGGGGCGGTGCTTCCGCAGGATGCGATCGTGGGCAGCCTGCACGACCGCAACGGCGATGTGGATCTTGTGTTCGTCGGGAGGGGGAACGGTGGAGAGATTCTCCTGGCCCTCTGGGAGGCCGACGTCGGCAGCGGGGAAGGGGTAGGTAAGTAGGCGGAGGGGAAGGCCGGCTTGGGCATCACGGTCGATGGCACGACGGATGAGGGCGGCATTGGCAGGTGTGACGACCATGGTGGAGTCGACGCCCCGGATGGCGAACTGGCGGGCGAGGTCGACCATGGGGACCATGTGCCCCATGGCAAAGAAAGGGATGAAGAAGACGCGGAAAGTGGGATGGTCCTCTTGCCCTGCATGGATCCCCATGTATGCTTCCTTTGAGTGTGTGCGTGTGTGTGTGTGTGTGTGTGTGTGTGCGCGTGCGTGTGTGTGTTGCGTTGGGGGTGTTCGGGCTTAGGGTTTATAAGAACAGAGGCGGCCGCGTGAACGGTAGATAGGAAGGGAAGGAGTTGGAGCTCAGCCACTCTCTCGGTCGGAGATTTCGTGCCTAATGTCATCTACCCGGCCGGCCCCTCCGTTCAGCAATCTTAATTTTCATCTACTTATAGCAATTATTAGTTAGAGAATATTGGAGCTCAGCTACCATCTCCAAGGTCTCCTTCGCTTGCTTCATTTCCCCCAAAGCTACCCGTCAAAGATAAATAAACCTCCCTAATGTCATGCACATCCACGGCGGATCAAATGATCGGCGCGCGTAACATGCGCGGCATTTAAGTTGATTTATTAATTTGAAGACCCTTAGTTGAAGAAGGTTGGATGGACTACATGAAAGTGTCGTGGCGATAGGGATGCGCAGCATAAGAAGAGGTGGCCTCTTTCTCTAGGTCTCTAACAGACACAGCTGAGTTCATTTTATGTTTTAATTTAGTCTCATAATTCAGGTTCTGTGTGGTCACGAGATCTTCGTGAGATCAGTAACAACAAGTAATTCAGACATGTGATGATATTATCAATTTTATGTAAATTCTATAATTAATGCAATACTAGCAAAAAAAAAAAAAGCGAGACAGCTCCCATTTTGTAAATGTTCATGCATGGGAGCCATGCAACTATATATATGTATATATATATATATATTACTTTACATTAGCTCAGGACAAAATATATAAGTTTACAGAGCTCTATATTACTTTACATTAGCTCAGGACAAAATATATAAGTTTACATAGCTCTCTCTCTCTCTCTCTCTCTCTCTCTCTCTCTCTCTCTCTCTCTCTCTCTCTCTCTCTCTCTCTCTCTCTCTCTCTCTCTCTCTCTCTCTCTCTCTCTCTCTCTCTCTCTCTCTCTCTCTCTCACAAGATATATGATGCTCTCACACGGCTAACATCTCTCAAAATAAATTTTTTTTTTCACTCTTTCTTTATTTTTTTGAGAAAATAATATATGATGCTCTCACACGGCTAACACCACTCACCCTTAAGTAGGTCTAGTAATTATCCGTTTAAAATTCGAACAGAATTCGAATTCGTATTTATCCGATTGTTATCTGAATAAAATATTCGACGGATAATTCGATTACTAATCGGATAATTCGATTAATAATCAGATACGAATTCGGATATCACACTATCCGCTCCGTATTCGACCGTTTACAGGTCTACACACACACACACACACACACAATTGACAACTCTTACTCCACCCACTCATTTCTACCCTCCTCCATGCCCTCTCACTCGTTTTTACATGAATGCGCCCTTTCCACGTGCATACCCGAGAAAAATTAACATTCATAAGAGAATCATCTTCGTCGTTACATGATCTTCTTCAAATTTTACACTAGTTTCATTAAATTTTCTTTTGTAATTCAAAATCTATCACAATTGATTTAAGACTCAGCCTAATCACTTGACTTCTTGAGTTCAAAACTTAGTAAGACCATTAATTGTTCTATTATATTTTTACAACTAACGTGTCAGTAAACTAGAGATGTACAACCAGGAATTGAGAATTAAACACTGGATAATTTTTCACCAACCTTATGTCTAGATTCAAACACACAAACTCTCAATCATGTGAGAGGATACGAAACCACTCAATCATGAGACTGTTTCCTAGTTTCATTAAATTTATTTTCTCTATTACACATCTTGTTAATCATCACCCCAATTATGGAGACTTTGTCATCTTTACCTTATATTTTATACAGGGATAAGCTCATGCTTGTCTTTTCTCCTTGTTATCCACCTAGAATCCTATGATTCATGCAAATTTGCTTGGGGTTATCTAGAAAGCTTTTCCTCTTTTTCTTTTTGGTATGTATAATATAATCTTGCCACTTTTTACTTCTAAGTAGAGAAACCATACATATTTCAAAACATTATACTCATCTAACTTTCTTTGGTAGCTAACTATCATCTATCTTTTATTAATTATTTTATTCAATTTATCATCAATATATCGACTATAACTTCAATTTATCATTAATATATCATCAACCTCTTCGATTTATCATAAATATCATCTATCTCTTCAAGTTATCGATAGTAGGTCGTATATCTATTCATATCGTCAATGTATATATCATCTATCTCTTCAATATAATATCTAATCCTTCAATATATTATATATCTCTTCAATTTATCATCAATATAGTGTTCACCTCTTCAATATATCGTCTATCACCTTCTAGATTAGGTGATACTTTGTCTATCCTTTCTAGATTAGACTATACTTCATTTAACTCTTCTAGATTAAATGACATTCTGTCTATTTTAAAGTTCAATATTACTATTCAACATTACACTTCATTATTCAACATTTCTGACCTATTAAATTATAAAATCTCAAAAAATGCTAAACATAAAACTTGTAGATAATCGAGTTGACTTTTTAATAAGCCTAACACCTCATTTAGACATTCTTACATAATGTTATGCTATAAACAACTGACTGCTCTCTTAAAATTATGAATTTCTCTTAACGGATTTAAATCCCCTATGTAGCGTCTGAGATTAATCACCCCGATCATGAACTACACCCCCAAGATTTCTTTGATGAGGGAAGAGGGAGATGCTGCCAGTGAGGGACCTGCAGGCACGAAGGTCAGAAGGATTCTCAGGAGATATCTCAGGGGACAATCCTGAGATAGTCAAGTCAGTCATCTAACGAGATGGTGGTGAGCACTTGGGAGAGGAGAGGATGAGAGACCAGTGTAACGACCTAAGATCTGGATATCGGGTCAAACCCGATATCACTCGGATCCTACGCCGCCACCCACGAGCTGGTCAGAAGAAAAATGAAAAAAATGGAAAAAAAGAATTAGCGATTGTTTGCACTGTCGCCAATTCCTTGATTTATGGAAAAAGATGAAATATCAAAATAAAGAAACAAGAATGAGCAACCATTATGGAGGACGCTATTTTAATGTGCGCCCACAAGGTTGGACGTCATTTCTTTAAGAGGAAGAAACGGAAACGGGAAGGTCTCTTTGAAGCAATCTTGCTATCATCGTCATTATCCTTCCATATTTTGATCAAGGGAGAGTCTACCCATGACAAGAGCCCTAATTTGAACAACTAATCCACGCTGCAAAATTGGATTGAGCTAATCTGTAAGTGGCCGATCGCGTTGGTTCGTCTGTGCCTATAAAAAGCTACCTGAGAGCCACCGAAGCAGGATCTTTGACTTTTTACATGCTTTCCTGTTCATCTTCTCAATTTACTTTCTTCTGCAATGTTCTTCGTTTTTAAGCTCTCTTTAATTCCTCCTTCTTCCTCTTCTTCTAATTCTCTCTTGTTCTTAAGTTATTCTATGATTTTCAAAGCACGGTTCTGCACTTTTTACTGTTCATCTATGGTTATTCACAGTTCTTCTCTCCCAATTTTTACACTCTTCTGATCTTCATCTCCCTCTGCGTTTTTCATCAATCTTCTTCATCTCCTCAAGCTCTTCAACTCTCTCTTCTTCCACATCCTCTAAATCCCTCTAGTTTCTAAGTTATTTTCTTTCTTCTTATTCTCTATTTTTTCTTATTTTACTATGTTTTTCCACCGTACCTCATCTTCCTCTCTCTCTGTTCACTTTTTTCATAACATACGCCCGCACACACAAGATTTAATTCTTCCCCTCTTTCTCTATTTCTCCCTTCTCCATTATTCATCTAAACCCCTTTGGCAGAGATTCTTCCTTCGGTCCTCTCGGCGGCGTCTATCTCCACGGCGGAGCGGTTCACTCAAAGGCTTAGCAAAGAGAAGGCGGCGCTCTTCATCCAAACTCCTTGGCTTTATTTCCCTCCATCTTCTTTTTAGTTTCATTACAAGTTGTACTTTGAAATTTTCATACACATTGTAATCTTTCTTCTTAACAATTAAATTCATCTTTTGGCAATTGTCTTTTTCTATTTCCTCTCTCTCTTTCCAATTTCTCTCCTTAACCCTCTCATCTTCTTTAGATAGTCTTAATTTCAAGTAATTTTATTTTTCTTTTCAAAATCTCACTTAAAATTTAGATTTTTCAAATATAATAATTTTTCATCATGCTTAATTGAAAATATTTCTTCTCTTTGGGATCGACCTGTTCTTACCACTTTACTCTAATTCAAATCTTTTTAAGTGAGTGAGTGCGGTTAACTTTTTAAATTGTGGCACGACATTTTTGACGACCAGTGTTAGTGGCTATCAATTTTTGGCGCCGTTGTCGGGGAAGAAAATAATTTTTGATTGTTGAAAATTCTTGTGTTTGATTTGTATATGGTTTTACTAATTTTTATATTTTTATTTTACAGGAAAAAAATTAAGAAAAAAAAGGAGAAAATTCAGACCTGAAATTCTCAGAAAATAAACTGTCACAGGAAGCGTCGCTGAATGCCTGAAACTGTCACATAAAGTAGAAAATCAGAAAATCTAAGAAATTCAAGCGTCGCTAAAGGTTAGTAAACGTAGAAAAATATCTTGTTTTGAAAAAATTTTAAATCATAAAAAATCTTAAAAATTCCTAAAAATCTAAAAAAATTAGAAATCCAGCAAACTTCAAAAATATGATTTTAAGTCTTAATTTGCAGTAGTTTTGTATATTGATTGGTATGTTTAATTGTTAGTTATCTTTTATCCATCTCTCTTTTTGAAAAAAAAATCTCAGAAAAAAAAATCAGAAAACAGAAAATAAAAAAAAAGTCTCATCATGTTATTATGCTTTCATCTTAGTTGCATCATTTTCATGCATTGTGCATTTTATTTGATTTCTTATTTACTTGCATCATCATTTGAAAAAAAAAACATCTTTACCTTCTCTTCAATTTCCCCTTCTCAAGGGTAAGTTAGACTCTTTACACCCTTCTTAGAATTGGAAAGACCCTCCATTGAGCACTCCATTTCTTTGGATTGGAATCTCCTTTTTCAAGACCTCCATAAGTCCCCGCACCTGTGGATTCCCTCACGGAGGCCGAACATGTTGTACCATGAAGTACCCTGAGGTAGATTGCCCTTACAAAGTTTCAAATATAAAATTTTTTTAAAATTCATTACTATTTTAAAAAATTAGTGTCTAAGGTTAGACGTTAAGTGGCAAACGCTCAAGCAGGTTTGTGGTTATTTAATTACGTTCCTACGAAAGTAGGGGAGCCTCCCACAACTTCACCACTTACCTGGCCGGTTGACCAATTTAGTAGTGAGTACCAATTCTTATTTTTTTTAAAAAAAATTCACCATCATTTTACATTCATATAGTGATTGATTCATTGCATTATTTTCCAAATTCATTTGCATAAAAAAAATAAAAAAAGAAAATTATCATCATTTGTGCATAAACCATTCATTTAGAAATTAATTCATTGCATTTCAATTCACATTGCTTTCCAATTAAAAAAAATTTCAAAAAAAAATTCTAAAAATAACAATTTTTTTTTGGCCCTTTTGTATTGCATGCAAGATAAGAGATCCCTACACCCACATTTGATAGGACCCTTTGAAGACATAGAGATGTTAGTGCATTCTAGAAATCATCTACAACTTAACCTCATGGAGGATCAAAACCCACAACAAGCTCCCAAGCAGAGGAATGACTATTTCATTCATAATCAGTACCAACCGTCCTTCTATGTCCAAGCACCCCAGAACCAGGCGGTTCAATATGAGATCAAGTCTAGTACCATCCAAATATTACCATCTTTCCACGACAATACCAATGAAGATCCGTATAAACATCTTGATGAGTTCTTCCAGATTTGTTCAACTGTGAAAATCTAAAACTTTTCAGATGATGCTCTAAAATTGACACTCTTTCCTTTTTCCCTCAAAGATAAGGCTAAATATTGGTTATGCACTTTGGGTAAATCAATTGATACTTGGGCTGAAATAAAAAAGGAGTTTTTGAAGAAATTCTATCCCATAGGGCGAACCAACACCATGAGGAGAGCGATAATTGGATTCACACAAAACCCTAGAGAACAAATCCACGAGGCGTGGGATAGACTGAAAGATTTGCTAAGGAAATGCCCCCACCATGGGTTATCAAGATGGCAAATTGTACAGGCATTCTATGAGGGTTTGATGGAGAATTATAGACAAATGGTGGATGCTTCATGTGGGGGGGCATTTATGAGTAAGAGCGAGGATGAGGCGTATGATTTATTTGAAATGCTTAGTGAAAATTCTATTAGTCATGCCTCGCTTTCGTCTTATGAGAGAATGATTAGGCCATCTAAGAGGGCATGGTTGTATGAAGTTAAGAACCAAGGAGAGTGTGAGAACAGGATGGATATAAATTTCTTAACTCAGAAATTGAACAAAATAGATTTGTTGGCGCAGAAGATGGAGAAGGTTGATTTGGTAGCCCAGAAGTTAGATAAGTTATTATCTAGGCAGGAACCTTCCTCTTCTTTTTCTGCTCCTCAACCTCAACCGTTCTCAACTCTCAACCATGAAGAAATTGATGCTCTTTGTTCTAGCCCGAATCATGCTGTTACTGATTGCCCCACTGCGGCCCAGCTTCCCCGTTCATCGAAGAACAGATCTTTGCTGCTCAGGGTGTGTCCAAACCTACTTATGATCCTTATTCTAACACATACAATCCTGTTTGGAGAAACCACTCTAATTTTTCTTGGAAATCTCAGCAAGGTCCATCTACCCAATCCAATCCCTCAGTTCAGAAACAATATTTTCCAATTCCTAGTCAGTCCCATCCAAATCTTTCTTATCCTTCTCCGTTTCAACAGCAATTCCAACAACCTCCATTCCATCAAGCTCAGGCCCCGTGTCACCAAGCTCAATTCTCTCAGGCCAGTTTCATCAGTATCCTCCACACCATTTTCAACCGCAAGCTCCTTATCAACCTCCTCCTCCTCAACCCCCTCAGCCCAATTTTGATGATAAATTTGACCAACTTCAGCAACTCATTCTTTCTTAACAACAATCCATTGCTAAGTTAGAGGGTCAAATTAGGCAATTAGCTGCTAGCAATATGCGGAGAGATAAAGGTTAGCTTCCTAACCAACCTGTGGCTAATCCTAAGAACCAACTTCCAAGCTTTCACTAAAAAGCTCATCTTCTTCCTCAACCAACCCAACCTCAGCCTCCTCCTCCTATGGGCCCTCAATTCGAGAACGCCAAGGCTATATCTACCCTTAGGAGCGGGAAGGTTTTAGATGACCCATATCAGGATAGTTGAGTTGGTAGTAGTTCGGGCCAAGAAGTCCACGTGGAAAGTGATAGTGAGGACGATGAGCCTGTGATTGTACAAAAGAAGAAGAAGCCGGAGGGGGGGGGAACAAGCTGGATTAAGGTAAGGCAAAGGTTGACGACGAAGGACCCCAAGAGTATGTTCCTAAGATCCCTTTTCCCGATGCTCTAAAATTGAAGGCTCACAAGAAGAAGCCGGTCCACCAAGAAGAGCTAGTGGAATTGTTTAAACAGGTGAATATCAATATTCCACTTTTGGACGTGATCAAACATGTGCCAGCATATGCAAAGTTTCTGAAAGAGCTGTGCACTCTGAAAAGAGAACCTAAGGCAATAACTCAAAAGACCCGCCTATCTGAAGATGTCAGTGCTGTTGTGATGAACCATTTACCTAAGAAGTTGAAGGACCCCGGAGCTCCTCTAATTTCATGTGATATAGGTGAAGTTACATTTGATAAATCATTGCTGGACCTTGGAGCCAGTGTAAATTTGTTGCCCACCTTTATATATGAGCAATTTGATTTGGGGGAGTTGAAGTCCACATCTATAATCCTTCAACTGGCGGATCGGTCTGTGAAAACTCCAAGGGGTCTGTTGGAGGATGTGATTGTAAAAGTGCATGAATGCTATTTTTCTGTGGATTTCTTAATCTTGGATATGGCCTCGTCTCAGGAACTAAAGCACACTCCAATTATTTTGGGACGACCGTTTCTAGCTACGGCGATGGCCAATATAAACTGTGCCACGGGAATGATGGATATTTCTTTCGGAGGTGAGAAGATTTCTTTAAATGTGTTCAAGGCATCCCAATACCCGGACCATGAAGAGGAATGTAACGTCATTGATGTCATTAAGGAATTGATTGAAGAAAGTCTGGAAGTTAATGAGGAATGTCTAGAAGAGGGTAGCATGCTGCTGGATTCTCTATTTTCTTCTGCACCCTACTCTAGGATAGAGCCACTCCCTCCATTGCAAGCTAAACTTGTTCTTCCATCTTTGGATCAGCCGCCCATTCTTGAATTAAAACCTCTGCCGGATTCTCTTAAGTATGCTTATCTAGGTCCTGACCACACTCTGCCCGCGATGATTGCTTCTAATCTCACTTCTGCTCAGGAGTCTTAACTTTTAGATGTCCTTAAGGAGCACAAGGGGGCGATAGGTTGGTCAGTGGCGGATTTGAAGGGTATTAGTCCGGATGTGTGTATGCATTACATTTACTTGGAGGATAATGCCAAGCCGAGCAGAGAGATGCAGCGTCGGCTGAATCCAAACTTGAAGGAGGTGGTCAAGAAGGAGGTAGTGAAGTGGTTGGATGCCGGGATCATATATCCCATTTATGATAGCAAGTGGGTCAGCCCAACTCAAGTTGTGCCAAAGAAATCGGGGCTGATAGTTGTGACAAATGAAAAAGGAGAAAAGGTCCTACACGATTACAAACGGGGTGGAGAGTCTGCATTGACTACAGAAAATTAAATTCAGTTACAAAGAAAGATCACTTCCCACTCCCGTTTTTAGATCAAATTTTGGAAAAACTGGCTGGGTAAAAGTATTTTTACTTTATGGATGGCTACTCCGGATATAATCAGGTTGTAATTTATCCGGAAGATCAAGAGAAGATAACGTTCACGTGTCCGTATGACACGTTTACTTTTAGAAGAATGTCATTTGGGCTGTGTAATGCCCCAGCCACCTTTCAGCGATGCATGATGTCTATTTTTTTTTGAAATGGTGGGTGAATTTTTGGAAGTGTTTATGGATGATTTCTCGATGTTTGGGGCTTCTTTTGAAAATTAGTTGGAAAATTTAACGCAAGTGTTGAAGAGGTGCATTATATCAAATCTTGTGTTAACCTGAGAGAAGAGCCATTTCATGGTTAGAGAAGGGATAATGCTAGGCCATGTTGTTTCAGAAAGGGGAGTAGAGGTCGATAAAGCTAAGGTCGATTTGATTTCTAATCTTCCTCCTCCAACACCTGTCAAGCAAATCTGTTCCTTCCTTGGCCATGCCGAATTTTATCGCAGATTCATCCAAAACTTTTCCACCATTGCACGTCCTCTCACACAATTGCTAGCCAAGGACACTCTTTTCAATCTTGATGATTCCTGTCTTGAGGCATTCAATTCTTTGAAAGTGGCCCTCACTCAAGCTCCAATTCTTCAATCTCTAAATTGGTCACTTCCTTTTGAAATCATGTGTGATGCTTCAGATTACACTGTTGGAGCTGTCCTGGGTCAGAGAGTCGATCAGAAGCCCGTGGTGATCTACTATGCGAGCCACACCCTCGCCGATGCACAATTGGACTACACTACCACAAAGAAAGAATTGCTTGCTGTTGTTTTCGACCTTGAGAAATTTCGATCATATCTGTTAGGAGCAAAAGTCATTGTTTATTCCGATCACTCGGCTTTAAAGTTTTTACTTTCCAAGAAGGACGCAAAACCTCGTCTCATACGGTGGATTCTGTTGCTACAAGAGTTTGATTTGAAAATCAGAGACAAGAAGGGGTTGGAGAATGTTGTTGCTGATCACTTATATAGGATTGTGATTCCTGAAAGTGCTCATATATCCGATTCCTTCCCCGATGAGCAAATTCTTTCCATCTCTCACACCTCAACCCCCTGGTACGCTCACATAGTCAATTACCTGACAGTCGGACAGATTCTGAGACGGTGGTCTAGGCAAGAGAAGGATCGATTCTTTTCAAAGGTTAAGTACTACTTTTGGGAGGACCCAGAGCTGTTTTACATGTGTCCAGATCAAATAATAAGAAGATATGTCCCCGAGGAGGAGCAACAATATATTTTGAACTTCTCTCATAGTCTCGCTTGTGGGGGACACTTTTCAAGAAAGAAAACAACGGCTAAAGTATTACAAAGTGGATTTTATTGGCCCACATTGTTTAAGGATGATTATGAATTTTTAAAAATATGTTTGAGGTGTCAAGCAGTGGGTAACAATTCAA
Source organism: Amorphophallus konjac (assembly GCA_022559845.1). Classification (NCBI taxonomy): domain Eukaryota; kingdom Viridiplantae; phylum Streptophyta; class Magnoliopsida; order Alismatales; family Araceae; genus Amorphophallus; species Amorphophallus konjac. The sequence continues at coordinate 325,658,614 of CM040124.1, read as the reverse complement.
AAAGAGATATGATACCTCTCAGTCCCATTCTGGTAGTAGCAATTTTTGATGTTTGGGGAATAGACTTTATATGACCATTTCCACCTTCATTTGGCAATGAATATATTTTGGTGGTGGTGGACTATGTTTCGAAATAGATTGAAGCTGTTGCCAGTAGGACCAATGATCATAAGGTGGTGATGAAGTTTGCAAAGAAGAACATCTTTTCTAGATTTGGCTGTCCTAGAGCTATCATTAGTGTTTGGGGTTCTCACTTCACGAACTTTCAATTCCGAGCTTTACTTCGCAAATATGGCATTACTCATAAGCTTGCTACCCCCTATCATCCCCAAACTAGTGGCCAAGTTAAAGTGTCCAATAGGGAGATTAAAAATATTCTGCATAAGACAGTTAGGTCGGATAGGAAAGACTAGTCCGAGAGACTAGATGATGCATTATGGGCCTATAGAACTGCATTTAAGACTCCCATTGTCATGTCCCCATACCGCCTCATTTTTGGAAAAGCCTGCCACTTACCTGTAGAACTGGAACATAGAGCATATTGAGCCATTAAATAGGTCAATTTTGATCTTACTCAAGTTATGTCCCAAAGAGCTCTACAACTTAATGAACTGGAGGAATTACGAAATGAAGCCTACAAAAATTCTACGATTTATAAAGCTAAAACCAAGGCATTTCACAATAAGCATATTCACAGGAAAACTTTTTATGCGAATCAAAAGGTTTGGCTTTTTAACTTGAGGCTACGCTTGTTCTCCGGTAAGTTAAAATCTAGATGGGATGGACCGTTTGTGGTTGTCAAGACTTTTGACCATGGTGCTATCAAAAGTTTGAATCCTAAAAATGGTCATATTTTCACTGTCAACGGTCAAAGATTGAAACTTTATTTGGAAAATGATCAGTTGCAAAAAGAATCCATTGTTCTAAGTGATCTGGAATAAAATCTTCGTGAACTTTCATGCGTCTGGCTGAAGACGGAAAACTTAGCGCTTCTGGGAGGCAACCCAAGGTTCTTTGTTATTTGATGCTTTATGTTTAATTTATTTTTCAGTAGACAGGCCAAGAAGAAGAAGCTGTCGCTATCCATATAACGGTGGTTTCATCTCGCATACCTGGTTGTATCCTTCCATCTCAGCAATATTTTTGTGTTACATTGTTCGATTACTTTCTATTACATATGCCATTGAGGACAATGTCATTCAAGTTGGGGGGGGGGGAGGAAAAATTTCATGATGCATCTAGTACAACCTAATAGGAGTTCTGTCTTGCATATCTACATTTTTGCATAGAAGAGAAAATATGAAATCCCCGACTGACTTTTCTCGATTTATATTTTTATTGAAAGCAGTTCTGGAATGGAAAAGACTAAAGAGAAGATGAAGGAAAACTTATTTCAATCTAGCCATAGAAAACTGATATAAGAATCTCTTTAAAGTTCATGTGTACTTTAGAAAAGAAATCACACTGCACGCTAATGAAACAAGCAGGACAAGCCTTCTGCTATTTTAGATATTGAGTCTGATATTTTGCACTTCTTGCGGAAGAGATATTTTTAGAAAAGTTTTCTGTCAAGTTATCTATTAAATTAGTGCGAATGGCACAATAAAAGAAAAAAAGAGAGAGAACACCATGAAAAATGCCCCTAGTCTTAATAACCGGACCTACTTCACCTAAGACGTGTTAAGGTTCACGTAAATGAAAAAGGGAACCTTGATCTGTGTAACTGAGTCTGCTTCTCCTAAGACAAGAGTTGAGGTTCGTGTTAAACAGTGAAGGGTAGTGCGGCATCATGTGTGTAGAAAAATAAAAAGATCTCAAAGGGACAAAGTAATGAGGTAGACAAAAAGCTAATATGCTTAATGCTCTGAGTTAGGAGGTGCAGGGTTGAAAGGCACTTGTTTGGAATAGCACATGAGGGATGCAATTGTCTTAGCTGTGGATTTAGTATTACACATGCACAAATGCTGCTGAACTTTGAGACACATTCTTAAGTCATGTACTTTAATTTCCTACGTAAGGCTAGTGCGCATTGATGATTCCGGATTCCTAATCTTTGGTTGATTTTGTGAAAGAAAAGTTGGATATGAAAGTATGGACTTTGTAAACTCTTGTTGGTCCTAAATTTTATTTTGTTTGCATTGCTAAGGGACTAGCAATGAGTAAGTTGGGGGGGTGTGATAAGTGCTATATTTTATATCATAACTTGCATCACATTCATCATTTTTTAAGCATTAAATGAATAAAATTGTGCAACATGAGCAGTTAATTTCATTCTCACAAGTAATTTGAGTCTGCACGCATTTTATTATCTTTCTAACCCAAAATGACCATGTGAGAAATATTGAAGAATTTGTACAATTATTTGAAATCTATTTTGGGATGAAATATGTTGATTATTTAAAATTTTTAAATTTTAGAAAATAGCGACCGATGGATCAAACGCCATTTCTGAAGCATTTTTATGGAAAAAAGAAATAGCGACTGAGCAAACAGGCGCTATTTCATTTGATGAAAATAGAAAAAAGAAGAAAAGCTGAAAAATAAGAAGAATTAGCGACTGTTGAAGCAGGCTCAGTTTCTTTGGAAAAGAATGTGCGATCGTTCAAGCATCCGCCCATTCAATTATACAAAAAATCAGAAGAAAAATGGAAAAAAGAATCAGCGACTGTTTGTATAGTCGCGAATTCCTTGATTTATGGAAAAAAGAAAATATCAAAATAAGGAAACAAGAATGAGCGACCATTATGGAGGACACTATTTTAATGTGCGCCCACAAGGTTGGACGCCATTTCTTTTAGAGGAAGAAACAGAAACAAGAAGGTCTCTTTGAAGCAATCTTGCTATCATCGTCGTTATCCTTCCATATTTTGATCAAGGGAGAGTCTATCCATGACAAGAGCCCTAATTTGAGCAGCTAATCCACACTGCAAAATTGGATTGAGCTAATCTGTAAGTGGCCGATCGTGTTGGTTCTTCTGTGCCTATAAAAAGCTACCCGAGAGCCATCGGAGGAGGATCTTTGGCCTTTTACATGCTTTTATGGTCTTCTTCTCAATTTACTTTCTTCTGTAATCTTCTTCATTTTTAAGCTCTCTTTAATTTCTCCTCCTCTTCTTCTTCTAATTCTCTCTTGTTTTTAAGTTATTATCTGATTTTCAAAGCACGATTTTGCACCTTTTATTGTTCTTCTCCGATTTTTCACAGTTCTTCTCTCCCCGTTTTTACACTCTTCTGATCCTCACTCCCTCTGTGTTCTTCATCAATCTTATTCATCTCCTCAAGCTCTTCAACTCTCTCTTCTTCCACATCCTCTAAATCTCTCTAGTTTTTAAGTTATTTTCTTTCTTCTTATTCTCTATTTTTTCTTATTTTACTATGTTTTTGCACCGTACCTCATCTTCCTCTCTCTCTATTCAGTTTTTTCACAACACACTCCCGCACACACAGGATTTAATTCTTCCCCTCTTCCTCTATTTCTCCCTTCTCCATTATTCATCTAAACCCCTTTGGCGGAGATTCTTCCTTCGGTCCTCTCGGTAGCGTCTATCTCCACGGCGGGGCGGTTCACTCAAAGGTTTGGCAAGGAGACGGCGGCGCTCTTCATCCAAATTCCTTGGCTTTATTTCCTTCCCTCTTCTTTTTATTTTCTTTACAAGTTGTACTTTGGAATTTTTATACACATTGTAATATTTCTTCTTAGCAATTAAATTCATCTTTTGGCAATTGTATTTTTATATTTCCTTTCTCTCTTTCCAATTTCTCTCCTTAACCCTCTCATCTTCTTTAGATAGTCTTAATTTCAAGTAATTTTATTTTTCTTTTCAAAATCTCACTCAAAATTCAGATTTTTCAAATATAATAATTTTTCATCATGCTTAATTGAAAATATTTCATCTCCGTAGGATCGACCCGTTCTTACCACTTTACTCTAATTCAAATTTTTTAAGTGAGTGAGTGTGGTTAACTTTTTAAATTGTGGCATGACATTTTTGACGGCGAGTGTTAGTGGCTATCACTGTGGCACCTCCCAGCATTAAAAATGACCTCCAACGTCTAGGGCAGAACCCAGGCGCACACTTCCCTAACCACAAAACCCAAGGGGAAATCACAAGAAATACCGAAGGTAGAGAAAAACTAGGCAGAAATTGAAGCCGTACCTTCTATACACAGATGCCTCAGCCAGGGTCAAAACACAACCACACGCCTCCCCAAGCCTCGACGAGGCCACCAAAAGTACGATCAAGGCTGGGGTGGCGGTTAAGGGCACTCGCAAGACATGTGCCCGACCCCGCCGCACCTACGATAACGCCTCACCTCCGGGCAATCACGAACCAGGTGCCCTTGTCGATCACACTCAAAGCACCTCCGCTCCGCCACGGCCACCTGGCAAGGATGGCCTACATGAACACCGCCACACCTCGGGCACGGCACCGACTTCTCTGCCAGGCCGTGCCGCGGTCGCCTCACCACTAGCTGCTCCACGGACTCCTTCGAGGCTTGAACCAACACCTGCTCCTCCACCTGCCGCCGACGCCTACGCTCCTGGCGTCGCCCAAAACCATGCCGGGCCACCTGTCGCTCTGGCCTCCACCTTCTCCTGTCCTGTCGGCGAGAACCATGGACAGGGGAAGAGGATGTGATTAGATCCTCCGGAACCACCGGAGGAAGACCCTGCTGAAGCTGCAACGCCCGACCCTGCTCCTGGGCTTACAACAGCTTTACCTCCAAAACTGCTGCCGTCCGAAATGCCACCTTTATGTCCGCAACCCCGGACGCCAAAAGAGTCTGACAAATCTTGGGCCTCAGACCGGTGATAAACTGTTGGGCTAAAAATCTCAGACCAGCCATAGCCAGTGGCGCGTACCGGATCAATTCTAAGAACCTAGCCCAATACAGGCAACCAACAAGGCACCCTGAGCTAGTGCCAAGAACTGGGTGGACAACTCGAAAAGCTCCGCAGCTCTCGGCGCACCTGGTGCCGCGTCCATCGGAGGGGGCAATGCTCCACCCTGCACATCCTAGACTGCTGCGGCCAACTCTGCCTGGGGCCACGCCTCCCCCCACTATGCCATTGTGAAACCTTAAACACACAAAATGACAACACGGTAAGAAAGCGGAACACCCTAAGCCAACTGTTGACTGTACCATACTATCTAGACTGTTACACACTGTAATTACTCTACATTTCTACACTCTACCATAACCTCCTCTCTGATACCAACTGTAACGACGCAAGATCCAGATGTCGGGTCAAACCCGATATCACTCGGATCCTACACCGCCACCCACGAGCCGGGAGGGCTCGGAAGGATTAAAAGGTGTAACGGAAGCGTACAGAAATATAAAATAAATGTAGGAATTAAAGTGCTGAAATTAAAATTTACATTTATATAAACAGATTTACACATTTTATACAATTACCAGTCTAGATGTACACAAGTCCTAAAAGTACAGTGCAACAAAAGAAAGGTACACAGCCTCAGGGGCATACCCCGGCTAACCACAAGCTGGCATCGCTAGGACCTCGAAAGCTGCTCAAGGCCTCCGAACGACGAGGAGGCATGCCGACCTGAAATTGAAAAGGGGTGAGCCACAACTCATAAGCTTAGTAGGGGGTCCCGCGGATCCCCACCACAATAACAAATAAATAGAGCTGCAAGTACTAAAATATAAAGACAGTAAAGCAGGTAAGGCAGTAAAGAAGTAAAGTAGTAAAGAACGACACTGCCACAAGAAATGTGCTAAAAACTTGCACACCATCGAGATACCTCAAGTATCGAACATGACTCATGCTGACGCGAATCTCGAAACCTGGGTCACAGAAAGCTGGAACCCAGCGACCTGCCTCAGAACACCTCTGCTAGGACACACACCCTAGGATCTAGGCTACCATGTAGACCCTCGATCGATCAACGAGAAACACGGCCACGCAACCGGATGGGACTCACGAAGACAGCGAGGAACCACACCTCGACCACGAGTAAACACGACACCGAGCCGTCAAAATGCTGAACCCTGGTAGAAGAGAACTTGAGTCGAAAAACCCTCAGGTGACAAGAGCACTATCCACTAGAAGCAAGACTGGATGTGTCCACTGACACCTTAGTCCGCGTCCTGGCGTCTCCCTACTCGCCCCAGGCTGAAACTCAGACACACTAACCACGGAACCTCAGAACAAGGACTAGTTAAGGTCGGACTCGTCAGCACGTGTCCGACGCCCCAAACCACGTGTGCACACATAGACCACATGCTCTAGGCTAGATCCTCTAGCTGGTTTTCACCCTAGCCCAGACTCAAGCTGTAAGGCGAGGGGCCCTATGGTAACCAGCTTAAAAACCGTCTCTCTCGGGTAACCCCGCCACCACTCTCAGGTGAGCCAACACAACACGTGTCATTGGGTTGCAACTAGTGGAAAAGGTCATAAAAAGGTGAGAACTCGCTAAAAAGTAGAAAGCCACCGGAACACCCTCGGTCCGTACGTAACTCACTGTATGCGTGTAACACAACACGAGGAGGCTATACAACGCTAAACTCCTAGGACCTCGATCGACGGAACTCACATGAGGAAGGGTACTCTTACAGTACCCAGACTCACAGGGAAGACCCATGGTGACATGGACAGGACATCGGATCACAGAGAACCACGCAGGTGCCTCTCCCACGAAGCCATGTCACATATAGACACCCTGGGACACGAATTGGTGAAGCTCAGAATGCCATGGGCAGAAAGGGTTGGGTGGCCACATCACAGGTCGCCCAGTGACCTGGGTGGCCATAGTACTTTTTTTTTTGAACCAACACCGACCAATCAGAGTGGGCACAGGTCGAGTGCACCCTCCCTCAGAGAGGGGGAGTGTTCTCACTCCTCCTAGCTCACCCTGTGGTCCTAATTTTTATTAAAAGAAAGAGCAGTATACACTATCAAAGGGGCATACCCCTGAGAAAACCAAAGGGCTAATAGTGAGAGCCCGAACAAGACGACAGTGATGTTAGACACTAGAGCTGAATTTACAAACTAGAGAATTAATGACAACGGAAGGAGGGCAGACCAGCCTTTTCCACTCTAAGGACTCCCTTGGTTAACTGTGGTAACTCCCTTTCTTTGGTGTATACAATATTAGTAGTAATGCTGCAAGCATATGAGGCCAATGAATCCGCTACATGGTTACCTTCCTTGAAAACATGATGAATTTCAGTTCCACTTTCATGAAGAAGCTTTAAGGTTTCCCTCCACCACGGGTAGATTGCCCAGTTGGGAGATTTTCCACTCCGACATGCCTCCACTAGCAGGGAACAATCTGAATAAATTGCCAAAAGCTTGATACCACCATGCTTCGCAATTGCCAACCCGTCGTGTAATGCCCTGCATTCTGCCATCAAGCTATTTTCTACACCAAAGTAAAAGGCAAATCCTATAATCAAATCACCATTATGATTTCTAATGCATCCGCCTCCACCACTTCTGTCGGGGTTCCCTTTCGATGCCCCATCTACATGCAGAGAAAGCCCTTGTTTGGCCAATTTGCAATATACCAATGTTGGCTGCTTGACCTGCACCCGCGGAGACAAACCAAATGAGGCTAAACAGCTGAATTGAGCAGGAGAAAGAGGCCTGTGAAAGATAATTTTATCCAAAGCCATCTGAATAGAGTAGATGATCCTCCTTTTAATTGAAGTAGTATTGATGGGGACCCCTTCATATTTTGAGGCACATCTCTGCTTCCATAGTTCCCATAGCATTAGGAATGTTGAATACATCCCAGCTAGGCAAAAAGCTGATTGCATTCTGGTAGCAGACAATAAATTCCAACATCTTCTGGTAATTTGATCACCCAACCATACATTGTTACTGATTATTGGTTGTAACCAGCCCCATAGTTCAGTAGCCAAGTCTCCATTAATAAACACATGGTTAAGATCTTCATACTCTGGTTGAGAGCAACAACTGCATCTTGAAGCCATTTGGATACCACAATCAATAACCCTACTGTCTACTGGAATTGCCCGATGAATTAGCTTCCATATGAAAATAGCAGCTCAAGGATTAAAGGCTGAATGCCACAGTTTTGCCCAGGCAGGCCTTGTCATACCTCTAGTATGAATAATATTGTAAGCTGATTTAATGGAGTAGTTACCTTTAGCTGTACTCGTCCAAAAACAAATATCAGGCTCACTGTTAAGCTGTATATTTGGAGTTTGACTCTCATTTTCAATGAAACCCCAAGCCATGTGCTGATTATTCCGGAGCACTTCACTAACCGAAGCATTGGGAATTGATCTCCCATTGTCTCTATTACTGGCATGTTCAGCATTGACAACAGGGCCATTTCCTGTCCAGTTGTCCCTTAGAAAATCAATTTTCTCTCCAGACCCTGCAATCCACCTACTATTTTCTAGCAGGATTTCTCTGGCCTGCCTGAAAACAGTTAGTGGCATGCCTGCTGGAAATGGATTGTTACTGTTAGCAATGTGGGTTTTGAGAAATCTTTGTCTAGCATATTGAGACCAAAGTGATGATCCATGAATAATGTTCCATAGCATCTTGATAGCAAAAGCAATTTGAACATATAATAGATTCCTGATTCCAAGGCCACCCTCTATTCGGGGCTTCTGAATGTTAGGCCATGCAATCCAATGCCTACGGTTAATTCCATGTTCTCCTTGCCAGAAAAAACCAGCACATTGGCTGTCCATGAATTTAATAATCTTCTTTGGTATGAAGCAAGCTGATGCAAGGTAGACTGGCATACTTTTGAGAACTGAGTTTATAAGAACTGCTCTACCAGCTTGGGATAGCAATTTTGATTGCCAACCTTCTAACTTGGTCTGTATCCTATCAACACGAAACTTGAAGTCTGAACACATGTTTCTACCTTTTTTAATAGGAATTCCAAGATACTTGATTCCAGCAGCTTGATATTTATAGCCAGTTAAAGTCCGGACAGCTTGTATCAAGGATAGAGGGGCTTTTGCAGACAGGATAAAGCAGCTCTTAGCAGCATTGATCTTTTGCCCCGAGCAGCTTTCATATTTGTTGATAAACTGTTGGAATGGCATTATGTTTCTTTTGCTGGCATTTAAAAATACCAGGGTGTCATCAACATATAACAAATGGGAAATTTGCATTGTCCTTCTGGGCCCAATGTATCCCTTAAGCCCCCCTGAGTGAAAAAGGGCTGATAAACCTCTGCTTAAAACATCTGAAGCTATAATAAAAAGATATGGTGCAATTGGGTCCCCTTGCCTTATGCCTCTACTGGACTTAAAAAAGCCAGACACAGTTCCATTAAAATTAATTGAGAACCAGCAATTGTACAAAAGCATACCAATTAGAGATGTGAACCTGGTACTGAAACCGAATTTTCTCATGACTGTTAAAACAAAATCCCACTCTATTCTATCATATGCTTTTGCCATATCCAGCTTGATTATCATGTTGTGACCCCTAACTTTCCTGTTAATATCCATCATCAGTTGTCTATCAAGGATACATTATCCAAAATGAACCGCCCTTTCACAAAGGCCCCCTGCTCCTTTGATATTATATTAGATAGAAGAGGAGCCAATCTTTCTGAAATAATCTTGGAAATAACTTTGTATGTGAAGTTACACAAACTAATAGGCCGGAAATCATTAAAAGATTTTGGTTCATGTACCTTGGGAATTAGAGTAATGAGGGAGGAAGATATTCCCCTTGGAAGGAGGAAGCCTTGGAAAAAGGCTTTAACAGCTTCGCCAAAATCCTGTCCAATGATTTCCCATACTGTTGTAAAGAAATTCCGAGAGAAGCCATCTGGACCAGGGGAACTAGATCCTTTTAAAGACCAGACAGCTTCACGGATCTCAGAAAGACTTGGGGCAGCACATAAGACCATATTCTGAGTATCTGTGATAACTTGCGGGATACAGTTCAGCATTTCTAAGTCTAGGACATGATCTTCTTAAGAAAAAAGACTTTTGAAGTAATTCTCAGCATGTATCCTCAAATTGTCCTGGTCAGAACACCATTCATTAGGTTCCCCAACTTTGAGCCTTCTGATTATGTTCCTTCTTCTGTTGCATTGAGCAACCGCATGGTAAAAGGTAGTATTTCTATCTCCACTTTCTATCCAATCAACCCGAGATTTCTGATTTCAAAAAATTTCTTCTCTGAATTGAGCTTGATGAAGATGGGCATTGGCAGCATTCAGCCTCTCCTTGTTTTCATATGAGGGGTCAAAGTCATAACAGCTTTGCTGTAGTTCTACTTCAGCTTTAGCAGAATTTACAGCTGAATTTATATCCCCAAAGGTTTCTTTATTCCATTTACATAGCGAAACCTTAAGTGCCTTTAGTTTGGTAAAGAACCTGCCCAAAGGATTAGGGTGAAGAGTTTGAGAATGCTGCCAGGTATTTGAAACGAGCTGTTGAAATGAATCATGTGTGCACCACATCTTCTGAAAAATGAACCGACCTGGACTGCTCAGCATTTTTTCCATATGGAGTAACAGTGGAGCATGGTCCGAAGGACCTCTGGGGAGGTGTTTAACAGTCAACTGGGGAAAAGATGACTGAAATAAGTTGTTCACTAACACTCTGTCAAGCCTTGCCTTGATATTGTCAATTTTGATGTTTCTGCCTCAATTCCCTGGCTGATAGGGGGGATTTTAATTGTGTCTTCGCCCCTCAGAAAAGGTAGGAGGGGGCATGCCGGCCCTAGCTGCTATGTTTGACTTCAACAATTGCTTAGGTTCTACTGGTCTGATTGATATTGGTTTCATTGGAAATGCAATGGCCGCCCAGCAAAGGGGTTCCATGTGGCCTGGGCGACTACAACCCTGGCCACCCACAGGCCTGGGCGACTAGGAGGCCAACCCTGGGGCTGTTGTGCCCATGTGATCATTTGAGTCTTCTGTGGTTTGAGTCATTCGACATCATCTTATGGTCATTTGAGTTATTGGATATTCTTGGTTTTGATAATAGCTAAACACTATAAGTCATTATTATTTTTCACTCTCATATGACTGACATACGTGATGTTTTGTTCATGACAGATATGCCAATGAATGGATAAGGAATTGAGTAGAAATGGCAAAAGTGAAAGCTCAATGATTGCGCCCTCACACGCGGATCGACTTGCGCGGTTAGATAATGAACAAAATTTTGATTATAGGAGCAATATAATCAATAGAAATCTTCAAGACAGTCAAGGTTGATGCCACAGATGAGAACGAACTGCTAAAGGACTCAAGCGACGGAGATAAAGAGGCTAACGGACCGACCCGGGAAAACCCAGGGTCTGCCCAGCTAGCGATCGACCGCCAGCACAGGGGCGGTCGACCGCCCCAGCCAGCAGCTCCCAGTCTACACGAGTCTTAGTGGCGGTCGACCGAAAATTCCAGGGACCATCTGTGGATGGGCATAAATCCCACACAAAAAAAATCACAAGAGAATAATGATGTTATAAAACATGGAGGAGATAATGATGATTAATGCATAAATAAGGGGAAGAAAAGCTTGCACGTGGTGCAAATATGGAGATGTGATCGCCAGAGGGGTTACCTCAATAAAAAAAAAAGAGATCGCGAATACCTGGTGAAGATTGAAACACGGGATGATGTGAAGTTCCTTCCTCCTTCCCCAATCGGCCGGCCGATGAGAAGGGTTCTCTTTTTGATTACCTTGCAAAAAAAACAATGAAATAACAAAGCAAAAGATGGGATCAGCCAATGCAAGTAGTATCAATCCAAAATAAACATAAGATGATGAATAGAAAACCACATGCACACCTTATTGTTTTGGTTTTTAAAAACCCCTAAAGAAGAATTAGGGAGAGAGGAAGATATGTGAATAAATCTAATGCAGACGTGAAAAGAAAAAGAAAAGGAAAAAAAAAAGAACTGAGGATGGAATTGATTAATGCAAAAGACGTAAAAAGAGCACAGTGGATGATCGGATGATGAAGACAAAACCAAACAAACGAAATAAGAAGAAAATCCTGCTGTCCCTGTTGACAGTAAAGGGAAGATGGACGCGGTTGACCGGATGAGGAAACAGAGGAAGCCGAAGTCTTCCTATCAAGCAGACGATAGTAGGGAAGCAGAGGAAGCCGTCTGGAGCTTTTCTAATCTCTTCAACCTCTGAAAACGTCAAGAACATCAACCTCTTCTAACCTCTTCAAACTCTGGAAATCGTCAACCCCTGCTTCGATCGCCCAGATCATGTTTTATAGGATTTCAGTGAGAGATAAGCTTGAATTTGGTAAGATAAGGATAGGCAAGGTTCAAAGAAGGCAGGACTCTACCTCCAATTCGAGCAAGGAGACCATTAGAGGCAGGACTCCATACAGGAAAGAGGAGTTCAAGCGGGACACGAAGGGTAAAACACGACCTTGCGAAGGGCGTCAAATCAAGAATTGACGACACACCATACGGCGTTTCATAAAACACGACTCAACACAGGGCGTTTCTTCCTGGATTTAATTTTGGCAATAAAACCTTCCTTGTTTGAAAATCATTAGAACACGCCTAAGATAGAGGCGTTAAATTAAAACACGCCCTGCTGAAGGACGTTAATCAATAATTAGATTGATTTTGCATTTACTTTAAAACCGGATAATACCAGGAATTGACGCCCTGACATTGGGTCGTCCTTTCTTGAGAAAACGCCCTTGATATGGTCGCTATTTAAATAACGCCTCTCTTCAGGTCGCGAATCACATAATGCAATAAATCAAAACCACACACAAGAAAATAGAAAAACTTCATATTATGAATATATTGAAGTTCACTTGGGGCGTCATCATAGTGACATGAGATTTGATCAACATAGCGTCATTTTTGGCGTGTCTACAGCTGTCCCGCCTTGGCGTCTGCTTTGGAAGGGAGTGAGACGAAAATGGAGTGAAAGTGCAACAAATGGAATGAAGTGGAGCGAACTGATAAGTAGATGCCAAGGTGTGATGTGACACGCCTCAGACACTAAGCACTAGAAATCTTTCCAAGATTCTGAATGAAACAACTCTAAATAAATCCAAGGACGCATCGATTTGTCGGATAAAGGAGATTAAAACTAGTAAAGTAAAAATGTGCGCGCGGGCACGATAGGGAAAGACCATTGGAGAGCGGTTACCAGCCAATGTGGACGTGCTACAACCAAAGTAATTTTTGCAGAAAAAATAAAGAGAATTGGGATGGAGTTCCAACAAAAGGACATTTTCAAGGAACCAGCCTGAGCGGCTTCAGATAGAACAAAGTACTTGATTTGGAGTGGAATATCTCATGTCAACTCATCAAAGAGCGAGTGACCTTCATTATTACCATAATATGAAAATTTTTAGCATGAAACTCAAAGTCCTACCTGATGCATGCTGGGCTAAAAGAAAAGATAAAACAAACTAAAAATAGAAAATAATCAAGGATACTATTGCTAAGCCATCTGGATTTGGTCAAGAATTCAAGTTTCTGAGCCAACACTAAGCCGAAGCTCGTTTGTCCGCGCATTAACCTAGAAAGTGAAACCATCGTCCCAAACCTTGAACGACTCAACGGCCTATCCGTGTGATCAAGACTCTCCTGGAATCATCATCATTTTTTTTTTATGAAGGGGAACTCAAATTCCAGATTCATCAGAACCACAAGGTCCTTGATATGCTATAATAGCGTAGATATGCTATAGTAACAATGCTTACAACGAACAAATACAAGATGATAAATGCGATGCTATTTCCATGAGCAACCCAAGCATCCTGGAACCTGCAAACTTCTACACTTTTAAAGTTCATCAGTTTTCGAAATTCAGATTAATCAAACATAATTTTTCATTTAAATCATGATATGATCATAAGTGCTCAATTAAAAATAATTATCAAGCAGACGATAGTAGGGAAGCAGAGGAAGCCGTCTGGAGCTTTTCTAATCCCTTCAACCTCTGAAAACGTCAAGAACATCAACCTCTTCTAACCTCTTCAAACTTTGGAAATCGTCAACCCCTGCTTCGATCGCCCAGATCATGTTTTATAGGATTTCAGTGAGAGATAAGCTTGAATTTGGTAAGATAAGGATAGGCAAGGTTCAAAGAAGGCAGGACTCTACCTCCAATTCGAGCAAGGAGACCATTAGAGGCAGGACTCCATACAGGAAAGAGGAGTTCAAGCGGGACACGAAGGGTAAAACACGACCTTGCGAAGGGCGTCAAATCAAGAATTGACGACACACCATACGGCGTTTCATAAAACACGACTCAACACAGGGCGTTTCTTCCTGGATTTAATTTTGGCAATAAAACCTTCCTTGTTTGAAAATCATTAGAATACGCCTAAGATAGAGGCGTTAAATTAAAACATGCCCTGCTGAAGGACGTTAACCAATAATTAGATTGATTTTGCATTTACTTTAAAACCGGATAATACCAGGAATTGACGCCCTGACATTAGGTCATCCTTTCTTGAGAAAACGCCCTTGATATGGTCGCTATTTAAATAACGCCCCTCTTCAGGTCGCGAATCACATAATGCAATAAATCAAAACCACACACAAGAAAATAGAAAAACTTCATATTATGAATATACTGAAGTTCACTTGGGGCGTCATCATAGTGACATGAGATTTGATCAACATAGCGTCATTTTTGGCGTGTCTACACCATCCATCTACAGCGCTTATCAATAGCGGTCGACCGCCATCTTCTGCAGGTCGACCGCCAGCCCTGAGCCATCAATGTTGACTTTGTTTTCCACTTCGAGAAGGGCCAGTCTCCATGGATTTCTTTAATCCTAAAGTCACCTAATCACCCACAAAATGTGGATCTGGTCTGGGGGATGTCCAAGGACCAGTTAAAGGTTATAAAACACATGCAAGAGGGTTAGAAACCCTAGTTGATCATTTGGGAGATCAAAGGAGGCTGCAAGGGTGTGTTCAAGGAGAGGAGTTTGAGTACTATAGCTGTGAACAGTACTCCGGGAAGAAGTTCTTCATCAAATCCTCAAGTGATTCAAGCTACTTCAAGAGGAGATAAACCCCAAGCCAAGTGAAGATAAAGTTGCAACCATCATCCTCTTCATCATCTCAAGGTGATCTAAAGATGCCCATTCTCAAGGGAGATCAAATCTGTATCCTTCATCTTCTTCATCAACTCAAGGTGATCCAAGCAAGATCTTTTCACAAGGAAGAAGATACCATTGAAGCATCAGATTCAAGCTCCAGTAATCTCAGACAAGATCTTTTCTCTTTGAGCATATTCCATATCTTGTTTGAGTGTTTTCACATTTGTTCTCTTTCCATTTCATTCAAACATTTGAAACTGAAGATCGTCCCTACCGGTGGTTAGTAGGAAGGCAATCAGAAATTATCCGATCTGCGGTGTTGATGTCCCTACCTGTGGTTAGTCGGAAGGCAATCAGAGGTCTTTCGATTTGCGGTTCAGTGCGTAGCAGTAGTGGAGCCTCACCAGATTTGGTGAGGGGTGGACGTAGGACTGGGGATTCAGTCCGAACCACTTTAAAATCCTTTGCGTTGTGGTTTGTTTACGTGATTGCTTCGTTCTAGATGCATGCTTAGGTTCAAATCGATATATTAGTTGCTCATCTTGCCAAGCGAATAATAGTGTTCTTCGATAAGCTAGTTATATTCCGCTGTGATTTATTTTATCTAGCTATATAGAGGGTTGTATTACGAAAAGAGGGGCAAATCTATTCACCCCTCTCCTCTAGATCCGTTGTCCACTACTCAACAAGTGGTATCAGAGCCTAATCTCTCATTATGGGGTCCAACGACCTTGAGGGAAATGGTGGATTAGCATCTAAAGGTTTTTTACCTGAAGGACATTCTGTTAATAGACCTCCTTACTTTACTGGAACTAATTATCGTTATTGGAAACATCGCATGCTGGTGTTCATTCGCGCCCAAGACTACAAAATTTGGCGAGTTATCAGCAAAGGTCCGTATGAGCTTATGGATAATGAGGATTTGTGGACCAAAGAATAAATATGATAATCCACTGTCAACTGGAGTGCCAAGCACATCATGCAGTGCTCACTCCATCCAGTAGAATTCTCAAGAGTGGCTACCTGTGCAACGGCAAAATAAATGTGGGACAAGTTAGAGGTAATTTATGAAAGAACCTCTCAGGTACGAGAAACAAAAGCCAATATTTTAGTTTCTGAATATGAAATGTTCCGCATGAAGCCTGATGAGTCAATTCAAGATATGTATGCTCGATTAACTGTGCTTACAAATAGTTTGACTGATTTGGGAAAGAAATATTCAGAGCAAGAAATTGTAAGAAAAATTCTCAGATCATTGACTCCAGCATGGCACACGAAGGCAACCGTGGTTGAAGAATCCAGAGATCTCGCAACTACTAAGGTAGATGAACTCATTGGGTCATTGATGACCTATGAGATCAACCTTAATAACAAAGAGGCTGAGACACCTAAGAAGAAGTCCCTAGCTCTTAAAGCAGGACCCAGCGATCAAGGCACTTCTGATGAAGGTGAGGATTCGGCAAGTGAGCAAGATGAGGATGACGTAGCCATGCTCACACGTAAGTTCATAAAATTTCTGAGAAAGGAAGGTAAGAGCTTCATGAGAGGAAGGTCAAAGGTAAGAAATGGTTTCAAATCTAATTCTGAAAAATTTAAGAAATCTGACAAAATCATTTGTTATTCTTGCAACAAACTAGGGCATTTCAAGACTGATTGTCCTGACAGATTCAAAAAGGCTGACAAATGGAAGGGCAAGAAGAAGAACAAGGCCATGGTGTCCACCTGGAGTGACGAGGAAGAAAGTGATGGTGGAACTAGCTCCTCGGACAAGGAAAAAGATGATCTTTCTCTCATGGCCAGAGGTGATGAAGAAACTGAGGTAAACTCTTCATTTGAAAATTACACACTTGATGATTGGGAGGAAGCATATATACAGCTCATGAAAAAATATGACATGTACAAAAAGGAGAATAAATCATTGAAAAAAAAAATTAACTTCTTTGTGCAAGATCATGATATGAATGATAAGAATGCTCTACTTGAAACTGAAATTGAAGATCTTAAGAAAATGATTGAGAACTTAGAGGAAGGAAGAAAAGAAATGGCTGACTTGGAAACTGAAAATGAAGATTTGAGAAATGAGATTGATAGCATGAAGCTAAAAATGTAAACCTATGAAAAGGATAGCAAATTAAGTAATGAAAAGTATGGAGCTGTCAAACAAGTCAACATTCAACTTCTTCAAAATATTGAAAACCTACAAAAAGAGTTGAAGGATAAACAACAATCTTTAGAAAAATTTATGGATGGAAGATAAAACCTAGATGCATTGCTAGGAACTAGAATGAACCACAACAAAGATGGGTTGGGTTTTGATCCAACAAACAAAAGGCCATTTGAGCTAAAAATTGTCACATTTGTTTCATTTTCCGAAGCTTCCACCTCAAACACAACTCCCACACAAAAACAAAAGGAGAAAGGGAAAGAAAAGATTGAAGATACAGTCACTGAAATTCCCAAAAAATCTATCCAAAAGCCTAAGAAAGGTCGACCTTCCCCGCAGCATAGGTCAACACTTCCTTGGCCATTGCATGCTCAATCTTCCAGATGTCACCATAACTGGATTGCACATTCATATTGTAATATCCCGGACCTTTCGGATCCTTCTTCGTGGGTCCCGGATCTGGTTTTCGGAGTGTCCGGCTCTGTTGTGTTCGAAATTTCGTTTCGGACATCTTTCGTGTTCGGGTCGGCGCGATCCGGAGTTGTTTCGGAGGCCCGGAGGCGTTCCGCGGCTTTTCCGCGTGTGTTTTCCGATTCCCGGTGTGTGTTTCGGCTTTTCTCTTCGGACGCTCGTTGCGGGTGAACCGGGCTGTTCACACGGACACGAGTGGTACCGTTGCGATCGGTGCGTTCCGAGGATCGCGGGGGTGTGATTTCCTATTTTTTGGAATTTTACGGATTTTCCGGGTTTTTCTATAAAACCCTTTTTCTTTTCTCTCTCCCCCCACCATCTTCTTCTTCTTCCTCCTTCCTCCTCCACCGTGTCTCCCTCCCTCTCCCTCTCTTCCTCCTGGTTGGCCACGGCGAGCTCCCCTTCGGCTGCAGACGGCGGCGGGGCGACGGCGCGGCGACGTGGGCGGCGGCGAGGCGGTCGTGGGGGCGTGCGGCAAGCGTGGGAAGCTTAAGGAAGAACGAGGGTTTTCAAGCGTTCTTCGCGATTCGTGGACGATCCGGCGGAGCATTCGCTCCATTGAGGTAGGGTGACGTTCCCTAGCTCTTCGCCGTTCTTTTCCGTGGTTTGTGGGCCGCGGGGAGGCCGAGAGAGGCATGTTTGGGCGTTTTTGGGGTTTTTCCATGTTTTGGGGTGAGCCGCCCGATCTATGGTTTTAGCCCATGATTCTATGTTTTGGTGGCTTAGATGCATGCTAGGGGTCCCCAGGGGTCTTCCCCCTTGTTTTCCCCCTCTCCGGTGGAGGTACGGGGGCGTGGTTGGTGTTTTTGGGGTTCTCCCGCCGTAGCGTGCTCTGGGGCAAGCGACGGTCACTCCAGTGACCGTCACATGCTTGTAACGCCCCTAGAGGGGTGCGTTACTTCCCTGGGTGTTGGCCTTTGGGGTCGAGGGCTGTAACGGTCCTGCGACTGGCCGCCGTTTGCTAGTGACGCCCCTGGGCTGGGCCGTCACATGCTTTCGACCGTTGGGTTTTGACCGTTGGGGGTCAGGCCATGTAACGCACCGAGATAGGCGCGTTACATGCGTGTAACGCACTGGGGCAGGAGCGTTACTTCCTGTTGTCCCCCATGTGGATGGGCCAAGCGACGCACTGGGCCCAGCGCGTTACTTACAAGCGACGCGCTGGGGCAGGCGCGTCACTTCCCTTTCCATCCCGAGCGTGAGGGCCATGCGACGCGCTGGTCTAGGCGCGTCACATGCGAGTAACGCACTGAGCCCGACGCGTTGCTTGCAAGCGACGCGCCAGGGTAAGCGCGTTACTTTCCCTGTGGTTTTGTGGGTGTGGGGTGCCATGTGACGCCCTGGCCTAGGTGCGCCGCTTCCAAGCGACGCACTAGGGTAGGCGCGTCGCTTCCCCCTACCCCCTGGCCGTGTGACGGTCCGCCTTAGACCGCTATTTCCAAGTGACGGCCCTAGAGTGGACCGCCATTTGGCAGTGACGGTCTGAGGGTAGACCGCCACTTCCTGTGTTGCCCCATGAGGGTGGCAACCTCGCTTTTCTCCGACCGTGGTCTCCGTGTGACGGGACTGGTGCGTGGGGTGATTCCCACACGTTGTCGGGCTTGGGTGTTGTTTTCCGTGACTCGAGAGTCTACTCCTTTAGCGACCCTCCACTAGTCGTAGCCCACCAGTGCGCGGTGCTGGTCTCACCTGGGAGTGGTGTACGGGCACCCACCTTTCGAGACGGTTTGTGGACCGGTTACCGTAGGCCCCTCGTCGGTAGCCAGAGTCCGGCTACGGGGGAAAACCGGTCAGAGGACCAGACCTAGTGACGCAAGGTCTGTGTGTGCACACGTGGTTGGGGGCGGTTGGACCCACGTCGACGGGCGTGACCCCAACTAGTTACTTGTTTGTGGTTACTTGTACGGTGTTTGCGCCTCGGGTAGGACCTACCATGTCAGGCGGTGCACCTGCAGTGCGGTGTAAGACGCCAGGGGACGCTACCGGCTGTGCTTCTAGTGGGTGGTACTCCTGTCGAGTACGGAGTGTCAGACTGTCAGTCGTGTGTTTCCGACCTTCGGGTTTTTGACGGTTCGACCGTTGAGTTTCGGTCTTCTCGTACCGTGGCACGTGTCTCGGTTTACGTGCCGTTAGGGTCTAGTTCTGTAGAGTACAGGGCTTTCCTTTCCGAGATTCTTTTCTACCGCTAGAGTAGTGGTTTCTCGTTTTTCGAGGTAGGGTTCGAGTGATCCCTACTGAGTCTTGTTCCGAGACTCATTCCCTGCGTGTTTTCACCGTGTTTCAGGTGAGGCGCCACCTTCGGGGAGCGCGTCAGGAGCGCAGCGTGGTGCGGGTGCCCAGCGGTAGTGCCGGAGGTCAGAGCCGGGGGATGCCCCGTGTAGCTGTACTTTCCTTTCTTGTCACTATACTAGTCGTGGACTATTGTTGTTGTGTTATTTTCTGTTGTGGACCATGTGAAATGTTATTCTATTATAACTGTTTAATTTCTGCAATTATTTGTGATACTTGTGTAGTCTCCACACCATCCTTTTTAACCCTTCCGAGTCTTCGGGCTCGTGGGTGGCGGTGCGAGTCTCGGGTTATCGGGCCTTCCCGGTAATCGGATTCTCGGGTCGTTACACATATAGGCCAACACCACCCTACTTTTGGGGAAATTGTGATTCATGTGTTCACCAATCTTATAACTCTCAATCCCCTAGGTGGCAAAACAATCACTTTCAACCCAAAACCAACCAACGGCCTCAATGGTTTAAGAAGCAAACTTTCTCAAACTTCCATAAAATACAACAAAGAGCTTCTAAACAAAAAGTGAATGTCAAAGCTGAAAAGAAAAATCAAATCCCTGCTCTAAGCAAACAAAACGTGAATGCTAGGAAGGTTTGGATTCTAAAAGAAATAATTTCATGTTTTGAAAATCTGAAGAGTTTGATGGGACCTAAATTTGGTTGGGTTCCAAACACAATTGCTTAATTACTTGTGCATGAGTGTCTTGCAGTCATGCATAACAGGTGGTACCTTGATAGCGGCTGTTCAAGACACATGACTGGAGATAAAATAAAATTTTATCTCTTGGAAGAAAAGGAAGGAGGATATGTCACATTTGGAGGGAACAACAAGGAAAAAATCATTGGAACAGGTGATGTAGGTAAGAACCTCTCCAACTCCATTTGTAACGTGCTACTAGTTGAAGGTGTGAAATACAACCTGCTTCGTATAAGTCAATTGTGTGATAAAGGTCACAAAGTGTTGTTTGACTCTCATGAATGTAGAATCCTTGAACCAAAATCTGACAAGGTAAAATTTTCTGGTAAAAGAGTCAACAATATTTACATGATTGACTTAGATGATCCTGCTCACATAAACCTGTGTCCTGCTGCACCAAAATTTGAGCTTGCATGGTTATGGCATCGTAGACTAGGACATGGTAGCTACAATGTCTTACATAAACTGTTAAAGCATTCAATGGTGAATGGGTTGCCTGAACTTTCTTTTAAACAAGAAAATAAATTGTATGATGCATGTGCCCTAGGTAAACAAACAAGAAAATCCTTGTCATCTAAACCACTTGAGCTGATTCATATGTGTTGTGTCCCTGTGATCTTGATGATTGATTTTGATGATAGAAAACACTATAAGTCACCATATGCATGTGTGCATGAAAGACCTTGTTGATTCAGTTAAGCAGTCACTCATATGTTCAGTCTTTCAGATGCTCAGTCATTTTATCTGCTTACATTGTGAGTCATTGCATGTGTGCATGTGGTCTTGATGATTGGTTTTGATGATAGCAAACACTATAAGTCACCATATGCATGTGTGCATGAAAGACCTTGTTGATACAGTTAAGCAGTCACTCATATGTTCAGTCTTTCAGATGCTCAGTCATTTTATCTGCTTACACTGTGAGTCATTGCATTTGATGTTCAGTTATTTTATATGCTGCATAAAGCATGTTCAATCATTTTATTTGCTGCATCTCTCTGCTTCTAGAAGTCTACACATTGCATAGCTGCATCAACTTCAAGTCTCTACATTTGAAGTCTACACAGCTGTAAGCACTTCAAAGCTCACACACTGCATTGCATGCGAGACCTTAAGTCTGTACATTGGTCTTGGCATATGCATTCATAAAGTCTATACACTCTTCGGTTGGCTTCAACTGAAGTCTGTACATCGCATGCAGGCAGGCATTCCAAGTCCATACATTGGACTGTAGCACGCATCTCTGATGTCTATACATTCTCGCTCACATCCTCCAAGTCTGTACAGAGTTGTCTTTGCATTGCACGTGTTCTAAGTCTATACACTCTTCTGTGCAATCTCTACACATTCAATTGATGTGTCTTGCTCAAGTCTGTACAGCCCTTTGGTTGTCAAGTCTATACATTACTTTCGAATGAAGTCTGTACACTGGTCTTCACTTGAAGTCTGTACATCGCCATGTTCATATTCTTCAAAGTCCATACATTGCATTGTAGATGCTCGAGGTGAAGTCTATACATCCATCAGTGAACTTCCAAGTCTGTACATCCGTTTGCCTGATTTCATATTCAAAGTCTGTACATCCTTCTGTTGAAATTCCAAGTCTATACATCGGACTGTTTAAGCAAGTCTGTACAGAGTTTGCCGAGTCTGCTTTTTCAAGTCTATACATTCTTATCTTTCCCTACGTTCTGGCCAATTCTACACATCGTTTGCCTAGCTTCTGCCTCAAAGTCTATACATTCGTTTCTAAGGCAAAGTGTATACATTCCCAATCTTTACCTACGTTTAGAACTCCAAGTCTATACACTGGTAAAGTCTGCACATTGTGCCTTGAAGCTGTTCAAGTCTATACATTGTCTCGAGCATTCAAAGTCTATACAACGCTGTTGAGTGGAAGTCTGTACAGCCGTTGGGTTGCCAAAGTCTATACATTGTGAATCTCAAAGTATGTATAGACTTTGCCTTGTTCAAGTCTGTACATCGCCCCTTTGGCAAGAATATACTTTGAAAGTCTATACACTCGATTGCCTTGCCTTGATCAAGTCTGTACAGAGCTTCCTTGTTCAAGTCTGTACATCGCTCAGTTGGCAAGTCTATACATTGGAAGTATATACATTCCTTTGCCTTGCATCGCTCATCAAGTCTGTACAGCTTTGCTCTTTGCATGTTTGTACATCGTCCAAGAAGTCTGAACAACGAGCAAGTATGTACATCGCTCATTTGTCTTGGCAAGTCTGCACATCGTTCAGTCTACACTTTGTCCAGTGCATTGCATTCATCAGTCGTGAAGTCTATACATTGAGTTGAAGCCTGCCTAAGTCTATACATTGGCTGCTGTTCATCAGAGTCTGTACATTGCATACTTTGAAGTCTATACATTGGCTTTGTGCTGAAGTCTATACATTGCTTCAAACTGAGCAAGTCTATACATTGCATGCTCGTTCATTCAAGTCCATACTTTGTCCTGAAGCATGTACAAGTCTGTACATTGTCTGCCTGTCGATTGAAATGTCTATACATTACTGTTTGCATTGTAAAGTCCATACATTGAACAATGTCTGCACATTGCATTACACTTCAGCAACTCTATACACTGCTTCAGCTCTGATTCATGAAGTCTATACATCGCTACAGCTTTGTCTTCACATAGTCTGTACAACGCAATTGTCCTGCTTCATGAAGTCTATACATTGCTTCGTCTTCACAAGTCTATACAGCGAAGTCTATACACTGCAATGCATATAAACTGATAATGTGATTCTCTGTCTGACAAGCACCCTTCGTGAAGCCTAATGAAGGCATGTGATCCGAGGATAAGGGGAGTGCCCAGATGATGACACGTGTACTGACAGCCTGTTGGATGCTGCCACGTGGTCCGAATTTTTAGGGCGGGAAATGTGGAGAGCACACGTCCTAGTTGCTGCTGCCATAAATAGAAGCCTTCCTCCATCTGAAGAAAAAAGAGAAGAACAGCAGAGGGCTGATCGAGACTGTGAGTGAAGAAGAAGTGAGGCAGAGAGCAGCAAAAGAGGAAAAAGAAGAAGAAGATAAAAGAAGAGATAGAGAGAGCTTGCACGATCGAGTATCAGAAAAAGAAAGAGAAAAAGAGAAGGAGAAGAGAGAGAGTGAGAGGTCGTGGAGAAGAAGAAAGAAGTCTCGACTGAAGATCTGTCTACTGGACCGTGGATCAAATCCAGGCCAGTCAGCTCCATGGGAGCCATATCTATGTTATCTTTCTTTACAGCTTTTGATCGCTGTGTATTTTTCCTTTCTTATTTTTCCTTTCTTTTGTTATCTATTCATCATTATTCTTCCGACTCTCTGGATTGAGGTCGGGTTCCTCCTGTGGACTCAGGAGAAGGGAGACATTGTGTCTCCGGTTGCAAGTGGCTAGGAGTCACCTATTGGGTTCCCTCCGGGTTGGAGGAAGGGAGACTTGTCTCCGGTTCTGGTCTTGTGGGTTGCAAGTCCAGGTGTTCCCTCCTGGTCTGGAGAAAGAGAGACCTAGTCTCTGGTTCCAAGTGGTTGGGAGTCACTTAGAGTGTCCCTCCGGTTTAGAGGAAGAGGGGAGGCTGTTCCCCTGGTCAAGCTGTTTGGCAGCAAGTGTTCGCAGACTGAGTCTGCTGGTTCTAGCATTAGCTAGTGAAGCCTCACCCCGGTTGGGAGTGAGGGGTGGATGTAGGTCTGGAGGACCGAACCACCTAAAAAATTATATGTGCAGTGGTTTGCCTTGTGCGTGAGCTCCATATCTTCTACCACCCTTCACAGGTTGTCTGAGATTTCATATTGCTATCTTTGCAGTAGGTTGTTTACCTTCTTCTGCTTCTGCTAGTTGATTGTCTAGGCGCGAGATAGATGTTTGTTCTTCAGTTCAAAAGAAATTCTGATTAGTTATCCAATTTGTGTGCCTTGTTCTAGTTAGTGTTCTAGTTTTCATTGAGCGAAAAGTTTTTAAGGGTGGGATTCATTCACCCCCCCTCTGAATCCAACGCACCGATCCTATCAATTGGTATCAGAGCGGTTTCTGACTTACAGATCCAACTATCTGCAGAGGATCCTGCTAGTGTTTTGGTGCATCATTGTCTTCTACATATTGTTTCATAAAATTGCCTATTGATTTGTCTTCATGGCTCTTCCACCGATTTTCAGTGGTTCGGACTTTAATGTTTGGTTTAAAAACTTGCATATGTTTGTTACGACTACTGATTTAGATCTGTGGAAACTAATTTCACATGGTCCACATAGACTACCAAAAGATCAGTCCAAATGAATTAATAAGCATCGATCTATGTGTGCAGAAAATCAGAAGGCTTGGAATCTGATGAAGGCAGCTACTGACAAAGCTTTTCATTCATGTTTCCTTGATTGTAGATCTGCAAGTGATATATTGGAGATGATGAAGAGAGCTGGGAAAGGAAATCAAACAAGCTGCATGATGGCTCGAGGAAGTGGACAAAGTAGCAATCAAGAAGAAGAACAGGATGATGATGAGGTAAATCTCTTCGAGAATTTTTGTCTAGATGATTGGGAGAATGCATATGCTGAATTGTTAGAGTCACATGAGAGGTTAAGAAAACAGTATAAAAAATTGAAGAAGGGTACTGGGTTAGATAGTTCAAGTTCTCCATGTAAAAATTGTACTGAATTGAAAAATGTTCATGATGTTTGTATGTCTGATTTTCAAATGCTGAAAAAATAAGTTTCGATGCTGAAAATTGAGAATCAAGATCATGTAAATGAGATATATGAACTCAAAGAGAAACTCAGTTCAAATATTGATAATCAGACTCTTGTTAACTATCATGATCAGTATGAAAAATTGCTGAAAACTTTCGAAAGTGTGAACTCAGATTTAAACAAGCTAAAATCTGAAAATGACTCTCTTAGAAAATATGTTAAAGAAAATGAAGAAAACTTAGAGAAACTTAAAAAGGAGAACACATTGTTGATTGAAAAATCTGATGCCATAAAATCTGTAAACATGGAGTTACAGAAAAATATTGAAAACTTGCAAAGGGAGTATGAAACTCCAAATAATCCAAAAGTATCTCAAGATGACCAGATTCTTCTTGATGAGTTAATTCAAAATAGAAAATAAGAAGTTAAAAGTGCTGAACTCCACTATGTCTGAGAGACTTCTAGCCTTAGTAAGAGGAAAAACTGTTTGCGTTGAAGATTCTGGAAAACTGAGCAATCTGGAACAAGAGATTGAAAAATACAAAACAGCTAACAAAGTTTTGAATGAAGCTATGAATTGCAGTGAGCAGGAGAATGCCAGTTATGAGTTACCCATTTCCTCTCTAGAAAATGAAATCCAAGACTTAAAAGATTCTTTGTCTAAGTTTGTGAGTGGGCAAGAAAACCTAGACAAACTTCTAGGTGTAAAAGTCAATGTCAGGAAGGAAGGGTTGGGCTACAATAATCTGAATAAAAAGGATTTTAAGAACAAAGTAATGACATCATTTGTAAATGCTTCAAATGTAGCCTCTACATCAAAAGATAAACAGCCCATTGTTCAGAAAATGCTGGGAACAAATGTTAATTGTAAGAAAGAGGGACTGGGTTACAATCCAGTCATGAGGAAGGTTGATGGATTCAACCTGAAAACTGTCTTTGTTAAATCTTCAGAACAAGAAAAGCCTTCTACCATATCTCCACCTCAGAACAAGGCTAACAAAACAGAAAAACAAAATAAAAATCATAAAACATCAAAAATTCAAAGGAACAATCTGCATGCTAAGAACTCATCACAAAATGCCACGTTTTAAAGAAATCAAATGGCTCCTGTCATTATTATGGTAAGCATGGACACTTTATGAGTAATTGTTTTGTGATGAAACAAGATGACAAAAAGCATGTTAGAAAACATGTGTCCGGTCAGAAAAAAGATAATCTGAATGTTAAAGAATTTCATGCTAGAAATCATGTTTTTCAAAATAAGAAAATTCATTGCTCCAATTGTGGCAAGATGGGCCACATTGCAGCTCATTGCTGGCATGTTAAGGGGAAGAAATTTCATTCTGAGTTTGTTAATTTCCATGACAACAAAAATATTTTTGAAAGGAAAACTCTTGCATGTCTTGAGTGTGGTAAGTTAGGCCACAGAGCTAGAGATTGCTGGCATGCTCAGAAGAACTATGTTAACCCCTATGTTATCAAATTCTATGTCAGAAAATCCGTGAGTTTTTCATGCTAAAACTGTGGAAAGCCAGGTCACAGGGCTGCAACCTGTTGGTTGGCAGGATATCAAAACCAAACTGGTTTTGGTAAACAGAATTCTTATTATGTTAACAAAAAAGTTCATACATATGCACATAGAATTCATGCTAATAAGAATGTGCATAAATCAAATCAGAAATCTGCTGCTTCTTGCCATCATTATGGCAAATCTGGACATTTGATGGATGGTTATCCTCCGATGAAATTTAATGATCATCAAGTTAAAAATGTGCTGAGAAAACCTGCTAGAAGTGATATTGTCATGTCAGGACCCAAGACTTATTGGGTGCCTATGTGTGCAAAATAGTTTGCTAACCTGCAAGTGTGCCTTGGAAGCTAATTAATAAAGAGGGGATTAATCCAAGGCACGCAAGAATGAAAACCCCTTCCTGAACCTTTCAGGTAAATTTCTTGCATTTTTTATTTTTAGTTTTATTGCATAGCACATTAAATCTGTTTTTGCATATTCATTCATCATCTGCCATTTGCATTAGTTTCTGGTCATGCACTTGCTGAGCGTTCTGTGCATATGTGAGTTTGAAGGGTTGTCTGCATCTGATGCATACATATGCCAATTGCAGTTGTTTGATAATTGTTGATATGCATAATCTCTGAAAATAAATTGCAACTTCTGAAAATCTGAACTGCATATGAATGTTGTTTTAAATCTGTCTGTTGCATAGCTCACTGAAAATCTGGGTTGCATATAGGACTGCATGTTGAATTATCATGATTGACCTCTATGGTATATTAAATAGTAAGCCACTAAAAGGCAGGGAAATCTGTCTGGAGGCTTTTACTATGTGTGAGATGGTCATTTAGACCAGGTTCTCCACCCAGTACCATGGGTCACAGTGCTTGATAGGGCAGTCTGAATGAGCATATATCACAAATCCACAATGTTCAGCTTTCATGGCAAACATTGCATATTTTCAGGGGTAGTTAATTGCATGTCTTTGCATGGCAATCAATGTTGAGTCCTTGCATGTCTTTGCATACATATAGTTAATAGCATTGCATTTCACTACATTGAAAAGGCCAAAAAGATTGACTGAATGCATATTGTGAGGGGGAGTCAATGCATTACATGTAGGTTGTCAAATACATACACTTGTCAGAATTCATTGCATATCCCTCCTTATTGATTTTGTTGACAAACCTTGAACATATTCTGAAAACATTGAGCTTCAAAATCTCTTCTATCATTTGGTATCAGAATTCCTTCAGTCTATCATGAAGATTTCAATGGGACTATTTCGATCATAAATCTGAAAACACATGAATTAGGAATCTTCTATTATACGATTTTATGAAGGTCTGAAATAACTCATGTGGTTTAAGTTTAATGTATTCATGGAGTTTGTCTGTAATTCTCTTAAAAATATCTGAATCATGTTTAATAAACCTTAACCAACTATTTCATGATGTTCCTTGTAAAACCTTCTGAAATCTGCACTATTGAATACATGGCTTTAATTGGTTAAGTACATGAAATTATTATTGACTTGAAGCAAATGAATTTATCTGAATTGTCTAAAGGGTTAATTTCAGTCAGAGCAATGACTTTGGTCACTGAGAAACACATGTCCAAAGGACTGTGTCATGAGGTGCCATAGTTAACTCTGCTCAAGAATGATTGTTTAATCAGACAGAGCAATGACATGCACACTGAGAAATACAACTCACTCATCAAAGAAATGATTTGATGATGTGTAAATGCTACCTCTGTTCATATAAAGCATGACTGTTAGTCACACTAAGTACTTAGGGATATTGGCCTCTGATCAAGGTATATCCTCTAGTTACAAAGTGTACACTGAACTAGAGTGCTCATAAAATTTGTAGCATGAAAATTTGTTGAACAAATTGCAATATTTGAATATTGATGTAAAAATCAAATTGTTATAACCCAAGACAAAATCTCATGACTTCATAATTGCTTGATCTCAATACTAGTGCATGTATTTTTGAAAGAAGTCAATAGATTTGATTGTGTAAGAGGAAGAGAGGATAATCAAGATAGATTTATGAGGGCTTGGTTCATTTTTATTAAACCTTGGTTTTAGATATCAATACAGAATTTTATTGATAAAACTTGCATACATCATGTTTAAACCATGCTGATCAATAAAATTCATTCATAAGCCCTTATAATGGAAGACTTTGAAAACTTATGTTTTGGATTTATGAGATTGATGTCTCCTTGAAAATCTTGTGTTGAATTTCTTATGGTTGAAACTCTTCTCCTCACTGTCCTTGGCTCATTGACCTGAACTTACCCTTGAATGCCATTGTGGTCTCCATCTCAACCACACATCAATTGGGAGAAATGCAATAGATGCATATCAATTGGTATCTATTCAGGGTGAGCTTCCTTCTCATATTGAGCCATGTTCATATCAATTGTGACCTTGCATTCATATTCTTAGGGGGAGGTATTACATTTCTTGCTGCATCTGCATCTCTGCATTCATACCTTTGCATGATTATTTTTTTAAAAAAAACAAAAGGGGAGAAATTGATTTGAGTCATATTGCTCTTTGGGGGAGAATGTGCTTCCATGTAGTTAAAGGGAGAAATGTTCTTTCAATTGTTTCATATATGCTTATTTTTCCTCTCTCAAACTAATGTCTTTTTGCTGAAGTCAAAGGGGGAGAATATTTTGTGACTCATAGTGTTGCCATCATCAAAAAGGGGGAGATTGTTGTGCCCCTGTGGTCTTGATGATTAGTTTTGATGATAGCAAACACTATAAGTCACCATATGCATGTGTGCATGAAAGACCTTATTGATTCAGTTAAGAAGTCACTCATATGTTCAGTCTTTCAGATGCTCAGTCATTTTATCTGCTTACACTGTGAGTCATTGCATGTGTGCATGTGGTCTTGATGATTGGTTTTGATGATAGCAAACACTATAAGTCACCAT
Organism: Amorphophallus konjac; assembly: GCA_022559845.1. Taxonomy (NCBI): domain Eukaryota; kingdom Viridiplantae; phylum Streptophyta; class Magnoliopsida; order Alismatales; family Araceae; genus Amorphophallus; species Amorphophallus konjac. The sequence continues at coordinate 325,628,825 of CM040124.1, read as the reverse complement.
ATGCATGTGTGCATGAAAGACCTTGTTGATACAGTTAAGCAGTCACTCATATGTTCAGTCTTTCAGATGCTCAGTCATTTTATCTGCTTACACTGTGAGTCATTGCATTTGATGTTCAGTTATTTTATCTGCTGCATAAAGCATGTTCAGTCATTTTATTTGCTGCATCTCTCTGCTTGTGAAAGTCTACACATTGCATAGCTGCAGCAACTTCAAGTCTCTACATTTGAAGTCTACCCAGCTGTAAGCACTTCAAAGCTCACACACTACATTGCATGCGAGACCTTAAGTCTGTACATTGGTCTTGGCATATGCATTCATAAAGTCTATACACTCTTCGGTTGGCTTCAACTGAAGTCTGTACATCGCATGCAGGCAGGCATTCTAAGTCCATACATTGGACTGTAGCACGCATCTCTGATGTCTATACATTCTCACTCACATCTTCCAAGTCTGTACAGAGTTGTCTTTGCATTTGCACTCTTCTGTGCAATGTCTACACATTCAATTGATGTGTCTTGCTCAAGTCTGTACAGCCCTTTGGTTGTCAAGTCTATACATTGCTTTCGAATGAAGTCTGTACACTGGTCTTCACTTGAAGTCTGTACAGCGCCATGATCATATTCTTCAAAGTCCATACATTGCACTGTAGATGCTCGAGGTGAAGTCTATACATCCATCAGTGAACTTCCAAGTCTGTACATCCGTTTGCCTGATTTCATATTCAAAGTCTGTACATCCTTCTGTTGAAATTCCAAGTCTATACATCGGACTGTTTGGGCAAGTCTGTACATAGTTTGCCCAGTCTACTTTTTCAAATCTATACATTCTTATCTTTCCCTACGTTCTGGCCAATTCTACAAATCGTTTGCCTGGCTTCTGCCTCAAAGTCTATACATTCGTTTCTAAGGCAAAGTGTATACATTCCCAGTCTTTACCTACGTTTAGAACTTCAAGTCTATACACTGGTAAAGTCTGCACATTGTGCCTTGAAGCTGTTCAAGTCTATACATTGTCTCGAGCATTCAAAGTCTATACAACGCTATTGAGTGGAAGTCTGTACAGCCGTTGGGTTGCCAAAGTCCATACATTGTGAATCTCAAAGTCTTTACAGACTTTGCCTTGTTCAAGTCTGTACATCGCCCCTTTGGCAAGACTATACTTTGAAAGTATATACACTCGATTGCCTTGCCTTGATCAAGTATGTACAGAGCTTCCTTGTTCAAGTCTGTACATCGCTCAGTTGGCAAGTCTATACATTGGAAGTATATACATTCCTTTGCCTTGCATCGCTCATCAAGTCTATACAACTTTTCTCTTTGCATGTCTGTACATCGTCCATGAAGTCTGAACAACGAGCAAGTATGTACATCGCTCATTTGTCTTGGAAAGTCTGCACATCGTTCAGTCTACACTTTGTCCAGTGCATTGCATTCATCAGTCGTGAAGTCTATACATTGAGTTGAAGCCTGCCTAAGTCCATACACTGGCTGCTATTCTTCAGAGTCTGTACATTGCATACTTTGAAGTCTATACATTGGCTTTGAGCTGAAGTCTATACATTGCTTCAGGCTGAGCAAGTCTATACATTGCATGCTCGTTCATTCATGTCCATACTTTGTCCTGAAGCATATACAAGTCTGTACATTGTCTGCCTGTCGATTGAAATGTCTATACATTGATGTTTGCATTGTAAAGTCCATACATTGAACAATGTCTGCACATTGCATTACACTTCAGCAACTCTATACACTGCTTTAGCTCTAATTCATGAAGTCTATACATCGCTACAGCTTTGTCTTCACATAGTCTGTACAACGCAATTGTCCTGCTTCATGAAGTCTATACATTGCTTCGTCTTCACAAGTCTATACAGCGAAGTCTATACACTGCAATGCATATAAACTTATAATGTGATTCTCTGTCTGACAGGCACCCTTCGTGAAGCCTAATGAAGGCACGTGATCCGAGGATAAGGGGAGTGCCCAGATGATGACACGTGTACTGACAGCTTGCTGGATGCTGCCACGTGGTCCGAATTCTTAGGGCGGGAAATGTGGAGAGCACACGTCCTAGTTGCTGTTGCCATAAATAGAAGCCTTCCTCCATCTGAAGAAAAAAGGGAAGAACAGCAGAGGGCTGATCGAGACTGTGAGTGAAAAAGAAGTGAGGCAGAGAGCAGTAGAAGAGGAAAAAGAAGAAGAAGAGAAAAGAAGAGATAGAGAGACCCTACGCGATCGAGTATCAGAAAAAGAAAGAGAAAAAGAGAAGGAGAAGAGAGAGAGTGAGAGGTTGTGGAGAAGAAGAAAGAAGTCTCGACTGAAGATATGTCTACTGGACCGTGGATCAAATCCAGGCCAGTCAGCTCCATGGGAGCCATATCTATGTTATCTTTCTTTACAGCTTTCTGATCGCTGTGTATTTTTCCTTTCTTATTTTTCCTTTCTTTTGTTATCTGTTCATCATTGTTCTTCCGACTCTCTGGATTGAGGTCGGGTTCCTCCTGTGGACTCAGGAGAAGGGAGACATTGTGTCTCCGGTTGCAAGTGGCTGGGAGTCACTTGTTGGGTTCCCTCCGGGTTGGAGGAAGGGAGACTTATCTCCGGTTCTGGTCTTGTAGGTTGCAAGTCCAGGTGTTCCCTCCTGGTCTGGAGGAAGAGAGACCTAGTCTCTGGTTCCAAGTGGCTGGGAGTCACTTGGAGTGTCCCTCCGGTTTGGAGGAAGAGGGGAGGCTGTTCCCCTGGTCAAGCTGTTTGGCAGCAAGTGTTCGCAGACTGAGTCTGCTGGTTCTAGCATTAGCTAGTGAAGCCTCACCCCGGTTGGGAGTGAGGGGTGGATGTAGGTCTGGAGGACCGAACCACCTAAAAAATTATATGTGCAGTGGTTTGCCTTGTGCGTGAGCTCCATATCTTCTACCACCCTTCACAGGTTGTCTGAGCTTTCATATTGCTATCTGTGCAGTAGGTTGTTTACCTTCTTCTGCTTCTGCTAGTTGATTGTCTAGGCGCGAGATAGATGTTTGTTCTTCGATTCAAAAGAAATTCTGATTAGTTATCCAGTTTGTGTGCCTTGTTCTAGTTAGTGTTCTAGTTTTCATTGAGCGAAAAGTTTTTAAGGGTGGGATTCATTCACACCCCCTCTGAATCCAGCGCACCGATCCTATCAATATGGATTTATTTGGTCCAACCAGAACTGTTAGTTTAAGTGGTAGAAAATATGGATATGTCTTGGTGGATGATCACTCTAGGTTCACATGGGTTTTCTTTCTCACACATAAAAATGATTCTTTTGATGAGTTTCAGGCACTCTATATGAAGATAAAGCAAGACGGTGAGTTTAAGATTTTCAACATTCAATCTAATCATGGTGGTGAATTTAAAAATGCTGACTTCTATAATCTTTTCAGGGCTGAAGGTATTTCACACTGGTTTTCTTCACCAAGATCCCCAGAACAAAATGGTGTAGTTGAAAGAAGGAATCGAACACTCATAGAGATGGCAAGAACAATGCTTGCCGAACGGCAACTTTCAAGAAAATTTTGGGCTGAAACGGTAAACTTGGCATGTTACATTATCAACCGCTCTATGGTAAGGCCACACACCAAAAAGACTCCTTATGAGTTGCTGAAAGGTAAAAAACCTTCTCTCACACACATGAAAGTATTTGGATCTAAATGCTTCATACCCAATAATGATAAAAGAGACTTAGATAAATTCGAGCCCAAGAGCGATGAAGGTATATTCCTTGGATATTCTGATAGATCTAGGACTTATAGAATTTATAATATCAAGAGTCAAACTGTGGAAGAATCACCCCATGTTTTCTTTGATGAATATCACGATGATTCTAACAATGATAACTCTTGTAGGAAAAATGATGAAGATGGGGAATTCCTAAGCATGAAGGAAAAGAATGATCCTCCACAAGAAGAAAAAAGAGAAGATGGTGACCTAGCTGAATCAAGCAATGCAAGGGATCAAGCTCCAGGAGAAGATAACGATTCTACAAACATTAGAATTCTTAAGGATCATCCTTTGGAAAATGTCATTGGTAGCTTGAACGACCCACCTAGAACAAGGTTACATTTTAGAATTGTGGAAGAATTAGATCAACTTGCTCTTGTCTCCTAGATTGAACCCAAGAATGTTGATGAGGCATTAAAGGATGAAAACTGGATAAATTCAATGCAAGACAAGTTAAATCAGTTTGAGAGAAACAAAGTTTGGCATCTTGTTCCTAGACCATCATCACAATCTGTCATAGGCACTAAATGGGTCTTTAGGAACAAACTCAGTGAGGATGGCAAGATAATAAGAAACAAGGCTAGATTGGTGGCTCAAGGGTATAATCAAGAGTTTGGGGTAGACTTTGATGAATCTTATGCCCCAGTTGCTAGACTCGAAGCCATTAGAATTTTACTTGCCTTTGCATGCTCCCTTAGAATAAAGCTATATCAAATGGATGTAAAAAATACTTTCTTGAATGGCTTGATCAAAGAAGAAGTCTATCTTGAGCAGCCCCCTGGCTTTGAGAATTCTAACCATGCAGATTTTGTATACAAGCTAGACAGGGCACTTTATGGACTTAAGCAAGCACCAAGAGCTTGGTATGAGAGACTAAGCTCGTTCCTCATTGAAAAAGGGTACACACGAGGTAAGGTAGATCAAACACTTTTTACCAAGAAGCAAGGTAATAACATCTTGATTGTTCAAATTTATGTTGATGATATTATGTTTGGTTCTACTAAATTTGAAATGTGTGAGGAATTTGCTAACCTCATGACTAGCGAATTTGAGATGAGCCTAATGGGAGAACTCCAATTCTTTCTCAGTTTGCAGGTCAACCAAGGATAAGATGGTTACTTCATAAGTCAAGTAAAATACATCAAGAAGCTGTTGAAAAGATTTGACATGACGAACAGTAAAATCATTGCAACTCCTATGAGCACCACAACATCACTGGATTCGGATGAAAATGGTAAATTAGTGGATGCAAAGATCTATAGAGGTATGATCGGCTCTTTGCTTTACTTGACTGCATCCCGACCAGATATCAAGTTTAGTGTATGCCTTTGTGCTAGATTTCAAGCTAGTCCTAGAGAATTCCACTTGACTGTCGTCAAACGTATCCTTAGATATCTTGCTGGCACTCAAGATTTGAGATTGTGATATCCGTCATCATGTGATTTCTCTCTTATATCTTATTCTGATGCGGACTATGCTGGATGTAAGTTAGATCGCAAAAGTACTTGTGACTATTGCCACTTTCTGGGCGGGTGTTTAGTTTCTTGGGCTTCCAAGAAACAACACTCGGTTGCCCTCTCAACCGCAGAGGTAGAATATGTTGCTGCGGGGAGCTGTGGCACCCAAGTATTGTGGATTAAACACCAACTCCAAGACTACTTAGTGGATCTTGGTTGTGTCCCGATTCTGTGTGATAACACCAGTGCTATCAACCTTGCAAAAAATCCAGTCCAGTACTCTAGGACTAAGCATATTGAGATTAGGCATCACTTCATTAGAGATGAGGTCGTTAAGAAAAACTTTGAACTGCATTTTGTTGATACTCTAAATCAAATTGCTGATATTTTCACCAAGCCCTTGTGTAATGACTTAGTCTTTGCCGACCTCAGGCCAATAAAAATTGAAATGACGATCATGTTCAATTAGTTGTGTGTTTTTGTAGATTGGTGTTCATGCATTGTTTATATGTCAATATGTCATTTTGCATATGTGTCGCATTGCATGTGGTTGCATAATTAAGTTGAATTCATGATCACAATGCATTGCATGATTTGTGCAGTATCATTCTTGCATGGCCATGGTATATCAAATGTTGATGTATGGAAAGACAGGTTATGCTTGCCTAGCAGCACTCAATATGCGTGAGGTTTCACCTCCGCCAAGTACCATGTGCCACTATCGCATATAGGCCATATAGTATGGGGGAGTTATCTTTTTGCAACATTCATGCATAAGTTTCATCCTCATTCTGTTGCATCTAATAAGTGTACAACCATGTTTGGGTCATGCATTCCATCCTGCATGGTTCTAGTCAATCTCTCCTTGACGTCTGTCATTACACTTGCTTGCACACATAACTCCTTGAGTGCATTCACTGCATATCCTTAGGGGGAGTCTTGCTGCTTTTCTTAATCTCTTGAGCTTCCATGGCTTATAGTCTGACTATGAAGTGAGAGCTTTCTATTATACACACTGATGATTGTCCTTTCAATGAAAATGGTTTAGATTTAATGATTTCCTTGAAGTTCTGATATATCTTTTGAAACCATCTATGTTCTGTGATTTTAATAGACCTTAACTAGAGATTGCATGTTGTGCCTTGAATGACTCTCTTGAAATCTAAAAATCCAAACGTCATGACAATCTTTGTGATACTTTAGAGCTAAGTATTATTTCTAAACATCTTGATGAGCTGGAATTCTTGAAAAATCAATTTAACAGAGCAATGATATTATTGCACGGAGAAATATATCACGTCATCAAATCAAGTGACGAATGATATGTCATGATGTGCCCCTGTTATCTCTGTCTTAATTATTTCTAGACTCTAGGCAGAGCACTGGCATAATTGCTGAGAAACATGTCTTCTCATCAAAGAAATGAGATTGGATATGTCATGACGTGACTTTGCTATCTCTGTTCACTCTGAAGCATAATAGTCAGTCTTATCAAATACCTAGGAATACTGGCGTCTAAACAACGTGTATTCTTACGGATTGGAGGCATGTACTAGACTCGATTGCTCGTAAAATATGAGTCTTGTGCATAAAACTGCAAAAAATCATGCAAAATAGTGGTAAAATCATAAAATTCCATACTTTAGTCATGCTTGTTTAGCCTCAATACTAATTTTTATGCTATTCCCTTGTAGTTATTGAATATGGATGTCTAAGACAAGGGACGGTTAAACACTGCCATGATATACACTTTTGGGTTCATTTCTATTAAAGCATGGCTGTAGATGTTTTTCGAACTCTATTGATGAACTCAGAATTCATTAGTTTTGAACCATGTATATTGCTCACGACATGTTTCAAGTTTGCATATATTGTCTTGCTCTTCACTCCTTTACGAACTAGTCTCACCGACATTTGTCGCTTCTCTAACTTATCCCTCCTTTTTGCTGCTGTCAAAGGGGGAGAATATTTTGTTGTGAGTCATCCTTTGCTTTGTGAGTTGTCATTGGGGGATGAGTGAATTGTGTACGGGGGAGAGACCAAGGGGGAGAATCCTTTGTGCGCTTTGTGTATCTTATATGTGTATGTGATGGGGTTTGCATAATTGCATATCATTCATAATTGCATTCACATGCTATTACTATCATGGATCTTTAGCTGCATATGTTGCATTTGTTATAACTTTTGCCATTTTGGATATTACTGTCACACAATGACTCACAGTGTTGCCATCATCAAAAAGGGGGAGAATGTTATGCCCATGTGATCATTTGAGTCTTCCTGTGGTTTCGGTCATTCGACATCATCTTGTGATCATTTGAGTTATTGGATATTCTTGGTTATGATAATAGCTAAACCTTATAAGTCATTATTATTTTTCACTCTCATATGACTGACATACGTGATGTTTTGTTCATGATAGATATGCCAATGAATGGATAAAGAATTGAGTAGAAATGACAAAAGTGAAAGCTCAATGATTGCACCCTCGCACGCGGATCGACCTGCGCGGTTGGATAAGGAACAAAATTTTGATTATAGGAGCAATATAATCAATAGAAATCTTCAAGACAGTCAAGGTTGATGTCACAGATGAGAACGGACTGCTAAAGGACTCAAGCGACGAAGCTAAAGAGGTTAACGAACCGACCCGGGAAAACCCGGGGTCTGCCTAGCTGGCGGTCGACCGCCAGCACAGGGGCGATCGACCACCCCAGCCAGCAGCTCCCAGTCTGCACGAGTCTCAGTGGCAGTCAACCGCCAGCCCAGTGGCAGTTGACCGCCAGCCCAGTAGCGGTCGACCGAAAATTCCAGGGACCATCCGTCTACAGCGCTTATCAGTAGCGGTCGACCGCCAACTTCTGCAGGTCGACCACCAGCCCCGAGCCATCAATGTTGACTTTATTTTCCACTTCGAGAAGGGTCATTCTCCATGGATTTCTTTAATCCTAAAGTCACCTAATCACCCACAAAATGTGGATCTAGTCTGGGGGATGTCCAAGGACCATTCAAAGGTTATAAAACACATGCAAGAGGGTTAGAAACCCTAGTTGATCATTTAGGAGATCAAAGGAGGCTGCAAGGGTGTGTTCAAGGGAGAGGAGTTCGAGTACTGTAGCTGTGAACAGTACTCAGGGAAGAAGTTCTTCATCAAATCCTCAAGTGAATCAAGCTACTTCAAGAGGAGATCAACCCCAAGCCAAGTGAAGATAAAGCTGCAACCATCATCCTCTTCATCATCTCAAGGTGATCCAAAGAAGCCCATTCTCAAGGGAGATCAAATCTGCACCCTTCATCTTCTTCATCAACGCAAGGTGATCCAAGCAAGATCTTTTCACAAGGAAGAAGATACCATTGAAGCATCAGATTCAAGCTCCAGTAATCTCAGACAAGATCTTTTCTCTTTGAGCATATTTTATATCTTGTTTGAGTGTTTTCATATTTGTTCTCTTTCCATTTCATTCAAACATTTGAAACTAAAGATCGTCCCTACCGGTGGTTAGTAGGAAGGCAATCGGAAGTTGTCCGATCTGCGGTGTTGACGTCCCTACCTGTGGTTAGTAGGAAGGCAATCGGAGGTCTTTTTGATTTGTGGTTCAGTGCGTGGCACTAGTGGAGCCTCATCGGATTTGGTGAGGGGTGGACGTAGGACTGGGGATTCAGTCCGAACCACCTTAAAATCCTTTGTGTTGTGGTTTGTTTATATGATTGCTTCGTTCTAGATGCATGCTTAGGTTCAAATCGATATATTAGTTGCTCATCTTGCCAAGCGAATCAAAGTGTTCTTCGATAAGCTAGTTATATTCCACTGTGATTTATTTTATCTAGCTATATAGAGGGTTGCATTACGAAAAGAGGGGCAGATCTATTCACCCCTTCCCTCTAGATCCGTTGTCCACTACTCAACAGGGGCCGCCCAACCTCTCTAGCCTGGGCTGCCACCACCCTGGCCGCCCAACCCTGGGACAGTGAAGGGCCTGAGCGGCCAACCCTGGGGCCGCCCAGCCTCTCTGGCCTGGGCTGCCACCACCCTGGCCGCACAGACACCTGGGCGGCCAGGAAATTGGCCGCCTAGAGAGGCATGGGGTCTCGGCGGGCAACGGTTTGGCCGTCCAGCTCCCTGGGCGGCCAGCATACTGGTTGCCCAACTGGGCATTTCCCAATAGCAGTGTCCCCTCCGAGCTCCACCCCGGAGGCTCATTCCCTTGCTTATAAGGCCCACATTGGGCATGAAAACCACCAGCATGCGTGGGGAATCACCCCCGACTGCCATGCCACGCACGAAACTTGATTTTGGCACAACGATCGGATCACACGCCCAAAAACATAGAAATTCCCCAAAAAATGGTAAACCCCACTCTCTCGCTTAAAACTCGCATGCATGCAAGGGAAAAGCACGGGGAAGTAGTGTGGGTCCGTCCCCCTACCTCTCACAAAGATCCCGCCGTGAAATCGCCGCGAAAACCACTCCGATCGTCGAGACGAACCCCCCATCCACGCGAGCTCACCGCCGCGCCACCGCCTCCAGGTTCCCACCGCCGTGCACCGCCGCTTGCCACCGTTGTCCCCCCGGTCCTAGCCCACCAGTGCCGTCCGTCGGCCACCGTCCGCCGTGCTGGGAGAGAAAGGGGGAGAAACGAGAGGGAGATAGGGTGTCGCGAGAGTGAGGGAGAAACCAAGGGGGCGAGGGTTAAAATAGGGTTTTAAATTTTTTGTTAAATATTTTTTTTGAAAAACACACATTAACTTTGGAAACTCCCGAAAACTAATTTCTAACGTCGAAAAATTTCAGAAAAAAGTAAGGCGGCTCAACTCACCTCCACGGACCCGAATGACCCACAAAAGCACCATCTGAGGGTCTGAAGATCCGAAATTAAGGTTCGAAACTTGCTCGGACACGATCCGTGACCCACGAAAAAAGATCCGAAAAACCAAGGGCATTACAACCAGAATGAGAGAGAGCTTTGTAGACACCCATTTTTGGCCTATGAGTTGAGCCCATTCCCTTATTCTCATTAATAACACCCCAAATTGATTATTGCTTTGATTGATTCTCTGTCCCGTTGTGAACCCATTTAATCAATTTTTTAGACCATTAGTTGTTGAAATTTTGAATTTTGTGAAAATCTACATTCTAGTTTACTTAACTTAAACGCAATCTATCACGCGGCCGCGTTCTCATAGATTCGCAGTCATGTGATAGACCGCAGTCTCAGATGTCATGTAACCCAACCAGAACACGTCTCTTCGGATCATGATAACCCTAGAGTCCTTATTTGGGAATCTTTGGGCAATGGTTTTGGTCTAGGTGTGCCTCTATCCACCCTAGAAACCTTTTCCAACTTATCTTTCTTGAATTTGTCCCCTGAGACTCTATTTTTTGGTGTTTATCTCTCAACTTAGAATTAGGATTTTTCTTTGCCTATAAATAGACCCCTTGAGTCTAGGGCTTGGGGGAATGCAACTTTGAAGCTTGGACGAGATCATGCTGCTATGGAGATTCTCTACTTCATCCTTCTTCGATCAGGGGGTGTCTTAGGGCGTTATTCTTCCTCTTTCCATCATTATTTTAATTTTTCTCTGTCTTTCATTATTATTTCATCATGGCATGTTAGCCCATCTCTTTACTACGTTTATCTGCATTATCACACAATAGACACCTATAATTTTGGCCCTTCAGGGGTTTAAAACCCAACCCTCCATGTAAGCTACCCTCCTTTTGCATGATATATCATCTAGAGGGATAGATATTACACAGTTCACAAGTCGAATGGGTTTTCTCTTTGTTTCTTCATCTCTACAGGTTCAGGCAGGAAATACAGTATGAGGCCCTTGATCTTTGGCTAGCTTAGGAATGAGGAAGATCAAAATTCACACATCCTGCACTCTCTATTTGAACGTGGTAGTCTTAGAGTCTGAGTTCTGAACGTGCACTTCACAGCGACTGCGATCATAGTCATACCTCCTCTGGCTGGTTTTTCTCCTTTTCTGAGGTAAATAGCATTATTTTCATAAGTTTCATGTTACTCATGTTGTTATAATCCTCAGTGGCGATCATGATATATTTATTTTCTTCATCCTTTTTCACTTAGCATAGTAATTTGATTTTTCATCCATCTACAAATTGGTGATCACGGTGGGACATCTTTTACCCATCACACTATTTTCTGCCTTCTTGCATTGTTAGATTCATTTTCTGAGATTTTTCATTTATTTTTCTCATTGTTTTAGGTCCTTGATAGAACGTGGCACACCCAGTGACTGCGTTCTGGATGCGCCCTCTGTGAGCGCCACATTCAGGAATCCACGAGCTTTCTGTCATCTTCTCCATTTCCTATGATTTTTCATTTTATTCTTTGTTGTTTTAAGTCCCTGGTTTAGCACAGTCGACCCAGTGACCGCATTCTGGACGCATCTTTTGAGAGTGCTGCATTCAGGTGAGTCCCCTACCCGAGAGCTTCCTGTCTTGTTTTTCTTATTTTTGGGTGATTTCTTCATGTTGCATCCTATATATATTATGTAGGTTGTTTTGTATATCATTGTTTGCCATCATTTTCTTTTATCTTGTTTATTAGTTCTAGGCTAGAAATTGCATGCACTCAAGTGAACATAGAGGCATTTATCATGTCCCCCATTAGTTCTATATCCTACCCCTATTAGGTATCCCTCTCGGCTATGAATTCCTCATTGCGGACTAGGGGTGCTTACTTGGGGACCTCCATAAGTCTCCACGAGCTGTGGATTCCCACGTGGATGCTGAGCCAATTGTACCATTGAAGTTCTCCAGAATTTGTGAACCCAAATGTGGTGAGATTGAGAAATCCTAATTAGCCATGGAGTTCAAACCATATTGAAACTAGGATCCTACCCTTGTTGAGTGAATTTGTAAACAATTGTCTACCTTAAACTTATGGCTCTCATCACAATTCATATGGGGGACATCATTCCACTCCTACCTTTCATGGAAATTCTTCTCATGTCCATGCTGTAGGCACAAATCAAATTCATGATACCTTACAAGCTACTCCTAGGGAAGCATCTCCCTCCATGGATCCCTCCACTGCACTGGGCAAGCTAGCCACTCATCTAAGCCCTCAATAATTTCAAGCTGTCCAAGCTATAATTGAGAGAAAATCCAATCCTCCTTTCCCCCAAGGTCCATCCCAACCCATGGGTGGCCCTCATATTTCTCCACCTAGGGGCCTGATGGTCCAGGAACCATCCTCATCCCCTTACCCTTCATGGCCCCAAAGTTCGGCCATGAATCATACCCAGTTCGACCGGGGCATTCTCTTTCCAAGTCACATTACCCTTCAAGGCCTAATTTTCAAGCCTTGCAAAGGTCCTTCTCCACTCAATGGCAAGCTCCTAATCCACTCCACCAAACCCTCCTCAAAAAGATAAAGCAAATGGAGGAGTAATTTAGTGATTTGAAGAAGAAAGTACAAGGCACCCTGGAAGTTTCCATGTCGGCTCTCCCAACATTTTACATATCTCCCTCGCAGGTGCCCAGCTATCACATTTATAATGGAACGGGCAACCCCTTCACACATATCAAGGATTTTATGTATGAATCTTCCTATTGGCAAAATGATAAGAGAGCCCTAAGTTATTTATTTAGAAAATCTTTAGATGGTCTTGCATTGGAATGGTTCTATTTTTTGTAGTCAAGTGAGGCTACAGATTTCGATATTATAAAAAAAATCCTCTAAAAGCATAGGGACCAAATGGGCCCTTCTCTTTCTATAATTGATTTAGTGGCCGAGAAGATGAAGCTCGAGGAAGACTTCACACAATTTGCTGATAGGTGGAGGTCATTGGCCAAAAAAATAAAGAACACCATCTCCAAGTCTAAGTAGGTCAAGATAATAATTTCCAATTCCACACTCCGATTCAGATATATTCTAGCCACGAACAAGCTTGATACCATGGAAGCTAGAACTCTATAAGTGAGCCCACTACATTCAAACTCAACTAATGGACTCTCCCATAATAGACATGTTTGAGCAATTTGGCCCAATAATATTTGCCACAAGTAAGTAAGTGGATGTTGTCCACAACCCACCTAGCCATTCCACCAACCACTGTACATATCCTTCATATTCACCCCTACATTCTCAAAGTCCATCATCTCCATATTCACAAAACCAACACCCTAACACATATTACCATGCCCCATCACTCAACATACATCCACCTTGGCATCCAAAGCAAACTTATTATCATCTATTTAGGCAAGCCCACGCTTCAATGCCAAATGTGATACCTGCTCTAAGACTCACTTAACCACTACATCCACCACCTCAACAACAACCTCAACCTTATCAACCACAAGCCCTTGCTCAAGCTGGCACTATCATTGCTACTCCAATTTACCACACCACTTGGTGCTATGATGAGGAACCTCCAAATTGACACTTCATGTCGGTGGATCGCCCTTCCCATCCACCAAATAAACCCATCATCATCCACCATCCATCTACTTCCACTAACCTTCCACCAAATAACCCCATCATCATCCACTATCCATCCAACATACCATCCACCCATGCCCTTTAAACCCATCATCACCCACTATTCATCCACTACACAATCCACTTCTATTAACCCTCAGCCAAACAAACCTCTCATCAAAACTCATCAACCCATCACTACCTTTGCTTCTCCAACCACCATACCAACTTCACCAACCTATAAGCCTTCCACTACTAAGCCAACCATCACCATTGCTAGCCGAATGCCAACCATACCTAGTCAACCACCACCGTTTAAACCATCTAACTCATCACCTCCGCCTCTACTGATGTCTATGCCTGAGCAAGCTTGACTTGTACCTATCCTTGAGTCAACTTCAACCACTCTCGAGTTGGAGGGAAGAACTCTCTACATCTGAACCCACCATTGCCATCACCCATTCATCAACACCTACCATACCCCCTTGAACCCACCTTGTCCATTGAACCTACCACTACTTCCACTTCATAACCCATTAATTATCACCCCACGGAGCAGGTGCATGCCTCCTAAGGTGCATTCTAAAGCTGATTCCTAGGATCCAAGTGAACCACGAAAGGAAAACTCAGTGCCGATAATTCCATTCAAGATTCATGATTATATTAGCTACATACCAGTTCATGTTTTTATACCGAGAATATTTAAGAAGACCAACCCTCTACCTCCAAATACGATTGTTAAGAAGGGTTCTCAAGAGTTGATTAAACCAAAAGCAAGATCAGTAGTAGTTTTAATACTTATTGGAAAAGCCACCATCAATGCCCTCATCATTACTCGCTTTGTTGAGCTTCCAATGGCTAATAAAAAAAAGGTTCCTCCACAAAGTTGATGCTAACACAAACAATAGCCAAGACTATGATGAATTTCATGATCAAAGGCAAGTCATGGCAGCCCTTGGCGGAAGCTCTTGACCTTATGATTGCTTCTGCACTTCCACTCAAGGGGCAAATTATAACGCCCGGGATTTTTCGGATTAAAATCCGTGGGTTTCGGAGCGTTTCCGTGGGTCTCGGATCGTGTTTTATGATTAAATTAGAATTTTAGCTATTGGGCCTTCAGATCCCTGTGTAGGGTGAACCGATGTATTTTCAGATTCTGAGACATTGTAGGTGCGTTGTGCATTTTTCAAGGATCATGGAGATGATTTTTCCCCATTTTTATATTTTTTGAATTTTTAAAATCCGAAATATTTCTATTTAAACCAAACCCCCACCCCTCTCTTCTCATTCTCTCATTCTCTCCCTCTCTCCTCTCATTTCTCTCCTTCTCTCCCTCCCTTCTCCGGGCAGCCAACGGAGGATGGCGTGGGCAAGGCGGCGAGGCGCGTGGGGTGACAAGCGGGGAGGATGGAGTGAGGAACGAGGCAATGGCGTGATGTGCTTCTTTCGTGAGTTCACGAGCTCAGTGGCGGTTCGAGGCTCGTTCTTGCATGGAATCAGCGTCCTTTGTTGTGCCCCTGTGGTTTTGATGATAGCAAACACTATAAGTCACACTGTGTTTGCATGAAAGATTGAATGAGCATCTAGTCTTTGCATGTTATATTGCGTACAACTTCATCAGGGTGCATGGCATTTCATCGTACAATTCAAGGTCAATGCATTCACTTACGTTCAGCACATTATGTTGGTGCATTCTCATGGTTCAACAGACTTAGTCAATGCACTTCGGTGTTTAAAGTCTGTGCAGGGTCATTTGTCTAAAGCCAAAGTTCGTGCACATCTTAGTTAGACTGCACAACAAAGTCGGTGCAATGCCACTGTTCATGAGCATTTAGGTCTGTGCATCTTAGTCCGTGCACACCACAGTAGAAGTCGGTGTAACATTTTGGTAAGCATGCATCATATAGTCAGCACACTCGTTGCCTCAATGCATAACTGAGTTGGTGCAAGCCTTGTCTTGCATTACATTTAGGTCTGTGCATCATTTAGTTCATGCACTCTCCTTAGGCTACTCGATGCAAGCTTGCTTAGACTGCCTATCTTACCTCGGTGCAGGTTATGTTCTGCACGTACCAAGTAAGTGCATGTCTATGTTTAGATCATATTGAGTCAATGCATGATTGCATGATGCATATTGTGAGTTGATACATTTCCTGACTTGCTGTCGATGCAACATTTGTATTGCACGCTAACTAGGTCGGTGCAAGACTGAGCTGCGGTGTTTAGAGTCAGTGCATTCCTAGCAATGTGCAAGCTTGAACTCGGTGCAAGGTGCACTTTGTGCATTCGAGTCAGTGCAAGCTAAGATTTTCATATGGATGAACTTCAAAGTCGAAGCATCCCTTTTCTGCACGAGCAAGTCAAAGCAATGTCTTTGTCAGCACGACTACTCAAGGAAGTCGGTGCAATGCCTTCCCCAGCACGACCCGATCGGTGCAATGTCTAGTTTCGAGAGAACAAGCTTGGTGCAACGTGTGAAGCAACTCGGTGCAAACTCTCCTCAGGACAGCAAACTAAGTCGGTGCATCCATATGGAACTTAAGCACATAGGTGATCAATTGAGGAAAACCATGGTTCGAGCATCTTATGTGCACCTGAGTACCTTATTTACAAGGATCAGAAGAACATGAGCACGTGATATAAGCAAAACAAACAACTGGCACTTGATCCAAGGCTGATCATTATTCTAAGAAGCTGCCACGTGGATAGCTAAACGATGGAGATTCTGACACGTGACTAAAAGATTCCTGAAGCTTCCTGGCGGGAACATTCTCTCCACACGCCTAAGGTGTGAGCTAGTGGGTCCCAGACTGAAGCCTTATATAAGACCTTTCTTCTGTGCAAAGGGTAAAATGCTTAATAGAAGACATCTGAGTGTAGTCAGAGAGAAGAGTACGAGAGCCAGCAGAGTAGAAGAAAAGAAGAGTTCGTGAGATCGAGGAAAAATAGAGAGAGAGGAGCAGAGAAGAGAAGTGAAGCAAAAGAAAGTTGAAGAGAAAGAAAGAGAGAGAGAGAGAGCCCGTGGAGAAGGTTGAAGCTTCCTAAAGATTTATCCTACTGGACCTCGGATCAAATCCAGGCCAGTCAGCTCCTGCGTGAGCTATATCTATTTTACAATTTCCTCAGCTTTCAGTTGCTGTGATTTTCGATCGTTTGTTTTCCTTTTCATCTTTCTTCAAGCTGTTAGTCAGCAGAGCAAGTTGTGTCGCTCAGCGGTAGCAGAGGATTGGTTCTTCTGGACGGCCAAGCTGTATTGCCCAGCGGACGGCGAAGCAGTAATGCCCAGCGGTCAAGCTGTTACTCAGCGGTCGGCTAAGCTGTAAGGCCCAGCGCAAGCTGTTAGTCAGCGGTTTGTAGGCAAGCTATGTTGCCCAGCGGTTTTCAAGCTGTTTGGCAGCGGAATCCACACTCTGGTTTGAGTGTGGGGTGGATGTAGGTCTGGAGGACCGAACCACCTAAAAATTCCCTTGTCTACTGTGGTTTGATTGCCTTATTCGAATCGCTAGATGTATTCATAGGCCGATTTGTATCTTCAATCTAGCAAAAATATGATTGCATATCGTTCATTCGATAGTGGTCTTGAGAGACTCACTTTGGACTGATCACATGTCGATCCACGATAGATGGATAATTAGATTTGCTCATCTAACCATTTTGAGTTTTTTGGATTCACTGAGTGACTAAGTGTTTCATCCAACTGTCCATATCAAGTGTTCGAGTGTGAGCCTTCTTAGAACAGTGATCTTGTTGAGCCATCTGAGTGCGTTAATTTTGTGCATCGATCAGCTATAATTTTTATTTGGGTGAATTTTTATAGGGGATTCATTCACCCCCCCTGAATCCATCGCACCGGTCCTATCAATTGGTATCAGAGAGGGTCTCTGATTGTCCAGATCCAACGATCTGTGGAGGATCCTGTTGTATTTGGTGCTATACTGGTTCTTGTTATCCTATTCTGGTGCATTACTCATTGAGCGCTTACTGTTTTAAATCTGTTTGATAAAATGGCTATTCCCGTGGTTTTTTATGGTTCCAACTTCAGTACATGGCTGGGAGGTCTATGTGTTTACATGAATTCCATTGATCCAAATCTATGGAATCTTGTATCAAAAGGCCCACACAAATTACCTCAGAATGAGACCAGATGGTCTAAAGAAGACAGAATTAAGCATAGCGAGAATACTAGAGTTCTCAATATTCTGAGAGTTGCAGTTAACACTGACATGTTTCCATGTATTGCAGGATGTCACTCTAGAAAGGAGATCATGGATAAAATAACTACCATTCATCAGGAGCAAGAACGAGTTTGTCTGATGGCCAATAGGAGAGATAATGATGAAGAGACATCATCACAGATAAGCTCTGAATTCGATGAACTTACTTTTAAAGAGTTGACAGAAATGTATAATGGATTGTTAGATAAATACAAGAAAGTTAAGTCTGGAAATAGAAAATTGAAAAGGAGCACGTCATCTGAAGTAAACTATTTGAAATCTAAGAATGAACATCTTAAAGCTGAGATAAAGAAGATTGAAAATTCTTGTAATAAATGTGTGTCTGTGAGTAAACTGAATGCCAGTCTTCAGTCTGATCTAAAAATGCAAGAAGAGCTGATTGATTCATTAAGAGAAGAAAATGAAGAATTACTGAACAGGTAGGTTGATCTTGAAAAGAGTAAGGACAAGCTAAATGAAAAGCTGAACTCAATGACTGAGGCTAATTTGTTTGATGAAAATAAAAATGTGAAAGAACAGAACAAGAAGCTAGTGGCCTTAAACACTGTAATATCCGAGAGGCTTCTGGTAGTTGAAAGAGAAAAATGTGCTACTACCAAAATTCAAGCTGAAGATGAGCTAAAATTGAAACTGGAATTAGAAACAGTGAAAAATTTGAATGATGCCATGCATAAACAAATAATTTCTTGTGAGGAAGACTTAGCTAGTTCTGAGCTTCAAGTTTCTGCACTTCAATCTGAGGTCAATAAATTGAATGATTCATTGTCAAGATTTGTAAAAGAGAAAGAGAATCTGGATAAACTACTGGGAAATAAAGTGAACGTTCAGAAAGAAGGATTAGGCTATAATCCAGATAATCAGAGAAGTATAAAAGGAAAAGAAAAAATTATTTTTGTGAAGAATTCAGAATGTGCGAGTACCTCAAAGTCTGTTTCACCTCAGAAGTCTCATAATACTTACAAGCACAGGTCTGAACATAAGAAAAAGAATAATTACTATGAAAAACCTCTTCATGTTAAGAAAATTCATGCTGATCAGAAAAAGAATGTGTAGTGCTTTTATTGTAATAAAATAGATCATTTAATGCATGATTGCAAATTGTTTAAATTAGATGATCTAGCTGCTACTACTGCACAGAAAATTCCTGGTAGAAATCATGCTGCTTATAGAAGAAAATCAATTGTTTTCATTGTGGAAAAGTTGGCCACATTGCAGCTCAATACTGGTTTGCAAGGGATAATAAAAATTCAAATTGATATCATGCTAAATTTCATGCAAACTATCATGGTGTTAACAAGAATAAAGTTGTTTCAAGAGGCATGCATATGAAGTGTTTTAATTGTGGGAAGCATAGCCATGCATTCAAGGAATGTTGGCATGTTCAGGGAAAAGAATTTAAATCTAAATTTGTTAAATTCCCTACAAATAAAAAGACCTTTGATAAAAATAAATCGAGTTTTAAGAAGAAAATTGTTGCATGCTTTAATTGTGGAAAATATGGCCACAAAGCCTCTGAGTGCTGGGTGGCAGGTTTTAGAAAACAAAATTTTCATGTTAATAACAAAAATTTTAATGCTCATGCACATAGATTTAATGTTCACAATAATGTGCACAAAAAGAACTTAACATATGTTATTGTGTGTCATTATTGTGGAAATTCTGGGCATTCTATGGATAATTATTTCATGATGAAATTTGATGACTCTTATGTTCAAAAATTATGGAGAGCACCATTCAGAGGTGCTACTGACCATGGAGGACCCAAGAACTCTTGGGTACCTCAATGTGTAAAATAAGGAATTGCTCTGCAGGTGTGCCTTGGGGTTGAGGAATAAAGAGGGGTAAATAAACCAAGGCACCATAGTATGAAAACCCCATTTCTACAATTCTCAGGTAACTTTCTTACATTCTTCAGGCTTGTTCATTTGAATTATTCAAAAACCTCATTTGATGCATTTCATGCTTAAGTTGTTAAATAAAATTCTCATGCATACATACTTTTATTTGCTTTAAAAAGTGCATTGAGCAACATGAGTCTATACATTCATATTTTGAGCTGTATTTGTACATATTCATTGAAGAAATGTTGAATTCATTTTTCATCTGCATGCATTAATGTTCTGACATCTGTTTGTGCACATAGAGAAGGTTAGAAACTCATGAACTCAGTTTGCATATTTGTGCATATATGTGAAATGCATATACATGTATTTGACATATAGTCATTGAAAATCTGTTGCACTTAGGAATGTTGGTATTGCATTGTCATGCATGACCACTGTGGTATATCAAATGGTAAGCTACTAAAAGGCAAGTGAAATATGTCTGGAGGTTCTTACTATGTGTGAGATGGTCCTTTATACTAAGTTCTTCGTCTAGTACCATGGGTTATATTGCATAATAGGGCAGTCTAAATGAGCATGAGTCATAAAATCATATGTTCAGCCTTCATTGCAAATATTGCATAAAGTCAGGGGGAGTCTGTCTAGCCCTTGCATGTCTTCATGCCACATGTGTCTTGCATAGTCACTGAAAATCTGATAGGACTACATGTGCCCCCCATGAATCCATAAGCATAGTTCATGATTTCCTGTACATAAAGTCTCATGCATTATCTTCATGACATATATGATGATTCAATGCATTTAGTTAGGGGGAGTCAATGCATTGCATACATGTTGTCAAATGCATACACTTATTTAGAATTCATTGCACATCACTCATATTGAAAATAACAAGATTGTGTTCTGCTGGCTATTCATCTAGTTTCTTGTTACCTCAACCAGTCAACTAAAGCTCTCATCCTTATCTTGAGATCATTCATTTCACGTATCTGAACTTGACTCTGATTTGATTTTGAATCTTCTGAGCTGGTCTTTCTTGAGTAAATCTGTGTGATAGACCTCTGGATATCTATGATTCTCTATGATACATTCTTTGCTGCACCTATTAATTGTCCTGATTGGAAGTATCGACACAGTGAGTTGACATCATCTTGAAAATGCTTTGTCAAATGTCGACACCTTTATTGTTGTGCTCATCTTTGTTACATGCTTGAAACTCTTGTGCAGTTCACAACTTGAATGCTGCTGAATCTCATTGAAAATTTAGAAAATTGAGAAGAGTTCAATTCGTATATCTTGATCATAAATCTGAAAATCAATTCATTAAAGAATCTTTTATTATAAAGATTTATGAATGGCTAAAAGATCAGATTTGTTTAAGTTTAATGTATTCATTGAGCTTGGATATGAATATCTTGAAAATATCTGAGTCAATTTTAATAAACTTTAACTAACTATTTCATGTTGAATCTTGTAAAATCTTCTGAAATCTGAAAATGTTAATATCATGGCTTTATTTGGTTGAATTATATGAAATCAGTATTATTTTTAAACATCTGATGAATCTGAAATGTTCCTAAGGGTAAATTCTGTCAGAGTAATGATTTTGGTCACTAAGAAACCATGTCCATTGACCATGAAGTCTAGAGGACTGTGTCATGAAGTGCCATAATTAACTCTACTAAATAAAATTCATTGAAAATCCAGGCAGAGCAATGGCTTGAATACTGAGAAATATACCTCACTTATCAATGAAATAAGGTGAAGTATGTCATGAGGTGTCAATACTATCTCTGAAGCATGACAGTTAGTCATATTAAGTGCTTAGGGATACTGGCGTCCAAACAACGTGTATCCTCTAGCCACAAGGTGTGTACTGAACTTAATTACACCTGGTAAACTTGCTATAAGAGCTTGTATTGTGCATAAAGAAAAATATGAAATTATTTGAAGAAGTATGGCTGATCCTCAAGAACCAAATTTGAATTCCTTCATGTTGTTTAACCTCAATACTAATGATTGTAATTTCTAAAGAAGTCATTGAAATTGACTGAGTAAGATGAAGGGAGGTTAATCAAGATATAAATATGAGGGTTTGGTTCAACTTTATTAAACATTGATGTTCAGATATAAGTACCGAATTTTATTGACAAACTATGTATACATCATATTTAAACCATGATGTTCAAATAAAAATTCATAAGCCCCTATAATGGAAGAGTCTGAACCATCCATTTATTCAGATTTATGAAATAAGTATCTTATTGAAAATCTTCTATTCTTTGAAAGATCATGTATTCTGCATGATGCCATGCCATCCTTCCTAAATTTCTTCTTGACATATCCCTCACCTTACACTCTTGGAAGTCTTGCTTCATTCAGATCAGGGGGCATTGGATTGTTTTTAAAGAAGAGGTTAGGTCTTGTCTAGACTGCACTTATTATTTTTTAAAGGGGGAGATTTGTTTGTGATCTTGTCAAAGGGGGAGGATATATTGATTGGTTCTTGTCCTGTCTGCATCATGTAAGCATCAGGTTCTCCATGAATTGCACTCATTCTTCATAAGGAGTGAATACATCTGCAACATAGACTTGATTGGTGCTTAATGGTTTAACTGCCGCTGTGTTTGCTGATTTCATTCCTTTCTCTCAGGGGAGAATAGCTTTTCTATGCCTTAATGATTTTGTCAAAGGAGAAGATTTTAATTCAATCATGTATGTTTGTAACTCTCGTCTCAAACTATTTCCTTTTTGATGAAGTCAAAGGGGAAGAATAGTTTGACTTGAGCCAGTGTGACTCATAGTGGTGTTGCCATCATCAAAAAGGGGGAGATTGTTGTGCCCCTGTGGTTTTGATGATAGCAAACACTATAAGTCACACTGTGTTTGCATGAAAGATTGAATGAGCATCTAGTCTTTGCATGTTATATTAAGTACAACTTCATCATAGTGCATGGCATTTCATCGTACAGTTCAAGGTCAATGCATTCACTTACGTTCAGCACATTATGTCGGTGCATTCTCATGGTTCAGCAGACTAAGTCAATGCGCTTCGGTGTTTAAAGTCTGTGCAGGGTCATTTGTCTAAAGCCAAAGTTCGTGCACATCTTAGTTAGACTGCACAACAAAGTCGGTGCAATGCCACTGTTCATGAGCATTTAGGTCTGTGCATCTTAGTCCGTGCACACCACAGTAGAAGTCGGTGTAACATTTTGGTAAGCATGCATCATATAGTCAGCACACTCGTTGCCTCAATGCATAACTGAGTTGGTGCAAGCCTTGTCTTGCATTACATTTAGGTCTGTGCATCATTTAGTTCATGCACTCTCCTTAGG
Source organism: Amorphophallus konjac (assembly GCA_022559845.1). Lineage (NCBI taxonomy): Eukaryota > Viridiplantae > Streptophyta > Magnoliopsida > Alismatales > Araceae > Amorphophallus > Amorphophallus konjac. The sequence goes on along the minus strand of CM040124.1, from coordinate 325,605,758 downwards.
CTACTCGATGCAAGCTTGCTTAGACTGCCTATCTTACCTCGGTGCAGGTTATGTTCTGCACGTACCAAGTAAGTGCATGTCTATGTTTAGATCATATTGAGTCAATGCATGATTGCATGATGCATATTGTGAGTTGATACATGTCCTGACTTGCTGTCGATGCAACATTTGTATTGCACGCTAACTAGGTCGGTGCAAGACTGAGCTGCGGTGTTTAGAGTCGGTGCATTCCTAGCAATGTGCAAGCTTGAACTCGGTGCAAGGTGCACTTCGTGCATTCGAGTCAGTGCAAGCTAAGATTTTCATATGAATGAACTTCAAAGTCGAAGCATCCCTTTTCTGCACGAGCAAGTCAAAGCAATGTCTTTGTCAGCATGACTGCTCTAGGAAGTCGGTGCAATGCCTTCCCCAGCACGACCCGATCGGTGCAATGTCTAGTTTCGAGAGAACAAGCTTGGTGCAACGTGTGAAGCAACTCGGTGCAAACTCTCCTCAGGACAGCAAACTAAGTCGGTGCATCCATATGGAACTTAAGCACATAGGTGATCAATTGAGGAAAACCATGGTTCGAGCATCTTATGTGCACCTGAGTACCTTATTTACGAGGATCAGAAGAACATGAGCACGTGATATAAGCAAAATAAACAACTGGCACTTGATCCAAGGCTGATCATTATTCTAAGAAGTTGCCACGTGGATAGCTAAACGATGGAGATTCTGACACGTGACTAAAAGATTCCTGAAGCTTCCTGGCGGGAACATTCTCTCCACACGCCTAGGGTGTGAGCTAGTGGGTCCCAGACTGAAGCCTTATATAAGACCTTTCTTCTGTGCAAAGGGTAAAATGCTTAATAGAAGACATCTGAGTGCAGTCAGAGAGAAGAGTACGAGAGCCAGCAGAGTAGAAGAAAAGAAGAGTTCGTGAGATCGAGGAAAAATAGAGAGAGAGGAGCAGAGAAGAGAAGTGAAGCAAAAGAAAGTGGAAGAGAAAGAAAGAGAGAGAGAGAGAGCCCGTGGAGAAGGTTGAAGCTTCCTAAAGATTTATCCTACTGGACCTCGGATCAAATCCAGGCCAGTCAGCTCCTGCGTGAGCTATATCTATTTTGCAATTTCCTCAGCTTTCAGTTGCTGTGATTTTCGATCGTTTGTTTTCCTTTTCATCTTTCTTCAAGCTGTTAGTCAGTAGAGCAAGTTGTGTCGCTCAGCGGTAGCAGAGGATTGGTTCCTCTGGACGGCCAAGCTGTATTGCCCAGCGGATGGTGAAGCAGTAATGCCCAGCGGTCAAGCTGTTAGTCAGCGGTCGGCTAAGCTGTAAGGCCCAGCGCAAGCTGTTAGTCAGCGGTTTGTAGGCAAGCTGTGTTGCCCAGCAGTTTTCAAGCTGTTTGGCAGCGGAATCCACACTCTGGTTTGAGTGTGGGGTGGACGTAGGTCTGGAGGACCGAACCACCTAAAAATTCCCTTGTCTACTGTGGTTTGATTGCCTTATTCGAATCGCTAGATGTATGCATAGGCCGATTTGTATCTTCAATCTAGCAAAAATATGATTGCATATCGCTCATTCGATTGTGGTCTTGAGAGACTCACTTTGGACTGATCACATGTCGATCCACGATAGATGGATAATTAGATTTGCTCATCTAACCATTTTGAGTTTTTTGGATTCACTGAGTGACTAAGTGTTTCATCCAACTGTCCATATCAAGTGTTCGAGTGTGAGCCTTCTTAGAACAGTGATCTTGTTGAGCCATCTGAGTGCGTTAATTTTGTGCATCGATCAGCTATAATTTTTATTTGGGCAAATTTTTATAGGGGATTCATTCACCCCCCCTGAATCCATCGCACCGGTCCCATCATCCTTGGTGCGGGAAATCATCGGTGGAGGTATGGGGATAGATCCTTGGCCCTTCCTTTCCATTTCACCTCTGTCGTTTTTATCTCTCACCAATAGCCATGAACTATGCTCTCCAACAGCCTGGCCTCGTCGTCGATATCTCTAATGCTGCATCACAAACTTGCATCTGCCGACAAAACTCTGCCTAACACAGCACATCTGGGGCCACCACCACTGGGAAAAGACAACTCTCTATCTTACTCCTAATGATACGCCTTCATAGCGCCAACACCGTGCACTCTAGCTCTCACACGAGAAATAACACAGTAAATAAACACAAAACCCTATGCCCACCGTCGACTGTACTGGACCTTATGGACTCTGGTACACTGTAATTATCTTAAATTCCCATGTACGTCCACAACCACGCTCTGATACCATGTGTAATGACCCAAGATTCGGATATCGAGAATTACCCGATACCATTCGAATCCTAGCCCGCCATTGATAATGCGAAAGTTTATCGTTTAAAAACACGCTTACCAATCTTAAAAATTCCAACTTGCACTTAGATGAAAAGATGTAATATAGCGGCGAGAAGGGTCGAATCCACAGGGAAGAAGAGATTTTTTTTGAAGTTTAAGAACCTTAGATCCCTTTAGAGAAGGCTTGTGATTTTTCTTTGCTTAAAAAAATGATGAAATGATAAACATTCCTAACAATTAATTAAGAACACCTATGACTATGCACCTACACTATAAAAACAATTGCATAAAGTGCAAAAGAAGAACTGGAAGAAGGAGATAGAGAGGGGAAATGAGGCAAGATTTAAACTAAATGGACGATTTCTTCTATTAACTCAAAGGAAAAGTACATCAAATGTAGGGCAAGATTACACTAAGAATGCGACGAGATTACAATGAAATAAATTGACACAAAATAATAAAAATATATAAAGCCTGGAGTTTGGAGATGGTGGCAGCAATGGTGATGACGATGCCATCCTCTCTTGGCCTTGGATCCCAATCCACCTCGCGGATGATGTCGTCTACGTCGGGAGGAAGTCGCCTTCGCCTTTGGAGCTGCCTTTGGAGGATGTTATGTAGAGGGAGGAGAGAGATCTAGGGGGAGAAGGAGAGAGGGATATAGAGAGGTAAAGAAGAGATAGAGGTGAGGCTAGGGTGATCTATATGTAATGAGGGAGATAGAGATGGCTAGAAGAGATGTAGAAGGAGAGGGAGATGGTGATCTAGGGCGCACTAGGGTGTTGAGAAAAGAAGATGATGATGAAAGAGGGAGGCTAAGGGCGCACTAGGGTGTGAGAGGGAGAGATGGGGGCGACCTAGGGAGAGGAGGAGAGTGCTAGAGGTGCAAGAGAGAGAGAGAGAAATGCAAAATGGTTAAGAAACTTCTCTAGCAAGCCCAAAAAAAGACCCTTTTCTCTCTATGAAATGGGGTATTTATAAGCAAAATGGGGTCAATGGAAGGTGAAGATTACATCAGAAGAAGATGGAGGGCTGAGATTTAGGGAGAATGAGATGGAGGGAGAGAGAGAGGAGGTGGGCGCCCCCTTCCCTAGGGTTTTGGGTGCCCCCTCTAGGGTTTCCTATTTAGGTGGGATTCTCCCCCAATTCTCCTCCTTGATTTTCTCCTCATTATCCTCCTTGATTCTCTCCATTTAAATATTTGAATTATCTTTTCCCTCCAACAAAAAATAGGCAACGACTGCAATTTTAACTTGGTCAACATAAAGGGGGCGCCCCTGGGGTTTCTTCTCCTGGTCTTCGAACTCTTTTGCCCCTACCTTGTCCTACAATTCCTTCCGTATCCTGCACACACATAATTTCGATTTAGTCCACAATAAATTATTAAATGGCACATGTAAATTAAAAAGTACATGTAATTATGTAATAAGAATGAATGCCAATGCCCCTCAAGCCCACATTTTTGAATGACACATCAAATTAATTTAATTTTCATGCAAAGTATAAATTTTGTGCGAGGTTGAGATTGGCTATGAAATTTGCATAATTTCTCCTTGAAAGTGCTTAAAATAGTGTGTGTGGTGTAAATAATCAAGTAAATATGGACACTTATCACACCCCCCAACTTGAACATTACTAGTCCCTTAGCAATGTAAAGAATTATATAATCAGGACTAGCAAGAGCTCATGTGTCACAGTTCATGGCAAGAACATTATTCATAATGATTTAGACTTTGGAGTATTACAAGTTCAAGTAGTATGTGTCTGGAACAAATTTCATCAGTTCATGTGTTTAGTCCTTTCCTCAGGATACACTCAAAATTAAATATACCTTTGTGTAGAAGTGATATAACTTGACTAGTGGTTACCAAACAATCTAGATGAATGGGTTCTCTACCTCACACTTAAAGATGATTTTCAATTCTGCATACTTCAAATCAGATCTGTGACTTTTGTTAGCTTCACACTGCCTTCCCCCCCTTATTTTACACATGATTTTGCCCACCTCTTTCACCGTTTGACACGAACCTCAACACTTGTTAGGTGAAGCAGGACCGGTTAGTAGGATCAGGGCATTTTTCATTTTTTTTTCGACAGCCAGTGTTTTCCTCACAATTTCTCTTCAAAGAGTATGCCAAGAATAAATCATCCCTAAGTGCTAAGCAAAATTCCCGTCACCCATATGTTTGAAGTCCAATAATCTCATTATTGTGCAATTGTGTGCAAATTCAATAGAATTTCAGGTGTATTCTGAGGAAAAGGCTAAAGACATAACCAATTAATTCACCCCTTTAACTTGCTACTCTCACAAGTAAGATTATAAGTCCTATCATTCTAAGAAAAATTTATCATCATGAAATATGAACATGAAGCATTTGTTAGGGGTGTTGTGAAAGATTGCAAATATTTTGAGAAAAAAATGAGCTTAAGCTAGCCCCCCCAACTTAGGTGACATTGTCCCCAATGGCATGAATAAGATGTAGAAATGAAATAAATCCATGAAAAATGGTGGGAAGGATAGATATAACCTGATAAAGAGGTGACGTTGTCAAAGAAATGTTGCTCCATGCTCCTAAGACAAAAGAACAAAATCAATCACTCAATAATTTTTTTAATTATTTTTTCTCTTTTTTTTTGAAAAGGAGAAAGAGTAATTGGGTTGCTCCAACAAGCGCTAAATTTAATGTCTTCAGCCAGACACAGCTATGCTTATGATGGTTCACTTAATGCAATGGATTCAATTTGAAGTTTTTGTTGGTGCTCCACATAATGTTTGAGGCGTTGGCCGTTAACAGTGAAAGTTTGACCATTTTTAGGATCCAAAATCTTAATAGCCCCATGGTCATAAGCTTTTAGAACAATAAATGGCCCATCCCACCTAGATTTTAATTTTCCTGGAAATAGACGCAGCTAGAGTTAAAGAGCCAAACTTTTTTATTAGGTTGGAAAGTTTTCCTCACAATGTGTTTATCATGAAATGATTTGGTTTTGGATTTGTAGATCTTGGAGTTCTCGTAAGCTTCATTATGCAATTCATCCAATTCACTCAACTGTAGGGCTTGATGGGCACTAGCCTGGGCTAAGTCGAGGTTGACTTGTTTGATGGCCCCAATAAGCCCTATGTTCTAATTCCATGGGTAAGTGGCACATTTTTCCAAATACCAACCTATATGGTGACATCAATGGGAGTTTTGAAGGCGGTCCTATAGGCCCAAAGAGCATCATTCAATCTTTCAGACCAGTCTATCCTATCAGGCCTAACTGACTTTTACAGAATATTTTCAATTTCCCTATTGGAGACCACCACTTGACCACTTGTTTGGGGGTGGTATGGGGTGGCAATTTTATGAGTAACCCCATACTTGCGAAGTAAGGATCAAAATTGGGCATGAGTGAAATGGGATCCTCCATCACTAATGATTGCTTTAGGCCACCCAAATCTAGCAAAGATGTTGGATTGGATAAACTTCATCACAACTTTGAGATCATTTGTCCTGGTGGCCATAGCTTCTATCAATTTTGAAACATAGTCATCCGCCACAAGGATGTATTCATTGCCAAATGATGGCGGAAAAGGTCCCATAAAATCAATCCCCCAAACATCAAAAATTTTGACCATGAGAATTGGATTTAGTGACATCATGTCCCTTCTAGCCATGTTTCCTGTAGCTTGACACCTCAAACACCCCTTGCTAAACTCATATGTATCTTTAAATAGCGAAGGCCAGTAAAACCCACTTTGTAGCAACTGTTTTCTTCCCTGAGAAATGCCCCCCACAAGCAAGAGTGTGACAGAAATTTAGAACACTTTGTTGCTATTCTTCGGGGACACATCTTCTAGTGATTTGATCAGGACAGATTTTAAAAAGTTTAGAGTCTTCCCAGATGTAGTACTTTTCTTGAGAGAAGAACCTATCCTTGTCACTTTTGGTCCACCCCTCGGGAAGTTGGCCGACTACTTTATAATTCACAATATGTGCATACCAAGGAGGTGAGGTGTGAGAGATTGCCAGAAGGTGTTCATCAGGGAATGCCTCTGTCATAGGCTCACTTTCTAGAATGAGAATTCGAGAGAGATGATCAACAACCACATTGTTTGAGCCCTTTTTGTCTCGAATCTCTAAATGAAATTCTTGGAGTAACAAAATCCACCTGATGAGCCTAGGTTTTGCCTCTTTCTTTGTCAACAAGTATTTTAGGGCAGAGTGGCCAGAATAGACAATGACTTTGGCCCCTAGAAGATAAGATCAAAATTTTTCTAAGGCAAACACTACGGCTAAAAATTCCTTTTCCATGGCGGTGTAATTCAGTTGAGCATCGTCAAGTGTGCGACTTGCATAGTAAATCACCACAGGGCGCTTATCAATCATTTGCCCCAAAACTGCGCCTATAGCAAAATCAAAGGCATCACACATTATCTCGAAAGGTAAAGACCAATTAGGTGGCTGAAGAATAAGAGCCTTGGTCAGGAATACTTCCAGGAACTCTCCCATCATATCAAAGAAAATTACAATCATGCACCTTTGAAATGTGACTGGTGCATTGCAGAGACCAAATGGCATTCTCCGGAAGGCAAATGTGCCATATGGGCACGTGAAGGTGATTTTTTCTTGATCTTCAGAATAAATGGCCACTTGATTGTATCCCGAGTATCCATCTAGAAAATAGAAATATTGTTGCCCTGCCAATTTCTCCAGAATCTGATCAATGAACGGGAGTGAGAAATGATCTTTCTTTGTCATGGCATTCAATTTTCTGTAGTCAACGTAGACTCTCCACCATGTGGTAAGCCTAGTGGGCACTTCTTCTCCCTACTCATTTCTTACCACCGTCAACCTAGAGTTCTTTGGTACAACATGAATTGGGCTGACCCAATTACTATCAGAAATTGGATAAATGATACCTGTATCTAGCCATTCCACAATCTCCTTTTGACCACTTCCATCATAATTGGGTTCAATCTTCTCTGCATCTCCCTGCTAGGCTTAGCATTCTCCTCTAAATAAATGTGATGCATGCATGTGATAGGACTTATCCCTTTTAGGTCAGTTACTAACCACCCTATGGCACCTTTGTGACTTTTGAGGATTTCAACAGGTTGTTCCTCCTGGGCAGGGCTAAGGTCAGAAGCTATGATCACAGGTAAAGTCTCGGATGGGCCGAAAAAGACATATTTGAGGGAGTCTGATAAGGGCTTAAGTTCCAATTGAGGAGGAGTTGAAAGAGAAGGAATAGTGGGTTCTGAGCTCAATTCAGGACGTGGTTCAGAGTTATTGGGCCGCCGGGCCCTCTCTCCTATATCAACTGCCTGGACATCTGGAGTGTCCCCAAGTAGTTCACTTTCTTCGGGTTGGACCAGGGGGAATATTTCTAAGATGTTATCAATCACTGTAGACACGCCAAAATTGACGTTACTGTGAGTACATCTCATATTACCTTGTAATGCCCCAATTTGACTCTCGAATTAACTCTGTTTGAATGATTTTTCTCACTTTTCTTGGATTTCTCCCCTTTTCCTTTCTTTTCCTATTTTTCCCTATTTTTTTGGATTTTTTGGATTTTTCTGGATTTTTTTGGGCTTTTTTCTCTATTTTTATGTATTTTTCAGAAATAACGACTTGATGTGGGGCGTCTTTTAAATAACGGTTTAGCCTTGGGTGTTTCTTAAAAAATTGACGACTATAGTGGAGGGCGTCCATTCTTTCAAATTTCTATTTTTCTGGATTTTTCTGGGAATTTTTCAGAATTTTTGGGAATTAACGACCTATCATAAGACGTTATTTTTAATTTGAATGGAATAAAATAATCAAAAATTGAATTCACGACTTATGCACGGTCGTCACTTTTCAAATTGATTTTTTTAATATTATTTTCAACCCCCTTCCAGAGGTGATTTGGTGACCTTCCGGGTGTCAGAAAACTACGTAAAAATAGTCATTGGAATCAGCACAGTGAGATGCACCTCCACCTAAAAAATGGGAAAATAATATTGAGAAATAAAAAATAGCCATATTTTGAATATTTTGAATTAACGTCCTTATCTAAGTCGTGTTTTTAATAACACCTTCTGGTAGGTCGTCAATTCTTGAATTGACGCCCTTGTTCAGGTCGTGTTTCACCTTTCGGGTTCTAAACGAACGCAGCCTTTCCCCAGAGAGTCCCTGCTTCGTTTGGGCTCTTGCCCAGCTTAATCCTCCCCTCCTTGGGCTCTTGCCCCTTCTTATCTTTTCCTCCGTTGGACTCTTTCCTTCTTATCTCTTCTTCGATCTTATTAATAGGGCTCTTCATCTCTGTTAATCGGTTGGATGCTTCTCTTCCCCTTCGCTTTTGTTTTTCCTTTTGTTTTCTTCTTCTTGCAGGTTGCTGCTGTGGTTCGGCTGAGGGAGAAGTTGCACGATCTGAAGCTTCCTCCCCCTTGAATATCAAAGCCAACGCACAGGCTCCTTCCTCCTTATTTTTTTTATTTCTTTTACTACATCGATTCACATATGCATGCATCATTACTGTCAACTTCCATTCTCAACCACGTTGAGAATATCTCCCATAAGTGCATCTCTTGCACTCTTTCCCTTATTCTATTTTGCATTCAATCATCATATTCCCACCCTTTTGCATAGGGGTTTAAGGGCAACCACCATTAAGGTGTGTTCTACTCCATGTTTACATGCTCATATCTTTACATGAATTGATGCTACACTCACCATATTTCTAATTCAATTTCTTCATTGGTGTCTGATTGTTTTGCAAGGGTAATCAAATTGAAGAACTCTCTTCGTCGGCCGGCCGATTTGAAGAGAAAGGAACACTCACAATCCCCGCATTCAAGGTATTTTTCGCGATCCCTCCATGTTTATTATTTGTTATATCTTTTGAGACCTCGTGTCTCTGGCGATCACACACTCCATCTTAGCATCTCGTGCTTATTTGTGCCTTACATTGCTTACTCATTCATTATTTCATTTATTTCTATTTTTTTCCTAAGTGGATTTTTAATTGAATCTACAAATTAGCGATCACGGTGGGACTTCCACTGTTTTCTTTTTGATTACCATCTCCATTGGCACCCTCGGGTGCCCTCTCCCCTCGGCACCCTCGTGTGCCCTTTCCCCTTTGGCACCCACGTGTGCCCTCTCCCCTTTGGTACCCTCGGTACCCTTTCCTTTGTGCCCCTCGAGCACCCTCCACTGTGCACTCTGCACACTCCGGGATCAGCCAGCTTACGTTTGCATATTTCTCTGAATTATCGCCTTCCACGAGGGCACTTTTTGGTTTAACGCCCTTCACTGGGGCGTGTTTTGGTTTATTAACGCCTCTTTCCAGGGCGTCTGTTAGCATATTTGCTGCTTTGTTTCCATTCATTATACTGTCTGAGAATTAACGCCCACCTCCAGGGCGTGTTATCATTTTCTAACGCCTTCATTCAGGGCGTCTTATTTTTATGTTACGTCTGCCGTCGAGACGTCTTTACATCATCTTACTGCTTTAATCATTCTGCCTGTGAATTCACACCCTGCCCCAGGGCGTTCTTTATTACATAGCGCCTCACCACAAGGCGCTTCCTCAGATTTGACGCCCTCACTTCGAGGCGTCCCTTCAAGATTCTGCGCCTCTACCAGAGGCGTGTTTCTGTTTCTCGCTGCTGGCTCATAGCCTCTCGCAGTTACTCACGACAGTGACCCTGTCGTTGCTTTAGTTGATAGCGACCTGCCCCAGGTCGTCTCTTTTCTGCGTTTTACAGAACCTTGCTTCCTGCTGCTGTCTGTGATAGTTTGTGTGATTGTCATATTGCTTGCCTATATTGCTTTGATTTGATCATATTACTTTGCATATTGTGGCTTTTGGTTGAGAGACCTCCTCTCTCTACACTAGGATTCCACACACCTTTCTTGGAATCGGGACGACCCTCCATTGAGCATTCCGTCTCTTTGGACCGGAGATCCCTTTTCCAAGACCTCCATAAGTCCCCGCACCCGTGGATTCCCTCACGGATGCCAGGCTGGTTGTACCCTCGAAGTACCCGGAGTTTAGAGATCCTATTCGTTGGTAAAGAGAGAGAAAAACCTAGTTGACCCGGAGACCACACTCGGATCAAACTAGGTTTCATTTGGCAAAAGGAGTGAACTATTCACAAATAACCCACTTTAAATCTCAAACATCAAACATTAAAATCTTCCGTTCTTTCCAACATTATTTGCATAAACTTGGTTGGGTTGACTTGATTGAAGTGTTCTGATTAAGTGCTTTTTGTGGAAATTCCTTCATTAAACATCCTCTCTCTTAAGTATGAAACTCCGTTCAGGTAAAATCCTCAACATGTCAGGCAACGGGTACTCCTATGATGATGAGGATGACAACATATTTGGTCAATATGAGGGCCCTCTTCAGGATTCCGTCTATTATGAGGGAAACTACCTCCCTCCTCACCCTCACTATTCACAAGTTCATGTGGTTGATACCGCTACTCACGAGGCGGACCCCTCGTCTCAAGTTCCATCTTCCAATACTTCGGGGAACCCCTCCCCGTCCATCAACGTTACAAATTTAATCCAAGCTCTTTCTCAATTGGATGACTCCCAGCGGCAAGCCATTCAGGCCGCTCTGAAGGGGAAGTCTGTTCCCTCTTCGTCTTCCAACCCCCCTCAGGCCGAGAGTGGTCATCACCCCGTTAACGACCAGGCGGTCTTGCATAAACCCCCCTCGCGTCCACCAACGCCTGTCACGGCCATACCGGCCCAGCAGGCGAGCTATTCTGCGGTTAGGCACCAATTCCCCCAACCTCCTCAGATTCTACGGTCGCCTATACCACATTCTTTTGTTCAGGCCCCAGTTGAGTCCGACTCTAATGCTTTGCTACTTCAGAAGATGGCCCACATGGAAGAACAACTTAAGAAAGTCACTGCGGCCAAGAATGCACCAGAAATCTCGCTCCCCACTCTGCCAATTTTCCATCTTCCTCCATCTGAGATGTCGAACTTTCGGCGGTACAATGGAACTGGCAATCCGATTATTCATTTGAAGGATTTTAGGTACGAGACCTCCTTCTGGCAAGGCAACAAGGCTTCTCTGGCCTATTTATTCAGAAGATCTCTGGAGGGGCCAGCCCTCGAATGGTTTTATTCCTTGGAACCAGCTGATGCCAGTGACTTCGATGTTGTCCAAAGGAAATTCTTGCAAAAATATAGAGACCGTGTTGGACCCTCTCTGTCCGTTACAGATTTAGTTGCGGAGAAAATGAAGTCTAAGGAGGATTTCATCATATTTGCTGACAGATGGCGGTCGATGGCGGAGAAGCTGAAAGACACATTGTCGGAACAGGAGCAAGTAAAGATGATTATTTCTAATGCAACTCCTCAATTCCGCCATATTTTGGCCATGAACCGGTTGACTACTATGGAAGAGCTCTATGAGAGAGCTCGTTACATCCAGACACAGATGAAGGATTCGTCCATTATGGGCATGTTCGAGCCAAAGCCTCGGCTGTTTAAGAAAACCACCAATGTTAACAGCGGGCCCACAACTGAGGGCACTGTCACAAATGAGCAAGTTGGCGCAGTTGGCAACCCCCGCCATCAAGCTAACCCACGTCCACCACCGCCTCCACGACAGAACTCCCATTTTAACCCCACTCCACAACCCCAATTCGCACCTCAACACTCTTTCGCTCCACCGCAAAACCAAGCCCACCGCGTAGACCCTCCAGCTCCACCACAATACCATCAAATGCCCCCACCTGCCAACTACGGCCAACAACAACAACGGAGACCACCACTTGGCCCCAAAAGGGACCACTATCCCCCACTTCCCGAAAGTCTCCCCGATATTTTTAATGCTCTGATGACCGCCAACTTGCTCGCCTTGCCAAGGGAAAGAACCGTGTGGCCCGCTAATGTTGACACATCCCGTTATTGTGCTTTTCATCGCAGCCCTGGTCACAACCTTGATCGTTGTTTCCACTTCAGAGATTACATCTACGATCTAAATGACCAGGGTGACATCAATTGGGATGAGATGAGGCAATTCATAGCCGCTATGAAAGAAAGAAGGGCTTCTCGGCAACAGCAAAATCAACAACTTCAGCAACCCGCTCCACAACAAGTTCAACCACAGCAAGCTCCAGCACCCCAGCAGGATATGGGAATTGTCCGTAATCCATTGCCGGAGCACGCCCCTGATCAGCATGTGAACCCTGTCACGTCCCTCTACGAAGTGCAGAGAGGACAGGGATGGCACGAAGAAAACGCCTCTGTCGGGGCATTTCATCATGATCCGAATCAAAATCAACCTCCGCGCCTTTTGCGCACCCTTCCTTCTTCTTCTACTCTCCTATCGGGACGTCCTCTTCTACGCCCCGTCAACCCATCTACCTCCACCAGTTCTACGGCCTTACCGGCCCGCTCTCTTCTTACCCATTTGCCACCTCCACAACCTATCGCACGACAAACCCCACCTTCCACCACCAACCCTATACCTCCGCCGTCCGGGCCACTCCTACTTCGCTCACCGCTAGCACCCGCTACACCCCCTACCACTCCTACACCGGCAAGGGTTCCTCCGCCATCAGCTCTCCCACCTCTCATACCCAGATCTCTTCTTGTTAGACCACCCGCCAATGCTCCTCGCATTCGGGTATCCCTTTCTACTTCCACGCCCCCTGAGGGGGCATCTTCGTCAAACCACTCTCCTATGCCTCCCACGGAGGCATCTTTGCTAAACATTACTCCCACGCCTCCTACGGGGGCACTCCTGTTGTTGAACACTGCCAACCGCATTCCCTCTTCTTCTTCTTCTAATCCCCCTCCCACACTTGCCCCGACAGAGGCTCTACAAGGCATGGCACCGCTCCGCAGTGGACGGATTTTCCACCGTATTTTTCCGCAAAGAGAGCTAGAGCACGTGCAGGGGCCGCAAGAGCAAGAACAAGAACAAGGGTCTGTACCGGGCACTGAATATGATTTGTTAAAGCATTTGGACCGGACTCCGGCAAGAATTTCGATCCTGGAATTGATCAAACGGTCCACCACTCATCAGCTGGCTCTAAAGGAATATCTGCAGAAGGTAATGGTTAATGAAGACATTCCAGTTGAGCAGATAGTCACAGTGTTAACACCTGCTAGCAGTCAGCCGGCGATTACTTTTCATGAGCACGAACTGGCACCAATCTCAGCAAGAAAATATGCCTTATGCATCACAGTCGACATCAATAAGGTGGCTGTTAAGCAATGTCTGGTGGATACGGGGGCATCCATCAATGTTTTACCACCAAGCACCTTGAAGTTATGTGGCATACCAGAAAGCCAGATTCGGCCGTCCACCATAACGGTCACTACATATGACAACACAAAGAAGCCTCCTCTAGGCATGATCACATTGAAAGTTAGCTTGGGCCCTGCCACCATCACAGCAGATTTTCACATCTTGGACATGGATCCAACATTTAATGGCATTCTTGGCCGCCCGTACATCCAGCAGCTTGATGCGGTGCCCTCTACGAATTACAAGTGTCTCAAATTCCCACATAAGGGCCGTATTATCAAGGTGACCAGCATGCCGATTCTGCCAGAGGAAGATATTCATGCGGCTTCATCAGTCCCTTCTATTTGGCCTGCCAATAAGCCACTGTTATCTGTGCTGGACGTCCCCCGTCCACGGCCAATGCCATCTGAAACTGTTACCACAGTTGCTATGACACCCCTGCCTTCTAAGGGGAAGAAGAAAAAGAACATGATTAACACCCCTGGCTGGAACATTCTGTTAAAAATGGGGTATCAAGATGGCAAAGGCCTGGGTGCCAACTGTCAGGGCAGGATTAGGCCCATTAAGCCGCAAAAATTGCTGGTAAGAGACGGTTTAGGCTATAAAGGGCCGAGCAAAAATAAAGAAGAGCCATGGGCATTTATGACTTCTACTTTGAAGACTGATCGCCAGCCACTCTCCTGGACACTGAGGACACATTTTGTTACTAGTGGCGTTCAGAGTAATAAGCAGACTACCATAATTACTTCATTGCTTGACTATCAAGATGTTCACGCCAAACAGTTTGCCCGTCACATCGCCCCACTGACTACCTACAAAGCCCTGGAGTCTTTAAGGCCGGACAAAAGAAGGAAAATGGGCGATCCAGAATGTGACTGGTACCGGTGGTTCGACATGAATGACATTACTATTTCTTTAAGCCGCCTCTTCATGCCGACAGATCCGGAATGGCCTCCATTAATACAGGAATTGATTGAAATGCCAACAGTGATCACAGACAAGAGGCAGCTGCTGAGTGACTACACAGATACTGGGGAGCCAGATGTCCCCTTTGAAGATGGTTTCACTGTGGACAGGCTGTGGGCCGGCCTCTTTTCTCTCACTTCGCTACATCCATCTGTGCTTGCTTCTCTACATTCTCGTTGGTTTGGTCGTGTGCCAAGGCCGCCTCCGATTACCATCAGTTTTGCTCCAAATTCAATCCGAGTTTCTCTCCCGAGTCCTCCTTCGCTCCTCGAGCGATTTTCTGAACTCTCCATCACGCCCCCAAGCGGGCCATCACTGATCCAATCTTTTTCCAATCTTGCAATTTCCACTCCTCCTGCTATTCTCCCATCACACTGCTTTCTCCTTGAAAAAGAAAATAAAAATGAAGACAAAGATAAAAAAGAAAAAAAATGCCGATTTTCTAACTTTCCAATCCTCCATCTCTGTTGAGGAGACCTCCCATTTCTTTTCCGAGTGTGTCCCAACCTAGGGGCCGCTCTTTCAAGATTCCTTGATAGATCTCTTTCCCCCCTCCGGCGAGGGGTCTTCTTCTGTATCACCTTTTGTATCCACTTTTTCACCCCCTTCTTTTCTTTCTGATCAAGCTAGTTGCTCCTCCTCCTCTTCTTCTTCTTCTAATAAAATTCATGGGGTAGATTCACATAAGAGATCCAAGGGTAAGGAGATTCCTCGCAGATTTTTGTTGGAGTTGGCTATCAGATGCCAAGCTTGTTTAGCAATCCCTGAGTTTGTGGGAGATCCAATTATCCTGCCAGAGTTAGAATATGAAGATGCTGTTGCTTCCTATGAGGGTTTGGGCGTTTACGAAATTATGAATGATGAAGACCCTATTGAAGAGGGGGATGAAAGTTACGAAGAATATGAGGACGAGGCTGATGCTTTTGCTAATGGTATGAGAAGATTCGACGAACCATCAGCCTCCGTAGAAGAACCTACCAAAGAAATTAATCTGGGTACCGAGGAAGACCCTAGGATTGTCCTCATTAGCCAGAATTTGCCGCCCTCCGAGGAGGAGGCGCTCATTTTAGTTCTTCGAGAATACAAGGATACGTTTGCATGGAGTTATGAAGATATGCCGGGATTAGACCCTGCGCTCGTTGAACATCGTCTTACACTTAAGCCAGGGTCTGTCCCGGTCAAACAACGGTTGAGGCGTTTCCACCCTAGTATGACTTTAAAGATGAAAGAAGAGGTCGATAAACTCCATAAGGCTAGATTTGTTAGAGTTGTCCTTTACCCCAATTGGGTGGCTAACATTGTCCCGGTTATGAAGAAAGATGGGAAAGTTTAGATTTGTATAGACTTCCGGGACCTCAATCGGGCGTGTCCTAAAGATGACTTCCCCCTCCCTCATATTGATGTTCTAATTGATAACACCGCAGGATTTGAGACTCTCTCATTTATGGATGGCTTTTCATGTTACAATCAAATTCGTCTGTCTGAGGAGGATCAAGAGAAAACATCATTCACTACACCATGGGGGACATATTGTTATGTGGTCATGCCTTTTGGACTTAAGAATGCTGGAGCCACCTACCAAAGGGCTATGATGGCGATTTTTCATGACATGATTCATATTTATATTGAGGTGTATGTGGATGACCTGGTTGTAAAATCAAGGACAAGGATTGAGCATCCTGGGGTTCTGGCTAAGGTTTTACAGAGATCACGAGAATATCAATTGAAAATGAACCCCAAGAAGTGCGTATTTGGCGTTTCTTCAGGGAAATTGCTTGGTTTCATTGTTAGCAAGAGGGGAATTGAAGTTGATCCCAACAAGGCAAAGGTCATTAGAGATATGCCTCCTCCCAAGAATTTAAAGGAAGTTCGAGGATTAATCGGGAGGTTGCAATTTATTCGCCGCTTCGTCTCTCAGCATTCACAAAGATGTTGGTCGTTCTACGAGCTTACTAAGCCGAGAGTCAAGTTTAATTGGGACGACAAGTGTCAGGCAGCCTTTGATGGATTGAAGGATTATTTGGCCAATCCTCCTGTCCTGAGGCCGCCAATTCCAGGCAAACAACTTATTCTCTATGTTTCGGTCCTGGATGACTCCGTAGGTGCTGTCTTAGCTCAAGTGGATGAAGAAAATAAGGAGAGGGCAGCATACTACTTGTCTAAGCTTCTTAACCCCTGTGAGCAGAGGTACTCAGCCATGGAAAAGACTTGTGCAGCTTTGGTTTGGGTTGTTCAGAAGTTAAAACATTATTTCTTAGCTCATGAGGTTCACCTCATTACTCGCATGAATCCGATTAAATTCCTCCTTGAAAAATCTGTCCTCACTGATCGATTAGCACGCTGGCAAAGCTTCCTTTCTCAATTCGACATCACTTACATTCAGCAAAAAGCCATCAAAGGCTATGCCATTGTCGAACATCTTGCTCACCACCCTCTCCCCCGTTTTGATCCTGTCAATTCGGAGTTCCCAGATGAAGAATTAATGTCCATTAATCAACCCCATGATCCCATGTGGACATTACATTTTGATGGAGCTCTAAATTCTCAAGGAAGAGGGATCGGTATGGTTCTTTTAACACCAGAAGGTGTCACCATTCCATTTGCTGCTCGGCTCACTTTCCCCGTCACCAATAATATAGCTGAGTATGAAGCTCTTTTGGTCGGTCTTCAAACCGCTCATCGATATGGTGTCACCCATTTGAGGATTGTGGGTGATAGTCAGCTTATTTTGCGCCAGGTGCTCGTCAAGTGCCGCACTATCAATCCTAAGCTCAAGCCCTACCAGGAACTCGCTTCAGCTTATACCAAACTCTTCACTAAATTAATCTTTGTTCATGTCCCGCGTAGTCAGAACATCTTGGCTGACGCTCTTGCTTCTTTGGCTTCCGCTTTAGTTTTCCCTCCTGAGCGTGATTTTCATGTTCCCCTGATTCATCAGCGTGACACCCCAGCTATTAAGGATCGCGCATTCCTTGATATTAGGGATCAAGTGCTCGAGAAGGTGAAGCTGAAGGAAGCTCTTAAAGGAAAAGAAGTCATGCTTTTGGATTGGCAATAAGATCTGGCTGACGAAGAGAAGCCTTGGTATTATGAGATTGCCAGATATTGCAATGATCAGTCCTATCCCGAAGAAGCCACTGCTGAAGAGAAGAAAGCAATTAGAAGAATGGCTCAACGTTATGTTTTGGTTGGAGGTGTGCTCTACAGGAGAGGGCTCACCGGTGTTTTATTAAGATGCCTCGATGACGATGAATCTTGGAAAGTTGTGGAAGAGGCGCATTCTGGAGTGTGTGGTGGTCATGTGAATAGCCAGATGCTAGCTAAGAAGATCCTTAGGCTAGGATTCTATTGGCCCACTCTAGAAGAGGATTGTTCCATCTATGTTTGAAGGTGTGTTAAGTGCCAACTGCACGCCGACAAGATTCGTTCTCCTGCTTCTTCACTCCATCCTACGTCCTCCCCATGGCCTTTTTCCATGTGGGCTTTTGATATCATTGGACCTCTTGGTGACTCGAATCTCCTGACCAAACAAAAGTCGTTCATCCTCACGGCAACGGAATACTTCACCAAGTGGGCGGAAGCAGAAGCTTACGTGGAGATTAAAGCGTCAACAGTCTGCAAATTCATAATGAAGAACATCATCACGAGGTTCGGCATCCCGAGCACCATCGTCACCGACAATGGACCTCAATTTATCTCTCAGGAAATCAAGGATCTCTGCAACAGGTATAACATTGCATTGCATCATTCTTCACCCTATTATCCACAGGGCAATGGCCAGGCAGAGGCCGCTAACAAAACTTTGATAAAAATTGTTAAGAAGACGTGTGAGGCTAATAAATTTTCGGATTGGCCAGACAAGCTAATAGAAGCCCTCTGGGCCTATCGCACTTCCATTCGCACACCCACTGGGCAAACTCCTTTTGCCCTCACTTATGGAATGGAGGCAGTAGTCCCTTATGAGATTCTTATTCCCTCTCTGCGAGTACAATTGGATAAGGAATTCTCTATTAATGAACATCGTGATTCACTCCTGGCCCAATTGGAACTCCTCGATGAGAAGCGTCTGGTCGCCGCTGAGCATGCGCGCGTTTATCAAAACAGGCTCTCACGTTTTTATCAAAAAAAAGTAATTGAGAGAAAATTTAAAATCGGTGAGATGGTAATCAAAAGAATTTTTGTAAAGCCGGGTGGCCCCCGCTCAAAACTCCAACCCAATTGGGAAGGACCGTTCATTATAAAAGAAGTTTATCCTGGCAATACTTATAAACTGATTAATGCTGAAGGCGAAGAGTTAACTCATCCTTGGAATGGTTTATATCTTAAGAAATACTACCCTTGATGCAACAAAAAAAAAATTCAAAAAAAAATATATATACAAAATTAAAAAAAAATGTTGAAAATTGATTCAAAAAGAGATTCTCCAAAATTGGTGCCATGGCACACGAAGGATCAAGGTCCGAAAGGTCAAAATTCAGAATTCATTCATCAGTCTTGCTAACTTAAAAGGGGGTTGACTCCCACACACACTACACGCTTTATTCTTGAACTCAAGCAGTGCAAAATCCAATGGAAAGTCAAAAACCTGACTAAAAGTGAAAGACAATACCCGTTCTTTTCTTCTTCGGCCCATAAGGGAGGAAGGGAGACCTCGAGGTAGACACGCCAAGCCTATCTGCCGCCCTAGTAGGTGGAAGTCAAGGCCCAAAAGGGAGCAAATGCCACAAAAGCCCCAAGTACAATTAGGTTTTTATTCATCTATGCAAATCAATTCCAAAGTGAAAGTCAAGTTATGAAAAGAAAAGCATGTCAAGAGGGCAAAGTCCCTGCAAGGAAAACCTTGGGCGTATGCGTGCAATATAAATGGGCAAAAAGGCAACAAATTTCCCTACGCCAAAGACCGAACCCCAACAGGCATAGAGTAGGGGAGGTAACTTTGCCTTGAGCATCTCGGAATCCCTTATGGGCTTCCCTTATATTTTCTTCCATCCTTTCTATGTGGTAAGTCACGAACTGGCAGGATGGTCAAGACGGACTAAAGAAATTGCACTGTGCGAGATCTCGAATACAAGTCAATTATGGTCACGTCAACCCCCTTTTAACTACTCAAGAAAGGTTAATGAATTTTAGATGGTGACTATGTAAGACTCATGGTCTTGATAGCCTTGAAGCCCTTTTCGCAGAATAATTCAATTAACGCCTTCGGCTAAGGCGCTTTTTATGGAATTAACATCCTAGATTAGGTCGTCGTCTTCAGAATAACGTCGTTGAGGAGGTCGTTTCTTTTTCAAAAATCAAATTCTTTTTCGAATTCACGCCGTCTCCTTGGGCGTCTTTATAAGAATCACGGCCCACTCTAAGGCGCGTTTTTCAAGAAAAATAATAAAAAGAAAAATAAAAATGAGAAAAAGGAAAAGAAAAAAAATGCATTTCTTCACGATGTATGCTTGCATTCTTTTGCATGGGCATCTTTTATTTAGGGTTGCATATGCGTGCTGTGCATGAGGCATCTCCCCGTTATCAGCTATTTTATTGCCTTATTTGATTAAAGGCTTGGCCCCTTGACCCATCATTAAGGTCAAAACATTGCCACCCCTTGCTTATTGGGCAAGGGGCCAAGTCGGACAGATGAATTAACCTATTTTATTCAAGTGAAAACCACAGCTGCAGGTACAGGGCAAAGAAAAGCAAACACGAAGAACGTGGAAAGAGGAAAGTACACAAACACAAAGTCACAACCACACGAGGTGCTCAGGTAACAAAGAAATCTCATATATATATATATATATATATATATATATATATATATATATATATATAATGAATGTCAAGTACAGGTGTGAGGGTGGAGGAGTACAAGTAAGTCTCTCAGCTCCCGCCTCCACCCTCCTCTCTCCTACTCTCAACCTCCTCCTCGCCGTCCCGAGCTGGTGCTGGTGGAGGAGGCATGGGCCCCCGTGAAGAAGCCGGAACCCGAATGCGTCCCCCTACCTCGCTCCTCTCTCGGAGGGAAGAGCCCGCCACGAAGGTGGAGCTGGTGAAGGAGTACCCCGCAGCCCGCGCTCGCTCGCGTCCTCGCTGGAGACGCTCCTCGGACACTCGCAGCCGCTCCTGGGAAAGGATCAACTGGGTCCTCGAATCCGCCAACTCTCGCTCACGTGCCGCCAGCTGCTCCTGGAACCGGGCACGCTCCGCCTCGTGCTCCTCCCGCTCACGAGCACGCTCCTCGCGCTCCCAGGCACGCTCCCGTCTCTCCAGCTCAAGCGCCACGCGTAGCTCGGCCACGTCCTGAGGAAGCTCCTCCCGACGCCTCAGGGACCTCTCAAGCTCTGAGATCCACCGATCGTGGATCGCCAACTCGGTACGTACTGCCTGAAGCTGTGTCACCTGTAAACAGGTAAAAAAGTCATCAATTCCACAATTAAATTCAATAATCTAGCAATTCAAGCAATGTATAATTGAACCACTCACCTGTGCGCTCGTCGCGCGGTAGCCCTCGTCAACGCAGGTAAGAGCGGCTCGAAGCTCCTCAGTCTGTAAAATGAATTTCATCAGTGCACAATTATATAATCAATATTTGAATGGATCGGTGTTTTGAAATTTACCCGTGAGGCGAGGTCGCGCTCCGCTGCCTCGGCTCGTGCCACTGCTCCCGCTAGCCGCTCTGCCAGTGCAGTCACCTCTGCACTGGGCCCTCTCGAGCTGGAGGCCTCCCCTGGGTCTCTCCTCACTGCTCCCTGCTGGGCACGCTGCATTCATTGAGATCGTCAATGGCTAATCATCAATAATTCAAAAACAAAATACATTTGCATATAGAAATAATTTAAACACTCACCAGGGTCTCTAGGTGTGCCCGTGTGGCAGCTAGCTGGTCCTCCAGGCTGTGTAGGTGGGCCTGGGCATCTATCGCTGCTATGTCCCGCGCATCCTGCATCCATCACATGTTAGTCGCATGATAGTCACATAAGCATTTGCATTTAATTTAGAAATAAGTGCATTCATACATACCCCTAAGACCCTCATCTGGGGTCGGCCGGCGTATACCTCCCAGTAGCGCCGGAGGTACTCGGAGCTGTCAGTCGCGCGAGAGGTGACTCTGGCCCCGCCACGCTACCAGTCGGCGTACTGCTCCTCGAACTGCACTCTCCAGTCGGTCACCTTTGTACAACCGCGCGTCTTCTTCCCAATGCCCCGCGGCTCGCCTACCTCTACCCACTCCAGGTGGAGGCCCAGCGTCCTCATCACCAACCTAAGCCGTAACGGCTCAATCTCGCTCAAGCAGTGAACCCAAAGCTCACGCTCAAAGCGAGGTCGGCCCGCTACGACCCAAGGCTGGCCCTCGTCTGTCATCCCCTCGTAGGGTCTCCACTGCACCTGTATTCATAAACATACATATCATCATTTCATCGTCATCATCATAAATTCAAATTAAAAAGCAAAAGAAAAATGCATATCATGCATCCATACATACCAGCGAGGGAGGGAAGTCGCGGAACTCTCTCCGTAGAACCCACAACTCGTAGCCGAGCGGGGCGCCGAAGACGATCGGCACCCAGCGCCGTGCTAGAGGGAAAGCTCCCTCATTCCCAAGCCGTGGGTCAACGCGCCCCATCGGCATGTAGAGGTGACTCCAAACCTGCATCCATGTATTGCATTAGTTAGGCATTCGCACGCACATAAAAATACACATACAAAAAAAAAATAAAAAAGAAGAAAAATGCATACCTGAAGAAAAGGTGAGAAGCCACTGACGGTCGTCTCTTGACCTGTCCCCGTGGACAGGTCGGCCATCATGTGCGCCAGCAGTGCCGCTCCCCAGGCGTAGTTGCCAACTGCCTCCAAATCCTCGAGTATCCCCAGGAATTGGCAGTTGATGACGTCGCCCTTTGTCCCGAGTAACAGCCTCCCCAGTAGCAGTAGCAAGAACCTCCTCAAGTCTAGGTCAGCTCTCTCCCTGTCGGCTGGGTCCTGGCAGTACACTGCCCTGACCCCGTCTATCAGCCTCTGTGAAAACTGCTCTAGGGTCTCCCCTGACCTGTGCCTAGCATTCCCTAAACCCATCACTATGGTGAGGTCGGTGCGGAAGATCGTCCTGCACTCGCTAGGCGTCTCGTAAACCATCTCCAGCCCTAGCAATCTCTGGGCATGCTCGGTGTAGTCTGGGTAGGTGATCCCGCTCACAGCCTCTCCATCTACCCTCAACCCCGTAATCCTGGCCACGTCCTCCAGGGTAGGAATCATGTGTCCCCAAGGCATCAGGAATGCCCGGCTGGTCCTATCCCATCTCTCCCGTAGAACCTGAATGTGTGGTAGGTCTGGCCTAACTGGCTCTATGCTAAGGAAGGCCCCGAACCCAATCGCATCTACCCTCTCTCTGGAACTCGGGGAGGCCGTAGTAAGCTGCCCGGACCATGACCCATGAAATGCGCGTCCTCATCAGCCCCTGCATGCATAAAATAAGAATTGTTGGTTTAATTGTTGTGATTATTCATGCTTATTTCATTTTGATTGCCCCAGGTTGAATGTTGATGTTATTGAAGTAACGACCTTCCTCATGTCGTTTTTTGTTGAAGTAGCGCCCTTAAGGAGGGCGTGGTTCTGTTTGAGCTTATAGATAACGACCTACCCGAGGTCATTTTTCATCTATGAAACGCCTCTGTGTTGGGCGTGTGTTTGTGGTTAATTTCTAAAAATCCTAAAGGTTTTTCAATTCATGCCCTTGAGTAGGGCATTTTCTATTTGGGTTCGTTAATTAATCAAATAATTAATGATTGGCCGACCGCTGGTTTGGTCGTCTGTTTTTGAATTAACGCCCTGGTGTGGGGCGTGGTTTCCAGGTTTTTCAGAAAATGAAATAAAATAACAGCATGCAAAAATTAACAGCATAATATGTAAATTTAAATGGGCGACATGCTTTAGGGCGTGTTCTCATGAGGTTAATTATTTTTCATGAAAATAATGTGATTAACGCCCTTGGGTTGGGCGTGTATTTTGAAATCGCGACGCCCCTGAGGGTGCCTTCTTTCTGGGTTGCAGGGTTTATGCCTCGAGGGCTATGGAAAATCAGGAAATATGAAATTAAAAGAAATAAAAATGGGAAAAGGGTTTGAGGCTTACCTTCTTGTGCTTGGGTTCCTGAGGCTGAGGTCGTGGCTGCCGTGGCCGCCGGAGTTGGCCGGCACGGGGAGGGGGCGCCGCCGCGGGCGGTGGTTCATCACCACCGTCTCCTTCTCTTTCTCTTTCTTCTTCTCCTTCTTCTGCTGCTTCACCCTCTTCATTTTCTTCATCTTCACCTTCCTCATCTCCTTCTCCCACGGCCTCGTCGCCGTGTTCATCCTCGCCGCCGGCCGCCGCCGCGGGAACTTCTTCAACCGCCACGGGAGGAGCTTCCTCCATGGCATGGTCTTCCTCGCCCAGGTCGACGACCTCCGGTGCGGCCACCCTTTGCCGTTTGACTGAGCCACCTCCGGCCATGGCTAAGGCTAGGGCTAGGGGGAGAGAGAGATAGAGAAGAGAGGAGGGGGGAGCTTCGGTTAGGGTTGCAGAAGAGAAGAGAGAATGGAACGGAGGAGGAAGAAGAAAAGGGGGAAAAGCCCTTTAGCATTCGAAAAGAAGAGATGCCCTGAGAAGAGGCATTTTTTGTGGAAGTCACGACTGTGAGATGGGCGTGTTTATAATATAGACGACGTTTCTCGAGGCGTCAATTTTATTTGCATGGAGAATGATAACCGTCGTCAGACGCATTCAATGGGCGTTGATTGATGTGATCGAAGTAATTATTATGGTTGTTACTCACGCCTGGGATAGAGGCGTTACCTGATTGAAACGTGACTTTCCTGAGGGCGTTAATTCTGGAATTTCGACGAATATATTTTGGGAATTTGAATCGATTAACGCCTTGTTCCAGGTCGTTATTTAAGTAACGCCTATTGGTGAAGGCGTCAAATGTGTGAACAGGAATATTGGAAGCGACCTATCATGAAGGCGTCCTTTTATGAATTCACGCCTTTGCTTGAGGTGTTATTCGCAACAGAACGAACAGGTTATTTAAGGATTTGATCTGAAGCACAGCAGTAAGGCTCAATCAGAAAACAATCATTTTTATTATTGTGAAAAGAGAGATTACAATGCTTAATGAGCCACCTTGGGTCTTAGCTTTCTCAAAGCTATTACATAATATTTCCACTGATCTTTGTCTTCCTCCAAACTCTCTACAGGTTGATGAGGTTTGCTAATCTTCCATAGGGCTTGGATTGTGATAGCCTCTTCTCCATCTTCATCGCTGCCTAGGTCTCTTGATTTGATTGGAGGGAGATGAGAGACGTCTTCTAGGTGTTGCCTTGGAAGTCCGATTTAATGAAGGCATCTGTGAGAGTTGTACAAGACGAAGTCCGAAGCGCCGATGAGACGAAGGTCCGTGCCGGTGGAGAATCGTGCACGAAGTTCCTGCATCTTGAGTGCACCCGGGGCACATGTAAAGAGGTTCTTTGGCATTACCTTTAGGTGCTCTCTCCAATCACCTCTCTTCTTCACTTGAGGAATCCAGTTCATCACCCTATTGCTTATTCCTAACGAACCGGTCATATAAGAGAGTGGGCTTTTTGAGAAGATTCTTGAGGGTTGTTGGGCCTCACCACATGGATCGAATTTGAAGTGTAGATCAACCCAACTAGAGAGTGCTAGCATGCACCCATATATGGGCCTTCCCATCGCCGTCGAGGTAAGCCCGCTATAGAGGTAGGCTAGGATAGCCGGTCCGGCTCTTTCCTCTTTCCATAAGCTCACCACCGCGCTCAATTGGGCCTCCTCTAGAAAGTCCTCCGTGGATGAAAACAAGAGTGCACCTGCTAAGCACACCACGAAGGCCTTTGCTATCTTTTCTATCTCTTCCTCTTCCTTTGCTTGATCCGCTCTCTTGTACACCCATGAGGCGAGCTTCAAGAGATTGATTCCGTTAGTGACCTTGATTTGGTTCACTATGTTTGGGCTAGATATCAATGAGGTTAGCAATTCATGAGAGGAGATTGGCCTTGGCATGATGGCCATCTTTTCTTCTTCTCCTTGTTTCATTCTTTTCAAGCCTAAGATCAACTCTAGTTCTTCCAATAGGATTGTGGCTTCAAATGTCGAGAAGAGAAAGGTATGAGTGGAAGGATGCCAAAGTTCAATCAATGCTCCTACGGCAGCCCAATCTAAGTGAATTTGGTCATAGTGCTTGGCATGGGTTACTAGGCCCAAAAGATGCCATCTTGCTAGCTATACTCCATGTCAGAGGAGAACTTGGAGAGAATAAGGGGCAACCACTTCACTTTTGTAAATCTCCTAGCACCAGGGACATTTGGGTAGTCCTATGGAAAGAAAAATATGAACAGTGCCAATAGTGCCAGACGTGAGCATATGTGAGAAGCAGTTTGACAGAAGGATTCAATAAAAAGAAAAGAAAGAAGATATAAGCAGAGGGAAAACAGAGGGATTCACTAACCTGATGTTGAGCAACTCGGCTGCAGATGTGCCCTTGGATTTCAGTCAACCTAGGGGTGGAAGACCTAGGTCTCTTAATCATCCTCTCCATTGTTTTTGGCTTTGCAGAAGGAACTCGGATGAGTGCCTGCGGGAGAAGAACAAACAGAGAAATAAGCCGGCTACGGAGGTTCAGAGAAGAGGTTGTTTTAGGTTGAGGAAAGCAGCCTTTCTTTTATAAAGATTTGAAGAGGGCTTAAGGTTGTTCGGAGTTAGCAGGTTGATGGCTATTAGGATTTGGTTTTGTGATCGATCTGGAAACGGAAGCGCTGGATTGATTAACGCCTTTGGTTGGGGCGTCAATTTCTGAATTGACGACCTTTCTGAGGTCATGTTTTGTGTAACGCCCTTTAGTAGGTCGTTTACTCTTTGGCCTCTCGATGGGTTTCACGCCTTTCTGAAGGGCGTGTTTCATGTTTTAACGACTACATTTTAAGGCGCGTTTTCATGATTTGACGCCGTTCAGTGCAGGCGTGTTTTTATGAGCTTATGAATTTAGATATTCATGTGTGTTAATGAACTTAAGTGCTATAATTTCGTTGAATTGTTTTTTTTAATTGAGCACTTATGATCATATCATGATTTAAATGGGAAATTATGTTTGATTATCTTGAATTTTGAAAACTGATGAATTTTCAAAGTGCAGAAGTTTGCAGGATTAGAGGCGCCTGGGTTGCTCATGGAAATAACATCGCACTTGTCATCTTGTATTTGTTCGGTGTAAGCATTGTTACTATATGATATCTACATTATTATAGCATATCAAGGACCTTGTGGTTCTGATGAATCTGGAATTTGAGTTCCCCTTCATCAAAAACGATGATGATTCCAGGAGAGTCTTGATCACACGGATAGACCGTTGAGTCGTTCAAGGTCTGGGATGATGGTTCCACTTTCTAAGTTGATGCGCGGACAAACGGACTTCGGATTAGTGTTAGCTCAGAAACTTGGATTCTTGACCAAATCTAGATGGCTTAGCAATATTATCCTTGATTATTTTCTATTTTTAGTTTATTTTATCTTTTTCTTTTAGCCCAGCATGCATCATGTAGGACTTTGAGTTTCATGCTGAAAATCTTCATATTATGGCGATAATGAAGGTCACTCGCTCTTTGTTGAGTTGACATGAGATATTCCACTCCAAATCAAGTACTTTGTTCTATCTAAAGCCGCTCAGGCTGATTCCTTGAAAATGTCCCGTTGTTGGATCTCCATCTCAATTCTCTTTATTTTCTTGCAAAATTTACCTTGGTTGTAGCACGTCCACGTTGGCTGGTAACCGCTCTCCAATGGTCTTTCCCTATCGTGCCCGCGCGCACACCTTTTGCCTTACATTTTACTTGTTTAGTTTAATCTCCTTTATCCAGCAAATCGATGCTTCCTTGGAATCATTCGGAGTTGTTTCATTCAGAATCTTGGAAAGATTTCCATTGCTTAGTGTCTGAGACGTGTCACATCACACCTTGGCATCTACTTATCAGTTCGCTCCACTTCATTCCATTTTGTTGCACTTTCATTCCATTTTCGTCTCACTCCCTTCCAAAGCAGACGCCAAGGCGGGGCAGCTGTAGACACGCCAAAAATGATGCTATGTTGATCAAATCTCATGTCACTATGATGACGCCCCAAAGTGAACTTCAATATATTCATAATAGAAAGTTTTTTCTATTTTCTTGTGTGTGGTTTTGATTCATTTTTACATTTTTATGATTCGCGACCTGAAGAGGGGCGTTATTTAAATAGCGACCTTATCGAGGACGTTTTCTCAAGAAAGGACGACTAAATGTAAGGGCGTCAATTCCTGGTATTATCCAGTTTTAAAGTAAATTCAAAATCAATTTAATTATTGGTTAACGTCCTTCCTCAGGGCGTTTTTTAAATTAACGCCTCTATCATAGGCGTGTTATCATAATTTTCAAATTAAGTAAGTTTTATTACCAAAATTAAATCCAAGAAGTGACGCCCTTGGTAGAGGTCGTGTTTTGAGTAACGTCTTGATGAAAGTCGTCAATTCTTGATTTGACGCCCTTCGCAAGGTCGTGTTTCACCTTTCGTATCCTGCTTGAACTCCTCTTTCCTGTATAGAGTCCTACCTCCAATGGTCTCCTTGCTCGAATTGGAGGTAGAGTCCTGCCTTCTTTGAACATTGCCTATCCTTATCTTACCAAATTCGAGCTTATCTCCCACTGAAATCCTATAAAAACATGATCTGGGCGATCGAAGCAGAGGTTGATGATTTCAGAGGGTTGAAGAGATTAGAACGTTCAAGACGTTGAGAGGATTTTCGGCTTCCTCTGCTTACTGTCGTAGGCTCGATTGAAGGATTTCGGCTTCCTCTGCACCTTCTTCATCCGATCAACCGCGTCTTATTGGTTCCCTTTACTGTCGACAGGGACAGCAGGGCTTTCTTGTTGATTCGTGTTCATCTACTATTTTCTCCTTCTTCGTCTGCATCAATTCCATCGTCAGTTTTTTTTTTTCACTTTGCACTAGTTTTATCACATATCTCCCCTCTCCATAATTCCTCTTTAGGGGTTTTTAAAATCAAAACAACAAGGTGCGCATGTTGATTTCCTTTTATCATCACCTGTTTTATTTGGATTGATACTACTTGCGTTGGCTGAATCCCTCTTTGCTTTGTTGTTTCATTGTCTTTTTTGCAAGGTAATCAAAAGGAGAACCCTTCTCATCGGCCGGCCGATTGAAGAAGGAGGAAGGAACTTCACATCATCCCGCGTTTCAATCTTCACCAAGTATTCGCGATCTCTTTTTTTTTTGAGGTAACCCCTCTGGCGATCACATCTCCATATTTGCACCACGTGCAAGCTTTTATTCCCCTTATTTATGCATTAATCATCATTATCTCCTCCATGTTTTATCATATCATTATTCTCTTGTGATTTTTGTGTGGGATTTATGCCCATCCACAAATTGTTTTTTAAAAAGGAATCTATCAAATTGACAGATCACAAGTGGGGAAGGTGCTACGTGGAGCACAAAGGGGAGGTGCACCGTGGGTGCAAAATAGGGGAGATGGCACGCGAGGGTGCCAATGGAGATGGTAATCAAAAAGAAAACAGTGGAAGTCCCACCGTGATCGTCAATTTGTGGATGGGCATAAATCCCACACAAAAATCACAAGAGAATAATGATATGATAAAACATGGAGGAGATAATGATGATTAATGCATAAATAAGGGGAATAAAAGCTTGCACGTGGTGCAAATATGGAGATGTGATCGCCAGAGGGGTTACCTCAAAAAAAAAAGAGATCGCAAATACCTGGTGAAGATTGAAACGCGGGATGATGTGAAGTTCCTTCCTCCTTCTTCAATCGGCCGGCCGATGAGAAGGGTTCTCCTTTTGATTACCTTGCAAAAAAGACAATGAAACAACAAAGCAAAGAGGGATTCAGCCAACGCAAGTAGTATCAATCCAAATAAAATAGGTGATGATAAAAGGAAATCAACATGCGCACCTTGTTGTTTTGGTTTTAAAAACCCCTAAAGAGGAATTAGGGAGAGGGGAGATATGTGATAAAACTAGTGCAAAGTGAAAAGAAAAAAAAACTGACGATGGAATTGATGCAGACGAAGAAGGAGAAAATAGTAGATGAACACGAATCAACAAGAAAGCCATGCTGTCCCTGTCGACG
Source organism: Amorphophallus konjac (assembly GCA_022559845.1). NCBI lineage: Eukaryota > Viridiplantae > Streptophyta > Magnoliopsida > Alismatales > Araceae > Amorphophallus > Amorphophallus konjac. The sequence continues at coordinate 325,576,048 of CM040124.1, read as the reverse complement.
GTAAAGGGAACCAATAAGACGCGGTTGATCGGATGAAGATGGTGCAGAGGAAGCCGAAATCCTTCAATCAAGCCCACGACAGTAAGCAGAGGAAGCCGAAAATCCTCTCAACGTCTTGAACGTTCTAATCTCTTCAACCCTCTGAAATCGTCAACCTCTGCTTCGATCGCCCAGATCATGTTTTTATAGGATTTCAGTGGGAGATAAGCTCGAATTTGGTAAGATAAGGATAGGCAATGTTCAAAGAAGGCAGGACTCTACCTCCAATTCGAGCAAGGAGACCATTGGAGGCAGGACTCTATACAGGAAAGAGGAGTTCAAGCAGGATGCGAAAGGTGAAACACGACCTTGCGAAGGGCGTCAAATCAAGAATTGACGACTTTCATCAAGACGTTACTCAAAACACGACCTCTACCAAGGGCGTCACTTCTTGGATTTAATTTTGGCAATAAAACTTACTTAATTTGAAAATTATGATAACACGCCTATGATAGAGGCGTTAATTTAAAAAACGCCCTGAGGAAGGACGTTAACCAATAATTAAATTGATTTTGAATTTACTTTAAAATCGGATAATACCAGGAATTGACGCCCTTACATTTAGTCGTCCTTTCTTGAGAAAACGCCCTCGATAAGGTCGCTATTTAAATAACGCCCCTCTTCAGGTCGCGAATCACAAAAATGTAAAAATGAATCAAAACCACACACAAGAAAATAGAAAAAACTTTCTATTATGAATATATTGAAGTTCACTTTGGGGCGTCATCATAGTGACATGAGATTTGATCAACATAGCGTCATTTTTGGCGCGTCTACAATCACGTCAACTGAAAGACATTCCTCCCTATCCTGCATCTGCCCAGAGGCTCTAAAGATGTTAAAGGATACTTTCAGGTCCCCAAAAGAGATGTCCATCAGTCCCGATTTACAGTTTATGTTTGCATTGGTAGTAGCTAGAAAAAGTCGGCCCAATATGATTGGGCTATTTTTCAAATCGTGGACTGGTTCTATATCGAGGATGACAAAGTCAACTGGAAAATAACAAGTGTCTATCCTCACAATAACATCTTCAACCATCCCTCTAGGCATCCTAAGAGATCTATCTGCTAGCTGAAGGATCACTGGAGTTGGTTTCAATTCACCTATTTTGAATGTCTCATATACAGAAATAGGCAGTAGGTTCACACTTGCCCCTAAGTCCAATAGAGCTTTGTTAAAGGGGTTACTTTAATGGCACATGAGATGAGTGGTGGATCATGATCTTTCATTTTCTGGGGCAATTTGGTGCGGACTCATGCCGCAGTACACGCCGGAGCCCCTTTAGCTCGAGGAGGACGTGGACGCATCGATCAACCTTTCACCTTGGTTCCACATTTTTTTAGCCTTGTTTGGGCCCTATTTAGTCAATGTGGACAATTACTATTATGAATGGGCTAGATTAGAGTTAGTGGGCTAGAATAATATTGGGCTTCAAATTGGGCTTTTTGAATGGTTCAAATGGGCCAAGAGGGATCTAGTGTGAAAGGGATCTAATGTGAATGGGGTTAACCAATGTTAATGGGGTTAACCAATGTGAACGGGTTAGCTAATGTGAAAGGGGTCATGGCTAGGTGGCCTGGTGTGAAAGGTTCATAGGCTTAAGTGTGAATGCATGGATGGAAGGTGGCTAGTGGAAGGGGGCGCCCCCCCTTTGCTTGGTCCAAGATGGGAGGCTCTTCCTTCTCATTCAAACTTGGCATCTTTTACCCCCTCCTCTTGCCTTGGTCGACGAAGCCACCTTGACAATGAAAGGAGGCCGCCCTCCCCTCTCTCCCCCTCTCCCCATGCCATTCTCCAACCCCTCCCCTCTCCCCATGTCTATATAAGCATATGTATAGTGTTCTTGTAAGGCTAATGAAAATTTGAAGTTTTGAATGAAAATTGAGTGTTCCTGAGAGAGTGATTCTCTTGGTGTTCTCCCTTGAGTGTGATGTTCAAGAGCTAGTCCTGCAACGGGATCTAGCTGGGGTGCGACTCCCCTTGCCGAGGTGCGACGCCGAGGCTCCGTTATCGCTACGTTCGAGTGCTGCTTCCGAGTCTGTCTGCCCAGATCTCATCTCCAAATCACGAACCTCTCATGGTCATCTCCTCTTTAGATTTGAAACTGGTGATTTTACCAAAGGAAGGTCTACGAGTCAAGAATGATCCGACGCCAATTTCACGTTAATCGGAGCTCGGGATCGCCGACAACAATTCTGTCGGTGAAGCTACGCCGCCTGTTCCTGTGAGCCAGATCCACTCCTCCCTGATATGAAAATCTCTCATATCTGCCCTCAACCTATTTGGATCTGAAATCTATAGAGATCATACCTCTCCCTGTCTTCTTTGCAACTCCAAAAACCTTGCATCGTTCGAAGATCCGTGCTGATCGTAGCGAATATTTTCGTGGGACTGCGCCGACCACCCTGCGCAGATCTGATCCAGAACCAGAACCAACTTGCAGAAGCTGCCTATCTCCCTCCTCTCAGATCTGACCAAGCCCTTTGGTCTGGGTCTTCCTCTAGACGTCGCCGATGATCTGCAACAAACGGTGATCCATTCTGACACCGAGAACTTTTTTTCCCGTAATTATTTATCTACCTATGCAGTTCTGTGTGAGCAGAACCAGAGGCCTAGTACAGTTGCCATCACATCCATATCTGACTAGATCTGATTGCGCCACTTGGCCGAGGTGTTATTCATCCAGTCGCCGACATTCTCCAACAAACGGAACCATGATCGGACATCGGATCTAGCCGTACCGACCTCCGCAACTTTGCTACGACGGGTGACCAGCGCGAGCAGAACCACTCGGCTCACCCGATCGGCCCCGACTCACCTCCCTCGTCTCCTACGAGTGCGGCCCGTCAACCCGTGTTCCAGTAGCCCCGAAATTTTCTGTTGTAGCCCTTTACCTCCCTGCGTGGAGTGGGCCATTATTCTGAAATTGTAATATTAATCATTTGTTGTGTATCGGGGTTGTCAGATTCGGCCGGGATTTTCATCCCCACGCACTAGTCATGGAGGTACGCGCACGTTCCTTACACTCGCATTTGCTTATCTAGTATGCTGTTATATATGCTGTGTTTGTTAGAATAGGGCCGTATCCAAATTGTAAGTCACTGTGATTGTGAGAGTGAGAGCCGTTCCTTAGCTCCAGTCGAGCACCAAGCTCGGACTGCACCACCCTAGGCGACAGTGGTTCCTTAACCGCTGCGATCCTGCGTTTCCCTCGCATGGACGATCGTTGGGCTAGAGTGAGTTTTTTGTTGAGAGACGTCTCCACTCGGAGAATGCCACGGAGGTCAGCCGCCCGGCTTTCCTTAGCGTGCAAGTGTTGGCCGCACGTCGAGTCAGTCATAGGTCTTAGCCCAGTCGCATCACTCGTCCCGCATCAGTTTGGTATCAGAGCGTGGTTGAGTCTAGGGTAGTCTATCACAGCATGGTTTAAGTCTAGGGTCGTCTTGTCCTAGTTTTGCATGTCATTCCTATATCTGGTATATCAAAAGGTGTTGCCGCAATGATAGGTTACGCCTATCGGGAAGGTAGCATCCTTGCGTGAGAGGATCTTCGGATCTATATCTCCGCCACGTGCTGGATACTGGTTGAGTCTAGGTTCCTCAACTCGTATTAGTTAGTGCATTCCAACCTTTGTGTCGTTGCATGCTCACCCGGCGAGGTACCCAATACCATATCCCCGCGTCTATGGCAAACCCACGGGATACCGCCCCTGGAGACCTACACTCCTTGCATGAGGTAATGATGGCCCTCATGGCCCAGTTGGACCAATCCGAGGCTACCTTTAGGAGCTTCTATGACCTTATTGATGGCCACCTTAGGGCCATGGAGGAACGCATGGAGTCATTCGACAAATTTGTCCAAGATCTGGTCAGGCGGCTGGATAGAATGTCACACGGGGAATCGCTTGGAGCGGCCCAAGGCCCATCAGCACCCGCTCCAACAGCGGCCCAAGGCCAAGTCGCTCCCATGGCCCAGGTCCAGCCCGCTCCCGCGGCCCAGGACCAGCCCACAGATGCTCCTTATTCCACCCCTCACCGGGCCCTCGAACCGTAGCTTCGTGACCTTGGTCTTGAGGACTATGGGTCCGATAATGCTTATGAGGGGTATGGCCGACACCGTCGTGGCTTTCATCAGCCGAGAGATGAGGAGGACGATAGAGTCCTTAGGACCATGCGAGCAGACCCTCCCACTTTTGACGGGTCCTTAGACCCGAAGGTCTATCTTGATTGGGAGGCTGACATGGACCGATACTTCGAGTCGTTTGAGATGACGGACCATCGGAGAGTCAATTTCGCTAAAATGAAGTTGTTTGGGCAAGCACAAACTTATTAGGGAAATGTGGAGAGCTTGCTATTTCAGCGGCAGGAGTCCCAGGTTAAGACTTGGGATGAGATCAAGATCAAGCTTAGGCTCAAGTACCTTCCTACCACGTACCGTCAAAGGCTCATTGATAGGTGGTAGAATCTCAGCCAAGGGAATCGGTCTATGACCGAGTACATCGCTGAGTTTGATGACTACTATTTGCGATGTGGAGTTACGGAAGAGAGCACCATGCCCGTTTCCCGCTTCCGTCATGGTCTGCAGCCTCACTATCAGTATGAGCTTTTTCGCCGTAATGTGACCACCCTGGAGGATGCATATCAGGTCGCTCTCGAGTTGGAGCAGTTTGAGTCGGAGTTCGCTCCCGTCCAGCGATCGGGGACCATCTATCAGCGTGGGTCCGACCCTCGTACCTCGCCCAGTTCTTATAGTCAGTTTCTGGTGGCTTGTCCCCCAGAACCCCCTCGCTAGGACCCTACTACTCTCAGGCCTCGCACTTTCCCTCCAAGGGATCATTCCCCTCGCCAGCAGGTGCCATTCCCCACCCCGTGCCCTAAGGAGCCCATGTTGCTTGCCCGACCCCAGCTCCCACCACCCCCAGCTCGTCGATAAGACATGGGAAAAGGGTCGATAACCGATGGAGCATCCTCAAGCACATGGCCGCGTGACCAGTGCTATAGCTGTGGTTGAGTTGGCCATTTTGCAGCCAAGTGTCCCACCCGGGAATCACTGGCTATTTCGGACACTCTAGCCCGCTACCCCACACAAGAGCTAGTGTCGGTCAATTATGAGCCGAATCCAGAACTCGCGGAGGAGTTCTTTGATGAGCTATTAGAAGAGCATGCTGACATCCCGGGTACTCAAAACCAGGACCATGTGCAATTGGGTGTGATCCTCCCTAACCTCTGAAATCCCATAGGAGGCCAGTAGGTACATAGGTGTCTAGAAGTCCCCAACTTTGGGTTGTGTCATTTGTATGTTTGTATTACTTATGGGTGTCTAGGTTTGTCTATGGTCATGTATGAGTCTGTTTTGCTTTATTTATATAGTTTGTGTGTTGAGTCTAAAAGGCCAGTAACGCACGTTACAAGGAGTTAGCTGATGCACGCCGACACGCCCGTGAGTTCCGAAAGGGAGAGTACGTCATAGTCAGGGTCATACTTGAACGGTTTCCCTCGGGGGCCGTGAAGAAACTCCAGGCCCACGGTGCCAACCCTTACAAGTCATGAAACGAGTGGGTTCAAATGCATACATTATTAAACTACCAGACGACTAGGGTATCAGTTCGACGCTCAATGTTTCAGATCTGGTAGCATATCGGAACCCCGCAGTGATCCCTAGTGAGTTTTTGGACTTTCTCCTCCTGTTGTGAGTGACACACCACCCGAGAGTCCACCTCTTCTAGCCCCATTACAACAACGCAAGCATATAGATTGTATACTGGATGAGTAGGTGACCACCACCAGGAACGGAGCCTACCAACACTTCTTAGTGCGTTGGCAAGGACGCCCCACGACGAACGACGCCTAGATCACATGCGGAGAGCTCAAGCATCGGACCCTTACTCGACGGGGTCAAGTCCCTCCCACCCGGGGAGAATTGGGGTGGACACACACCGCAGTACACACCGGTGGACGAGGACACATTGGAGCCCCTTTAGCTCAAGGAGGACGTGGACGCATCGATCAAGCTTTCACCTTGGTTCCACATTTTTTTAGCCTTGTTTGGGCCCTATTAAGTCCATGTGGACAATTACTATTATAAATGGGCTAGATTAGAGTTAGTGGGCTAGAATAGTATTGGGCTTCAAATTGGGCTTTTTGAATGGGTCAAATGGGCCAAGAGGGATCTAGTGTGAAAGGGATCTAATGTGAATGGGGTTAACCAATGTGAATGAGGTTAACCAATATGAATGGGTTAGCTAATGTGAAAGGGGTCATGGCTAGGTGGCTAGGTGTGAAAGGTTCATAGGCTTAAGTGTGAATGCATGGATGGAAGGTGGCTAGTGGAAGGGGGCGCCCCCCCTTTGCTTGGTCCAAGATGGGAGGCTCTTCCTTCACATTCAAACTTGGCATCTTTTAACCCATCCCCTTGCCTTGGTCGACCAAGCCACCTTGACAATGAAAGGAGGCCTCCCTCCCCTCTCTCCCCCTCTCCCCATGCCATTCTCCAACCCCTCCCCTCTCCCCATGTCTATATAAGCATATGTATAGTGTTCTTGTAAGGCTAATGAAAATTTGAAGTTTTGAATAAAAATTGAGTGTTCTTGAGAGAGTGATTCTTTTGGTGTTCTCCCTTGAGTGTGATGTTCAAGAACTAGTCCTGCAATGGGATCTAGCCGGGGTGCGACTCCCCTTGCCGAGGTGCAACGCCGAGGCTCCGTTATCACTACGTTCGAGTGCTACTTCTGAGTCTGTCCGCCCAGATCTCATCTCCGAATATTGAACCTCTCATAGTCGTCTCCTCTTCAGATCTGAAGCTGGTGATTTTACCAAAGGAAGGTCTACAAGTCAGAAATGATCCGGCGCCAATTTCAGTCAATCGGAGCTTGGGATCGCCAGCAACAATTCCGACGGTGAAGCTACGCATCACCGCTTGTTCCTGCGAGCCAGATCCACTCCTCCCTGATACAAAAATATCCAAGATTTGCCCTCAACCCCTTTGGATCTGAAATCCGGAGAGGTCGTACCTCTCCTTGTCTTCTTCGCAATGTTGCCAACCTCGCATCATTCGGAGATCCGTGCTGATCGTGGCAAATATTTTTGTGGGACTGCGCCGACCACCCTGCGCAGATCCGATCTAGAACTAGAAGCAACTTGCATAAGCTGCTCGTCTCCCTCCTCTCAGATCCGACCAATCCCTTTGGGCTGGATCTTTCTATGGACGTCGCCAACGATTTGCAACAAACGACGATCCATTCTGACATCGAAAACTATTTTTCCCTTAATTATTTGTCTACCTGTGCAGTTCTGTGTGAGCAGAACTAAAGGTCTAGTGCAGTTGCCGTCACGTCCAGATCTGACCAAATCTGATCACACCACTTGGCCGAGGCGTTTTTCATCCAGTCACCGACATTCTCCAACAAACGGCACCTTAATCGGACGTTGGATCTAGCCGTACCGACCTTCCCAACTTTGCTGGGCCGGGTGACCAGCGCGGGCAGAACCACTCGGCTTCCAATCGGCTCACCCGATCGGCATCAACTCGCCTCACTCGTCTCCTACGAATGCGACACGTCAACCCATGTTCCAGCAGTCTCAAAATCTGTTGTTGTAGCCCTTTACCTCCATGCGTGGAGTGGGCCATTATTCTGAAATTGTAATATTAATCATTTGTTGTGCATCGGGGTTGTTGGATTAGGCCGGGATTTTCTTCCCCACGCGCTAGTCGTAGAGGTATGCGCACGTTCCTTACGCTCGCTTTTGCTTATCTAGTATGTTGTTATATATTCTGCATTTGTGAGAATAGGGCAGTATCCAAATTGCAAGTCACCGTGATTCTGAGAGTGAGAGCCGTTCCTTAGCACCAATCGAGCATTGAGCTCGGACTGCACCACCCTAGGTGACAGTGGTTCCTTAACCGCTGCGATCCCGCGTTTCCCTCGCAGGGACGATCGTTGGGCTAGACTGAGTTTTTTGTTGAGAGACGTCTCAACCCGGAGAATGCCACGGAGGTCATCCGCCCGACTTTCCTTAGCGTGCAAGTGTTGGCCGCACGTCGAGTCAGTCGTAGGTCTTAGTCCGGTCGCATCACTCGTCCCGCATCACAATTGGTTTAGGAGAACAACACTCACCTCCTCAGACAAGAGAATTTTCTTAGGGTTTGTTTTGGGCTCTCGTTTCTAGGTACAAAGCTCTTTGAGAAATTTTGTATAGGCAGGCACATGTTGGATTGCATCTACCAGGGGTATGTTGATGTGAACTTGTTTAAATAAGTCCATTAACTTTTTATTTTTCACTTGGGTTTGTTGCTTTCTTTTCTCCTTGCTTATTTCTAGAGCTTGTGGAAAAGGGACTTTGGACTTGTAGTTATCAGGGGATTCTTCAATTTTTTCCTTTCCTTTTTCATTGTTTTCATAGCTTGGGATGGGAATGGGTTCTTCTTCTTCTTCTTGTTCTTGGGCTTGACTGGATGAGGCTTGATTGGATTCATCGGTCTGGTATGGGTCTAGCAAAATTTTACCACTTCTTAAGGCCGAGATAGCCTTAGCATTCTCAAATTGTGGGCCCTTATGATGGTTTGGGCCTTGTGAAAATTGTCCTTGAGGGACAGATGGAAGGGGCTCTTATTGAAAACCTGGAGGATAATTTCTAGGATTGGGCATTGGTTGGCTCGAAAGTTGGCCCGGTTCTCTCCTCACATTGGTTTCTAAAAGTTGGCCAATTTTTGGTCTTCACCTCTACCATTTGGGCTTAGAAAGATTGATTTTGGGCCAGAATGAGCTGCTGCAATTGATTGATTTTGTTATCATTCTGGGCCACTAGCGGAGGTAAAATAGGAGGTTGGTAAACTGGTGGAGGATATGAAGATTGCCCATATGCAGGCTGAACAAATGAGGGTTGGCCATAAGATGGTTGGCCGTAAGTAGGCTGGGAATGATTTGGTAATTGTTATGACAATTGGCCCTTATGGAAAGTTTGATTTTGAAAATGGGCCTGAGGTTGGGACTTTGGTTGGAAATTTTGGGTCTGCTGGGATTTCCAGGAGAAGTTTGGGTGATTTCTCCAGCCCGGATTGTATGTGTTTGAGAATGGGTCATTAGTGAGCTTAGAGAATCCTTGGGCTGCATAGACCTGTTCCTAGATGGAAGGGGGTAATTGAGCCGCCGCAGGACATTCGGCCACCTGATGGGCTGGGCTCTTGTTAGTGTTGGTGTGCTACATGCCAATTTCGGGTCGGGTAGGTCCAATAGTTGTACGATCTTGTTCATTATTAATAAAGTGGTATTTGAGCGTAAATATGCGATTGTGTTACTTTACGTTGTCCCTAGGATATGTGGTTGTAAAGTCAAATCGAGATGGGATCTCGATTATGAGACTGACTTTACATGAATACATTCCTTAAACTGTTCCTGGTTGGAGGGTAATCACTCGGGGACTTTGATTACCTATTAAACCAGTACACATGATGTGTCATTGACCAGTCTCATGGTCATTGGTGCGGGGCACCAACACATATGTGTAGGTGTATGTCCTTGGAGGATGTACACTGAACTGATCCGCTATTGGATCTTCATATGGTTGATTATACCTAATGTCAATTGAAGATCCAACGGTCTCAGTAGCATCGTTGGTCCTTTGACCTGAGACATTGATCGGATCTTACACGAGGACTGGAATGATTTAATTACTTAGCTAAGTGACTTTAACCATAAGTCATGAGTTGCCGAGTCATTAACCACTCCAAGATACGTGTGAAGATCATCAATGGTCAAGAAGGGATCGTTCACTGTCGGGTATATATCAGACAGTTAATGGGTCATGACATTGACGCTCCGTTAAATCCCTGGCCAGGGTCGTGTGAGTTCGTTTAGAACGGACGTCATACACTTTAAGAAGGTCATAGTCAAATGGCACGATCATGGGGTTTGACAGAAACCATACCCTTGATCGTACCAGACTCATAGAAGGAGCGAGGGATTATATCGATGCGGTAACTGTGGACTTATAGGTACGAGACAGGCTGGTTTAAACCCGGCATCCTCTAGGATCACGCGGATTTGCTTGACCCAACGTGATCGAAGGTTCGGAATAAATTAAACTATTATTCGGCTCTCATAGAAGCGAAGAATACGTTTAATTTACTTCTAATTGGGAATTAGAAGTTAATGGGCCTTAAACTAGAGTGACTATGGGCCTAGAGGATCACACACAATGGATTCTTGGGTGACAGATTATTATTATACAAATGTATGTATTATTTCTATTTAATTCCTTTTAGAAAGGAGTGTAAATGGAGCTTAATACATATGTATAATAGTAGAAAAGATATATATACAGTTTCGGTCTTTTGGAGCCCTTTTCAGAAATGCCTAAACTCTATATATAGATCCTTACGTGAGCTCATTCGAGGGTTGTTCTTCCAAAGGCTTAATCAAGTAATTAGCCTAAGGAAGAGGATTCGCTCCTCTCCCCCCTTCCTTCCTCTTGCTCTCTCTCTTTCCAGAAGGTGAAAGGGTCGGGGAAGGTCCGTGTCGGGCGTACCGTCACTGCAGAAGGGTCCGTGTGGATCTACTCTAGAGGCCGTGCAGTTGTGCGGTTCGGTATTCTGCATCGGGCATAGCGGACAGCGTCGTTCCGCGCAAGGTATAAACACGCAACCTGTAATTAGGCGGGTTGGGGTCTTAGAAACACAGATTAGAGCACAGATTAAGCTTTCCATAGCACCGGGATCGGACAAAATGAATTTTTTGTTATCCGCTGCGTTGCCCGATAGTGTTGTGCGAAACCTTACAGTGGTATCAGAGCCAGGTTGGCGCTTTGGTCGGTGTTTTATCGCAGTATAGAACCATATTTATAGGGGAATCTAAAATCTTCAATTATTATTTGAAGAAAGAGATGCTGGGCATTTCTATTCTTCCTGGATGCTGGGCATCTGCAACAAAAATTTTTTGTACCCGCGTGCGCCGCCCTCGCGGCACACCCGGGCACGCGGGGGCGCCCGCGTGGCGGGCGCCGCAACGCGGGCGTGTCGCGTGGCGGGCGCCCGCGTGCGGCGCCGCGTCGCGTGGCGAGCGCGCGGGCCCGCCACACGGGACGCGGGCGCGTCCGCCCACGCGTCCGCGTGGGCGACCGCGCCCGCAGTGGTGTTGACCCCGATTTTTTTTATTTAAAAAAATTGCTTTATTAATTTAGTTATACTTGTATATATATATATATCTCTATATATATGATATATATATAAATGCACAGTAAATTAATGTGATTTTTTCTCAAGAGTTGAATCGTGTTGAATTTACCGATGTAAGATAAATACTATTTACCTTGAGATAAAATGGTAATAATTAAAGTTACTTCAGTAAAATTTAAGTTTTTGAATTTTTAATTATTAAATAATTAGAAAATTCAAAATTTAAATTTTATTAAAGATAAATATAGAAAATTCAAATATTTGAATTTTAATTATTAGATAATTGTTAAATTCAAATTTTGACTTTTAGAAAATTGTTAGTTGAGGATAATTACATTATTTTCAATTTATTTTCAAACAAAATTATTTGATAATTAGTTTGAATTTAAATTTAAATTATTGACATGTTTAAATTTTAAATTTAAATTTGATTATTAGATAATTAAATTTAAATTTAAATTTAATTAATTATCTCAATTACATGTCCCTGTAGAAAATGATAGTTCTTTACGTGCTCTACTTTATTTACCTTGTATTGGCCTGCTTGTCTGTTTAATTTTAGTTAATCATGCTTCGATTTTTAAAATTAAACAAAGATGGCCTATTTTTGTTTGCACGCCCCATTTTTTAAATTCAAAAGTAAGGATTATTTTCAGAAAATAACCCTTGATTGATTTTATTTGAATGGGTTGACAAGTGATCATGGACTTGGATTAATGTAATTAATTGGGATCTGTGAACCTCCTTTCTCTCTCTGTTAAAATTTCAATGTACTTCTATCTTCCTCCATTGTTGTACTCGCCCTGAGGGCTTCTGGAATTTTATTTGATATGTAATTTACATTTTTTCGGCGTGTGTGCTGTGTAAAAGTTGTAATTACTGCGGTGTCGGAGTTTGAAAGCGCGGAGCACACCCGACGAGGACGATCCAGCTGCTTCGGAAGCGGGCCGGATGCCTTAGTTATATTAGGGATTAAGTCCATGATCACTTGCGTTTAATTTTGCATTGGATGCATTTACTTTGTGCAAACTACTAGGTATGGTAAATATATTGGATATATTTAAATTACCATCTAGGGTGAGATCCAGATAAAATTAAATTCCCTCGCGATTAAAATTTTAGATCTGGTAAGCGTGGCTCTAGGAGTCGCCGTGGCCCTCCATCATTATGGAGTGAATGAACGTCTTCATTTCATAGATTTGTTGTTCTTTCCACAAGGTCCAGGAGTTTGGGGGGGCGATTAAACTCTAAGGCTTGGCCTCAATGGGGTGAGGAATTGAACTCGGCCTTGTTGTGCTTTCCACAAGGGTCGGATCATGAACTCATTGCTATGTTGTAATGATGATTAGATCTAACCGAGAATATCCTTTGTTGTACTTTCCACAATGGGATGATTTCTCGGGAGCCGAATATCGGATATTACATTAGATGCAAGTGCCTGTTGACTGCCCTTGAGATGGTGTATGGCTTGTTGTGCTTTCCATAAGGTCGTACATCAGTCTCGTTGGGATTCCGACCCACTAGGTTGATCTTGCTGATCTCCCGTTCTATATACTGAGGGTTATATAATCCGATCGAAAAATAGTGGGACTAACTAAGATAGAAAACCACATCTAAGTTAGAATTTGAACACATGCTAAGTTGTCTTTTATTTCTTATCCAGATTACAATGTCGTCGTCTAACCCCCTCCGCGACATCTTGGATGCAAATAGATTAACTGGACCGAACTACTCGGATTGGCTGCGTAATCTACGCATAGTCCTTACCGCCGAAAATATTGCGTACGTGTTGGACACGGTTCATTCTGAGCCAGCTCCTGATGTCGACGAGGGTGAGTTATTGGATTATGCCAAGTGGTCTGAGGGCTCCTCCCTTACCCAATGTTACATGTTGGCCTCTATGGCTCCCGAGCTGCAGAGGTAATTTGAAAAGACTGATTGTAGAATCATACTTCTCAATCTACGCCAGCTCTTCGGGGAGCAGGGTAGGATTGAGAGATATGATATCTCAAAAAGGCTTTTCAGGACACGGATGTCTGAGGGTTCATTAGTACAGGCCCATGTACTGAAAATGATGGAGTGGATTGAAAGACTCAATGCATTGGGGTTCAAGTTGGATCTTGAACTATGCATTGTTCTTATACTCCAGTCATTGTCCGATTCCTTTTCTTCCTTCATCATGAACTTTGACATGAACAGGATTGAAGCAACTCTTCCAGAGCTGCTCAATATGTTAAAGAGTGCTGAAGGAACCATGCAGAAAGATAAACCATCTCCGTCTGTAATGATTGTTGGCCAGGCCAACAAGAAAAGGAAGGCCACCCAAATATCCACCACAAGTAACAAAGGGAAGGGAAAGAAAAAGGTCACGGGTAAGCAACTTGCCAAAGTTGACAAAGGGAAGGGCAAGAAGAATGAAAAGGAAGACAAATATTGTCGATGCGGGGAAACTGGGTATTGGAAAAGGAATTGCAAGGCAATTCTAAATGAATGTATTTTTATCATAGACCTTAATTTGTCATATATGGAATCCACATCATGGGTATTGGATACTGGATGTGCATCTCATATCTACAATTCTATGCAGGTGCTGGCAAATAGAAGGCGATTGGACAAAAAGGAGATTGAACTGAGGATGGGCAATGGAGCTTTAGTTTCTGCCAAAGCTGTCGGGACTGCACGTCTCAGTTTACCTTCAGGAGTCATTCTAGAGCTGAATGACTGTTATTATGTTCCTAATATTATTAAGAACATTATTTCAATCTCTGGCTTGTATAACATTGGATATACATTGGCTTTTAATAGCACTGGGTGCTCTATAATGAATAATGGCTTGATAATAGCCAATGGTTCATTAGTCAATGGTCTTTATGTATTAGATACATGTTCTAATGTTATGTAAATTTCCAATGCTGATGAAGTGAATTCTGCATATCTATGGCATTGCAGACTTGGTCATGTATGTGAGAAAAGAGTCTCTCACTTACACTCAAATGGGTATTTGAATTCGTTCGAATACATGCCATTTGATACCTGTGAGTCGTGACTCATGGGGAAAATGGCCAAGGCTCCCTTTAGTGGACATGGTGAGAGGGCAGTTGACCTTCTCGAGCTCATACACTCGGATGTGTGTGGACCCATGTCTATAGAGGCAAAAAGGGGTCACCTCTATTTCATTTCTTTTATTGATGACTTCTCAAGATATGACTATGTGTATTTAATGAGACATAAGTCACAAGCCTTTGAGAAGTTTAAGGAATTTAAGAATGAAGTAGAGAAACAGACTAGCAAAAGTATTAAGGCTCTTCGATCGGATCGAGGGGGTGAATACTTGAGCCATGAATTCACTTCTTATCTTAAAGATCATGGAATAGTTTCTCAGTGGACTCCACCGTATACACCACAGCATAATGGTGTATCCGAAAGGAGAAACATGACCTTGTTAGACATGGTCCGATCCATGATGTCTATGTCAGGACTACCCTTGTCTCTCTGGGGCTATGCATTAGACACTGCAGCATATTTATTGAATAGGATCTCAAGTAAATCAGTTCCTTCTATACCATATGAGATATGGAAGGGCAGGAAACCAAATTTTAATCACATTAAAATTTGGGGGTGTTCTACCCATGTAAAGAAGAATGATAGTGATAAGCTTGAGTCGAGAACCGATAAGTGTAGGTTTGTGGGATATCCAAAGGAGACGTTTGGATATTATTTCTATCACCCTTCTGAGCAAAGGGTCTTGGTGGCCAAGAGAGCTGTATTTCTGGAAAGAGAATATCTACTCCAGAAAAAATAGTGGGAGCCAGATAGAATTGGACGAGGTCCAAGAACCACAACCCATAGACACAAACTCATTAGATAAGATTGTATCAGTTGATGCTATTCAAGGTGAAACACAGGCACTGCGGAGATCTGGTAGACTACCGAGAGAACCTGAGAGATATGTTGGACATGTCTCAGAGGGGTCCTCTAAGGTATGTATTGATGAGGATGAAGACCCTGAATCCTACCAAGAGGCGATCCGTAGTGTAGACTCCGAGAAATGGTAAGAGGCAATGGATTCAGAGATCTAGTCCATGTACACCAATAAAGTTTGGAACTTAGTTGATGTACCCGAAGGGAAGGTCTCTATCGGCTGCAAATAGATTTTCAAAAGGAAAATCGGTGCAGATGGACAGGTTGACACATACAAGGCTAGACTAGTGACGAAAGGATATCGTCAAAGGCAAGGTATTGACTATGATGAGACTTTTTCGCCAGTAGCCATGGTTAAGTCAATCAGAATCCTCCTTTCCATTGCTACATATCTGGATTATGAGATCTGGCTAATGGATGTGAAGACAGTTTTTCTTAATGGAAATCTGTCAGAAGATGTGTACATGGTACAGCCTGAAGGATTCACCTCCAAGCTACATCATAATAAGGTATGCAAACTTCAAAGGTCCATTTATGGATTAAAGCAGGCATCTAGAAGCTGGAACTTAAGATTTGACGAGGCTGTCAAATCTTTCAACTTCATTCGGAATGAAGATGAACCCTGTGTTTACAAGAAGGTCAGTGGGAGCTCTGTGACCTTCTTGGTCCTTTATGTTGATGACATCTTACTCATTGGGAATGATGTAGAGATGTTGACATCAACTAAGTCTTGGTTCTCCAAGACCTTCTCCATGAAGGATTTGGGAGAAGCATCCTATGTGCTGAGGTAGAAACCCGATAATTACAAATGAAAAATATATTTTTTTAGTTGCATTATGTAATTAAAATTTTCATGAAATAAGTAAATTGCATTTTTCTATATGAAAAATGCTAGTTTATTGAATAGTTGTTAAAAGCTTTGAACCTTGGATAAATCCTAGGAAGCCCAAATAAGAGTTCATGTAATGGACTGGGAGCGAATGGCCATTTGACAATTTATGATGGGTGGAATAAATAAAATTACAGGATATATTAAAGGATGGAAAGGCCTAATTTCGTACATGTGCTTCATATGAGAAGCATAACATGTGCATAATTGGGAAGGTGGACTTTGACCCTAAGCCACCCTTGGACCGGCCGCTTTCACACCCAAAGATAGGCTGGAAGCTGCGTTTACACTTTTCTTCTAAACACGTACTCAACACGTTGGTGAGATTAGCTGGAAAAAAAAACGTGACGATTTGGGCAAGGGATTGGCTATAAATAGCACCCCTTATGACCCTCAAACCATCCGTGTAGATCAGATATACGCTGCTGTGAAGGTGGTGGCGAATTGAAGGCAGATTTAGAAGATCAAGGGTTCTTCTCATATTTGGGGCTTTTCCATAGAACTGCAAAAGGTAGGTATCTCTCAGGCTATACCCTAATTAATTCATGCCAGCATGATCGTTTCTCTGTCCTCTTTCTATTGATAGCTCATTTGCTAAATTTCATCATGAAATAAGCAAGTTATGAACGTTCGATTGATTTGGGGTGTTCACGATCTTTTTATCCAGAACGTACTGGCTTCTGCAGCACGTTCTTATCCCTTAACAGAAGATAAGATTAATTAAGACGTTGGCTTTGAATTATATAAATAACTAAGACGCTGATTTGTATAAACTAATTAAAGACGCTGGCTAATTATATAAAAGATGAAACGTTGGTTTTATATAAGTTAAGAAGCTGAGACACAAACTAAGTCTAAGACGCAGACTTAAGACGCAAATTGAGATGCTGGGGGTTAAAATGAATACGAGACGCAAATTAAGACGCAAACATAGACAAAAACTAAGACACAGAAACGGTCTTAGATGACCAATTGAGACGCAATGTAAGACGCTAGGTCTGAATGGATATAGAGACGCAATAAAAGACGCTAGACTTTGAAAATGGTTGTGCATTAGACGCTAAGACTCTGGGATGTACAGACTTGGCTTGTGCTTTAGACGCTAAGGCTTTGGATGTATAGACTTGGGGATTGGTTAGACTTTGGAGTAATGTATAGACTTCATCCCTTGTACAGACTTAGTGTACAATGTATAGACTTAATGTTAGCATTAGTGTTGCATTGTATAAACTTCATGCATTGTACAGACTTAGTGTACAATGTATAGACTTAATGTTAGCATTGTATAGACTTAGTGATGCATTGTATAGATTTCATGCCTTGTACAGACTTAGTGTACAATGTATAGACTTAATGTTAGCATTAGTGTTGCATTGTATAGACTTCATGCATTGTACAGACTTAGTGTACAATGTATAGACTTAATGTTAGCATTGTATAGACTTAGTGATGCATTGTATAGACTTCATGCCTTGTACAGACTTAGTGTACAATGTATAGACTTAATGTTAGCATTGTATAGACTTCATGCCTTGTACAGACTTAGTGTACAATGTATAGACTTAATGTTAGCATTGTATAGACTTAGTGATGCATTGTATAGACTTCATGCTTTGTACAGACTTAGTGTACAGTGTATAGACTTAGTGTTGCATTGTATAGACTTAGTGAGCATTGTACAGACTTAGTGTTGCATTGTATAGACTTCGTGCATTGTACAGACTTAAATAGTGCAGTGCACTGACTCAAACAGTGTTTTGCACTGACTTCTATAGTGTTTTGCACAGACTCGTGCAAACATAAAGGACCCATTGCACGGACCCCACAGTATTTTGTACCGACCTTAGGTGCAAGCTTGTAAGAACATACATCGCCCCATCCAATAGTGCACTGACCTTGTAGTGGACTACACCGATGCAGTGATATGAGATTTGTGAGTAACTTTTGTTCTTTTTAAACCACAGCGTCAACGCAGCACTCCACTGCGTCTACGCATTGAACCTCATTTAGCGCATTCACCGCAACCGCCACACATAGTAAAACAGACAGTAGTATATTCTATCATATTAAATTATTTTCAGCATGCTACATCTATTTTTTTATCATGTGATATATTAATGTATGAATAAATATTAATATCTAAACTCATTATTTTAATCCTTGAATATATATGTTTCTTTACTAATGAAGGGTCCTTTACTAAAACTTGATGTCTTTTTGAATTCTAAAATCATTCTAAGGCATTAAAATAAGTCTAATAAAATGACTATCTTAAATTTTTATTCCTACTGATCGTTCATTTTTGAACTCCACGACTTAATGTCGTTAAACATGATGCCTAAATGGTTATCTACTTTTCTTGCAACTTCTGAAATTTTGTCAAATCTATGCTTATTACAAACAGCATATTCTTGAAAATCATTGGCCATATACATTAAAGTGGATGCCTAAACGTACTTGGGATCTTCGGATCCATATGACTCAATGTCTGGCATTAAATGGGGCCCGGTCTGGTCCTGGGGGGAGTGCCCGAAAGTACTTGTGCCCATGGGAGTTGATTGACCAACGGTGTGACATTGCACCGAAGTGCATGATAGATTTACTTGATACGACATTCCACTATTCGTACTTGTTTACTTGTTACTTGAAAATTACATGAATTACTTGACTTGCGTGAAAATGGCCAATTACATGAAATTCTTTACTTGTTCAAAGTCATTACTTGGAAATTCATCTTGATATCATATTATCTCAATTGCTTGGAAATTCCATTCATGTTTATACACTTCCGATACAAGTTAGAAAATTGTTTAAATTGTTAACACTTAAAGATTACCTGGTTCATAGAGATATAAAATCCTACTGAGCTTTTAGCTCACCCTACGTTTTGGTTATTTGTTGCAGGAAATGAAAATGAACAAGGGAATGGACAAGAGTAGGAGAGTGATTTTCTTTTTTACCTAGGTTTATGTAGATCATTAGTGTTTTTACAAGAATGATGTACTTTGGGATTGGAAGTTTGTAATTGCCTTTATAGCTTATGAATTAGTGATGTAAACTTCATTTTGATGGAATAAAAGTATTATTTTCCCTTTCATTTCTGACTTTAGAAATAAAATTGTACATGCTCTGATCGACACGCGTGTTTATGACTCGTCGAGCCCTCGATATTCTACGTCGGGGCGTGATAGTCTTTGTGGTATCAGAGCCTAGGTTACATAAAATCCTAGGTTCATTCTTAAAACATAGTTTTCCCTCAAACATAGGTTCTAGATCAATATCTGGAAATTTGATAGATCTTGAACTTTCCCGGTAAGATTCGGGTAGAAACACGGGTTAAGTTTTAAGAAAAAGGGAATTATCAGGAAACAAATACCAAAACAAAAATAATAAACCTTGGAATTATGGTTTCAGGCTAATTCTCGTAAATGGCCGCCGAGAGAGTTCAATGGCGCGAGATGCAGCGCACGGTTCAAGGCTTAACACAAGCCCTCCAACAGGTTGCTCAAGGAGGAGCAAACCGAGGAGCCGGAGACTTGCATAGAAATTTCCGGAGCATGAACCCTCCCAAGTTCGCTGGATCTACGGATCCGGATGAAGCCGAACACTGGATTAAGGAGATCGAGAGGATATTTCGAGTCATGCAATGCGCTGAAGAGGAAAAGGTCCTACTTGCTACTTTCCAACTGGAAAGGGATGCACGTGCCTGGTGGGAATCGGTCGAAGCTACTTTACCGCACAACCAAATTCTATGGGAAGAGTTCTTGGAACACTTCAATAGCAAATACTTCTCCGATCGAGTACAAGAAAGGAAGGCCGCTGAATTTGCCGCCTTAAAGTAAAGGGGTTTATCAGTTGCAGAATATGAAGCACAATTTTCGAGGTTATCTCGGTACGCTCCACATCTCGTGGGTACTGACAAAATGAAGGCACGGAGATTTCTTAATGGCCTTAAGCCGCAATATATTACTCAACTCGCCCCGATGGATATTCAATCATATTCTGATATGGTACCGAGAGCACAACTCCTAGAAGATGCAACGGAGTTATCGGATCGCATCCGAGGAAGAGAAGCCAAGAGAGTGCAAATTACTGGGTCCAGAAGTTTCAAACCTTCCCTCGGGAAGAAAAGGCCCAATGACGGGCGTAACTTCATAAAGGACGGGCGTAATTTCAACAAAGGTGGACGTAATTTTCAAGGGGACAAGAAGCCGAGGATATTCGACAAGCAAATTGTCCCTATATCAGCAACATCAAAGGAATTATGCAAATACTGTGAGAAGCCCGGACATAAAGCCGAGGAATGTTGGAGAAAGCTCGGTGCATATCTTCGATGCGGGAGCCGGAAGCATAGGATCCCGAATTGCCCTCTTCTCAACGAGCAAGCTCCATCACCGGCAAAACTTCCTATTATTGCCAAGAAGCCAGGAAGACTTCAAGCCCTTATGGGTACGTAACCTACCGAGGAAGGAGGCATCGTGGAAGGTACTCTTTTCATATACGCTAAGCCTGCCTCTGTCTTATTTGACACCGGAGCTACGCATTCATTTATATCTAGAAGATTTGCTGGTCTTTTACCTATGAAGCCTATTCCATTAGATTCTACACTCACTATTACTACCCCTATTGGAACGGGAACGGAGATTAAACACTTCTATCCTGATAGTGAAATTCTAATTAGTGGTTATAACTTACCCGCTGATTTGGTATGCATGGAGATGGAAGGATATGATGTTATTTTGGGTGCCGACTGGCTATCTACACATGGAGCTAGTGTCAATTGCAAGTTGGGTACGGTAACTTTTATGGGTTACCCCGACCTTCTATTTTCTGGCATCAGGCATTCTAGACACATATCCCTCATTTCGGCCCTCAAAGCCGAGAAATTATTAAGGAAGGGTTGTGTCGGTTTCTTAGTTTCTATCACTATGACTGAGCACACAGAACCCATTCTAAAGGACATTCCTATCGTTCGGGATTATTCTGATGTATTTTCGGACGAGTTGCCTGGTATTCCACCCGAGAGAGAAGTGATTTTCTCTATTGATTTAATTCCGGGAGCGGCACCAGTTTCTAAAGCTCCATATCGGATGTCTGTCGTGGAAATGAAAGAATTAAAAGATCAATTATTGGAATTATTGGATAAGGGGTTTATCCGATCAAGTACTTCACCTTGGGGAGCCCCAGTCTTATTTATCAAGAAGAAAGATGGTTCGATGAGACTATGTATTGATTATCGGCAATTGAATCAACTCACCATCAAGAATAAATATCCATTGCTAAGAATTGATGAATTATTCGACCAGATTTCTGGAGCTCAATATTTCTCAAAGATCGATCTTCGATCTGGTTATCATCAATTGAAGATCAAGGAAAGTGATATTCACAAGACGACATTCCGGAGTAGGTATGGACATTACGAGTTTACTGTTATGCCTTTTGGCTTAACAAATGCGCCTACCGCATTTATGCAAATGATGAACAGCGTATTCAGGCCGTACCTCGATCAATTTGTGGTTGTCTTCATTGACGACATTTTGATGTACTCCAAGTCAAAGGATGAACATGAGGAACATCTTAAGAAGGCCCTTCAATTATTAAGAGATCACAAGCTTTATGCCAAATTAAGCAAGTGTGATTTCTGGTTGGAGGAAGTTTCTTTTCTCGGTCACATAATTTCTCGGAACGGTATCGCCGTCGATCCTTCAAAGGTCGAGGCCGTAAAGAACTGGGAAAGACCTACTAGTGTGACGGAAATCCGAAGCTTTTTGGGATTGGCTGGATATTATCGAAGATTTATCAAGGATTTCTCAAAGATCGCAGTATCTTTAACAAGATTGACAAGGAAGGAGAATCCTTTTATCTGGTCCAAGGAATGCGAGAAAAACTTTCAAACTTTAAAGGATTGTCTGACGACTGCTCCTATTCTCACATTACCTACGGAAGGAGGAGGATTTGAAGTATATGCTGATGCATCTGGAATTGGCCTAGGTTGCGTATTAATGCAACATGGCAAGGTCATAGCTTATTCGTCACGGCAATTGAAGAAGCACGAGGAAAATTATCCCGTACATGACCTAGAACTGGCAGCTGTGGTCTTTGCTTTGAAGATCTGGCGACATTACCTCTATGGCGAAGCCTTTACGGTGTATTCTGATCACAAGAGTCTCAAATATTTATTCTCTCAAAAGGAGCTCAATATGAGACAAAGACGGCGGTTGGAATATATAAAGGATTTTGATTTCTCTATACAATATCATCTCGGAAAAGGCAATGCCGTAGCTGATGCACTTAGCAGGAAGCCGATGGCTTTATTATCGAGCATGATGGTTAAAAAATGGCATCTACTTGAAGAAATGGCCAACTTAAACCTCAATATGGAGGAGAAGGAAGACGGAGTCTTTATTGCAAATATTCGACTCCAACCCGAGTTACTCTCGGAAATCAAGGAACGGCAAGTTGATGATTCGTTGATCGTGGAAATTAAAGACAAATTAGATCAACGACCGGATTTCCTTTTAGCTAATGATGGAAGGCTATTATTCAAAGGAAGAACTTGTATACCCGAATGTTCTACTATCAAGGGTAAAATCCTAGAGGAAGCACATCGGTCAAGGTACACTATTCACCCCGGTGCTACAAAAATGTACCAAGACCTCAAGAGAACATTCTGGTGGCCGAATATGAAGAGAGAGGTAGCCGAGTTCGTAAGTCGATGCTTGGTATGTCAACAAGTTAAAGCCGAGCACCTCAAACCGGCTGGTAAACTCAAGCCTCTCGAAATACCAGAATGGAAATGGGATAGTATCGGTATGGACTTCATTGTTGGATTACCGAAGACCCGAAGTGATTTCGATGCTATATGGGTAATTGTGGACCGGTTAACCAAGTCTGCTCACTTCTTACCTATCAAGATTAAATGGACCGTGGATGTTCTAGCCGCCTTATATATCAAGGAGATCGTAAGGCTGCACGGTATTCCAAGCTCTATTATTTCGGACCGAGATCCGAGATTCACCTCTCATTTCTGGAAGGGTTTACAATCAGCTATGGGTACTAGACTAAGGTTTAGTACGGCTTTTCACCCTCAGACGGACGGACAAATCGAGAGGGTGAATCAAATTATTGAAGATATGTTGAGAGCCTGCATGATTGATTTCGGTGGTAGTTGGCATGAACACTTACTGTTGACTGAGTTCGCTTATAACAATAGCTATCAGTCAAGTATTCAAATGGCACCATTCGAAGCTCTTTATGGCCGAAGCTGTAGATCGCCTCTATGCTGAGTGAGGTTGGCGACAAGGGATTGCTGGGTCCCGACATTGTACAAGACACAACCAACAAAATCCAGTTAATACATGAAAGACTAAAGGTCGCCCAATCAAGGCAAAAGAGCTACGCCGACAATCGGAGGAGGGACCTTGATTTCCAAGTGGGGGAGCATGTCTTCTTAAAGATCTCACCCACCCGTGGAATTAGAAGATTCGGCATCAAAGGAAAGCTAAGTCCGAGATTTATCGGCCCTTTCGAGATTCTGGAGAGAATCGGTGAGGTAGCATACAAGCTGGCTTTACCTCCTCAACTGGCCGGTGTACACGACGTATTCCATGTATCCATGCTAAGGAAATACGTCTATGATCCTTCACATGTGATCCAATTTGAAGAATTGACACTCCAAAAGGACTTATCTTATGAAGAAAGACCGGTCAAGATACTGGATCGGAAATTACACCAACTGAGAAATCGGGCTATACCAATGGTGAAAGTCCAATGGAGCAAGCGTGGATTCGAGGAAGCAACCTGGGAATTGGAAGAATCCATCAAGAAGAAATACCTGGATCTCATCTGAGGTTAGAAATTCGACCTTCCTACTCGAATCTTGAATTTTAAGAAAATAGAATGTGAATTTGGAGGACCAAATTCTTTTAAGTGGGGGAGGATGTAGAAACCGATAATTACAAATGAAAAATATATTTTTTTAGTTGCATTATGTAATTAAAATTTTCATGAAATAAGTAAATTACATTTTTCTATATGAAAAACGCTAGTTTATTGAATAGTTGTTAAAAGCTTTGAACCTTGGATAAATCCTAGGAAGCCCAAATAAGAGTTCATGTAATGGACTGGGAGCGAATGGCCATTTGACAATTTATGATGGGTGGAATAAATAAAATTACAGGATATATTAAAGGATGGAAAGGCCTAATTTCGTACATGTGCTTCATATGAGAAGCGTAACATGTGCATAATTGGGAAGTGGACTTTGACCCTAAGCCACCCTTGGACCGGCCGCTTTCACACCCAAAGATAGGCTGGAAGCTGCGTTTACAATTTTCTTCTAAACACGTACTCAACGCGTTGGTGAGATTAGCTGAAAAAAAAAACCTGACGATTTGGGCAAGGGATTGGCTATAAATAGCACCCCTTATGACCCTCAAACCATCCGTGTAGATCAGATATACGCTGCTGTGAAGGTGGTGGCGAATTGAAGGCAGATTTAGAAGATCAAGGGTTCTTCTCATATTTGGGGCTTTTCCATAGAACTGTAAAAGGTAGGTATCTCTCAGGCTATACTCTAATTAATTCATGCCAGCATGATCATTTCTCTGTCCTCTTTCTATTGATAGCTCATTTGCTAAATATCATGAAATAAGCAAGTTATGAACGTTCGATTGATTTGGGGTGTTCACGATCTTTTTATCCAGAACGTACTGGCTTCTGCAGCACGTTCTTATCCCTTAACAGAAGATAAGATTAATTAAGACGTTGGCTTTGAATTATATAAATAACTAAGATGCTGATTTGTATAAACTAATTAAAGACGCTGGCTAATTATATAAAAGATAAAACGTTGGTTTTATACAAGTTAAGAAGCTGAGACACAAACTAAGTCTAAGACACAGACTTAAGATGCAAATTGAGATGCTGGGGGTTAAAATGAATACGAGATGCATATTAAGACGCAAACATAGATACAAACTAAGACGCAGAAACGGTCTTAGATGACCAATTGAGACGCAATGTAAGACGATGGGTCTGAATGGATATAGAGACGCAATAAAAGACGCTAGACTTTGAAAATGGTTGTGCATTAGACGCTAAGACTCTGGGATGTACAGACTTGGCTTGTGCTTTAGACGCTAAGGCTTTGGATGTATAGACTTGGGGATTGGTTAGACTTTGGAGTAATGTATAGACTTCATCCCTTGTACAGACTTAGTGTACAATGTATAGACTTAATGTTAGCATTAGTGTTGCATTGTATAAACTTCATGCATTGTACAGACTTAGTGTACAATGTATAGACTTAATGTTAGCATTGTATAGACTTAGTGATGCATTGTATAGATTTCATGCCTTGTACAGACTTAGTGTACAATGTATAGACTTAATGTTAGCATTAGTGTTGCATTGTATAGACTTCATGCATTGTACAGACTTAGTGTACAATGTATAGACTTAATGTTAGCATTGTATAGACTTAGTGATGCATTGTATAGACTTCATACCTTGTACAGACTTAGTGTACAATGTATAGACTTAATGTTAGCATTGTATAGACTTCATGTCTTGTACAGACTTAGTGTACAATGTATAGACTTAATGTTAGCATTGTATAGACTTAGTGATGCATTGTATAGACTTCATGCCTTGTACAGACTTAGTGTACATTGTATAGACTTAGTGTTGCATTGTATAGACTTAGTGTTGCATTGTATAGACTTAATGTTAGCATTGTATAGACTTAGTGAGCATTGTACAGACTTAGTGTTGCATTGTATAGACTTCGTGCATTGTACAGACTTAAATAGTGCAGTGCACTGACTCAAACAGTGTTTTGCACTGACTTTTATAGTGTTTTGCACAGACTCGTGCAAACATAAAGGACCCATTGCACGGACCCCACAGTATTTTGTACCGACCTTAGGTGCAAGCTTGTAAGAACATACATCGCCCCATCCAGTAGTGCACTGACCTTGTAGTGGACTACACCGATGCAGTGATATGAGATTTGTGAGCAACTTTTGTTCTTTTTAAACCACAGCGTCAATGCAGCACTCCACTGCGTCAACGCATTGAACCTCATTTAGCGCATTCAGCGCAACCGCCACACGCAGTAAAACAGACAGTAGTATATTCTATCATATTAAATTATTTTCAGCATGCTACATCTATTTTTTTATCATGTGATATATTAATGTATAATAAATATTAATATCTAAACTCATTATTTTAATCCTTGAATATATACGTTTCTTTACTAATGAAGGGTCCTTTACTAAAACTTGATGTCTTTTTGAATTCTAAAATCATTCTAAGGCATCAAAATAAGTCTAATAAAATGACTATCTTAAATTTTTCTTCCTACTGATCGTTCATTTTTGAACTCCACGACTTAATGTCGTTAAACATGATGCCTAAATGGTTATCTACTTTTCTTGCAACTTCTGAAATTTTGTCAAATCTGTGCTTATTACAAACAGCATATTCTTGAAAATCATTGGCCATATACATTAAAGTGGATGTCTAAACGTACTTGGGATCTTCGGATCCATATGACTCAATGTCTGGCATTAAATGGGGCCCGGTCTGGTCCTGGGGGGAGTGCCCGAAAGTACTTGTGCCCATGGGAGTTGATTGACCAACGGTGTGGCATTGCACCGAAGTGCATGATAGATTTACTTGATACGGCATTCCACTATTCGTACTTGTTACTTGTTACTTGAAAATTACATGAATTACTTGACTTGCGTGAAAATGGCCAATTACATGAAATTCTTTACTTGTTCAAAGTCATTACTTGAAATTCATCTTGATATCATATTATCTCAATTGCTTGGAAATTCATTCATGTTTATACACTTCCCGATACAAGTTAGAAAATTGTTTAAATTGTTAACACTTAAAGATTGCCTGGTTCATAGAGATATAAAATCCTACTGAGCTTTTAGCTCACCCTACGTTTTGGTTAATTGTTGCAGGAAATAAAATGAACAAGGGAATGGACAAGAGTGAGAGAGTGATTTTCCTTTTTACCTAGGTTTATGTAGATCATTAGTGTTTTTACAAGAATGATGTACTTTGGGATTGGAAGTTTGTAATTACCTTTATGGCTTATGAATTAGTGATGTAAACTTCATTTTGATGGAATAAAAGTATTATTTTCCCATTCATTTCTGACTTTAGAAATAAAATTATACATGCTCTGATCGACATGCGTGTTTATGACTCGTCGCGCCCTCGATATTCCGCGTTGGGGCGTGACAGCTGGGCATAAAGATCTATCGAGATAGATCTAAAAGGATGCAAGGATTATCCCAATCCATGTACATAGACACTATCCTCAAAATGTTTAGGATGTAAAATTCCAAGAGAGGTCTCATTCCCATGAGACATGGAATTTACCTATCTAAGAGGATGAGTCCTAAAACTTCTGAGGAGGTGGCACACATGAATAAGGTACCCTATGCTTCGGCGATAGGGTCAATCATGTATGCAATGCTATATACACGGCCTGATGTTGCCAATGCTTTAAGCATTGTCAGTAGATATCAGGCAAATCCAGGCGAAGAGCACTGGAAGGCAGTAAAGGGTATCCTTAAATACCTACAAAGGGCTAAGGATCTTTTTCTACTTTATGGAGGAGAGGACCTACAGCTTAGAGCTTACACAGATTCTAGTTTCCAGTCAGATCCAGATGACTACAAATCCATGTCTGGATTTGTATTCATGTTGAATGGAGGGGCAGTCAGTTGGAGAAGCTCCAAGCAAGATACGACTGCATATTTGACGACGGAGGCGAATATATTGCTGCAGCTGAAGCTGCTAAAGAAGCCGTCTGGATGAAGAAATTCATCTTGGAACTTGGCGTAGTTCTCGAGATATCAGCTCCCATCCCATTATTTTATGATAATAATGGGGCCATCGCCCAGGCGAAGGAACCGAGATCTCACCAAAGGTCGAAGCCTATTCTCAGGCGCTTTCACCTTATTCGGGAGATTGTTGATCGTGGAGATGTGACGGTAGAGCGTGTACCGTCAGAAGATAACATATCAAATCCACTGACTAAGCCTTTGACACAGACTGTATTTGAGAGTCATCGGGATAAGATGGGCCTCAAAGTTGTGGGCAATTGGCTGTAGTTCAAGTGGGAGATTGTTAGTGTTGGTGTGCTACAGGCCAATTTCGGGTCGGGTAGGCTCAATAGTTGTACGATCTTGTTCATTATTAATAAAGTGGTATTTGAGCGTAAATATGTGATTGTGTTACTTTACGTTGTCCTAGGATATGTGGTTGTAAAGTCAAATCGAGATGGGATCTCGATTATGAGACTGACTTTACATGAACACATACCTTAAACTGTTCCTGGTTGGAGGGTAATCACTCGGGGACTTTGATTACCTATTAAACCAGTACACATGATGTGTCACTGACCAGTCTCATGGTCATTGGTGCGGGGCACCAACACATATGTGTAGGTGTATGTCCTTGTAGGATGTACACTGAACTGATCCGCTATTAGATCTTCAGATGGTTGATTATACCTAATGTCAACTGAAGATCCAACGGTCTCAGTAGCATCGTTGGTCCTTTGACCTGAGACATTGATCGGATCTTACACGAGGACTGGAATGGTTTAATTACTTAGCTAAGTGACTTTAACCATAAGTCATGAGTTGCCGAGTCATTAACCACTCCAGGATACGTGTGAAGATCATCAATGGTCAAGAAGGGATCGCTCATTGTTGGGTATATATCAGACAGTTAATAGGTCATGACATTGACGCTCCGTTAAATCCCTGGCCAGGGTCGTGTGAGTTTGTTTAGAACGGACGTCATACACTTTAAGGAGGTCATAGTCAAATGGCACGATCATGGGATTTGACAAAAACCATATCCTCGATCGTACCAGACTCATAGAAGGAGCGAGGGATTATATCGATGCGGTAACTATGGACTTACAGGTACCCGATAGGCTGGTTTAAACCCGACGTCCTCTAGGATCACACGGATTTGCTTGACCCAACGTGATCGAAGGTTCGGAATAAATTAAACTATTATTCGGCTCTAGTAGAAGCGAAGAATACGTTTAATTTACTTCTAATTGGGAATTAGAAGTTAATGGGCCTTAAACTAGAGTGACTATGGGCCTAGAGGATCACACACAATGGATTCTTGGGTGACGGATTATTATTATACAAATGTATGTATTATTTCTATTTAATTCCTTTTAGAAAGGAGTGTAAATGGAGCTTAATACATATGTATAATAGTAGAAAGGATATATATACAGTTTTGGTCTTTTGGAGCCCTTTTCAGAAATGCCTAAACTCTATATATAGATCTTTACGTGAGCTCATTCGAGGGTTGTTCTTCCAAAGGCTTAATCAAGCAATTAGCCTAAGGAAGAGGATTAGCTCCTCTCCCCCCTTCCTTCCTCTTGCTCTCTCTCTTTCCAGAAGGTGAAAAGGTTGGGGAAGGTCCGTGTCGGGGGTACCGTCACTGCAGAAGGGTCCGTGTGGATCTACTCTAGAGGCCGTGCAGTTGTGTGGCTCGGTATTCTACATCGGGCATAGCGGACAGTGTCGTTCCGCGCAAGGTATAAACACGCAACCTGTAATTAGGCGGGTTGGGGTCTTAGAAACATCGATTAGAGCACAGATTAAGCTTTCCATAGTACCGGGATCGGGCAAAATGAATTTTTTGTTATCCGCTGCGTTGCCCGATAGTGTTGTGCGAAACCTTACAGCTCTCACATAGCACACATGCTTCCTGGACCTGACCTTGGCGAGAGTGGAAAGATGGTTGTGATTGGGCATTGAAAGTTTATTTGTTCAACTTAATGAGTTCGCCAACTTGCTGGGTTAACATGTCAACTTTTTCTAGTTTTTGAGCCAGGGCATTCACATCTAACCTAGGCTCGAACTCTCCCTTGTCTTTCACCTCATACATCCCAGCTTTTCTAGATGGCCCTACTGACCTTTCATATGAGGAAAGAGAAGCATGATTGATTGAATTTTCACTCATAAGCTTCTTCCTCACTTTTGCTCATAAAGACACCTCCACAAGAAGCATCTACCATTTGCCTATAGGGTTCATCTTTCATAGAAGGCTTGCACAATTTGCCACTTTGATAGCCCATGATGTGGGCATTTTCTCAACAACTCCTTCATTCTCTCCCAAGACTCGTGGATTAATTCCCCGGGGGTTTGAGCAAAACTCATGATGACTCTCCTCATGGTATTGGTCCGACCTATAGAATAGAATTATTTTAAAAATTCTTTTTGCATTTCTTCCCATGATCGAATGGGTCTTCTTAAGGTCCCTAACCAATATTTGGGTTTATCTTTCAAAGAGAAGGGGAAAAGAGTCAATCTTAGGGCATCATCAGTGAAATTCTAAATTTTCACAGTGGAGCATATCTCTAGAAACTCATCTAGGTGCTTATACGGGTCTTCATTTTTAAGCCCATGGAATGAATGGAGCATTTGGATAGTGCTAGATTTTATCTCATATTGAACTACTGGCACTTCCGGAAGATGAATGCATATGGAAGGTTGGTAACTAGAAGGAATAAAGTATTCCTTCATCTGCTTGGGCAATTCACCTTGATTGGCCATGTGTGGGATTTGATTGTGGGCTTGGTTGTGGGCTTGGTTGTGGATCACTCTCTTAATTTTTTGGATGGGCTCAACTAAATGTGGATGTTGGGATCTTCTACCGTGCATGAACCCTAAGAATTATTATTATTATTATTATCTCTTTTTTCTTATTTTGTTTTCTTATTTTTTTCTTATTTTCTTATTTTCTTATTTTATTTATTTTTAATTTTTGCAAACACTTGTTCAAACAAATTAACCTATATGACCTAGGGCTCCTTGGACTTATAAGCACAAATAGTGAAAATTCCCCAAAGTTCAATTGAAATTCTGCACACATCGATCTTTAAGCTGGTCAAGTAAGATGTAGAATCGTGGGAGGGTCCCCTTGCTTTCGCAAGCTCCTAATTAACGAACCACGAATCCACTTAGGCGTAGCCTTTTAACCTCTTACCTAGACACCAACCTTTAGATAGTGGTGCAAACTCAATCTCCCTTAGGTTCCAACCACTAAGTGGGCTCAATGCTAACTTTCTCACAAATCAACTTAAGTCCAGCGCAAGTCCACTATCAAATATGTCCATCAGCCATGTAAGAGGTGGGGATGTGAGAGGCTCCCCCTACTCTCTTAGGGACCTAATTAAATAACCACAAGCCCGCTTAAGGCATTTGCCATTGGACCTCTTGCCTAGACATCGGTTTCTAAATTGATAATGGGCCTAAGTGGACCCAAATCTCAATGTGAACCCTAGGGTCAATATCAACTGAATTTTATTGGGCTTAGGAAATGTAAGATGCAGGGATTGTGGTTTGTGGGCCAAGGAAGGGTGATAAAATTTCCACCTTATGTGATTATGAGTTTTGCCCTTAAAGACCTTTTAGAATGGAATATACACCACAAATTTAAATAAGGGGTTCTATGCAAATATGCAGGAGCATATGATTAAGGAAAAGTTTGGAAGAACTCACCTTGCCCCTGCAATCTTCAATAATGTAATTAACAAAAATTAAACAACAAGAAGAACTCTATCCTAAATGATGGATGACCTAAGACATGAAAGTGTGGGTTCTATTCTTGCAATGAAGGTTTTTATTGAAGTTCAAGTGATTTTTTTAATGAACCTATCTAACCACAAGATATGAAAAGTGGAGAAATGGAATTAAAATGGAGAAAGGGAAACTTTGGATACTTACTTGAAGTGTGTCCCTCGTTCTTTTCTTTTGAATTAAATGACCCAATCAAAAGACTAAGGAAAGGAAGGAGAACTTACCTCTGAATGTTTTTTTTTGAATTTTTTTCAGACTTTCTTTCTTTAGAACAGGTCATTTGCTTACATATTTCTAATTTCTGCAACAGATATTTTCTCAGGATTTTCTACTTTCTGTCTTCTGCACCTACGCTTCAGCT
The DNA here is from genome assembly GCA_022559845.1 of Amorphophallus konjac. Lineage (NCBI taxonomy): Eukaryota > Viridiplantae > Streptophyta > Magnoliopsida > Alismatales > Araceae > Amorphophallus > Amorphophallus konjac. The sequence continues at coordinate 325,544,022 of CM040124.1, read as the reverse complement.
TTCTGCAATAGATTTTCTGACAGTTTTTTTTCTGAATTTTCAGATCTGATTTTTCTCCCTTTTTTTCTGCAAAAATAAGAAAAGAGAACTTTATTAGTACACTATAAACACAAGAAAAATAAAGTTATTAAATAAAAATCATCATTCTTCCCCGGCAATGGTGCCAAAGATTGATAACGTGAAAGTTTGTCATTTAAAAACACGCTTACCAATCTTAAAAATGTTAACTTGCACTTAGATGAAAAGACGTAATATAGCGGTGATAAGGGTTGAATCCATAGGAAAGAAGTGATTTTTTTGAAGCTTAAGAACCTTAGATCTCTTTAGAGAAGGCTTCTGATTTTTCTTTGCTTAAAGAAAATGATGAAACGATAAACTATCCTAACAATTAATTAAGAACACCTATGACTGTGCGCCTACACTATAAAAATGATTGCATAAAATGCAAAAGAAGAACTAGAAGTAGGAGATAGAGAGGGGAAATGAGGCAAGATTTAAACCAAATGGACCATTTCTTCTATTAACTCAAAGGCAAAGTACATCAAATGCAAGATAAGATTACACTAAGAACGCGACAAGATTACAATGAAATAAATTGACACAAAAATAATAAAAACATATAAAGCCTGGATTTTGGAGATGGTGGTAGCAATGGTGATGACGATGCCATCCTCTCTTGGCCTTGGATCCGAACCACCTCGCGGATGATGTCGTCTATGCCGGGATGAAGTCACTTTCACCTTTGGAGCCGCCTTTGGAGGATGTTAAGTAGAGGGAGGAGAGAGATCTAGGGGAGAAGGAGAGAGGGATATAGAGATGTAAATAAGAGATAGAGGTGAGGCTATGGTGATCTATATGTGAGGGAGATAGAGATGGCTAGAAAAGAGAAGTAGAAGGAGAGAGAGATGGTGATCTAGGGTGCACTAGGGTGTTGAGAAAAGAAGAAGATGATGAAAGAGGAAGGCTAAGGGTGCACTAGGGTGTGAGAGGGAGAGATGGGGGCGACCTAGGAAGAGGAGGAGAGTGCTAGGGGCACAAGAGAGAGAGAGAGAAATGCAAAATGATTAAGAAAATTCTCTAGCAAGCCAAAAAAATAAAAAAAATACCATTTTCTCTCCACGAAATGGGGTATTTATACATAAAATGGGGTCAATGGAAGGTGGAGATTGCATCAGATGAAGATGGAGGGCTGAGATTTAGGGAGAATGAGATGAAGGATGGAGAGAGAGAGGAGGTGGGCGCCCCCTTCCCTAGGGTTTTGGGCGTCCCCTCCAAGGTTTCCTATGCGGGTGGGATTCTCCCCCCATTCTCCACCTTGATTTTCTCCTCATTATCCTCCTTGATTCTCTCCATTTAAATATTTAAACTATCATTTCCCTCCCACAAAAAATAGGCGATGGCTGCAATTTTGACTTGGTCAACATAAAGGGGGCACCCCTAGGGTTTCTTCTCCTGGTCTTCGGACTCTTTTGCCCCTAGCTTGTCCTATAATTCCTTCCGTGTCTTGCACACACATAATTACATTGTAGTCCATAATAAATTGTTAAATGGCACATGTAAATTGAAAAGTACTTTTAATTATGCAATAAGAATGAATGCCAATGCCCCTCAAGCTCACATTTTTGAGTGACACATCAAATTATTTTAATTTTCATGCAAAGTCTAAATTTTGTGTGAGGTTGAGATTGGCTATGAAATATGCATAATTTCTCCTTGAAAGTGCTTAAAATAGTGTGTGTGGTGTGAATAGTCAAGTAAATATGGACACTTATCAGCCACCCACGAGCCAGAAGGCTCATAAGGGTTATTTAGGTGTATGGAGGTACATTAAAATTTAAAATAATATAAAAAATAACTACATAATTAAATATTTTAAATAATAAGAAATAAATTACATTTTCAATTAATAAACTAACTGTAGAGTCCAGTCCAACAATGTACAGTCTACAGGGAAAAAATGTACTCAAGTGCTGGGTATGCCGCCGGGTCGGGCGAGCTGGCAATGACGAACGTCAGTGCTGCACCTCTGAACCTTAAGAAGGAACCGCAACACCTGAAAAGAAAGGGGTGAGCCTCATCTCATTAGCTCAATAGGGGTTCCGTGGATCCCCACCACAAAACAACGGCGGCAAACAGCAGCGATAACAACTATAACAATAATAGCAGTAACATTAGCAAGTGTAACAACAACAACAACAAAATGAGGCGGTAAATCCATATCTCTCTAAGCTACTCCTAACAGCATGAAAAGGAAACCCCGATCTCATAGTCGGGACAGCTGTGGACGCACATATTATTTTTTATTTATTCATTTTATCGTGCATAGGCATGCCAATCACTAGGAGATGGTTTATTCGTGCTCCAAAGGTCAAGGTGACCTAGAGCCGTGTGTAGTGCCCCAGAATTTACATAAATTATTTTTAAAAGTATAAAATGATTTTATAGAATTTATAAAGGCCTAAATAAATTTATAAATGAATCAGTAGAATTATAAGTCATTAACATAGCCTATCTAATTATTATCCAAAAGGTTTAAAGACCAGGCCCATTTAGTTTGGCCCATGTTCTAGAAGGTTATTAAGCATATTCTCATATTTTTAAGGATAAACACCACTTAATAAGATAATTTAGTGGATAATGGATAAAAGAGTTTTATTAAATTTAAAATTTTAAATACGATGACTGTAACGGTCTATCGTAAGACCGCCACAGCCATGTAACGCGGCAAGGTTCGACCGTCACAGCCTGCGAATTCCGTGAGTGGAAGAACTTGCAAAAAGATTGGAACTTGATGTTCCTATCCATAAGAGACCTAATTGCAACAATGTATAAAGACCCTAAGGACTCTTAGAAATCAAGTTTTAGCAGATTAAGGACTCTAGAATCGATCTAATCCTCAAACCCTAGCTAGAACCCTATAAATAGGACCTAGTTCTGAACTGCGCGACCCCTACTTTTGCTCGCGTCGAATCAAGGTAAGGAGTCATAATCTCTGGTAAGTTCTTTAGAATAATTTGTTTACAATACTATAGACTAACTCCTCTCAAAATTTCACATCTTTAGGTCAAGAGGTCGTGGAGTTAGAGCCCAAGAAAGTTGCTGGAAAGTCACAGGAAGAAGGGAACTAGGGTTCGGTTTTCAAGCCCAAATTGGAAGTTTAAAGCCTAGACAAGAGGTAGGTTGTCTCATGAACGGTAAAAACAGCTTGATAGGACTAAAAGCCCTCTGGTTTGATTGAATTTCATGCATAGTAGAGCATCAATTTTATGTTTTACTAGTTCTATGCATTACATGCATCTCTTAGCCCTAAATTGAGAACTTAAAACATGTTATTCATCTATTCATGGTCACCTATGCATGTAGATAGCCCATCCTTCTTTATCATGCCTAGAAACTCATGGTGTTTTGATTATAGACATGATGTGAGTTAATCTGTTGTGTTTCATATTACTTTCTGTTAGCAGACACTCTGACGCGTCACAGTAGGACCGTCACATTCATGTAACGGCCTTACTATGAGTCGTCACAGTCTCTGTGGTATATGAGTTACTCTGTTAACTCTGACGCACCAATACAGACGCGTTACATAAGTGTAACGGCTGTTCTCTGACCGTCACAATCACTGTGACACCCCACTTCTAGACCGTCAGAGGCGTATGTTCTGTCAACCCTAGACAGAATATGATTTGTCAATATTACTTATTATTAAGCCTAGTTACCTAAGTTTTAAACCTAATTACGTGACTTCGAGATTATTTAAGCGTTCATGATAGGAAATGCATGTTTTGATATCTCACTATTACTTTGAGTTATATTAATTTCATGAACCCAAAACTCTATAGTTTTGTAATTTGAAACATGATTTTGAATGATGTATCAATAGAGTTTTTATCATGGTTTCGCATCGATATATGTCTATATATATATTCTTTTCCTATCTATAGAGTCGTTTCTATAAGTACATGGCACATACTCCGGTGTGTTGACCATTAGTTCACTTTTGCATTATAGGAACACAATCTTGGACATGAGGACCTCTCTATTAGATATTCCTTCCAATATATTAGAAAATCTTGTTTCAAGGCCTCCGTAATTCTCTGCGAGCCTGGGATTCCCACTAGGACGCCGAGTTGGTTGTATCATTAAAGCCCAATAACTAGAATACATTATCGTTGTTTTCTGGATCTAGTAATGTAACGGCCTTACATTGGACCGTCAGAAGCACGTAACGGCCCATTGCACGACCGTCACCTTCCTCTGAGTCTATTTTTGTCTTTCTGGACTCGGATCACTGTAACGGCCCGCTACTGGCGCGTTACAGTATGTAACAGCCCAGTAGATGACCGTCACACAGCTTGTATATGTTAACCCCAGGTTTGACCAAAGGGTTGATTTTCTAAGGTTCTAGATGAGCTAATGATAATCTAGAACTTATCATGTTGATCAAGGAATGTAATATAATGAATGAAAAATAAAGAATGTACTGATATGCTGCCGATTTATTTTCATAAGCATAGCATAGTCTAAGTCATTCTTGATCTCATATATTCGAATTGAAGCGTTCATTCATTAATTTTCATTATTTGGAATTGCTATCTTTTTGACCATACTTTACTGTTATATTGCGTGGAAGTAGTTTAATTTATACCTGAAGATGCGATCGAGCACTGATTGTGTTCAAGGGCTCTATGCTAGTCCCCTCGGCTGATTGCCGGAAACATACTATTTTATAAACCATGGGATATGATGCTACTGGCGTCGCATTACGCTGGGAGTACTATTTCTATAAATAAGTGAAGATCCACGACACGACATGACATTCTTGTACATGACTTTCTTGCTTGATACTCCACAGAAATTCACGAACTATGTACTCAAAAGAGACTAGTGTGATGAATATGTGGCTTGCTCGTTACATGCTTGCTCGTGAAAGGCCAAATATCATGTTCATGTTACATCCTTACTAGTTCATTCTTGATCATTCTATCTTACGTGATTATCTTGTTACTTTGGTTTAATCGCATGATTGATTCGCATTCGCATGATTTTACCTTATTCTTTAGAGCTAAATTATTAATTACTTTCATAGTGCCTTCATGTTGATGCAAAGATACCTACTGGGCAAGTGTGCTCATTACCTATTTCCAATGTTTTTCAGGAGATGGAAGTAGTTCAGATTCAGATTCGGGCTATACTAGTTGCGGGTCCGGAAGTGAGTGAAAGTCTTGTAAAGCTACGAGCGAAGACTTAGGAAGTCTATAATATCTAGATTGAGTCAATGTAATTTTCCTATTTCTTGAGTGTAGTAGAATGAAAGATGATGAAAAGTGGTTGTATTTTGAATATTGATCATTTATGAAATAAAGTTAGATTTTGTTTCAATTCAGTGCAATTACATTTATGTGTGTGATTGTCTCGCGCTCTGGTCGTTCTTGCTTGCAAGAGGCTTACCATGCCGGCCGTTCGCGCTCCCCGAGCGAGTCTTTCGCTGTAATAAAGGCTCGGGGCGTGACACCGTGGGTGCGCACGTTGTCTGACAAATTAGACAATAGTGGGTAGCATGTCGTGACTGGAAACCACTGTGCCACGAAGGTCACGACGTTAATTACATCTCCTCAAAGGGGAGAAAATCCTTAATTAGTCGTCAGAAAGAAGGGCCCTATAGCCTAAAATTTGCATTAATAATAATAAAAAAGAGAGGTAGATAATTCAAAAATGTAGCGAGATGTTCTGTGCCAGGGCAAGGACATTTAAGCCGCTTCATTTGTTCAACGCTTTTTCTATATCGGAAAGTATTCCGAGTCAAAAGCACGACGAAGACATGAATGATGTTTGGGAAAATGTCTGTCGAGAATGCGGCAAGTTTGATGTTTAGTGATAACTGGAGCGGGATGAATCCCAGTGAAAATTGATCGGACTCAAAGAGTTGTTGGTCCAAGGTAAAGTCAAGCCATGGCCATGGTGGGGCGGTCCCCGAGGTCCAAGCCTGGCTTGCGAGGGCATCATCTCTATTCCCTTCACCCAAGGTCTAGGGGGTTAAGGGGCCCCGAATCAGACGTCATTGGCTCCTTAGTTATTATCCTTTTATTGTTATTATTACTATTATTATTATTATTATTATTATTATTATTATTTATGTGTTTGCCTTACAATTATTGGTTTTGGTGTGTAAGGCACTTATATGGCAGAAATAGGCAGCTTAGACTCGAATCAGTTGACCTGGCAATGTAGTGTGTCGACCTGGGCTGGGAGTATGTCGACCTAGGCTGGAATGCGAGTTGACTCAGGCAAAGGGGTGTGAGTTGACGTGGCAAAGGTGTGAGTCGACCAAGGTCAGAAAGTCAGTCGATTGGAGAGGGGACAAACCAGTAGACTGAAGAGGAAACAAACTAGTCGACTAAAGTGGTAAATTCAGTCGACCTGGGCCAGAATGAGTCAACCTGGATGAGAAAGTGGGCCGACCTAAACCATGGAGTGAATCGACCTGGGTCAGAAGTGAGTCGACCCAGGCCGGGAAGTGAGTCGACCTGAACCTCTTTCTACTCTCCCCTTTTTTATTTGATGCTCACCGATATGGCTTTAATTTGATGGATTAGAGATCATTAGATTCTCATCCCCTCCTCCTATTTCATAAATTTCATCCCCCCCTTTTTAGCCAGATATATAATTTTTGTTATTGCTGTTTTATTACTCTCGAACATCTAGGTTATTGGGAGAGAGGCCAGGAAGTTCAGGAAGTGAAATTGACCAGTCGTGGACCAGGTAGGTCGACCTGAAACACGAACAGGTCCACCCACCCCATGGGTGCATCGGCCTGAGACACGGACAGGTCGACCTACCCCCGTGGGTGTGTTGACCTGAAACACGGATAGTCGACCTGAAACGCGGACAGGTCGACCTACCCCTTACTCTTTTTTTAAAAAAAAAAAAACTTTATTTCCTCTTCTTTTCTTCTTTTTTTACCACATTTATTATTTCTTCATTTTTATATTATGCATTTACACATGTGTTTATTATTATCATTAATATCTTTCCATTCTCTTCATTATCGTCATCATCATCATTATTATTATTATTTATTTTATTTATTTCATTTATCACTTCTTTTTTTTCCTTTCTTCGGAATTATGATTACTCCGCTATTCATTTATTTATTGATCGGACTTTTGACAAAATTTTGGCAGCATCTCCCCTAGACCCAGAGTACTTTGGGAGGTGCAAAGCGGGTGCTCATCCACGGAAATCCGAGATGACCCCTTTATTGGACGGATGCGCACAAAAACGGCAACATCCACGGTCATCCCTGCAACGTACGGATCGTAGATAGATGGAAGGAACATGTGAAAAATGTGCGCACCAGCTCATATTGAAGGGATTACTATGTTGCTCATGATGAGCGAAATGAGGGTGAACAAAAGGGGCGTTAGATGCCTCGAATTGCCACCAGAATGGGAGAAGAGGGGGACTGCTACATGGCGCATACAGGGGTTGCCAGACTGGCTAAGCAGGGGTTGCCGGATCAGCTAAGCAGGGGCTATCGGATCAGTCACATAGGGGAACTACCGGATCACTAGCATGGAGGATGTCGTTTGGTGCATGTGGAGGGTACCGGATTAGCTACGCAGAAGCATGCCGAATCACCTGCATGGAGAGGGCTGCCATATGGTGCATGTAGAGGCTGCTGGTTTAGCTATGCAGTAGCTGCCGGATTAGCCACATGAAGGCGGGTGCTGCCAGACCACCCGCATGGGGCTACCGGATGGGTTACAAAAGGGAAGGCTACCAGTTCACTCGAGCTCAAAACAGAGCACTGGAAAATCCTTACGAGTGTAATTTTTATGAGGACTAGGGTGAAGGGGAAGACACGAGCATGAAGGATCATCTTCCTATCACTGTTTTATCCTTTATCTGGGATTCACATAGCAGAGGATAGGGAGCATTCACCCTTTTTCAGAACGATCCCTCTTTGCAGACTCGGAGATAAAACAGAAGCGGAGAGGGTGCTCGATGGAACCACCAGCGTTGTCCCCACCCCCTTTTCCATTTTTCCCAAAGCCATATCCACAATGGAGGGTAAACTCTGAGTGTGGGTTCCCATGGGGGTAGCGGGTGTGTTTCCAGATCGGCAAATTCATATTTATTCTAATGGAAAGAGCAATAATCACGGTGCAAACGGCAGTAAGAGGGGATAAAGGAAGCCAGAATGGACATCAATCATGGGGATCGGGAGGCACAGCCATCGCAGCTTAAGAATCATCCACAAGGGGAGTTTACTCATTCTCATTCATTGATTACATCAAAGAAAGATATGGATTGAAAGCAACTACAATAAAGAATATGTAAGAACAGAAAAGAAAATAAAAGTAAAAAAAAAGTGGGGGGGATGGATCATTGACTCCGGTCTTTCCCCTTTCTCACCTCTCCCTTCTCTTTTTCACTCTATTCTTTTCTTTTCCCTTCAATCTGTGAGCTGGTGTAGATGCAGGGAATTTCTTCCTCAGGCCCGCGAGAGGGGTCTCTCTCTCTTTTTTTCTTCTTTGATTGCTCACTCCTCCTATTGCTCTATGTGTATTGCTCTTGTGTGTTGCTCCTCTATTCTCCATGTGTCCATTCTTCACTGCCATCTCCCCTTTATATAGGGGCGAAGGAGAGGCAGACGTGGGGTCCTCTGTTGTGTCGCCGGATGAAACTAGCGGAGCTTGCCAGATGGAACAACTTTGAAGGCTGTCTGGTGAGGTAGCTTGAGGCTTCCAGACGGGGCAGCTTTGAACGCTGCTAGGCGAGGTAGCTTGAGGCTGTCGGATGGGGTACTTGGGGCATTGCCGTTTAAGGCCCAATAGGCTCCTAGTTCAACAACTTTAAAGGGGTTGCTGCATGAAGGGTCTTATGGCCTGCCGGATAATACCTTGAGCTGGGCTGCCAGATGAAGGACCTCATGGCCTGTTGGATGAAACCCCGAACTGGGCTGTCGGTGCTGCCGGATGGGTAGTAGGAGCTATTGTGAGGGACTTAAAAGGCCGCCAGATGAGGCCCGCATGTTCTGCCGGATGGGATCCCATGAGGCTATCGGATGGGGTTCTATGAGGCTGTCGGATGGAGCAGCTGCTGGCTCAGTGGGGCTGCCAGATGAGCACGGAGTGTGCTACCGGTTTAGGTTTCATGGGGGCTACCGGACGGGGTGAGTTTGAAGTCCGTCGGATTGAGCAGCTTGAAGCTGCCGGATGGGCCTCCTAAGGGGTTGCAGGTTGGACGGCTCGGGGTGCTACTGTTTGAGGCCTTATGAGCCGCCGGATGGGCCCATTCTTCTTCTTCTTTTCTTCTTTTTTCATTTTGTTCTTTCTATTTCTGATACTTGGGCTTCTGTGACTCGGTCCAGGGGAGCACGTCTTCAGGAGTGCCTTGCACTCCCTTGATTTTGAGTTTAATTCGTCTCTCGGGACGCGAATTCGTGGAGGTTCAACACCACTTGGTTGTTATGATAATGCAACCAGTCTTTTTCAAAGCTCGAGTAGTTCCAGCCTGTCATTGTATTGTTCGCCGCTGAGTTCTCACAGCTGAGTCTTCAGCAGTGTATTGTTCAGGAATGCCTTGACTTCCTACAATTTTAATTCCTCCATTAGGACACAAGTTGATGTCGTGTGAGAGATATTCTTGGGGTCTGGCCATCTGGGCCCTTTTCTTGTGCTCCTTCACTGCTGGGTTATTAGGGTCGACCATGTGGCAGTGCGTTTAGGGACGCTTTGTCTTCCCACAATTCATGATGTATTGTGGTATATTTTGGATGTCTAATTTTACATGTCCACTGACTACGCGAAAGTTCGTCGTTTAAGAACACACGTACCAATCTTAAAAATTCCAACTCACACTTAGATGAAGAAGACGTAATATAGTGACGAGATAGGTCGAATCCATAGGGAAGAAGAGATTTTTTTAGATTAAGAATCGTACATTCCTTTAGAAAGCGTTTGTGATTTTATTGCTCAAGGAAAATGATGAAACAATAGACGGTTCTAACAATTAATTAAGAGCACCTGTGACTATGTGCCTACACTACCAAAATAATTGCATAATGTGAAAAAGAAGAGGTAGAAGAAGGAGGTAGAGAGGGAACATGGAGTAAGATCTAGATCAAGTGAGTGACTTCTTTCATTAACTTAAAGAAAATGTACATAGAATGCGCGTCAAGATTACACTAAGAAAGCGATGAGATTACGATGAAGTAAACTGACCCAAAAGCAATAAAACATGAAAATCCTAGAGTTTGGAGATGGTGGCAGCAATGGTGATGACGACACCGTCCCTTCTTGGCCTTGGATCACGAACCACATCGCAGATGATGTCATCTACGCCGGGTGGGAGTCGCCTTCGCCTTTGGAGCTGCCCTTGGAGGAGATCGTGTGGAGGGAGGAGAGAAATCTAGGGAGGACAAGGAGAGGTTGAGGTGAGGCTAGGGGAAATGGAGATGACTTAGAAGAGAAGTAAAAGAAAAGGGAGATGGTGACTAAGGGAGAGATGGCTAGGGCGACCTATGTGAGATGGAGGAGGAAGAAGGTGAAGTAAGGGGGGCGACCTATGTTAAGGAGAGGGAGAGAGGCTAGGGCGCACTAGGGTGAGAGGGAGAGAGGCTAGGGCGACCTTGGTGAGAGGGAGAAATGGGGGCGCAAGAGAGAGAGAGAGGGCCTAGGGTTCATAAAAAATCTCTAGCAAGTAAAACGATTCCCTTTCTCTCCATGGAATGGGGTTTTTATAGGCACAATGTGGTCAATGGAGGGTTGGGATTGATCTAGAAGAAAATGGATGGATGAGATTTAGGGAGAATGAGATGAAGGAGGGAGAGAGAGAAGGTGGGCGCCGAGATGCCCACCATGATGCCCCTCCTCAGAGAGCAGACGAGTGGGTAACGGATGATCCCCATGATTGAGCAGGACACCACTCCACTAACCATGCCATCGCTAAGTTGAGAAAGAGACAACGCCTCTGCAACGGGTATAAATAGGTTCCCAGATGGACCTACACACATAGACAGAGACGCATATAGATAAAGACTCCAACAACGTAGAAGGCAAGCAATATAGAGAGGAAGATTGAGAGCTCTCCACCTGGGTCTTCCCACTCTAGCTCTATCTCCGAGTACTCTCCTCTTCTCCGAGCATTCCTCACACTTCCTCACCACCTAGCAGACTCTTGATTCTCTTACTATAGCTTTCCTCTTGCTCCTTCGCTCGTCACTAACTTAAGCATCGGAGGGTTGTCCCCTGGAATCACTCTCAGGACTTCTTCTGATGCTCGATCTAGTGGTTGCATATTTTCTCAGGGTGGCCAGTTGTTTTTCCCTATCAAACAAATCTTAAAAATATAGTACGAGGTGAATGGAACCTTTTTAGCCTTTACAACTAGTATCTATTATTGTCATAAAAATAAAATTTAGATTGATGTATGCTTTAAAAGATACACATACACCAAAGTGCTCTCATATTAATAAAACAAAATATATTTTTTAAAAAATGGAATATAGTCCATGTGGAGGTTAAAAGGTGGTTCCTCAAACCGTTGGCTACACCTCTGAGATTTGTTGATCTGGAAAGAAGAGAGGCTGTCCGAGGGGACCACCTACGAGCAAAGAAAGGATGTCAAAAGGAGCCCTAGGTACGATCCCAGGAGACAACTCTCTGATGGCTAAGTCAGACGAATTCTCAAAACTGGTGAGGGGTGCTTGGGTGAGAGAATAGAGCTAGAAGTCTAGTGTACGTAGGGTGCTAAAGGATTAGTGGGCTTACCCCCTGGCCATCCGCCAAGGGTACTTCTTATAGGGTCCTCTTCAAGCATGTCTACATCATCTGTGTTACCTGAATTAATGGGGGAACATTTGTCTGAGATCGTGGGATTGTGGGACACTTGACTTTCTGCTTGGCTGGAGGCGAGGGGACGTAGGTCGCCACTTAATGTCCATTACTCAGCCATTATGGGGATAATAGCTCCCAGCTCATGTGCCATGTGAATCGTGGGGCAATTACGTGGGCGGGGAATGGGCGTGAAGCCTAGGCCAGTCATCATTGGGCCCTTGGGCCAGTCGTCATTGGGCTTAGTAGGCCTAGGCGGATTATTCCCTCCTCACTAGCCCCCCACTCTCGAGCAATGAGAGTGCTCGGTGTTTGGGAGGAAGTGTTTACAGGGGATGTTTATCCGCCCAAGGGCCTAGTCACCCTCTTAGATTTTTCTTCCCGAGGAAGATTCTTTGACCTACTCCTGTATAGGGTACGTGGCATTTCTCTAGTGTTCTCATTACCCTGGAAGCCATTTTGCCTAGGAGCTCAGTATGGCCGGTGCCTTTTGGGATGTGATGTCATCTTCATCATGACCAAATCCCGTCACGCGTGAGAAGGTGGGAACGGACAACTCTTACCGCCATCCTTGGAGTTCTCCTACTCTCCCACAGCCGTTGATGACAATCCATGTTGCTTCTGGCGATTAACTCTCGGTCATTGAATTTGAAGTGTTGTGGCCGCCTTCTCCTTTTAAATCAGTGTGGGAGCGTGCTGTGAGGACATGCTTTTATCTTCTCTGACACCGGGCTTTCGTTGCTTCTCCTTCGCCATCTTTATGCTTTCTCAGGTTTCTTATTTCTGGTGAGACCTCCTTTCTTTAGCACTACACCAGGCCTCCTCGTAGGAAGCTTCTTTTTTTCGAAGGGTCTAGTGAGGAATCCTCCTCTGAGGCCCCAAGGGTCTCTCGCAGAGGGCCATAAAGTGGTCCGAGCACCTCGGGGGCTCCCGCTCATCACATTCTCCTCCTGCTTCTCGAGTTGTCTACCGTGTGATTCAGGGTTTAAGGGAAGCCTACCAGATCCCGACGGAGTATGACATACTCTTCCCAAAGAGGACAAGAAGTTGGGATCGTATTGCCTCGAGGGAATTGCTATTTCAGTTGATGCCTTTCGCACGGGTTTCCGTCTCCCCATCCCCACTTTCTTCGAGCGCCTCCTTTGTTATTACAGGGTTTATCAGGGACAATTGGCACCCAATTCTTGGCGATTCGTCTGGCATTGTGATGAGATCGACATCACCCCCTCCATGAATTTCTTCCGCTCTCTTTTCTACCTCCAACTGTGCCCTGACTTTCATAGTGGCGAGTTCTACTTCTTGAGCTCACAATGGGAAGCAATTTGTAGAGTTCTCATCCGCCGTCTCCAACGTCAAGAATTGGTAGGCCCACTCGTGATCATCACGAAGGCAAGCGGGAGGGGCCGAGCAGATGATTGGGTCTTCGGTGCCTACGCCCGCACCCTTCGAGCATCAGACTATGCCCCGTTACTGAAACCCAGTGACAGGTCAATTGTCAACACAAATTTTTTTTTTTGTCGGAAGTTCAGTGACATGACAAGCAATTGACTCTGACCCTTCTAAGGAGATTGGGCATGAGCCTTGCTTTGTCCCCCGGTAAAATCCATAGGCTAATCAAGAAGTGTAGAAGTTAAAAGTGGTTCCTCAAATCATGAGCTACACTTATGAGATTTGTTGATCTGGGAAGAAGAGAGGCTATCAGCGGGAAACACTTGCGAATAAAGAAAGAACGTCAGAAGGAATCTTAGGTGTGATCCCAGAGGACAATCCTTCGATGCCTAAGTCTGAGGAATACTCGGAGTTGGTGAGGAGTGCTCGGGTGAGAGAATAGAGCTAAAAGTCTAGTGTACGTAGAGTGCAAGAGGATTAGCATGCTTTCCCAGGATACTTCTTATAGGATCCTCTTCGAGCACGTATCTGTCGTCTACGTTACCTGACTTGATGATGAAACGTTTGTTCGAGATCGTAAGATCGTGAAACACTTGGTCTTCTGCTCGACTGAAGCTGAGGGAACATAAGCCGTCCCTTAATGTCCATTACTCAGTCATAATGAGGATAATGGCTCTCAGATCATACGCCATGTGGATCGTGGGGCACCTACGTGCGTCGGGCATGGGCTTGGTGCCTGTGCCAGTCATCATTGGGCCATTGGAGCCGTCATCGTGGGGCTAAGTGGGCCTAGGCAGATTATAATCCCTCCTAAGTCCCTTTGAAATTGGAACAGCCCAATAAAATTTAATATTTCCTCGTCCATACGACTTTGTTCACACAATAATATCATGTGCACACACAGAATTGAATATTGAATTTGTACCCTCATATTTCATCGGTGTACAGATGCTGAAACATCTAGTTGAAAAAGAAAATCAAATATGCGGACTTCGGCATCAAATTCTGCAATCTTTTTGTAGCAGCAAGAGTCGGATAAGCTCGCGCTGATCTATATGTCTGCACACGAAGCACGCCAGGTGTTCGACGATATTCCTCTTCCACTTTCCCACCCTGTTTCCTCTCACCGGAGCATGTCCCCTGCGTTCATCGACGGCCCCATCGACGCCGACAAGCTGCTGACGGCACTGATGTCGGACGAGAGCTCGTACCCGTGGCCAAGTGGCAGTGGCCGGTCCGGCATCCTCGGCACGTCGATATCCCCCTCAAGCATCCGCAGGGCGTCCCGCATGGTCGGCCGGAGAGCAACCATGACGTGGGCGCAGAGGATTCCCACCAGCACGAACCGCTCCATGATACCCCGCGGGTTGGCCTGCTGCTCCTCCCCGTCGCCGCTGCCCCCGCGCAGCAGCGACGCCTCCAGCACCTCCTCCCCCCTCCCCGCCTTCACCAGCATCCAGGCCCAATCGGTGATAAGCACCGTGCTCGACGTCGACGACATGTCCAGCGCCCGCCGCCCGCTCATGATCTCCAGCACCACCACCCCGAAGCTGTAGACGTCGCTCTTCTCCGTGAGCTGGCCATAGAGGGCGTACTCCGGAGCCAGGTAACCGTGCGTGCCGGCGACTCGCGTGGTGAGGTGGGAGCCCCCCTCCCGGATCTGCTTCGCCAGACCGAAGTCGGCCACTCTCGCCCGCATCTCCCCGTCGAGAAGGATATTGGTGGGCTTGATGTCCCGGTGGTAGATGGGCGGCTTGATGCCGTAGTGGAGGTAGGCGAGCCCCCTGGCAACGTCCAGGATGATCCCCTTCCTCTCCGGCCAAGTCAGGGACCGCCGCCCGGGGCTGGCGGCCCTGCGGAAGATGTGATCGTCCAGGTTGCCGTTGGGCATGAACTCGTACACCAGGTACCTGTTCGTACCCCCGCCGCCGCCCTCCTCCTCATCGTCGCTGCCGTCGGCGATACAGCATCCCCGCAGAGGCAGCAGGTTCCGGTGCCGCAGGTTACTGATGATCTCCACCTCGTTCCGGAACTCCTCGTCCCCCTGGATATCCGACTCCATGATCCGCTTCACCGCCACGGCACTGCCGTCAGCGAGGACACCCCTGTAGACCACCCCGAAGCCGCCCCTCCCGATCATGTTCTTCTGGGAGAAGTTGCCCGTGGCCTTCTCCAGCTCCTCGATGTCGTACCAGATGGAGCCCGTATTGGGCCGCGAACGCGACCTCGAGCTCGGCTGCCCGGCGACCCCTTCCGCCCGCCGGAGGGGATTGCGGCGCCACCACAGATAGGCCGCGACCAGAACGGCCGACATGACGGCGACGGCGATGGCGGCCCCGGTGAGGCCGAAGGCCAGGGCGGATCGGCTCTTGCTGCCGGCCGCCGCCGGAGCCTGCGACGCGGTGGCGATTGGGAGCCCCAGGATGCAGGTGGCCGTGCTGGGGTTCTCGGGGCCGTTCTGGTTGACCACCGCTGCGGCGTAGGTGGCAGTGAAGAAGAAGCAGTTCTGACCGTGGGTATTGTTGCCGTCGATCCCCGTCAGAATGGAGGCCACCCGCATCCCGGCGTTGAGGCAGGCCTGGCAGCGGGTGAGGTCCGAGAGGCCCGTGGTGCAGGGGCCGTCGAGGGCGGTGGAGTTGCCGAGCTTGCTGACCCAGTCCCGCGTCGTCTGGATGCCGGCGCAACTGTTGGGGTCGATGACGAAGCGGGAGGCCTGGAAGCAGGAGGAGACGAGGGTGGAGGAGAAGGAGCGGGCGGTGAGCTGGGACTGGAAAGCGGCGAGGCAGGCGGCGGAGGTGGGGACGTCGGGGAGGCGGAAGTGGCCGGTGTTCCTGAGGCGGCGGGCAAGGCCGAAGCCGAAGAGGAGGAGGAGGGTGTCGCAGCAGGCGGTGTGATTGCCGTTGGGGAGGCAGGAAGAGGAGTCCCAGGGGAAGGTGGAGACGTAGGTGAGGTTCATGGGGCAGGAGGGGGAGGCCACCGGCGCCGCGGAGGGAGAGGGGGCGGCTTGGGCCGAGGCGACGGCAGCTATCAGCGCTGCCCACAGGAGCAGGGGCAGCACCAAGGCCATCTTCTTCTTCCTCCCTTCCACTCTCTACCGGCTGCTGCTACTTCTCCTCTATTCTTCCTCCGTGGCGACGCCCGCGGAGTTGCAGATGGGGATTGGGTGCTTGCCTGAGGTGCCGGCCCCCCCCCCCTCTCTCTCTCTCTCTCTCTCGCCACAGCTTCTTGATCTGCTATTCGGCAACTCTCCCTCTCTTTATTCCACTAATTATTATTTTCTTCTGACACCTCCAGGGGCGGTCTATCTCCTCCCGTTAAAAAAAAAATATCTACCAAAAAAAAATTGTTATTTTCTTCTGAGGAATCTTCCCTCTCTCGCTTGCTCTGGACACTCTCTCTCTCGCTAATCCTCTCTCTCTCTGCATCAGAGAGAGAGAGAGAGAGAGAGAGAGAGAGAGAGGAGAGGTCAGGAGGGGCGGCGAGGTGATTCGTTTGGGTTTCGCTTTCCCCTTTTCGCTGGATGGGGGATTCACGTATCGTGCAAGCAAAAGAATGTAGCATTAACTGGGTATTTTCCCTCTTTATTAGACTTAAGTTGCCTTAATGTATATGTCAAAAAAAGCCTTAATGTGTGAAAACATATACTATTTTTGTTACTATTTTATGATATTGATGAAATCATATCGACCAAATGATCAAACGACTTAGACTACTTGGAAATATAACTCTCTTACATATAAGATTGTAAGGCTCTCTCGTACTTAGGTACACATTAGTTATTATAATTTTACTGCATAAACATAAGCGGCAAAACTTATGTGCTGTAATCCACAGCAATACAAACATATTATAGAGGTCTAGATTTGTCATCTCGATCCACGAATTACATCTTCAAGAATTATTTAGGTGAGAGAGAAGGATGATATCATCAGAGATATCCTACAATCACAAACACATCATAAAGAGTCTCGAGAGATATCCCGGGAGACAACCTCGGATGACTAACTCAAACAAATGACTTAACAAACGGCGAGCGCTCAAGAGGCGAAGGTCGAGTGCTCAAATGGGAGGAGCATAGATCAGTCAAAGAGAGAGAGAGAGAGAATTGGGGAGTGGCGAGTGTTCTATATCTCCTTGGACGTCGGCTCTGAGTCCTATTTATAGCATCTTCTTGAGGTTCGTCCGTTTACCTTTGACTTATGACTTAGATTTGTCAGGGTTGTCATGGTAGTGAAGACGTGAGCCGCCGGTCTGCTCGTCTGTCACGGCAGGGGAGCGTGGTGATGACATGTCGTTTCTTCGTAGGAGGCATGGGCCCTAGCCCAACGCTCTGTTGTCGTCTGGTGGTTGCACCGCCATTAATGCGGCAAGGATCGTAGAGATGTGGGGGCTGCTCCACTTGACAAGAGGGGGTGATGGAGGCATCACCCACGATTCCCTTTGGCTCGGGTCCACTTCTTCACATTCAGGAGCTGGTTGAGTTTGGGCCTCACTCTATTAAGGCCCCTTATCCATTTTGTAGTTTTCCTTTGTGTCATTTTGATGTATTTTCATTTTATTGGAGTCATTTCCCTAGGTCTAGCACTTACTTTCCTATGTTTTTGTATCATCATACTGTCTAATGAGGCTATTGGGCCCAATTCGTTGGGCTAGGCCCATTGGCGCCCCCACCCCCCCTTGGTTATTTGTAGTTGCTTATTTTGTCAGGGACTTATTGTAAAGAGTGGGTTGCCTATAAATAGGACCCCACTCCCCCTCATTTAAAGTTAATGAATGAATGAGTTAAAATTGCCATTTGAGTTCAAATTGGAGTGATTCCTCTAGTTTTTGGGTGAGAGACCCTAGGGGAGAGATTCCCCACCTATTCCCCCCTTAATCTCTCTATTTCACCCCTCTTTCTCTCTCCTCCAACCCTAATTTCAAATTTTCTTCTCTCTCCTCCCCTCCCCAACCACCTCCACTAGCTACCCACCTCATTCAATACCCCTCCACTTCCCCAAGTTGCCATTACTCCACTCTCATTGTCCCAAGGAGGCATCTCCCACTTTCCAACACAATCCCACCCATTCCCACACAATCTCCTCTAGTTCCCACACAATCCCCCACTCCCAAGACCATTTCAAATTTGAAATCCATCTCCCTCCACTTCTTTTGGCCACCCCCCCCCTCTCTCCCCCATAGCTAGGTCCGCCCCCCTCCTCTATTCTCCACTCCACCTCTCACACCATCTCCTCACCCTACCCTAACTGCAACCTGCGACCCCAGCCCTCTTCCTCCTCACTCCCCATCACCATTAGCCCCATCCATCACCCCACAAGAACCCCCCTTCACCATTAGGCCGCCCTACATCAACCCTCCACCAAAAGAAGCCCCTCTCCCTCTCCTTTCAATTTCAGGTTGTTGCAGTGCAGGCCTGCAGATCAGCACCGAGTTGCAGCATCGTCCACGTCTTCATCTTGGAGCTTCTGGGGCCGAGGCCTACATCACTAGAAAGGCCCCTCTGTCTTCTTCGCAGGCGAGGTGGAACCAACTCGTTCTGAGGTCGGGGCCAGCCGTAGGAGCCGTTCTCCCACGATTGCGCAGAGAGGTCTTCATCCTGGACCAGAACCGGAAAGATCATTGTGCCACGACGTACCCCAGCGGATTCAGGCTGAAGCCCCTTCATCAAAGTTCTCCCCCTGCCAGTCCTCTTCCAAGATCAAGAAACAGAACCTCGTTCGGCCGCCGGAGGAAGGAGTTACAAATTTTCTCCCCCGAGCTCTCCAGTCCTGTCTTCTGCAGTCTGCTCCGACCAGTGCCCACTCTTCAGGGTAGACCGACCGCGAAGACGTTGCCGCCAGTTTCGTGCTGTTCGGAGCTCGGGAGTGCGAACGGTGATCTCTGCAACCTGCTGTTCCAGTCCAGGTAGAGCCTGCGGCCAGACAGAGAGGTCTCCTCCCAGCTGCTGGTGCTGCTACCTCCGACCCACTGAGCATCCCCAAAAATTCTGGAGTCAACCTCTTCAAGTCAGGAAGCTTTAGGAGGTGGTCTCGCTCAATTTGGAGTCCGGACGAGTCCGTGGCGACCACAATATCATCACCCTGTCCTGTAGGCCAGAACAAGGCTCATATCGCGCCGGACGCCACTTAGTGATTGAGAGCTTTTCTCCCCTCCCCGCTTGGCCGGCTGAAGGCCCCACCCTGCGTGGTGGTAGTTTTGGTTGTAACACTTTAACCCCCACCCCAAGATCCCCCTCCTGCGTGAGGTGTAGTCTTGTACTTCTTTGGGCAGGTCAAGCGACACCGCCGCGGCGTGTGGGGAGCCACCGCCTCCCCGCTCGCCCTCGTCTCCGACCGGGACCGGTTTCCTCAAACCGGTCGAGTAAGTGTCTCATCCTAGCTCATTAGTGTTGCTCTTTCAATATTTACTTCATGTGCCGCTGAATTTGTGAGGGAGTGCCCGATCCTCAAGTCCATGACTTAGAGTGGTCGCCGTGGGGTAGTGTGAACCGGTGCCTTTGCGCACTTTGTCGGCCCCAATTGAATTGGGCATCCAACCCTTGGGAGTCAAACCTTGTCCTTGCTGGCCCTCTACCAGCAAGGGCCCATTCCCATACTTCACACTTGGCATCGCCAAGTCACTCCGGGTATAGAGTGCGACGGGAGAGCGGTGGCCCATTAAGGCCCATTTGAATGCTATTTGTGATTGCTTGCCTAAGTCCGAGGTTGTGTCACGTCAAGTGATATCAGAGCAAGTCCTTGACATGTCTCTATCAAGTCTAAGTCCTAGGACCTTTGCATAGTGTGTCCAACCACTTTGGCCCTTTATCTTGCATGTCCACCCGTAGTGGTGCTAGCTATCAACCCGGTTCATCGTCTTCGGCTCCACCAATGGATCCCAATCCTCACCAACTCAACCAAGATGTTCCTAGGGAGGAACCCCAAGGCCCCATGGATAGGGTAGATGCTGCCCTCACAACCATCCTTGCCCAACTAGAGTCCCTTACCAACCGAATTGCTCGGTTAGAAGACCAAGAGTTTCGCCCAAGGAACAACGAGTCTAGAATTCCCCCTCCGCATGATGAGCCTCATAGGGAAGATCCTCACCCAAGGATCAATGAGCCAAGAGCCCCTCCACCACATGGTGAGTTCCATAGGAATGGTTTTCCCCAAAGGAACCAAGGCCCAAGAGTCCACCCTCCACATGTAGAGCCTCATAGGGATGAGTTCCACCCAAGGAACAACGGCCCAAGAGCCCATCACCCACATGCTGAATTTTATAGGAAGGATATGGACCATGACCATTATTATGACTATGAGAGGCCTCGCCCCCATCAAAACCATGACCGGCGTCCACGGGATGATCCGGATGACCCCCTTTTAAGGATGATCAAGGTAGAGGCCCCAAATTTTGATGGTTCACATGAACCTAGTGTTTACCTAGAATGGGAGACCGCCATGGATCAATACTTTGAATGGTACCCCATGTCCGACCAAAGGAGAGTTAGATTGGCTAAGATGCATCTCACTAAGTTGGCCAAAACTTATTGGCTAAACCAAGAGGGTCTAAGACGGGTTAGGTGGGAAGAGCCTATTGACACTTGGGCGGATATGAAAAACCAACTTAGGAACAAATACCTCCCCCGAACCTATCATCAAATGATCCTAGATGAATGGCAAAGTCTCACCCAAGAAGGGAAGACCGTGGTAGAGTACATTGAAAAATTTGACTCCTATCTTTTAAAGTGTGGAGTCCATGAGGATCCGGACGTCACCTTATCCCGCTTTAGGAATGGGCTTCAAAGCCACATCAAGAGGGAACTATTCATGAGAGACGTTGACAACCTTGAGCTAGCTTACCAAGTAACTAGAGATGTGGAAATGTTTTCTAGGAGTTCCCGATTTATCACTCCCCGACCAACCGATCCCAAAAACTTGGGACCACGTCCCATTCCACCCACTCCCATGAGAGCTCCTAGCCCAAGTGGGAATGCCCCTTTAAGGTCCTACAATCCTCCCCCACCCATCACTCCAAACAAGCCCGCTCCTAGTCATCCTCTCCCACGGAAGGATGACAACCCCAAAGGACCAAGTGTAGGAGCCACCCCGGGAAGAGGGCGCCAACAATGCTATAGGTGTCAAGGGTTTGGTCATTTTGCGGGATAATGTCCATCTAAGGGGTTATCTAGTTTGCTTATTGAGGAAGAAGTTCAACCCCAAAAGGAACAAGAAAATGACGTTGAGGAACATGAAACCTCACTAGATTGGGAAGAGGAGTATGAAGCCCAATATCTAGAGTCGGGTCTAGATCACTCCACTCCTTCAAACAACTCTCATCTAGGAGTCATTAGGTGCATCCTCACCCAACCTCAAGAAGAGGATTGGCGTCGGATCTCAATCTTCCACACCTTTATCAAGATAGAGAACCATGTGAGGAAAGTGATCTTGGATAGTGGTAGTTGTGTTAATGCCGTGTCACCCGACACCGTCAAGCTCCTTGGGCTTACTCTCACTCCCCACCCAAGTCCATACCGGGTCTCATGGATCAACAACAACTCCATCCCGGTCAACACCCAATGCCTAGTGCCTCTCACTTTCTCTTCCTACCATGGCCAAATATGGTGTGACGTCATACCCATGGAAGTGGGTAGCATCCTTTTAGGAAGACCTTGGCTCTATGATGTGGATGCCACCATTTTAAGGAGAAGCAACATATGCACCTTTGAGCATGAGGGTAAGACTATCCGTCTTAACCCCTCCCCACCTCGACCCATGCCCAAGAAGGACCCTCTCCCTCAAGGATCACACCCCACCACTCCACAAGTCTCGGGGAACTCCACCCCTCCAACCCAAGCCCTTATCCAAACCCCAAAACAAAGTAGAACCACGGGGTTGATCAAAGGTCTTCATCTCATCACTAGGAAAGAGCTTGAAGAGGAAATTGCTCAAGGGGTGCCATTGTGTGCGGTAGTCATCTGCTTAGGGGAACCTACCCCTTCTAACCCCCATCCCATAAAGATCCAACAACTTTTGGAAGAATTTCATGATGTGTTCCCGGAAGAGCTCCCGGACCAACTCCCTCCCATGCGTGATGTGCAACACGCAATCGATCTAGTACCGGGAGCCACCCTTCCAAACCTTCCTCATTATCGCCTCAATCTCACGGAACATGCCGAACTTAGGAGGCAAATAGAGGAACTCATTAGGAAGGGCTTCATCCGCATTAGTAAGAGTCCATGTGCCGTCCCGGCCCTCCTTACCCCCAAGAAAGATGGATCATGGCGGATGTGTGTGGATAGCTGGGCCATTAACAAGATTACCGTCAAGTATAGGTTCCCCATCCCTAGGCTTGATGACATGTTGGATATGCTAGCCGGAGCCACCATCTTCTCTAAGATAGATCTCAAGAGTGGCTACCACCAAGTTAGGGTAAGGCCCGGGGATGAGTGGAAAACGGCCTTCAAGACCAAGGATGGTCTCTTTGAGTGGTTAGTCATGCCATTTGGACTTTCTAATGTCCCAAGTACTTTCATGCGTCTTATGACGGAGGTACTTAGGCCTTTCATTGGGAATTTTCTAGTGGTATACTTTGATGATATTCTCATCTATAGCCAAACCCACGAGGCCCACCTTGACCACCTTAGGAAAGTTTGCATCGTCCTCCGGCAAGAAAGCCAATTTGCCAACCTAGGAAAGTGTCATTTCATGACCACTTCCATCACCTTCCTAGGATTTGTGGTGTCAACCAAAGGAGTCTCCATGGACCCCGACAAGGTCCAAGCTATTATTGATTGGCCGGAGCCCCACACCCTTCATGAGGTTAGGAGTTTCCATGGGTTGGCCACATTCTATAGGATATTCATTCGAGGGTTTAGCACTATCACCGGCCCAATAACTTATTGTCTCAAGAAGGGAACCTTTGTTTGGACCAAAGCCGCCTCTAAAGCCTTCCTTGAGCTTAAGGAAAAGTTGACCCAAGCCCCGGTCCTATGCCTTCCCGATTTCTCCAAAGTTTTTGAGGTCACTTGTGATGCATCCGGGACAGGGATAGGAGGGATTCTTAGTCAAGAGGGACACCCGGTCGCCTACTTTAGTGAGAAGCTATGTGATGCTAGGACTAGATACTCCACCTATGACAAGGAGTTCTATGCCGTGGTCCAATCCCTCCGACACTAGAGACATTATTTGCTTCCCAAAGAGTTTGTCATCTTTTCCGACCATGAGGCCCTCAAATACCTCAATTCCCAACAAAAGTTGAATGCCCGACATGCCCGATAGGTTGAGTTCATCCAATCCTACACCTTTGTCATTAAACACAAGGCCGGGAGTGAGAATAAGGCCGCGGATGCCCTTAGTAGGAAGATGTCCTTGTTATCCACTATCCAAGTGGAAGTGATTGGTTTTGATAAGGTCAAGGATGAGTACCCTGGTTGCCCCGACTTTGGGCAAATCTATGCCAACTTGACCACTCATTCTAACAAGGAGCATGAGGGATTTATTTTAGAGGATGGGTTCCTCTTCAAGGGGCCAAGGCTTTGCATTCCCCGGACCTCTCTTCGAGATTTCTTGGTTTGGGAATTACATGCCGGAGGGTTAGCCGGTCATTTTGGGGTCCACAAAACCATTACCTTAGTTGAGGGTCAATTTTATTGGCCGAGCCTCAAGAGAGATGTAGGTAAAATAGTGGGTCAATGTCGCACGTGTGCTTCGGCCAAGCAGGTGAAGCAAAACACCGGCCTATACACCCCACTTCCCATTCCCGACCGACCATGGCAAGATTTGAGCATGGACTTTGTACTAGGCTTACCCAAGACCTCTAGGAAGCATGACTCCATCTATGTGGTGGTTGATAGATTTTCCAAAATGGCCCACTTCATCCCATGCTCCAAAACATCCGATGCCTCCCATGTAGCCCGATTATTCTTTGATGAGGTAGTCCGCCTCTATGGGCTGCCCAAGACCATAGTCTCCGATAGGGATGTCAAATTCGCTAGCTATTTTTGGAAGACTCTTTGGCACATGATGGGTACCCTCCTCAAATTCTCCACTGCCTACCACCCCCAAACGGATGGCCAAACTGAAGTGGTCAACCGGAGTCTAGGGAACCTCCTTAGGAGTCTTGTTGAGGATCGGCCAGGAAATTGGGATCTCATCTTACCACAGGCTGAGTTTGCATACAACAATTCCATCAATAAGTCAATAGGGATGAGTCCATTTGAAGCCGTGCATGGGTACAAACCAAGAAAGCCATCCGACCTCATTCCCCTTCCCCAGCATGCTAGAGTGTCCATTTCTGCCGAGTCTTTTGCACAACATATTAGGCAATTGCATGAGGAAATTCGCAAGCACATTAGCATGAAAAATGATGTGACACGACCTAAGGGTGCAATGGTATCAACCAAATGAACCTCGGACCTAGACTTGCAAGCCCACTTACAAATTAGCGGACTCGATGTTGGCGGACCGATATCGCAACACAACCCTTTCCCCGTGGTGACTAAGTGATGGTAGGGTGGATTCGAGAGCCTAAACCACGCTGCTTAGGGTGATGACTTGGCCAATGAGTTCCCCTCCCTTGGATTGGAGCACCCACATCAGTGGGGCGGACGCCATGCCTTGAGGGTACGGGGATCTCTCCTCACTCAAACCGCGGTGGCCACTCGTGATCGGGAATCACGGGACCGGGCACTCTCTTCCTCGCCGGCTGAACTTAGAAATGACACTAAGAAAACACAAATATCCAGGGAGGGTTCAGCATATACCTGACCGGTGTGAGGACACCGGCCCCGAGTCGGAGACGTGGGCGAGCGGGGAAGCGTGTGTTCCCCACACGCCGCGCCGGGGAAGCTTGACCTGCCCAAGAGAAGTTACAACACTACACCTCTCGCAGGAGGGGGATCTTGGGGTGGGGGTTAATGGATATTACAACCAAAATTACCTCCACACAGGGAGGGGCCTTCAGCCGGCCAAGCGGGGAGGGGAAAATGAGCAAGGAACACCGAAGATGGAGATTGCCGATTCTGCCCGCATTCTGTGGGTGCTGACAGCCGAGTGGAGAACTGACTGCTGCGACTGCTACCAATTTTTGTTGGAGACGAAACCACCTGGAAAAGCTTCGTAGGAGGCCAGGGAAGCCGTCCAATTTTTTCTGAATTCTTCTGGTGTCGAGGCTGATCTGGATGGAGGCCCGAACAGGGAGGCAGACCCTCAGACTGGCAGCTTCTGATTTCTAGCAGTAAGTTACAGAGGGTGCCCCGACAGCTCCCGGACTCGGAATCAAGCACCGTCAGAGTCGCTGGAACCATGGATGAGTCTTCTATGCAGAAAAACTGACGGGGAAGCCAACCGATGTCAGAGAAGATCAGGGGACGCAGAACAATGGCGACTGGTCGATGCAGACTAAGGGCAGTAGGACCGTGTAACTGAGGGAGAAAAAGGATAACTCCTTCCACGGGATGCCGAACGGAGTTCCACTTCTTGATTCTGAAAGTAGACAGGAAGACGAAGAACTTTTTAGAAGAGCTCGTGGCATGATTCCTCGGGGGTTTGCCGTGGTGAAGCTTTCTCTCTGGATCAGGATCTCTGCAGAGCTAGCTCCTGATTTCCAACAGCTGGTTGCAGAGGCTGCCCCGACAGCTCCCGAACTCGGAATCGAGCACCGTTGGTGTCGTTGGAATCATGGACAAGTCCTCTTCGCAGCAAAACTAACGGGGAGGCCAGCCGATGCCGGAGAAGATCAGGGGTCTCTGAACACTGATGACTGGTCGATGCAGACTGTGGGTAGCAGGATGACGGAGCTGAGGGAGAAAAATGATAACTCCTGCCACAGGATGCCGAACGGAATTCCGCTTCTTGATTCTGAAAGTAGACAGGAAGAAGAAGAACTTTGTAGATGAGCTTGTGGGCTGATTCCTCCGAGGTTCGTCGTGGCAGAGCTTCTAATCCGGTTCTGGTACTCAGCAGGGGCAGCTCTGTGCAGTTGTGGGAGAACGGATCTCCCGGTCAGCTCGGAGCTCGGAAGGGGACGAGACCACCGCCGTTGCGAAGAGGACAGGCATCCGCTTCTATGGACTACTCTTGGGCTTCCAGAAACGTCCGGGAGAGGTCGGGGTCGCTGCTGCAAGCTTCAGGTCTTCTACAGGTCCTCTTACTCTAGATGGTAGAAGGTGGGGTGATGGAGGTGAACAAGGGAAGATGGAGAGGATGAGAGGGGGGCGACCCTAACCAAAGGGGAGGGGTCTTGGGCGCCCTAGGGCTATGGAGGGAAGGGGATTTTTGAATTCAAATGGTCTAGGGAAGTGGAGGGTTGCATGGGGGAGAGGGAAGGGTGCTTGGGAAAGGGATGAGGTGGTTGGAGGGTGGCTTAGTGATTGGGGATGCTCCCTTGGGACTAGGGGGTGGAGTAATGGGATGTGTGGGGAAGGGGAGTGGCCTTTAATGGGGGTAGGTGGGAGAGTGGTGGTTGGGAAGGGAGGAGAGAGAAAATTTTTGAAATTGGGTGTGGAGGAGAGAGAAAGGGGAGTGAAAGAGAGAGATTAAGAGAGGGATGGGTGGGATTCTCTCCCTAAGGTTTCTCACCTCACTAATGGATTCACTCCACCATAAAAATGAAGATAGAACTCACAAAATGGCACATTTTTCATTCATTGATTCATTCCTTCAAATGAAGGAAATGGGGCCCTATATATAGGAAACCAACATTTTACAATAAGACCCTGACAAAAGACTTAATAACAAATAACCGAAGGGGTAGGGGGGCTCATGGGCCAAGCCCAATGAATTAGGCCCAATAGCACACTAAACAATCTAATGACACTCAAACTTAGGAAAATAAATGTAAGACCTAGGGACATGACTCAAATAAAATAAAAATTACATAATTATGACTCAAAGAAAATATGAAAATTACATGAACTGAATCAGAAAAATGTGACGGACATAATGGAACCATGCTGGTGAACAACCAGTAAATATGAAGGGTGAGAGATGCCCCCATCATACTCCCGGGGTGCGAAGAGCTCGACTCCGTCGAGTAAGAGTCTTTCCTAGCTCGCCCATGTGTCCACCATCGTGGCCGGCCCTTCCACCTCACAAGATACTGCTGGATTGCCCTGCTCCTGATGGTGTCATTATGTTTAACTAGTATCAAATCTTTGTGCTCATGCCGGGCTCTCAAGGTTAGAAGGGGATTCTTATTGGTGGGGTCACTCTTAAAAGGGGGTATGGGCTCAATATCCTCGCTAGGTGCCACCGCGGGGCCCTTGCAGGGCACAAGGTCTGCCACACTACAATGAGGGTTGACCCCATATTCCTTCAGAAGGACCAACTCATTGGCATTTATGCTCAATCACCCCAAGACCTTAAAGGGTCCAGTCTCTCGATCCCTGAGCGTAGAGGCGACTCTAGGGAAGAGCCTCTTCATCCTGACCATCAGATAGTCACCCTCTTGGAAGTCTTGATTTCTTTTGCAGGTATCAATTCGCCTTTGACAAATCCTTTTACCTTTGATGATGGGCTTGCAAGTATGCAATCCTGAGACATAGTTGGTGAATGCTAGCACTCTATTGGATGTTGGGGGTCCCGGGCACCCAAATGTGGACCTAGCATGTCTAGACTCCTATGAAGATTAGTGAGGATAGGAGGGCCTGGACCTCCAAATGTAGCTCTATCATGCAAAGGGGTGGTAAATGCCGGGGGACCCGGACATCCAAGAATGCACCTATCATGCTTAGGACTCATGATGAATGGAGGTGGACCATTACATCCGAAAATGGTCCATTCATGCTTCCTACTTGACATGTGGGTGATGTGAATGAATGGACCCGTCTTATGAATCATGCCAAGTGATGTGTTGTGCCAAGACTTATGCATTCCTATCCCAAAGATGACTTCCATGTGTATGGGTGTGGGATGGCCTTTGAACTTCCATGTGAAAGGGTCAAAAGGATCTAGGAAGGTGGGCATTTTGGAGAGGGGCTCTTCCTTACTTCCTAGGCATATGTTGTCTATGGCGATGGTTCCCTTTGTGTGGCCCAAGTCTTGGAAGAGGTGATCTTGGTCCAACATGGTTGGTTGGGGTAGGGAAAGGTGACTTGTGGGTAAGGTGGGTGTATCACATGGGTAACTAGGCTCCCATTGGAAGAGATCAAAGGGGTAATGGACTGGGCTTCCTAGATGAAGGAACTCTATGTCCACATGATCTACGCATGGTGGGTCATCCTTCCCCAAGGTAACTGGACCAAGGTCTTTAGTGGGCCAGTCGATCAAGGTACTTGGGATCTTAATGGTAGTGGAGTGGACCATGATGGGTTCTTCATCCATGGGGAGAATGAGAAGGAGGTCACTAGTGTAGCAACCAATGGTGAAGACTGAGGTGATAGAACCATCACATGGGTGGATGAGACTAAGTCTTCTTGGGTGGGCCGCTCCTATGGTCAATAAGCAAGTCAACTTTAGTTGCCATTCTAAACCCTTGAGGAGATCATCCCAACCATTTATGGAATTCAACGAAGACTAGGTCTCCGTTGTGCACAATTTGTCCGGTCGTAGAGAGGGTTGGCTACAATTTCGGGGGATACCCAATTATCTTCTATCACGTAGATGAAGTCAATTTCTGTGGGGCTCCCATTAGGTAGGAATGCTTGGGATATGATGGGAATTTTGGCCTTTTGGTCTGTAGACTCAATGACAATGGGAGGTGGATAATGCATGGAACGATCCGATGAGAACTCTAATGCAAGCGTGCCCATGGACTTGACTTGTGAGAACAAGTCAAAGACTTGCTCTGATACCACTTGATGTGACACGACATAAGGGTGCAATGGTATCAACCAAATGAACCTCGGACCTAGACTTGCAAGCCCACTTACAAATTAGCGGACTCGATGTTGGCGGACCGATATCGCAACACAACCCTTTCCCCGTGGTGACTAAGTGATGGTAGGGTGGATTCGAGAGCCTAAACCACGCTGCTTAGGGTGATGACTTGGCCAATGAGTTCCCCTCCCTTGGATTGGAGCACCCACATCAGTGGGGCGGATGCCGTGCCTTGAGAGTACGGGGATCTCTCCTCACTCAAACTGCGGTGGCCACTCGTGATCGGGAATCACGGGACCGGGCACTCTCTTCCTCGCCGGCTGAACTTAGAAATGATACTAAGAAAACATAAATATCCAGGGAGGGTTCAGCATATACCTGACCGGTGTGAGGACACCGGCCCCGAGTCGGAGACGTGGGCGAGCGGGGAAGCGTGTGTTCCCCACACGCCGTGCCGGGGAAGCTTGACCTGCCCAAGAGAAGTTACAACACTACACCTCTCGCAGGAGGGGGATCTTGGGGTGGGGGTTAATGGATATTACAACCAAAATTACCTCCACGCAGGGAGGGGCCTTCAGCCGGCCAAGCGGGGAGGGGAAAATGAGCAAGGAACACCGAAGATGGAGATTGCCGATTCTGCCCGCATTCTGTGGGTGCTGACAGCCGAGTGGAGAACTGACTGCTGCGACTGCTACCAATTTTTGTTGGGGACGAAACCACCTGGAAAAGCTTCGTAGGAGGCCAGGGAAGTCGTCCAATTTTTGCTGAATTCTTCTGGTGTCGAGGCTGATCTGGATGGAGGCCCGAACAGGGAGGCAGACCCTCAGACTGGCAGCTTCTGATTTCTAGCAGTAAGTTACAGAGGGTGCCCCGACAGCTCCCGGACTCGGAATCAAGCACCGTCAGAGTCGCTGGAACCATGGATGAGTCTTCTGTGCAGCAAAACTGACGGGGAAGCCAACCGATGTCAGAGAAGATCAGGGGATGCAGAACAATGGCGACTGGTCGATGCAGACTAAGGGCAGCAGGACCGTGTAACTGAGGGAGAAAAAGGATAACTCCTTCCACGGGATGTCGAACGGAGTTCCACTTCTTGATTCTGAAAGTAGACAGGAAGAAGAAGAACTTTTTAGAAGAGCTCGTGGCCTGATTCCTCGGGGGTTTGCCGTGGTGAAGCTTTCTCTCTGGATCAGGATCTCTGCAGAGCTAGCTCCTAATTTCCAACAGCTGGTTGCAGAGGCTGCCCCGACAGCTCCCGAACTCGGCATCGAGCACCATTGGTGTCGTTGGAATCATGGACAAGTCCTCTTCGCAGCAAAACTAACGGGGAGGCCAGCCGATGCCGGAGAAGATCAGGGGTCTCTGAACACTGATGACTGGTCGATGCAGACTGTGGGTAGCAGGATGACGGAGCTGAGGGAGAAAAATGATAACTCCTGCCACAGGATGCCGAACGGAATTCCGCTTCTTGATTCTGAAAGTAGACAGGAAGAAGAAGAACTTTGTAGATGAGCTTGTGGGCGGATTCCTCCGAGGTTCGTCGTGGCAGAGCTTCTAATCCGGTTCTGGTACTCAGTAGGGGCAGCTCTGCGCAGTTGTGGGAGAACGGATCTCCCGGTCAGCTCGAAGCTCGGAAGGGGACGAGACCACCTCCGTTGCGAAGAGGACAGGCAGCCGCTTCTATGGACTACTCTTGGGCTTCCAGAAACGTCCAGGAGAGGTCGGGGTCGCTGCTGCAAGCTTCAGATCTTCTGCAGGTCCTCTTACTCTAGATGGTAGAAGGTGGGGTGATGGAGGTGAACAAGGGAAGATGGAGAGGATGAGAGGGGGGCGACCCTAACCAAAGGGGAGGGGTCTTGGGCGCCCTAGGGCTATGGAGGGAAGGGGATTTTTGAATTCAAATGGTCTAGGGAAGTGGAGGGTTGCATGGGGGAGAGGGAAGGGTGCTTGGGAAAGGGATGAGGTGGTTGGAGGGTGGCTTAGTGATTGGGGATGCTCCCTTGGGACTAGGGGGTGGAGTAATGGGATGTGTGGGGAAGGGGAGTGGCCTTTAATGGGGGTAGGTGGGAGAGTGGTGGTTGGGAAGGGAGGAGAGAGAAAATTTTTGAAATTGGGTGTGGAGGAGAGAGAAAGGGGAGTGAAAGAGAGAGATTAAGAGAGGGATGGGTGGGATTCTCTCCCTAAGGTTTCTCACCTCACTAATGGATTCACTCCACCATAAAAATGAAGATAGAACTCACAAAATGGCACATTTTTCATTCATTGATTCATTCCTTCAAATGAAGGAAATGGGGCCCTATATATAGGAAACCCACATTTTACAATAAGACCCTGACAAAAGACTTAATAACAAATAACCGAAGGGGTAGGGGGGCTCATGGGCCAAGCCCAATTAATTAGGCCCAATAGCACACTAAACAATCTAATGACACTCAAACTTAGGAAAATAAATGTAAGACCTAGGGACATGACTCAAATAAAATGAAAATTACATAATTATGACTCAAAGAAAATATGAAAATTACATGAACTGAATCAGAAAAATGTGACGGACATAATGGAACCATGCTGGTGAACAACCAGTAAATATGAAGGGTGAGAGATGCCCCCGTCAAAAAATGAGGCTTATAAAAAGTTGGCCGACTCTCACCGGCGTCACTTAGAGTTCCAAGTAGGTGACTTTGTGATGGTAAGGACGGAGAGGCTCTCCCCAGGAGCCAACTCCAAGTTGAGGCCACGTGGGACTGGGCCCTTCCAGGTCTTGAGGCGCATTGGTGCAAATGCTTATGAGTTAGATCTCCCTGAGGATTATGGGGTAAGTCCTACATTCAATGTCGCCGACTTAGTGCCATACAAGAGCCCCACGGTGGGACCTAGTGAGGAGATTGAGCATACTTCTTCCTTTGAGAGAGTACCCACCCGTGAGGAGAGTCCACTAGCCAAGAGAGCTCAACGCGATCGCATTGAACGAATATTGGATGAGCAGGTCACTACCACCCGGAGCAAGGTATATGAGCGCTATCTCGTCAGGTGGAAGGATCGGCCTCCGTCGGAAGACTCATGGGTGAGTCGGGAGGACCTCCAGCGATTGGATCCGGACCTCCTCGAGCGGTACCTTAGCCGGATGGATCCTTACTCGACGGAGTCGAGCTCTTCGCGGCCTAGGGGATTTGATGGAGGCATCACCCACGATTCCCTTTGGCTCGGGTCCACTTCTTCACATTCAGGAGCTGGTTGAGTTTGGGCCTCACTCTATTAAGGCCCCTTATCCATTTTGTAGTTTTCCTTTGTGTCATTTTGATGTATTTTCATTTTATTGGAGTCATTTCCCTAGGTCTAGCACTTACTTTCCTATGTTTTTGTATCATCATGCTGTCTAATGAGGCTATTGGGCCCAATTCGTTGGGCTAGGCCCATTGGCGCCCCCACCCCCCCTTGGTTATTTGTAGTTGCTTATTTTGTCAGGGACTTATTATAAAGAGTGGGTTGCCTATAAATAGGACCCCACTCCCCCTCATTTGAAGTTAATGAATGAATGAGTTAAAATTGCCATTTGAGTTCAAATTGGAGTGATTCCTCTAGTTTTTGGGTGAGAGACCCTAGGGGAGAGATTCTCCACCTATTCCCCTCTTAATCTCTCTATTTCACCCCTCTTTCTCTCTCCTCCAACCCCAATTTCGAATTTTCTTCTCTCTCCTCCCCTCCCCAACCACCTCCACTAGCTACCCACCTCATTCAATACCCCTCCACTTCCCCAAGTTGTCATTACTCCACTCCCATTGTCCCAAGGAGGCATCTCCCACTTTCCAACACAATCCCACCCATTCCCACACAATCTCCCCTAGTTCCCACACAATCCCCCACTCCCAAGACCATTTCAAATTTGAAATCCATCTCCCTCCACTTCTTTTGGCCACCCCCCCTCTCTCCCCCATAGCTAGGTCCGCCCCCCTCCTCTATTCTCCACTCCACCTCTCACACCATCTCCTCACCCTACCCTAACTGCAACCTGCGACCCCAGCCCTCTTCCTCCTCACTCTCCATCACCATTAGCCCCCTCCATCACCCCACAAGAACTCCCCTTCACCATTAGGCCGCCCTACATCAACCCTCCACCAAAAGAAGCCCCTCTCCCTCTCCTTTCAATTTCAGGTTGTTGCAATGCAGGCTGCAGATCAGCACCGAGTTGCAGCATCGTCCACGTATTCATATTGGAGCTTCTGGGGCCGTGGCCTACATCACTGGAAAGGCCTCTCTGTCTTCTTCGCAGGCGAGGTGAAACCAACTCGTTCTGAGGTCGGGGCCAGCCGTAGGAGCCGTTCTCCCACGATTGCGCAGAGAGGTCTTCATCCTGGACCAGAACCGGAAAGATCATTGTGCCACGACATACCCCAGTGGATTCAGGCTGAAGCCCCTTCATCAAAGTTCTCCCCCTGCCAGTCCTCTTCCAAGATCAAGAAACAGAACCTCGTTCGGCCGCTGGAGGAAGGAGTTACAAATTTTCTCCCCCGAGCTCTCCAGTCCTGTCTTCTGCAGTCTGCTCCGACCAGTGCCCACTCTTCAGGGTAGACTGACCGCTCTCGACCTCTGATTGCAGCCCCGTCGCCTCCTGCTGAAAGCTACTTCGACCACGAAGACGTTTCCGCCAGTTTCTTGCTGTTCGGAGCTCGGGAGTGCGAACGGTGATCTCTGCAACTTGCTGTTCCAGTCCAGGCAGAGCCTGCGGCCAGACTGAGAGGTCTCCTCCCAGCTGCTGGTGCTGCTACCTCCGACCCACTGAGCATCCCCAAAAATTTGGAGTCAACCTCTTCAAGTCAGGAAGCTTTAGGAGGTGGTCTCGCTCAATTTGGAGTCCGGACGAGTCCGTGGCGACCACAACATCATCACCCTGTCCTGCAGGCCAGAACAAGGCTCATATCGTGCCGGACGCCACTTAGTGATTGAGAGCTTTTCTCCCCTCCCCGCTTGGCCGGCTGAAGGCCCCACCCTACGTGGTGGTAGTTTTGGTTGTAACACTTTAACCCCCACCCCCAAGATCCCCCTCCTGCGTGAGGTGTAGTCTTGTACTTCTTTGGGCAGGTCAAGCGACACCGCCGCGGCGTGTGGGGAGCCACCGCCTCCCCGCTCGCCCTCTTCTCCGACCGGGACCGGTTTCCTCAAACCGGTCGAGTAAGTGTCTCATCCTAGCTCATTAATGTTGCTCTTTCAATATTTACTTCATGCGCCGCTGAATTTGTGAGGGAGCGCCCGATCCTCAAGTCCATGACTTAGAGTGGTCGCCGTGGGGTAGTGTGAACCGGTGCCTTTGCGCACTTTGTCGGCCCCAATTGAATTGGGCATCCAACCCTTGGGAGTCAAACCTTGGCCTTGCTGGCCCTCTACCAGCAAGGGCCCATTCCCATACTTCACACTTGGCATCGCCAAGTCACTCCGGGTATAGAGTGCGACGGGAGAGCGGTGGCCCATTAAGGCCCATTTGAATGCTATTTGTGATTGCTTGCCTAAGTCCGAGGTTGTGTCACGTCAGGGGGGAGGTGTGAGTGTTGTGTGTAT
Organism: Amorphophallus konjac; assembly: GCA_022559845.1. Classification (NCBI taxonomy): domain Eukaryota; kingdom Viridiplantae; phylum Streptophyta; class Magnoliopsida; order Alismatales; family Araceae; genus Amorphophallus; species Amorphophallus konjac. The sequence goes on along the minus strand of CM040124.1, from coordinate 325,509,446 downwards.
CTTTGTAAGGTTAGGATGCTCCGCCATTAATGCGGTGGCGCCCGTTGGAGACATGCGTCGTTGGCGTCGAATGGCAAAGACGCACGTGTTGTATGACACGACCTGGGCCGGTCACGTGATAGGTCGTGGCAGGCCCCGCGTTGGACTGATACTAGTTGGAGGTGACTTTGGAGATGGGGACTTGGAGTTGGCTCGGTGAGTTCAAAATTGATGCTTTGAAGTTTTTCATAAATCAAGGAAAGATGATCCCACTAACTAATTATTTGACGTCCGTGAATAATTTAAAGGTTGGTGATCTTGTTTCACATGTCGGGATCGGAATCGAACCCATTATCTCTCTATCACGGGGGAGATGGAGAACCAACGAGACACGTCCCATGTCCTATGTAATTTTAAATAAATATACAAGAGTAATATTTATCCAATACCATTTCCTAATTCTCTCTTCGCACGGCAAAATTCAAACATTTGGATCAAGACTTCCACTCTCCGCTCATGCATTACCATTAAAAAATGAGCCCGATTAAAATACTCTGACAGCCAACAACTTGAGGGCCACATCTATACATATTGATGTAAACTAAAGAGATCCAACGTATATTTCATGCGAGGATACATACATACAATCCCTAGTAAAGTAGGCGGCCGTGCGAATTAACTCAATTCCGGATCCGGACAATGTGCTGACGAGGTGACCAGGCAAATTGGGCCGAGGGGGGACCGGCTGGGCGGGCCCAACATGCAAGTGCTCCCTCTGGTCTTCAGGGATTAGGTGAGCTGTTTCCCTTTGTCCCCCGCTCATTCGTGGCATGTGCTCACCTTTTCTTTATTTTGGCTCTAGCCCTTTCCCTTGTTTCGGGGTGACATAATAACGATCGTGATCTAAGAGACACGTAACAAGAGAGAGAGAGAGAGAGAGAGAGAGAGAGATCAGCATGTTTTCATAATAATCATTCTTTGTTAGTCCCCATCAAAGACCAATTAGATATTCATGGGTATTTGATTTACCTCTAAATCATTCTAAAATTTTAGTTTTTGATGCACTTGTCCGTAATCACTCCACTTTGATAATAAGTTAGTATAAGTTAACCCAGTTAAGTCCCGATGAGTTATTCTTGATTTTTATATTTTTAGTTTGATGTCTATCTTATTTGAGTTCCGATAGGATATTATTACGAGAGATTGAAATGAATTAATCTCAGGTTAAAGACCTTAACCTTATCCGACATCGAGTGATATATTTTGACTCCTAAATTTAAATAACTCGTTCACTCGCAAATAACTGAGCCTAACACATCTTATTTTATTATCACAGGTGTCAAGGATTAGTGCAATGCCCATTATGAGACCTCCCTAAAAGTTTGAGAATGACTCCAAGATTTTCAGAAGAGACACCCCCCAAGGAAAGAAACCGATCGAATGAACATATAATTATTAGAGAATTCAAACATGAATATAAGAAAACTCCCAACACAAATAAACTTGGCCTATTTGTTTCCTCTCAAAGCGTCGCCTTATACGGGGCTTCATTTTATGGAAAACTCACAATTTTGTAATTTAATTTCACAGTTAAGTGGTCTAGATAAATAATTATCTAGCTTGTTGACCAATCTTGTTAATATGTCTCGATAAATAATGGTCTCATTTGTTAACTATTCTTGTTAATCCCGGCCGCCCATGTAGCGAGAAGGAAAAACCAGCTTTGGTCAGTAACGTTGAATCCCGTACCGTCCGCCTTCCTGGTCGCTTCCCCTAATGCTCTCCTGGTAACCCCCATTGGATGGTCCTGATGCGTCCACGTCGTTTGACGCATCTGACGGTCTTGTTTGCTAATCCTGGGAGGCCAGTTTTAAACATAAAATAATGGAGCTTGCAAGTGGTAACCTTCCATGCGATGGCATACAAGAACTCTTATTTAATTCGCTCCCTCTGTGGTTAATATTCATCTATAAATTATCAAATTGGTGCTTAAATATTCTTAAAATCAATTTATTATTTTTAACACTCCTATATTCTAAAGAAAATTACGCGTACTCGGACGATCGACAGAGTTTAATTTTAAGCTGATTTCTTTTATGTACATGTCCTTACAACCTTCAACATTTACATCCACGTCTATGCATGGGTTCAAATCCCAGGGCATATATATTAGAGGTTTTCTTTTCGTCCTTAAATCAAAAACTCTGGATTGTGATGGCATATGGACAAATTTTCTTATAACAGAGAAATATTAAAAAAGTAGATCGATCTCAGGCGTATGTATAAACACAGGTTTACCCATTCATAGGGATGTGGTGATAACATTTCTTCTCTTTTACACGGATATGACCGACATACGTAAGGTCTAAAAAGCTGTTATTTCAGGGAAGTTCTGATTATAAGTTTATTTAATTAGAGTCAGAGCAATCCCGTTTTTCGAAAATTTCGAGCGAGTCTCGGCCTTCTGTTGAGCAGCTTGTTGTCCCGCTCCAACAGTAGTAAATAATAAAAGGGAAGAAAATTAATATATCGTGTTTTGAAAAGTATTGCATCTCACATTTGCTATGGATCATCTGATCCTCTCACTGGATAATTCTCATTAAGGATATCTTTCACGTGTTCTCAAATAATTATAATTTTTTTTATCTGTTCAAGATATTATTAAATGAAATTATTTGATGGCAAGATCACTTAGCCCTCGAGAAATATAATCTACCATATTTTCTAAAGCACGATACGTTAGCATTTTTTAGGGATTATATGATGTCACTTCAGTCGAATATATATATATATATATATTTGTGTGTGTGTAGACTTTCCGAAAGGGTCTAACTACATAGATGATGAAGTTGATGGATTGTTGACAATTAGACCTTGCTTTCCCCACTTTTCATCCAGATTATAAATTAGAATTCAAATCTAAATACATTTATAAAAACTAGTGATATGACCTATTAATACACGACCTTAAAATTCAATTATGCAAACCATCCTTTGACCCCTAATCACCCATATGTCTCTTGTTTCAAAACAGAAAGTGGCATCCATATCGCCTTGTTGCTATGACGTCTTGTCGGCTCCACGGAGGTGATGAACCTGAGGAACAACGAAGCTTCCGCAGCTTGAATAACGGATGGTAGACAGCTCCGGACTTTGAATCTGCCTTCTTCCTTCTCTTAAAATTATCACGTATACGATATGGTAGGAAGGGAACTGTTGTACTTATATCTTTCAAAGTACTGGTCCTGAGTTAGATCCGAGTCAATACATCATATTATATTTGAGTCAATACAAATCACCTATGGCTATAACTATCCCACCATCTTTTTCTATTTTTTTAATATCAAGAATGGAATTATATCTAACCGCCTATAAATATCCGTTAAACAAAAAATATTCTTGTTATCTAATAACAGGAACATCATATATATATATATATAGTCATGTTACCTATATATATATATATATATATATTCATGTTACCTCTGTATTTAAGTCCGTCTAATTTTATCCTACTGTCAACAGAAGGAGGAGATAGAAACGTGTAAAACATGGCGTGGGCACCAAAGCAAGAGGCGGCCGTACGCGCAGCAGATCAGGTCCGCGTGCGCGCGGGGTGCGGATTTGAGTCTTCCCCCATGCCGGCTTGATCTGTTAGCACGCTGAGCTGGGCCATCTGATCATTATTCCATCTGATCAGTCGGCTTTGCTCTTTTTATATTTTTAATATATATATACTAGTTAAATGAACACGTTTCGCGCGTGAATTTATTTTAATTTTTAAAAAATTATAATAATCTTTTTAATCTTTTTAATCGAAAAAAATGATCTAAATATCGGAGGAATACATGTCGAGCATGTAACACCACCAACTCATATTATGTATAAAAGATAGTGATTTTTTTTTAAATTTTTTATGTAACATAACGAAAGTTTAGACATTAAATATATATTACATAAAATGATAAGGATTCATTAGTTATTACTATCCCGTACGTCACGTAGCTAACGTAGATTCATTGTTGCTTCACATGTGAATCATAAAAGGGTGAGTCTATATATTAATTTGGTTGATACGTAAAAGGTATTAGGTCAAATCAAATTGAGAACTAAGTCCAATATCAATGTGAATAATATTAACAAACACCCGACAAAAGATCAAACACGAGGTTAAACATTAACACAAATGAGAATAGAATAAAATAAAGGAGACATTAAGCACAAATGACCGCAGGAAAGGACCATGGAAAGTCAAATCGTTTATAAAAGTGAAGCACTACAGAAGACTCTATAAAAGTGAAGCACTACAGAAGACTCTGCATTATTACCCCCTTCTATGTAAGCTCTAGCATCAAACATCAATCTACAGACATAAAAGTCGATGCTTGGATGCTATAGAACCCAAGATGGAAATAAGTAGGCTCTACAAAAGGAAGCATCCAAAGAGTATGCATGCACTGCATAACTTAGAAAATATGAATGAACATAAATGAAGCAGCTGCAGTAGCAGTTGGAAGGCCCTTGACCTTTTATATACCTTAGAAATTTCATCAGGAAGATTTATTTTCCACAAAATCGATCTTTCAATTGGATTCAAGGTTATGCTAAAAGAGAGACCTTTCTCAGCAAACCGTGTGAGGACAGGTCCTGGGATCATCAACAGAAGCAAAAAAAGCCATCAGAAGTAATGTTTAGTTCTGATTAATATTTAAGATCAATGACATCCAGAAAGATAAAAACATCAAAAAACTCTTAATTCTCTGATAGAAGCAAGAATTCACCGAGTTCTTCATCTACTTTATAGTTATAGACAAAATTGCTTTGATTTCAATCTTCACCTTATGTTAATTTAGGTTGGCATCATTTGGCAAATTCACCTCAATCTTTCCCTTCTTTATCTTAGGTTGGTTCTATTTGGCCCAGTACATTAGACATAAGGCATCAATATGGTGATGTCTTTAGAATTTATATTGATGTACTTACTTTCACACTGAGTGGGACTGTGGTTTGAACCCAAAGCATGCCAAACTTGAAAGCCCTTTGAGTTGAGATGACCTAATTATCTTTTCTTTTTTTCTCATGGTTCTTGCAAATGGCCAAACATAGGATGATCTGGGCTAGAGTACCCCCCTCCCCCATATCGGTAGTGGTTTGGAGTTGGGTTAGGAGGTGCTTGCAAAGCTTTTTCCCCTTCGTTCTGTTGGCCCACCGGGGTTTGCAAGGTCAAGCTATAAGACTTGTGTGTGAGTAATCCTCCTTAACTTTTGGAGATTTATTTATATGTAAATTTCTACTTTATGTTTCTACGACTCTTCTTTGTCTGCTACTTTATGCTTTAGACGGGTGTTGAAATATTTCAAAGGAGAAAGTTAGACATATTCTGCAATTTATACAAACAAGCTATTTGATTTTTTCCCATCTACCATAGTTGTCAAGGCGGACGCCTAGGTGCCGCCTAGGCGTCCGAACGGTTTTGGCAGTGCAAGGCGCGGCTCCGCCTTATAACAAGATGAAAAGGCGGACTGAGTGGTCGCCTAGGCGGGCTGGGCGCCTAGGCGACCGCCCCGGTCGCCTTACCGGTTCCCCGCTAACCCGCTAGCCGTTCCCCGCTAACCCCGCTAACTCGCTAACCCGTCCGATCCGCGACCCGCTACTAACCCGCCCGACCCCCTCAACAGCTCGGCTCGATCCTCCCTCGATCCCCCTCGGCTCCTCCGCTCCTCCTCTCCCCTCCCAACCCTAGGTTTCACAATGGCGGATGCCTCCGTCGTGTAGTGCGGCCGGTGTCTCCTTCCGTCGTCGTTGCCGTGCGGCTCGTGCGTCGTCGGCAGCAGCACAGCATCGGCCGTCGTCGTTGCCGTGCGGCCCTCCGGTAAGTCTCACAGGGCACACACACCGCACACGGCCTCCCTCCTCCTCTCTATGTCTCCCCCCCCATGTCATCTCCGGCCCCTCCGGTCCTCCGCCTCCGGCCCCCCTCCTCCTCACTCTGTCTGTCGCCCCCACCTCCTCCTCTCTCTGTGCCTCCGGCCCCTCCGGCCCCCGTCCTCTTCACTCTGTCTGTCTCCCCCACCTCCTCCGGCCCCTCCGGCCCTCCCCCTCCGGCCCCCCTCCTCCTCTCTCTGTCTCCCGTCTCTCTCTCTGTCTCACGACTCTCACCGGAGCTCTCCCGGCCGGCCTCTCTCTCTCCCTCCTCTCTCTCTCTCTCAGTCTCACACTCTCACAGTCTCACCGGAGCTCTCCCCCCGGCCCCTCTCTCTATCTCCCTCCTCTCTCTCTCTCTCAGTCTCACCGGAGCTCCCCCCGGCCCCTCTCTATGTCTCCCTCCTCTCTCTCTCTGTCACCGGAGCTCTCCCCCGGCCCCTCTCTCTCTCCCTCCTCTCACCGACTGGCTGACTCACCCACAGGGCCACAGGGCCACACCAGCCCCCCCGGTCCCTCTCTCTCTCCCTCTCTGTCTCCCTCCTCTCTCTCTCTAGTCATGGTCTCACCGGAGCTCGGAGCTGTCCCCCCCGGCCCCTCTCTCTGTCTCCCTCCTCTCTCTCAGTCTCTCTCCCTCTCTGTAACAGAGAGGGAGAGAGACTGAGAGAGAGGAGGGAGACAGAGAGAGGGGCCGGGGGGAGAGCCGAGAGAGAGAGAGGTCAGAGGAGGGAGACAGAGAGAACAGAGAGGGAGAGAGACTGAGAGAGAGGAGGGAGACAGAGAGAGGGGCCGCTGGCTAAGTTCTATATGTTCTGATTTTTTTTTTTTTGTAGTGGTCATCATGGAAGAGTCTGGTTCAACAGGAGGTACAGAAGTGAAGAAGAATGCCAAATCTAATGATCCTGGGTGGAAGTACACATATTGGCCAGATGAGCACGATAAAAATAAAATAAAATGTGAGTTATGTGGTTTGATAACAAATGGAGGAATCAAAAGATAAAAGAAACATTTAATAGGAGAGTTTAGTGATGCGAAGAAATGCCCAAAAACTACAAAGGAGATTGCTGATGAGATGCTGAGTTGGCTAAACAAAAATAAGAAAAGAAAGATGCCATGTTGTGAGAGTACAACTGTAGATGATGATTCTTCTGAGGATGAGACATTTGAAAGATCAAAGAAGGGTTCCAATGTGTCAGTGTCACTGTCAAGTTCAACTAAAAAGGTTGTCAAAGGTTCAATGGATGTTTTTGTAAGAATGAGTGCTGAAGATTTTGTAGATGCAAGAAGGAGTGGGAAAAGAGTGCAAAGTACATTGGAGTCTAGAATGAAAAAAGAAGAAGAAAAGATTATTGAGAAAGCTATAGCAACATGGTTTTATGAAGGTGGAGTGCCTTTTAATGCGGCCAAATTAATAAGTTTTGAGATAATATTTGAACTTGTAGGGCGATTTGGACCAGGATTTAAGCCACCTAGTTACCATAAATTGAGAGTGCCTCTCCTCAAAGAAATGGTAGAGGAAACAAAAAGTTTGCATGTTGAATATATGCAACATTGGAAGACTTGTGGGTGCACTATCATATGTGATGGGTGGACAGACAAAAGGTAAAGAAAGTTAATCAATTTCTTGATAAATTATCCTGAAGGCACTTACTTTATGGAATCATTTAATGTTTCTCATCAGAGAGAAGATGTAGGATTGTTGTATGAATTGTTGGATAGGATGGTTGAAAGAGTTGGAGAGAGGAATGTTGTTCAAATTGTGACAGATAATGCATCTTATAACATTGCAGCATGTAGAATGTTGATGGCGAAAATGAAATAATTATTTTGGATGCCTTGTGCTGCCCATTGTCTTGATCTCATGCTAGAAGACATTGGAAAATTGAAAGCTTATGCAGGTACCATCTCAAAAGCTAAAAAGTTGACAACATATATATACACCCACACTCGTTTGCTTGACCATATGAGGAAGGAGACAAAAGGAAGAGAACTTGTAAGGTTTGGAGTGACAAGATTTGCCACAGCCTTTCTCACGTTGGAAAGGTTGCATGACGATGCCGTAAAGAAAGGTTTACGAAGATTGTTCACTCCAGATGCATGGCATAACAGTGTATGGGCAAAGACAAATAAGGGGAAAATGTTTCTTCAATTATTTTTCAAGTGAAGTTTTGGCATGCCATTGAAGAGATATTGAGAGCATCTCAACCCATTTTGTAGGTTTTGAGGTTGGTTGATGCAGATGAGAAACCTGCAATGGGATACATTTATGCTGCAATGGAACATGCAAAGAAGTAAATAATCGAGAACTTTGGTTCTAAGGAAACTAAGTATCAACCTGTGTTGAAAATTGTAGAGCGACGTTGGAAGGATCAAATGAATCGTCCTCTACATGAAGCATGATTTTTCTTGAACCCGAAATTATATTATGAAGCCCGTACGAGAGATGATCCGGTTGCAGTTACAAAATTCTCAAATTCTTTCTTAGCATGTGTTGAAAGGATGGAGCCAAATACTGATATACAAGACAAGATCAATGATCAGATGGTATTATATATGAATGCAAGAGGTGCTTTTGGAACTTCAATGTCACTTAGAGCTCGTGATAGGAGATTGCCAAGTGAGTAATTTGATTAAATTATTATTTTATGTATTATTTCTGATTTCATGAGGATGTGTGATTTTAATTAAATTTTCCTTGTTAAATGTTACTCTAGCTGATTGGTGGATGCAATATGGAGATACACCAGAACTTATGAACATTACTTTGAGGATTTTAGGATTGACTTGCAGTTCTTCTGGTTGTGAACGTAATTGGAGCATATTTGAATTTATAAGTAGTTTTTTAAAATAAATTTGTAAGAAATCTATTTGTGTTAAAGTCATTAATCTTATCTTTATGTTTTTACAGATTCATACAAAAAAGAGGAATAGATTAAAGCATAAAAGACTTAATGATTTAGTCTATGTTCAATACAATCGGTGCCTTCGTGAAAGATTCTTAGAAAGGAAGAAACATCCAGAAAGATATGATCCAATATGTTTAAGAGATTTAAATTGGGGAAGTGAGTGGATGACTAAAGATGGCGATGATGTAGTTCATGAAGGAGATGACCTTACTTGGGAAATGGTGGATATAGCAATGGGCACATCAGAATAAAGGGCTAGAAGAGACAATAGAGAAAGCACTTCACATTCTATGGAAGAGGGTGATGATGAACAAGATGAATGGGAGAATGAGGAAGAAGAGACAGATGATGATGATGCACATGGGAGGCAAATGATGAAGGTGGTGATAAAGATGAAGATGAGGATCTTGAAGCTTCAGATGAGAGAGCACTTGAGAATGCAATGTTTGGTTTTAAAATTTAGATATGTTATTTTTTTACTGGATATTGTATGACTTTTATGTCTACTATTGTCTATGGTACTTCCTTAATTCTTCGTTTGTTTGTTTTATTATATGCTTGTCCATGTGGTGATAATTGGTGATGTTTGTTTCTTTTGGTATAAGCATTATATTACTTGTATGTTGTTTTAAATATTTGTAGATGTTTGAAAGAAATTGACATATATCAGGTTAGTATTTGATTCTTCATTCTAAAAGTCTAATTTTTGTTGTTAATTTTATCTCAAAATTCATTTTTTATATGTTATTGTAATGTCATTTCTATTAGTTTTTATTTTTGTCCATACTATTGTTGTTATCTATATTTGTAATGATCATGATTAACTTTTATATAAAAAATTACATATATATTAATGATCACATTTATTTATGAACTAGACGCCTAAGCGTCACTTAGGCAGGCGCCTAAGTGCTTAGGCACTCGAGGACCCCAAGCTCGCCTTGGTCGCCTTATCGCCTTGACAACTATGCCATCTACCAATACTATCAGCATCAAATCTCCTGGTAAAAATTGTCCCCATGTTTTGGATACCAAAGTATGCTTTCCGAGATGGATCGTGAGCAGGAACAAATGCAGGCCAAAGACTTCCACAATTTGATAAAGCAAACAGAACTAAGAAGTTTGCTAGCCTCTGGTGCATCAAAGACTACCCCACTAACACTTAGAGGTGCAATCACTTTTGTCTGATGGTCTCTAGCCATAGACCCCTCTCTAGTATCCCAATTTCAGAAGCCACTTGGTCATGAAGGATAGGTTGAAATCCTATAAGAGCTTGATATCATGTCCATTTCTCCTTAGGAAGTCTTTTCCCCTTCTCAAATGGGATCAAGAAAGGGTTTCTGTTCAGATGCAGGAAAAGGAAGAGAATCATTCCAAATCTGTCTCCAAGAATTCACATATTCCAATTTTCGACATGCGGTTTGAAAGTTTACCCTGAGGAGGCCAATCATTTTTTACACCCTCTGCATTTGAGGAGCTGTTGATTTCTTGATTTTCAACATTTTTCCAATCCCCAGGAGAATGTTATCGAATGAAATTTTCCAAAAAAAAAAATAGCTTCCGGATTTGCAGATTTGAAGGCGGACATATAAATTTATCACCAAAAGCCTCAACTGCCTGGAGCCAATCTTCATACATATCCTCTGTCATAATAGGAGGATCATGTGTATAAGGGGAATGCATATGCTGACGTGAGTGCAAAAGCATCATATTCCCCACAAAGCCAAATGCTCCTCCTCTTTCTTGAAATGATGATTGTAGACTACCGGAAGCCACCATATTTTCAGCATAAGTAGTCGATTTCTACAAACCCTCTTTGATTCATGACTGTCATTTGCCATCTCCATTAATGATTGATTTCCTTCAATCTTACTAATATCAGGGGCATAGAGTTTTATTTATTACTGAAGTTCAGTCATGCAAACCATATATATATATATATACAAATGCATACAAGGTGGGAAGGGCAGAAGGTAAGTTTGCACTGACAACCTGAGCAAGTTGTTGTTGGATGCATGGGGTTTTACCCCAGATTCAGATACCAATACATCTAGATGCATCAAGTCACATGCAGATCTATGAATGCCATATGGAAGGGGCTGGCAGATTTCCAAAAGGGGAGAGGGTCTGACCCCTGGGATATAGGGGTTGACCCCTATGCACTCCTGCACAGGGTCGGCCCAGGCAGAAATCACTCTGAGTTTTTAATTTAGTATGATCACCCTACAGCCTTAAGTGTTCACAGAACAAATGCTAATGCCCTTGTGGGGAAGTCCCAGTTCTAATCTGGGAGATTTAACTTCAAATTCATCATTCATTTTTTTTCTGTTCATTCTGGTTCCAGCAGCTCAGAGATTGTGTTGATCGTCCTTTTCTTCTTCTTCCCTTAAAGTTCCATATGCATGAATTCATTTTGATTGAAATGACAATGCTTACTCAGAAAAAAAATGATATGCACAATAGGAATAAAGAAGTACAATGGGAAACAAACGTTTTGCTGGCATTTAAAGAAAGTCCAACTTTAAAAATAAGAAATTGACATAACAAAATTATTCATTAATCTGTCAACATTTAACATAGTTATATAGATATTGTTATTCAGTATCTTCCAACACTATTTTTCTTCTCTTGGTCTTTAGCAATTATTGGTCCACAGCTGTTTTGGTTTCACAAAATTCATCATCTAAGTCATTCTTTATTGGAGTTTTTGTTTCATGAAACTCCAATGCATGTGTAATTTACTCCAAAGGTACTTCCTACTTTACTTGTAACTTTTATTGTCAATGTGAGTTGCTTTGTCAAGCATCTGTCCATAATCTTTTTGAATTCTGTAGCTTCAATTTTTTGTAGAAAAAAAATAAATATCAGAATTACATACACGAAAGAATATTTTATTATTTTTAGACATACCTTTGTTTGTTGTAATTTGTCTACTAGGACACCTATAACCTTTTCAACTTCTTCATTGAAAAATGAAACCCAGATGCTTGTCGTGTCATCAACTAGCTTCAATCTCAAGTAATACCTATACGATAAAGTATATTTTTAATTTTTTAACTTATCTTCAAGATCAAGATAAATATAATAAACGCTTCTACTTTGATTACCTCTCCAATGACTTCGAGACGGTAAGATGTACATTTGGGACAAAATAATTTACCATCATTCTGTGTTAGTGTTTTGTTGCAAATACTACATGTTGTGTACCAAGGATCTTTATTTTTATTCATATCTATGACACGCACTTTGACTTGATAAAAATTTTCTTACATAAGAAGGTTAAGATTGAATAAACTTTCATGCATGATAAATAAAAAAGATTGAGTTTTACTACCATACCTTTGAAATTCTATTTTTTGTATTTTTCAATAGTTCTTCTATGGTCACAAACTCGTGTTTTGTAGAGGTTATACTTTCTATTGTACTCTCGTACATCCTATCATTGAGTTCATGTTTGTTTAATTTTTCCCTGCATGAGAAGTAGAAATGAAATGATTACATTGAAATGTTATTGAAAGAGAATAAAATATGCTAGAAGAATAATTTATACCATTCTTTGTCGTCTATTTTGTTGTCATCTGCTGATTGCATATTGATTCTTGTTCTTCCTGTTGTTGATAGCCCAAAGATTCCTGTAAAAATCATTGAATAAGAAATTACTTAATGAAAAATTATAATGGCAAAGAGAGATATTACCTTGAAATTTATGTGTTCGAATTGCCGATGCCCTTATTATTGGTCTCTCATCTATTGATTTCAAGATTATCGCTCCTTTTAGAACAAATTCTTCTCATAGAGTTAGCACGATTTGATTTGTGCAACTGTAAATTTAAATTCAAAGTTAAAAATGATAAATGTTTAATTTATTATTTAGTTATTATACATTAATGATTGTTATACTTACGAGTTGTCTAGTAGTGTTAAATTTTATCTTTGAATTTTTTTTCCATTAGATTTTCTTGTAACAGTTGTTGGCTGATCAAATTTAATAACCACTGCGATAAGATCTACAATAAAATAAAAATGTCAGTGCAATTATTGACTTCATATAGTTAGTGTAAACAAAAATGAAGTTAATGTTTATTACCTAGTATTTCATTTTCTTTGTGTTTGCTTAATATTTCATTAATTGTGATTAATTCTCTTTGTTCATTTTCTTGAGCATGTGACATTTCTGAAACTAAATTATCAATTTGAAACGGTGATATCTCAGTTATTTCTGTATTGATGTTCATCACAATGTTATTTTTCACTATTCCTTTATTGTAAAGTGGGTTGGCCTCTTTGATCAATCCATTTGATATTTTGTAAAAATGGTCTTCAACAAATAAAGAATCAAACTTTGTTATGGTCTCTAAGAACATTGCTGCTTGCATAATTGAACCCTGTAAGAAAAAAAAATGTCAATGTAAATACATTGTTTGGATATGTACAATAATTTTGGATATGTATATTTCAAAGAGTTAAATCTATGTAATGATAATATATCATTACCTTTTCGTCACAGAGATACATGTTTTTGACTGCTCCAGGTGATCCATTCCTCATATAATTATGTGTCTTTTCTTTCTTGAGGAGTTTACATTTTATTGTCCAATCTCTCATATCAGTTGTCAATTCTACGAAAAACATCAACTTGTTATCCATGTTCTTGCATGTACATGGGTGAGATTGAGATTAAAATAATATTTAAGATAACTATACTATAAGTTTAAGTGAATACCTCATGACATGTAGTCATAGATCTCAGTGAAAATGATATTCTTTGTATATTCATTGTCATCTTCATAGTTGTGACTATTTGATGGCTTTATAAGAAATTTTGTTGTTGCCCTTGATATCCCTCTTGACATGGCAACATAGAGTTGTCCATGTGAGAATACTAGCTCTGGCAAATAGATACCCACATTCGGGATTGTTTGACCCTGTGCCTTATTTATTGTCATAGAGAAAGCTAATGTTGGGGACATCATGGCAAGACTACTCACATTTTTATTTACATTTGTGTCTTTTTATTTATATTTATACTCTTGTGTAATTGGGTACGCAATTGTATGGTAAGTATAAGCCAAAATGTGAGTCCTGAGATTTTAGTGGGTTTATTTGTAAAAGTCCAGTAGATCGAGTAGGGTCCCCCACCCTCTTCCTCATTGGTCCACTTGGCTTAGGGCCCATGTGGGGCTGGTTCAAAGTCCAAGGTGGGCTTGTGGGGCTGATCCATGGTCCAAGTGTGGACTTGGACCAAGGAGATAAAAGAAGAAAAATCAATATTTTCTTCCTTAAAGGGGGGGCGCACCCTTCATATATTGATTTTTTATTTGTGGTTTTTGACCACATGGGGGGGATATCTTCTATCCCTTGTATACCCCTCCCCTAACCTAAATCTAAGGGTAGTTTAGGACATTTTTACATTTCTATATAACCCTTGTAATTAGCTATTTTCATATATTAATGTGAGAAAATTTCAGAATTGCCAAGAGCATCCAAGGGCGCAGCCCCCTCTCTCCCCTCTCACCCCTTGAGATGGATTTTTGCGAAATTCTTGAGGTGTGAAGCCTCCTCCCTCCCCCTCTCTGAGTGAGAAGCTCAGCACCGCCGCCGCCGCCGCCATCGAGTCGTCATCGCACCGCCACTGCCGCCGCGTTGGAATTCTGTCCACATCAGGACAGAAGGTTGAAGCCCAATTTTTATCTCCACATTAGGAGATCTGATCGAGATTCAATTTTGAGTGTTTGTTCTTCTTGTTATCCTCAATCTCTATTTTAAATTTCGTGCCAATCAGAGGTCATCTGCTATTTTTCCCATAATTTTATTTCCACCCCTGACAGTCTGCCAATTTGCAGATCTACAGGATAGGAGTCTGTTCTTCTATTTTTCTCACCCCCTTATACATCTCCCAAAAATCCCCAAAAAATCATGCTTGTTCCTCACTTTCCTACCTTCCACCCATAATTTTTTTAGGGTCTAGATCTATCATCTTCCTGTCGGTCAAAATTCATTTTTAGAGAAAACTCAGTCTATCCTGTGTCTATCAGTCCGAGCCAGCAGAAACCTTTGAGGGACAGTCATTTTCATTTTCAATCCATTCACTTGATGGATCTAAAAAAATTATATGTTGTATCCCTCTGAGTTCTCTATCCATCGGTACCAAGTTTGCGTCGATCCGACACCGGATCTGACCGTAAGAAATCTTTTCGGGAGGGCGCGGAGAGCAGATCCGAGCCCAGCCAGCACAATCAGTCCGGAAATTAATTCCTCAGAAAATACGCCGGCGCACACTCGGTCACCGCCACTCCCGGGGATCGATCAGCAACCTTCCAGCAGTGCCCTAGCAAGCCGCAGCAGTAGGGAGACGCCCAGGTACCACCGTCCCAGCAGTCGGACCCACCTGCTGTCCTGCGGGCCCCACAGAATTGATCCGAGCAGCAGCCCGTCTTCGGCCCAAGAACCGTCCAAATTGCTGCCCGTCAACCCGAGTTCGCTACTCCCGGGTTCCACATTGTTGCCCTTTACCTCCCTGCGTGGAGTGGGTCTTAAAACCATTTCTGTAATTATTGTTAATATTTGTACACCGGGAGTACGAGCTTCGGCCGGGGTCGTCTTCCCTACGCCCGGTAGCGTGGAGGTATCGTGTCTGCTCCTCTTTTCGCATTTTGCTTATTTCGTATGTATTCTATTGTCGCTGCATGAGTGATAGGTTAATCTAGCCCAATATTTTTATCACTGCTGCGAGAGAGAGCGAAACCCGTCCAGTGACCCGATCCGGGCACGCAAGAGAGTTGACTACCCGACTCATTGCCGGTTTCTCAACCGTGCACATCCGCACGCTTCCTTCGCATAGGGACGTCCGCGAGCTAGAGTCCCAGGTTCACTATCCGTCCCGCATCAAATTGATATCAGAGCGGAAGGTTGAGTCTAGGGTAGTCTGTTGATTAAAAATAAGAAGAAAAAAGTCATTTAAGTCTAGAGAGAGTCTAAGTCGATCCTAGGTTACATTTGCATTCCTTCATTCGGTATATCAAAAGGTTTTGCCCGAACGTTAGGTTACGCCTATCGGGAAAGTAGCACACTTACGTGAGCTCGATCTTTGGATCAAACCTCCGCCTAGTGCCGGATATGGGTTGAGTCTAGGTTTATAATCGAGTCGGTACTCCAACTTTGCATTGTTGTTTTAGGGTCGTGTCTAGTCCAAGAGAGTCCGGTCTTGTCACTGTGTGTCCACATGTCCACTACCCGCCACCCCCATGGCCGTCCCCCGAGACCATGCGTCGGATTGGTCATCCCTGGTGGCCGAATTCAATGCTTTCATGGCCCGACACCCGACCCCTAAGCCAACAACCGAGTCGTTCCAGCGACCTATAGTGTCCACTGCCATCCTACCTAATGGGTTGTATAAGGAGATCGACTTCATCAATAGGGTGTCATCTAACTGTGTAACGCCCCGAGATCCGAGTCCCAAATTATGGGCATTTTTTTCTTCTTTATCGGACTCCGAAGCATTACTTCGTACGTATCACGGAAGCACAATATGCATACATTCGCATGAGAGAGAGAGAGAGAAACCATAGTTACAAAAATGTAATTATCATCTCATCCATTCATAATTTCCAGAGAAGAGTACATGGCCATTGTTTCAAAATAAACCTGAGCCCATACATGCTTACTGCCCCATAGCTATACATATAAGAGAGACCTTCATCCATAGCATACCCAGTCGAACTACGCACTGGCACTACACCTCAGCTACAGCCTCCTCCTCAACCTCCTTCTCTATATCTCCTGAAAACGTGTGTCACAAAGGGGTGAGTGTGACGCTCAGTAGGCAGCCTAATCAAACCGGGGTTAACTTGCATCTATATAATCAATTATATACATAATTTTAGATGTTAACAGTAGCATTATCCATTCATTATCATCCGCTGAAAATAACTCATATGAGGAAAATACATATTTTTTAGCTAACATGTAGGTACCCATACATGCAACCAGAACTAAGTGAATGATAAATTTACATATTATCATCTTTTCACATTTTCACACTTCAAAATTCTGATATTCTTGGAAACCAACAGCTGCCACAATCATAGGAGGCCCACACACACATACAACGAACGAAAGAGTACTGCGCATACCCGAGAGCGAACTCCCACCAAGATTCTTGGTGGCCTCGAGGCGTTACGTAACAACACACCACAAAGGCCGCCCCCCACGAGGACCGAAGACCGAATCAATAGGATTTTATTCCAGGGCCGTCCCCCCACAGGGACCGAAGTCCTATCTCACAGAAGACTGTCGTTTCCATTCATATCATTTACATTATATTTGCATTCATACTCATTTTATAAATACTAGTATGATACTTTATCATAACATGCATGCTTCCAATAGTTTAAGTGGGCAAAACATACTTATATGCTGACGGGTGCAGAACAATGCATGATCAGGTTACTATATAAAAGAATCATGTTTATCCTTCTAGACTACATACGCATAGAAAACGACTTATATCCAAAAGTATGAAATTTCTGGGTACATGAAACTTTTACAGTGGGTTAATAATTTATCCCTCTATCATTTCCTAATTTTTTTGGATTTTTCTGAAATAAAATGCCCCCTAAAAATTCTCTTTTTCTCAGTTTCTGGAAATTGGGTCTGTGCAGCATGTGCACCGACCTTACTCAGGTTTGTGCAGTATGTGCATAGACCTCACTGGGACATGCACAGACCTCACTTATGAATTGAACTAAACATGCACCGACCTTATCTATGCTTGGACAAAATTTGCACCGACCTTATCTAGGCTTGGACAAAATATGCACCAACCTTATCTTTGTTTGAACAAAACATGCACCAACCTTATCTAGGCTTGGTCAAAATATGCACCAACCTTATCTACGCTTGGACAAAGTATGCACCGACCTTATCTTTGCTTGAGCAAAACATGCACCAACCTTATCTAGGCTTGGACAAAATATGCACCGACCTTATCTACGCTTGGACAAAGTATGCACCGACCTTATCTTTGCTTGAGCAAAACATGCACCAACCTTATCTAGGCTTGGACAAAATATGCACCAACCTTATCTTTGTTTGAACAAAACATGCACCAACCTTATCTAGAATATGCACAGACCTTTACCTACGCATGGACTAAAAGTGCACCGATGCTAACACAAACTTGCACAGGCCTTTACCCACACATGGACTAAATGTGCACCGATGCTAACACAAACATGCACAGACCTTTACTATTTCTAGAACATGCACATACTTTGCTTAGAACTTGCATGGACCTTCTCATGGCTAATGCAAACTTGCACAGACTTTACTCAAGACATGCACGGACCTTCTTCACTAAATCATGCACAGGCTTTACTTAAAACATGCATGGACCTTTCCATGGCTGTGGAGACTCATGAAACCCAAAACTGATTGAAAAATAGATCCCAAAATGAGTATGATGGTCGTCCCCACCTGCCCTTAGTCCCTCTTTTAGAGTGTCGAAAATATATATTTTTCTCAAAAACCATTCTAATGCGTTATTGACCCCTAAGGTTGAGGTTAGGTGCCTACCTTTGAGATGCTAACTGACGATCCGGGGATAATATCCACACCCCAGATCCACCTCATCTTTACCCTTCGATCCGGGGATGAGATCCACACCCTAGACCCACCAAGACTTCACTGCATGTCCACCCTCCTACGCAAGGGCCAAGGTCCCTCACCTCTCTTCCTTTCACAAGAGGACCCGTAGGTGGCAGAAAGTGGAAGATGAGTGTTGCTAAAGGTTGATCACCCATGAAACCCACTTCTTTATATAGCCTCCAAGCCTCCCAGGTTCCTATCCACGATCCACAAGCCTCCAACCTGGTCTCAAAGGTCGCTAGTTTAAAGAGGGGTTAATGCTAAGCATCCCTTCGGTTGAACAGAGGTGACCCTTCGTCTACCCTGTCATAGATGCGAGTGGGCATGACTTTCTGTTGGGAATTAGGTTGAGAGGTCTTCATATGAAATGAAGATGACTTCGATATCTAACTATGGGTTATGGTTTCATCGAATTTCGTGAACTCTAGCATGAGATATGATTTTCGCAATATTAACATTCATTTTCCATGTTCCAGTTGCGACCCTTCATCTACCTGATCATAAATGCTAGTGTGCGCACATTTAGATTATGAATTAGGTTAGGGTGTCTTCATATGAAATGAAGAGGACTTCCAGATATAACTTTCAGTCTTCGTTTCATTGAATTTCATCAACTCTAGCGCAAGTTATGATTTTCTCAATATTAACGTCGTTCCTCCTCTGTTTCAGTCGTGACCCTTCATCTACCTTATCATAAATGCGAGTGAGTGTATTTTTTCGTTGGGATTTGGGTTTGGGTGTCTTCAGATAAAATAAAGAGAACTTCTTGATCTAAATTTTGGTGGTGGTTTCATCAAATTTAGTTATTTTTAGCCCGAGTTATGACTTTTCAAATATTAACATTTATTTTCCCCTATTTCAGTCGTGACCCTTCATCTACTCAGTCATAATGTGCGTGGGCGTGCTCTTCCGTCGAGATTCAGGCTTGGACGTCTTCAGATGAAATCAAGAGAACTTCCAGATCTGAATTTGGGTCACAGTTTCATCAAATCTCATTATCCCTATCACGAGTTATGATTTCCACAATATTATCGTTTATTCTCCCTCATTCCAGTGGCGACCTTTCGGTAGCCCGAGGTAGTCCAAGTATAGCTCTAGTGTCCAGGCAGTATTTGACCTTGACCTCAACATAGAAGTTGTAGCTGACATCTCACTTGGAACTATGGCCTTGGTTTCATCCTATTTGGTTGACTGTGGACCAAGATATCCTTATTTTAACGGGTGTCTGTGTTTTTTGTAATAATTTTGGCCCATTATCATAACTCCTTCGTATCTCCTATTAGGCCCATTTGTCAGAAGTTATATTCTTCATCAAAGTTGTTCCCTACCTAATATTCGTGACATGGGCTTTGGTTTCATCTAATTATGACCTACCTATAGTAAGTTACCAATTTCCTAAGGTTCCTTTAATAACCTGTCCATATTTCTGGCTCATTGAGTTCACGGGCCCGAATTATTCTCAATTGGGCTAGTGCCCAAATTGGTGGTCGTAACAAACTGTGTCTCACAAGACATAGTTGAGTCGCTCTCTAAGACCGGGGAGATTGTTCTCAACGGTGGCTTAGCATTCGTAGAGTTCCAATGGAGGTTCGGCCCCGTTCTTTATGACGATGGAGCATGGTGCAAGGTCGACACACTTGCTGGCCCATGCATCATTTTAGGGTAAGATTAGTTGGAAGAAAGGAGAGCGACCTTTGATTGGGATAGGAGGACCTGCACCTTATACCCACCTCACCTACCCGGTAAGTTCATCTTCCACGACGGCATTCAGCCGACCACCTCCGTGTCACCAACCACCCAGCCCCAGCGGCCTGTTCCGCCTCCGGACTCAAGCCCACCACCTCTCCCGGAGCCCACCCATGTGGCCCCCTGTAGTGGGATTAGCCATTTCTCCGACCCGTGTCCTTCACATTTCCCTACCTTAGAGGACAACCATTCGGATGATGCCTCACCCGGGCCTATTCTAGTGAGTTATGAGGTTGACCAAGAGTTGGCCAGAGGAGTACCTCGCTGATGTTTTGGGGTTATAGAGTGATCCAATAAAGGGCCAGGGACTGTTAGTCACCCCAATTCCACCAGTCATCCCGGACCTGTCTGTCCCGCCCACTTTGTCCTCGGAGGACCCCACCATCCTACTTCTACCCATCTCCCCTACGGTAGCGCAGCTACTAGTGACTACCGTACCACTGTCGACGCCCTATGTTGACACGGTATGGTTGGATTTCTACCACGCGTACGAGAGACAGTATCCGGACTTCCTTTTTATCGTGCTTCACATTAGACGATCGAATTACATTCCCGTCACCCGCCTCCTGATCCTCCCGCACTTTCATACCCGAGGGTGAGTCTTCTCAAACCGGCGACGGTTGGCGAGGGATGAAACTCACGGTATCAAGTTATGGGTAAGCCTTTCTTTAAACTTAGTGTATGTAGACGGTGACCATCATCCTTACCGAGTCTTCCTTCGTATGTCCCTTGTGTTTGTGTCTCTTTGTCGTCAGTCGTAGTAGCACTATGAGTGTCTAGGTTTGCATAGGGTCATTTATGGCCTAGGGTCATGTGTGAGTCTTTGTCTCGTACAGTCTGTGAGAGTCTGCATGCATCACTCGAGTCAGTCGTAAGCTCGCGATGTTAGTCCCTCTCGAGTGTGAGGCAAGTCAGATCTTATACGTACGCTGTAGACTTGCCGGAATTTGGGATCGACTCTACCTCAACATATCATATCTAGTCACATAAAGGGACCAACGGTGATTCCTAGTGAGTCATTGAGCCGTCTCCTTTCTTTGAGAGTGACCTTACCCCGGAGTGTCCACCACTAGCCTCATTCCCACAGTAGCATGCGCATATCGAATATATACGGGATGAGTAGGTGATGATTACTTGGAGTGGAGCGTACTCCGCGCTTCCAGGGTCGATGACGGATCCGCAGGAGCCACACGAGCAGCCCCTTACTCGACGGGGTCGAGTTCTTCCCACCCGAGGAGAATTGATGGGGACATCATGCAAGACCACTCACATTTTTATTTGCATTTGTGTCATTTTATTTGTATTTATACCCTTGTGTAATTGGGTACGCAATTGTATGGCAAGTATAAGCCAAAGTGTGAGTCTTGAGATTTTAGTGGGTTTATTTGTAAAAGTCAAATAGGTCCAGTAGGGTCCCCTACCCTCCCCCTCATTGGTCCACTTGGCTTAGGACTCATGTGGGGCTGGTTCAAAGTCCAAGGTGGGCTTGTGGGGCTGGTCCATGGTCCAAGTGTGGACTTGGACCAAGGAGATAAAAGAAGAAAAATCAATATTTTCTTCCTTAAAGGGGGGTGCGCACCCTTCATATATTGGTTTTTTATTTGTGATTTTTGACCACATGGGGGGAATATCTTCTATCCCTTGTATACCCCTCCCCTAACCTAGATCTGAGGGTAGTTTAGGACATTTTTACATTTCTATATAACCCTTGTAATTAGCTATTTTCATAGATTAATGTGAGAAAATTTCAGAATTGCCAAGAGCATCCAAGGGCGCAGCCCCCTCTCTCCCCTCTCCACCGCTTGCAGATGGATTTCTGTGAAATTCTTGAGGTGTGAAGCCTCCTCCCCTCCCCCTCTCTGAGTGAGAAGCTCAGCACCCCCGCCGCCGCCGCCATCGAGCCGCCGTCGCACCGCCACAGCCGCCGCGTCGGAATTCTGTCCACATCAGGACAGAAGGTTGAGTCCTGATTTTTATCTCCACATCAGGAGATCTGATCGAGCTGCAATTTTGAGTGTTTGTTATTCTTGTTATCCCCAGTCTCCATTTTAAAGTTTGTGCCAATCATAGGTCATTTGCTATTTTTCCCGTAATTTTAGTTCCACCCCTGACAGTTCGCCAGTTTGCAGATCTGCAGGATAGGAGTCTGTTCTTCTATTTTTTCCACCCCTTTATACATCTCCCAAAAATCCCCAAAACTGCATGCGTGTTACTCACTTTCCTACCTTTCACCCATAATTTTTCTAGGGTCTAGATCTATCGTCTTCCTGTATGTCAAAATTTATTTTCAGGGAAAACTCAGTCTGTCCTGTGTGTCTGTCAGTCCGAGCCAGCAGAAACCTTTGAGCGTTTTCATTTTCAATCCATTCACTTGATGAATCTGAAAAAAATTATATGTTGTATCCCTCTGAGTCCTCTATCCATCGGTACCAATTTTACGTCGATCCGACACCGGATCTGGCCGCAAGAAATCTTTTCGTGAGGGCGCGCATAGTAGATCTGAGCCCATCCAGCACAATCAGTCCGGGAATTAATTCCTCGGAAAATACCCCGGCACACACTCGGTCACCGCCGCTCCCGGGGATCGATCAACAACCTTCCAGCAGTGCCCCAGCAAGCCGCAGCAGTAGGGAGACGCCCGGGTACCGCCTTCCCAGCAGTCGGACCCACCTGCTGTCCCGCGGGCCCCGCAGAACCGTTCCGAGCAACAGCCCGTCTTCGGCCCGAGAACCGTCCAAATTGCTGCCCGTCAACCCAATTTCGTCACTCCCGAGTCTCACATTGTTGCCCTTTACCTCCCTGCGTGGAGTGGGCCTTAAAACCATTTCTGTAATTATTGTTAATATTTGTACACATGGAGTACGAGCTTCGGCCGGGGTCGTCTTCCCTACACCCGGTAGCGTGGAGGTATCGTGTCCGATCCTCTCTTCGCATTTTGCTTATTTCATATGTATTCTATTACCGCTGCATGAGTGATAGGTTAATCTAGCCCGATATTTTTATCATTGCTGCGAGAGAGAGCGAAACCCGTCCCGTGACCCGATCCGGGCACGCAAGAGAGTTGACTACCTGATTCATTGCCGGTTTCTCAACCGCGCACATCCGCACGCTTCCCTTGCATAGGGACGTCCGCGAGCTAGAGTCCCAGGTTCGCTGTTCGTCCCGCATCAGCTAATCTGATAGGAAACTGTTTACACTTAAAACAAAAAGGGTATTTATCATTTTTAGCTGGATATAGAGGTATTCTTGGAAGTAGAACCTCTCGTCTAGAAAATTGCCCGACTGCTATTTTTGCTCGAATAACATTTTTCTGTAAATCAATGGACACAAGTTTTGTCCCATTACATAGTCCATTAGCTGGATCTAAGTTTCTGAGAAGCATTATTGGACAATGAATCTTCAATATCAATTTGTGTGGTGGCATTCCATTTGGTGTAAGATTGTTCAGAAATTCGACCTGGTAGCTGTTGTTTGTTTCATCCATTGCACTGTCAAAACTATAATATATGTATTCATTTCCTTGGACCTTCTCGATAATGATTTCATTTAATTCATCAACATAGTCATTTTTAGTGGCTAAAATAGCTCGGTCTGTGATGTAATTTGAACAGTGTCCTCTCTGCATCATCTGTGGGAATATGGCATCAATGAACCTTTGCTTCGATGCTTCTTCTGTGTCATACTTAATGAGCATATCTTTTGGAATTTTTATCATATCTTCCTCATTTGTAGGCTCCACTCCATCTCCAATTCGCAGTAAAAAATTGGCAAATTCTGAGTCATTTCTTGCCCGCATATTCTTTTTAAGTTGTAATATCTTTGTGATAGGCCATAGATACGAAGTGACAAGACATACTTCTATCATTTGCTTTCTAGTTCCTTTAGGGACAACTGGAAGAACTTGTCTATAGTCTCTTCCAAACACTATAACTTTCCCACCAAATGGTAATCCTGAGTCCATTAGATCTTGGATTGTTCGATCAAGAGTTTCAATTGCTAATTTTGTTGACATTGGAGCTTCATCCCATATAATCAATTTGGATTCTCGTATAAGATCTGCGAGACCACTTTATTTTTTTATACCACATATTGATGAGTGATTCAGTTCAAGTGGTATTTTGAATCTTGAATGAGCAGTGCGTCCTCCTGGTAAGATTGATGCAGCCACTCCACAAGTTGTTGTGACTAATGTTATGTTGCCATTTAATCTAATGCGTGCAAGAAGTGCTTGGTATAAAAAAGTCTTACCAGTTTCACCTGGACCATCCACGAAGAAAATAGCCCCTTGTTGTTTATGTACATGATCCATTATTGTCTCGAAAGCTTGTCTTTGCTCTTCGTTTAACAACTCATGTGCATTGATATCTTATATTGGTGTGACAACTGACATTTCATTAAGAGTTTCTTTTGACTGTGCACAATATTCATCCATTGTAATATACATGTTGGGTAAATCATATTCTCTGATATTCTTACCCATACCTTCCAATAAAGATTTTATGTCTTTGAATGTTGCAAATGATTGTTGTACCACAGTTAATTTTTCATCTCTAGCATAATCTTCAGACATGTGCTTGATGAACTTATTCCATAACATAGTGGAGTCATTTGGCTCACAAAATGCTAGAATTGTAGCAAATAATCTTCGTAGAGAGGATGGCATTTGATAATGTGTAGCTTCTTTGAGGCAACTGAAAACTCCATTGTCACATTCAAGTAGTCCACGCTTTTAAGCAGCCTCTCTAAAGGTTGAATATGTTATACCATCGACAGTGCACAAATCTTCGTACGATGTGGGACCATGAACATGATTTAAAATAATCCTTAAGAGATGTCTCTCTCTTTCTGCTGGATTTGTTACATTTACCCGACCTATTGCTTGCTTTTACTTCCTTTTTATCCAAGATAACTTTTATTTGTTCCATACATAATATTCTGGAAATTCTCTATAGAGCAATTTTCTTGCTTCTTCATCTATAGCATTCCTCTTGAAAAACTCAATAAGCATAGTCTTTGTAGCACGTTCTTCTGACAAAATCTGAGTTAAATCGTTATTATTTTTATAAGAGACCAATTGTTTGTCTGGGAGATATATTTGTAATGATGTGACTAAAGGATACATCTCATTAAGTGAAAATTGATAAATTCTCCACATGGCCTCTGGTGATGATATCCATCTTCCATCTTGGAAATTTCTTATCTCATTCACAGTCTTTCTTTCATCTTCAAGATGTATAAACACCGAAACACGATCATGATCTTTATACACATACTTATAGAGATACTTTATAGCTGTTATGTAAGAACATATTTCAACATTGATGTGACAATTGTATCTCCTCAATAAGTATTCGTTGTAGGGCACAACCCACCAATTGTCTAATATTTGATTTCTTACCTTTGCTTGGCGGCCATTATTTCTTCTGCGATAGATTGGATAAGAATTCCTCCCTTGCATCAATCTTTCACAAAAAGAATGAGGATAATGGCATTTGCATTGTCCTTTCTTCATACACGGAGAAGAAGGTCTTAGATTCCCACAAGGACCATGCATTATGTGTTTTAAAACCATTTCATATAGCAATGGATCAAGGTTAGGATCCGATATTTTCGCACTGACTATCTTGTCATATGCTTCTAGTGAGAGAATCTTATCATCTTGCTTCAAAATGACTAAAAAGTGAGCGTGTGGTAGTCCCCTTTTTTGGAACTCAATCACATGAACATGAGCAGCTACTTTGCCAAATATTTCATCTTTGAATGATTTTTTCTTCAAATCTTGCAGCTTTGATCTAAATATGCGTGATGTTATGTATGGCCTATTGAATGAACTTTCCCATGGTTGAAGTTGTGCTTTGATCTCGTCCCATTCTGGATTGCAGGTTATAGTCAAGAATATATATGGCTTCCCAAAACGATGGACTAGCCATCACATTCAAGTAACGTTTTTGCATATCTCGTGATCCTCCAATAAAAGATGCTAGCAAAATGACTATCTTTCCAACTTTGTTGCCATTAACTTCACCACTATTAACAGCATCAACTAATCCTTGATATAAATCTGCCCTGATTGTTTGTTGATTTTTGTAAAAGAAGTCCAACATATCCGTCTCTATCTTGATATACATATCCACCACATATTGTTGCAATAGGCGACTGCTAAATAATATTGTAGATTGTTTACTTTCTCTAATTTATAAAAGATAAGCATAATATTCCCTAACAGAGACAGTTAACCTGCTTTGTTGCTCAGCTATTTCTATTGAAAAAAATATATACGATATTAGATACTTTACATCTCAATTTATAACTAATAATTTAGGAGATTTAGAAGATATAAACATACCTTCTTCTCTGCTGATAATATCTTGAAACTCCTTGTCATGACTTTGTGCCAAGAATTGATCTAAATCCATTGAATATGTTTCACCGTTCTTCTTCTTTATACCTCTGTTCCATCCTGTTTCTCCTCTTGGAAATATCAAAGGATATTGCAAAGGATCATAACAGCCATAATATTATTTGACTTTGTACCCATGTCCACCATGACTTTGAACAAGGATATCCGTCTCATATCTTCCTTCTATATTATTTTCTTCGACCCAAATTGCTACAACTTGGTCTGCTGATGGTGTATTATATACACATTGATCTAGACCACAATCCTTTCTTATTGTAATCTTTTTATTTTCCAAAGCATCCAAATCCCTCAGATTTCTCAAGAATGTAGAATAAGGATTAATTCTCAATATTGATATTAGTTTGTCAACTATAATGGCATTCAGATTTGGAAGATGAGACATTCTATTGGCTACTTGTTTCGTGTCATAAAAATATAATTGAAGAAACTTAGCTTTATTTTCAGTAGGAAATAGTGTAGGTATGTAATGATGGACTTCTCCTTGCACCCTAAAGGTGTATACCCCATTCTTCATGTTTGCTAGGGATTTGTCTAGATTCACTCCCAATGATGTAAATGCAAATGTGCTTATATATCCACGTATTGAATCTCTAAAATCTTTAGACTCTTCAGTGTCGGATGTGTATAGTTGAAATAACTCTTCGGGCATATGATTGATCTTCAATTGAACCTCTCTTTTGAAACAACCAAATGTTGGTGGCTCATACTCAAACCTTCTAGCCTTACAATATATACAATCTGGAGTATTTTTCACATAATGTGGATCATCCACCTTCTTATGATATCGTTGATGCTTTCTCTCTAGCAACATGCTCTTTTTCTTCTCATCCATATTTGCATATTTTTCTCTTCTTCTTTTATTCCTTTGTTCTTGGAGCTCTTCAAAATTAGCAAAATAGTTAGTTAACTTGTTCATTTTATTTAAGTGAGCTTAATTTATTGAGAAAGTGATATTACCTTTATGATCGATGTTCCTCATAATCACGAGCGATTTGACTGAAATTTTCATCCATGGTGGCACAAAATAGAATTCTACAGAAATTTTTAAAAATAAGAAGGGGACATAAGCTTGGGCTTTATCAGGTGAAGGGTTCTAACTTCACCAAGAACGATTCATGAATAATTCATGTACTTTAATAATAAAAAGGGACAAGAGATATTTATATGTTTTCTCATCAACAATTTATACGCTAATGAAAGTTCTACCTGACGTATAAAAACTTAGCCACCTTCAAATAAATGGTATAAGATTGTAATATTAATGACGTCGATATCTGCGAAACATAGAAATCAAAGCATGCTATATATTTTAGTCACTCAGAAGTTGCTTCCACATTTGGGGGTGTCTATCTTGGAACGACAATGTTACCTAAAAATGAACATATCAAAATCTGTTAACACCTAAAATAAATAATAAAAATAGTATAATAATAATAATAAAGTAATAAATATAATAAATAAACAAAACAAAACAATAGCAAAATTGAAAACAAAATTATATATATATATATATACATCAAAAGTAATTGACCACCATGAGTTTTGCATTTTAGATAAGTTAAAGGCAGTGTGAAAAGTATTAACCAAACTAGGGTACATAAATACAAAGCTCTTACGTAACATTGAAATACAATCAAACACATAAAATTGGACAATAGGCTATATGATAAGCAGATTATTGATATGGTAAATGTAGAGAAAATAGTATTCGACTAAGTCATGCACCGATCCAAGTAGCTGATATGAAAAGTAAGTTGCTGTGAAAAGTATTAATAAAACTAAGGTACATAAATACAAAGCAATTACGTAACATTGAAATACAATCAAACACATAAAATTGGACAATAGGCTATATGATAAGCAGATTGCTGATATGGTAAATCTAGAAAAAATAGTATTTGACAAAGTCATGCACCGATCCAAGTAGCTGATATGAAAGCAAGTTGCACATAAATGCTTGTTTAGACCAAGGATTACCTTTCCGTTTCTCCCCAAAAAGAAGTAGGTTAAATGACCTAATGTCAGTAGGCTTCTTCTTTGATAACTTGTATGCCACTGAAATTTGATTAGGTGGAAAGTCAGAAATAATGCCTTAAAATGTGCATATTCTGAAACATAAAAACTGACAGGTTTAAAAATACATAACCAAACATGAATGAAAAAAGGCTATTTGAAAGTCCAAACTCCAAGAATAGTTTCATCAGCAAGACAATACAAACTTATAATAAATTGGATTGTAAATACTATAGAAGTGCAGACAGATTTATAAAAATGCTTTTTTTTCTTCAAAATCTTTCAGCATGCTATTGTATATTGCACTTTCAAAAGAAAGATCTATGTTTCACAAGAAAGATCTATGTTATAACTGGACTTTACTCATGGCTCCGGGTGGGAATGATGCAGGGCTCGATCCTTTGGTGTGTGGGTTTACACCATCTTTTAATATTTTATCTCCACTTGGCCTATACAACAGTGACCATGTATAGTATAATTTTTTAAAAAATATTTTGTAAAAGGTGAATAGAATCATGGTATTTTCGAATGGCTGTAGTGGTGAAAATCATCATATTATTCATTCGATCGAAACCCTCAGCGACTACAAAATTAGTACTCGGAAAAACATTCATGTCAGCCACCAGGTCCAGTTAAATGCATATGCCTGAAACCTTATAAACCAGATGAGAATCTCAGAAGCAGTAGGAGATAAAAATTATAAAGGTTATAACCGTAAGTGTAAGTTTGATACAGTAAATCCACATTTTGCAAGCTCTTAGAATAAAAGCCCAAACCAAGTGAAGCATAATTATTAATGCTATCTTTGATAATTGAATAGGATAACTGGCCCCTACTCATGCTTCGAATAACTCATTCGACCCAGATGGGTCGAACGAGATATTCGACCAAAATAGGGAAACTCTTCATATACCATCATGTTTAACCTGCACTTGCCAAACTCAGTTAATAACCAAATCGGCAAACAAAGATGATAACCGAGAGGGCACCCGGCGAATGCGCTGCCCTACCCGATTATCAAACTGGGCCTAAGAGAATTACAGGTAGTACCTTGCCATCCTTAGGCAATGCAAGGGCTGTTGTTAGGAGTGAATTGCCAATGAAAACTCCAATGTCTATTGTTTCCTTGGCATTCATGTCCTTTAGAAACAAAGATAGGAACTGCCCTTCTTCTGGAGGGATGCTCATCAAAAATCTGATCCAAAAAAGGATTACAGTTGCTTGTACCATTTATTAACTTGCATCTTCTCTCTTGGTTGTAAAAAAAAATCTCCTTGGCCATTTTATCCTTGTATCTATCATCACATTTTCAAATGTTATAAGAGTTATTTCACATTTTCCCTAGCTTCACACTTACCATGGTGGGCTGGCATTATTTTAGTATGATGAAGCTTCTAAGTTGTCGATCAAGGTTTGCATTGATGATAATCTGTTTGTTAGAAATAAGAAATGCAGAACTCTTTAGGGGTAGGGGTTGCTAGGAACAAACTTTACTGGTTCCAGGTGCCAGATATCTATCTGAAAATTATCCCCTCCATGCAGTGCAGTCTTTCTGGCCTTGCCATATTATGGGCAACACCATTAAGCTAATTTTATATACACTTCTTTCTGACTGGTTCCTATGTAATTGGCACCTAGGCACTGCTTAGGCAGACACCTAAGCACTTAGGCACTCGGGGACCCCAAGTATGCCTTGGGTCATCTTACCACCTTAGCAACTATAGTTACAATAGCATGTATTGCAATCTAAAAGCTCCGCCTGCACTTCTGACATATTTTCAATTTTTGTGTGATTTTGAATATCTTATAAACCTATATTATATCCATGATAATGATGATTGGGTCATAGTATGTTCTTCATACCATAGTATGCTACAATAGCATGTATTGCTGTCTAAAATCTCTGCCTGCATTTCTTCTTTCCAATTTTTTGTGTGATTTTGAATATCTTGTGAGCCTATGTTATATCCATGACAATGTTGATTGACTCATAGTATGCTCCTCTATCTAATATTGGCAATCATTAAAAGAGACAAAGAATCTATCTATAACCTGATCTACTATTTTACTTCCTACAACATAAATATTCAACTAAGTAATGGTATCTACTAACTTCCGACAAAAAAATTCAGAGATAGAGAAGGATCATATGGTTGCCCAATGTATGAGAAGAAAATCTTCTGGCATGCATAATGATAAAAAATAGCAAATTAAGTAACAAAAAAGTTGCTAAAATAAATACAACACTACAAATAGAAAGACATACATATAAGTTACAGAAATACAGATGACATAATGATATGATCTCAAAGAAAAAATAAAATCCCTGATAGAAACAACAACTTGCTTGGAGATGGTTCCTTTTTTGCTGGTGCTATTTTCATGTCGGACCGTGCAACAAAGAAAGAATGTTTCAATTAGAAGCTTTTTGACTTACCATCTTCTCAGGCTAATCTTGTAAAGAAAATTATGATTGGGATGATTTCATTTCTATTTGAGTATGAGGAAAGAAAGCTGCATGGGGTGTTTCAAGCAACTTCTTATAGTTTCATATCAGAGTTTGGACATCTCAGGAAGAATGGCAGGAAAAAAATATCAGAACTACAGGTTTGGAAAATGTAAACCTAAAAAAGAAATTAACAAACTCATACAATCCCTCCAAATGCATGAGCCTTATGGGCACCCGGCTACCAATACTATCAGCATCAAATCTCCTCGTAAAAATTGTCCCCATGTTTTGGATATCAAAGTATGCTTTCCCAGATGGATCGTGAACAGGAACAAATGCAGGTCAAAGACTTCCACAATTTGATAAAGCAAATAGAACTAAGAAGTTTGCTAGCCTCTGGTGCATCAAAGACTACCACACTAACACTTGGAGGTGCAATCACTTTTGTCTGATGGTCTCTAGCCATAGACCCCTCTCCAGTATACCAATTTCAGAAGCCACTTGGTCATCAACTCATCAAGGATAGGTTGAAATCTTGGAGGAGCTTGATATCATGTCCATTTCTCCTTAGAAAGTCTTTTCCCCTTCTCAAATGGGATCAAGAAAGGGTTTCTGTTCAGATGCAAGCAAAGGAGGAGAATCATTCCAAATCTATCTCCAAGAATTCCCATATTCCAATTTCCGACATGCAGTTTGAAGGGTTTCTGTTCAGATGCAGGCAAAGGAAGAGAATCATTCCAAATCTATCTCCAAGAATTCCCATATTCCAATTTCCGACATGCGGTTTGAAAGTTTACCCTGAGGAGGCCAATCACTTTTTACATCCTCTGCATTTGAGGAGCTGTTGATTTCTTCATTTTCAACATTTTCCCAATCCCCAGGAGAATGTCATCGAATGAAATTTAAAAAAAAAAATAGCTTCCGGATTTACAGATTTGAAGGCGGACATATAAATTTATCACCAAAAGCCTCAACTGCCTAGATCCGATCTTCATGCATATCCTCTGTCATAATAGGAGGATCCTGTGTATAAGGGGAATGCATATGCTGACATGAGTGCAAAAGCATCAGATTCCCCACAAAGCCAGATGCTCCGCCTCTTTCTTGAAATGATGATTGCAGACTACCAGAAGCCACCATATTTTCAACATTAGTAGTCGATTATGTATAATTTTATTAAAGGTGGTTATTTTGAGAGACTGATGGAGATTGTGAGTTACATGGCAAAGTATAGTATGCATGCTGATAAGTGGAAATTTAAAAGCGAGTTTCTGAGGTTGCATAAGGACCTCTATAGGAATCTAAAAACATCAAATGTCAGAAGTGATGCTTAGAATAAAACACTTGAGCAACAGCAAATCATACATGGTGTCTTGGTCTTGGGTGAATAGACCAAGACATGAACCAACTGCAATTTAGCAGAAACAAATGTATTATTTGGATACCTTATGCCAAACATGTTCACATATTAAGTAATGAGCATCCATGGTTCTCACCAGATAAGAATACAGAAAATGTACAAAAAGAAAAAATAAAATAAAAATAAAAGATCAACTTGTCTTCCACCAGGAAAATTTAACGACTTGTATGTGTTTTTCTGCTACCATAGAACCACAAACGTGACTTCTGCTACCATAAAACTACTCCCTCTGGCAACGTAATTTCTGCTACAGAAAAATTGCTCCCTTTCTTCTCTATGTTTTTAACAAACAACGGTGATAACTCCGTCCTTGAGATATTTTCCCAAAAATAAAATAAAACGAAAATTAAAAAAGTGACTTACCTTCAACCAGTGTTAAAAGACACAAAGACGAGAAGGAGGATGGAGTCGAGGGTGTAAGGTTTCGCACAGCACCTACGGGCGACGCAGCGGATAACAAAAATTTCATTTGCTCGATCTCGGTGTTATGGAAAGCTTAATGTGTGCTCTAATCGGTGTTTCTAAGACCCTAATTACGGGTTGCGTGTTTCACCTTGCGCGGAACGACGCTGTCCGCGATGCCCGATGAAGAATATCGAGCCGCACAGCTGTACGGCCTCTAGAGCAGATCCACACGGACCCTTGCGGCGCGACGGTACCTCCCCGGCACGTCTTTCCCCGACTCTATCACCTTCAAGAGAGAGAGAGAGAGCAAGGGGGAGAAAGGGGGGAGGCTAATCCTCCTTCTTAATGTTTAATGCTTGCTTAGCATCAAGGAGTTGGAAGAAGGCTCGAATGAGCTTCACGTAGGATTCTATATATAGAGATTTGGTCATTTCTGAAAGGGCTCCAAAAGATCAAAATTATATATATATATCCTATCTATTATTATACATATGTATTAAGCCCCATTTATACTCCTTTCCAAAAGGAATTAAATGGAATTAATACATACACTTGTACAATAATACTCCGTCACCCAAGAATTCATTGTGTGTGATCCTCTAGGCCCTTAGTCACTCTAGTTTAAGGCCCATTAACTTCTAATTCCCAATTAGAAGTAAATTAAACATATTCTTCGCTTCTACCAGAGCCGAAGAATAGTTTAATTTATTCCGAACCTTTGATCACGTTGGGTCAAATAAATCCGCGTGATCCTAGAGGACGCCGGGTTTAAACCAGCATGTCTGGTACCTGTAAGTCCACAGTTACCACATCGGTATAATCCCTCGCTCCTTCTACGAGTCTGGTACGATCGAGGGTATGGTTTCTGTCAAACTCCATGATCGTGTCATTTGACTATGACCTCCTTAAAGTGTACGACGTCTGTCCTAAACGAACTCACACGACCCTGGCTAGGGATTTAACGGAGCGTCAATGTCATGACCCATTTACTGTCTGATATATACCCGATAGTGAGCGATCCCTTCTTGACCATTGACGATCTTCACACGTATCCTGGAGTGGTTAATGACTCGACAACTCATGACTTATGGTTAAAGTCACTTAGCCAAGTAATTAAACTATTCCAGTACTCGTGTAAGATCTGATCAATGTCTCAGGTCAAAGGACCAATGATGCTACTGAGACAGTTGGATCTTCAGTTGACATTAGGTATAATCAACCATCTGAAGATCCAATAGCGGATCAGTTCAGTGTACATCCTCCAAGGATATACACCTACACATATGTGTTGGTGCCCCGCACCAATGACCATAAGACTGGTCACTGACACATCATGTGTACTGGTTTAATAGGTAATCAAAGTCCCCGAGTGATTACCCTCCAACCAGGAACAGTTTAAGGTATGTGTACATGTAAAGTCAATCTCATGTTCGAGATCCCATCTCGAGCTGACTTTACAACCA
This sequence comes from Amorphophallus konjac, assembly GCA_022559845.1. Lineage (NCBI taxonomy): Eukaryota > Viridiplantae > Streptophyta > Magnoliopsida > Alismatales > Araceae > Amorphophallus > Amorphophallus konjac. The sequence continues at coordinate 325,475,077 of CM040124.1, read as the reverse complement.
CATATCCTAGGGACAACGTAAAGTAACACAATCGCATATTTACGCTCAAGTACCACTTTATTAATAATGAACAAAATCGTACAACTATTGGGCCTACCGGACTCGAAATTGGCCTGTAGCACACCAACACTAACAATCTCCCACTTGAACTACAGCCAATTGCCCACAACTTTGAGGCCCATCTTATCCCGATGACGTTCAAATACAGTCTGTGTTAAAGGCTTAGTCAGTGGATCTGCTATGTTGTCTTCTGACGGTACACGCTCTACCGCCACATCTCCACGATCAACAATCTCCCAAATAAGGTGAAAGCGCCTGAGAATATGCTTTGACCTTTAGTGAGATCTCGGTTCCTTCGCCTGGGCGATGGCCCCATTATTATCACAAAATAATGAGATGAGAGCTGATATCTCGGGAACTACGCCAAGTTCCAAGATGAATTTCTTCATCCAGACGGCTTCTTTAGCAGCTTCAGCTGCAGCAATATATTCTGCCTCAGTCGTCGAGTCTGCAGACGTATCTTGCTTGGAGTTTCTCTAACTGACTGCCCCTACATTCAACATGAATACAAACCCAGACATGGATTTACAGTCATCTGGATCTGACTGGAAACTAGAGTCTGTGTAAGCTCTAAGCTGTAGGTCCTCTCCTCCATAAAGTAGAAAAAGATCCTTAGCCCTTCGCAGGTACTTAAGGATACCCTTTACTGCCTTCTAGTGCTCTTCGTCTGGATTTGTCTGATATCTACTGACAATGCTTAAAGCATTGGTAACATCAGGCCATGTACATAGCATTGCATACATGATTGACCCTATCGCCGAAGCATAGGGTACCTTATTCATGTGTGTCACCTCCTCAGAAGTTTTAGGACTCATCCCTTTGGATAGGCAAATTCCATGTCTCATGGGAATGAGACCTCTCTTGGAATTTTCCATCCTAAACCTTTTGAGGATCGTGTCTATGTACATGGATTGGGATAATCCTAGCATCCTTTTAGATCTATCTCGATAGATCCTTATGCCCAGCACATAGGATGCTTCTCCCAAATCCTTCATGGAGAAAGTCTTGGACAACCAAGACTTAGTTGTTGTCAACATCTCTACATCATTCCCAATGAGTAAGATGTCATCAACATAAAGGACCAAGAAGGTCACAGAGCTCCCACTGACCTTCTTGTAAACACAGGGTTCATCTTCATTCCGAATGAAGTTGAAAGATTTGACAGTCTCGTCAAATCTTAAGTTCCAGCTTCTAGATGCCTGCTTTAATTCATAAATAGACCTTTGAAGTTTGCATACCTTATTAGGATGTAGCTTGGAGGTGAATCCTTCAGGTTGTACCATGTATACCTCTTCTGACAAATTTCCATTAAGAAAAATTATCTTCACATCCATTTGCCAGATCTCATAATCCAAGTATGCAGCAATGGCAAGGAGGATTCTGATTGACTTAATCATGGCTACCGGCGAAAAAGTCTCATCATAGTCAATGCCTTGCCTTTGACGATATCCTTTCGTCACTAGTCTAGCCTTGTATGTGTCAACCTGTCCATCTGCACCGATTTTCCTTTTGAAAATCTATTTGTAGCCAATAGGGACCTTCCCTTCGGGTACATCAACTAACTTCCAAACTTTGTTGGTGTACATGGACTGGATCTCTGAATCCATTGTCTCTTGTCATTTCTCGGAGTCTACACTACGGATCACCTCCTGGTACGACTGAGGATCATCATCCTCATCGATACATACCTCAGAGGACCCCTCTGAGACATGTCCAACATATCTCTCAGGTTCTCTCGGTAGTCTACCAGATCTCCGCAGTGTCAGTGTTTCACTTTGAATAGGATCAACCGATACAGTCTCATCTAATGAGCTTGTGTCTATGGGTTGTGGTTCTTGGACATCGTCCAATTCTATCTGGCTCCCACTATTTTTCTGGAGTAGATATTCTCTTTCCAAAAATACAGCTCTCTTAGCCACTAAGACCCTTTGCTCAAAAGGGTGATAGAAATAATATCCAAACGTCTCCTTTGGATATCCCACAAACCTACACTTATCGGTTCTCGACTCAAGCTTATCACCCTCGTTCTTCTTTACATGAGCAGGACACCCCCAAATTTTAATGTGATTAAAATTTTGTTTCCTGCCCTTCCATATCTGATATGGTATAGAAGGAACTGATTTATTTGAGATCCTATTCAGTAAATAAGCCGCAGTCTCTAACGCATAGCCCCAGAGAGACAAGGGTAGTCTTGACATAGACATCATGGATCGGACCATGTCTAACAAGGTCATGTTTCTCCTTTCGGATACACCATTGTGCTGTGGTGTATACGGTGGAGTCCACTGAGAAACTATTCCACAGTCTTTAAGATAAGAAGTGAATTCATGACTTAAGTATTCACCTCCTCGATCCGATCAAAGAGCCTTAATACTTTTGCCTGTCTGTTTCTCTACTTCATTCTTGTATTCCTTAAACTTCTCAAAGGTTTGTGACTTATGTCTCATTAAATACACATAGCCATATCTAGAGAAGTCATCAATAAAAGAAATGAAATAGAGATAACCTCATTTTGCTTCTATGGACATGGGTCCACACACATCCGAGTGTATGAGCTTGAGAAGGTCAACAGCCCTCTCACCATGTCCACCAAAGGGAGCCTTGGTCATTTTCCCCATGAGACACGACTCACAGGTATCAAATGACTTGTATTCAAACGAATTCAAATACCCATTTGAGTGTAAGTGAGAGACTCTTTTCTCACCTACATGACCAAGTCTACAATGCCATAGATATGCAGAATTCACTTCATCAGCATTGGAAACTTGCATAACATCAGAACGTGTATCTAATACATATAGACCATTGACTAATGAACCATTGGCTACCATCAAACCATTATTCATTATAGAGCACCCAGTGCTATTAAAAGCCAATGTATATCCAATGTTATACAAATCAGATATTGAAATAATGTTCTTAATAATATTAGGAACGTAATAACAGTCATTCAGCTCCAGAATGACTCCTAAAGGTAAACTGAGACGTACAGTCCCGACAGCTTTGGCAGAAACCAAAGCTCCATTGCCCATCCTCAGTTCAATCTCTTTTTTGCCCAATCGCCTTCTATTTGCCAGCACCTGCACAGAATTACAGATATGAGATGCACATCTAGTATCCAATACCCATGATGTGGATACCATATATGACAAATTAAGGTCTATGACAAAAATACATTCATTTAGAATTGCCTTGCAATTCCTTCTCCAATGCCCAGTTTCCCCGCATCGAAAATATTTGTCTTCCTTTTCATTCTTCTTGCCCTTCCCTTTGTCAACTTTGGTGAGTTACTTACCCGTGACCTTTTTCTTTCCCTTCCCTTTGTTACTTGTAGTGGATATCTGGGTGGCCTTCCTTTTCTTATTGGCCCGGCCAACAATCATTACAGAAGAAGATGGTTTATCTTTCTGCATAGTTCCTTCAGCACTCTTTAACATGTTGAGCAGCTCCGGGAGAGTTACATCAATTCTATTCATGTTAAAGTTTATGATGAAGGAAGAAAAGGAATCGGGCAATGACTGGAGTATAAGATCAATGCACAGTTCAAGATCCAACTTGAACCCCAGTGCATTGAGTCCCTTTATCCACTCCATCATTTTCAGTACATGAGCCTGTACTGAAGAACCCTCAGACATCCGTGTCCTGAAAAGCCTTTTGGAGATGTCATATCTCTCAATCCTACCCTGCTCCCCGAAGAGCTGGCGTAGATTGAGAAGTATACTTCTACAATCAGTCTTTTCAAATTACCTCTGCAGCTCGGGAGCCATAGAGGCCAACATGTAACATTGAGCAAGGGAGGAGTCCTCAGACCACTTGGCATAAGCCAGTAACTCGCCCTCGTCGGCATCAGGAGCTGGCTCAAAATGAACCGTGTCCAACACGTACGTAATCTTTTCGGCGGTAAGGACTATGCGTAGATTACGCAGCCAATCCGAGTGATTCGGTCCAGTTAATCTATTTGCATCCATGATGTCGCGGAGGGGGTTGGACGACGACATTGTAACCTGGATAAGAAATAAAAGACAACTTAACATGTGTTCAAATTCTAACTTAGATATGGTTTCCTATCTTAGTTAGTCCCACTATTTTTCGATCGGACTATATAACACTTAATATATAGAATGGGAGATCAGCGAGATCAACCTAGTGGGTCGGAATCCCAACGAGACTGATGTACGACCTTGTTGAAAGCACAACAAGCCATACACCATCTCAAGGGCAGTCAACAGGCACTTGCATCTAATGTAATATCCGATATTCGGCCCCCGAGAAATCATCCCCTTGTGGAAAGCACAACAAAGGATATTCTCGGTTAGATCTAACCATCATTACTACATAGCAATGAGTTCATGACCCGACCCTTGTGGAAAGCACAACAAAGCCGAGTTCAATTCCTCACCCCATTGAGGCCAAGCCTTGGAGTTTAATCCCGCCCCCAAACTCATGGACCTTGTGGAAAGCACAACAAATCCATGAAATGAAGACGTTCATTCACTCCATAATGATGGAGGGTCACGACGACTCCTAGAGCCACGCTTACCAGATCTAAAATTTAATCGCGAGGGAATTTAATTTTATCTTGATCTCACCCTAGGTGGTAATATAAATATATCCAATATATTTACCGTACCTAGTAGTTTGCACGAAATAAATGCATCCAATGCAAAAAATAAACGTAAGTGATCATGGACTTTAACCCTAATGTAACTAAGACATCCGGCCCGCTTCCGAAGCAGCTGGATCGTCCTCGTCGGGTGTGCTCCACGCTTTCAAAATCCGACGCCGCATTAATTACAACTTTTACACGGCACACAGGTCGAAAAAATTAAATTACATGTGACTCAAATTCCAGCAGCCCTTAGGGCGAGTACAACAATGGAGTAAGATAAAAGTACATTGAAATTTTAACAAAGAGAGAAAGGTGGTTCGCAGACCCCAATTAATTACATTAATCCAAGTCCATGATCACTTGCCAACCCATTCAAATAAAATCAATCAAGGGTTATTTTTTGAAAATAATCATTATTTTTTGAATTTAAAAATGGGATGTGCAAACAAAAATAAGCTAGCTTTGTTTAATTTTAAAAATCAAAATATGATTAACTAAAATTAAACACACAAGCAGGCCAATACAAGGTAAATAAAGTAAAGCACGTAAAGAACCATCATTTTCTACAGGGGTATCTAATTGAGATAATTAATTAAATTTAAATTTAAATTTAAATATCTAATAATCAAATTTAAATTTGAAATTTAAACATGTCAATAATTTAAATTTATATTCAAACTAATTATCCAATAATTTTTGTTTGAAAATAAATTTAAAATAATGCAATTATCCTCAACTAGTAATTTTCTAAAATTTAAATATTGAATTTAACAATTATCTAATAATTAAAAATTCAAATAATATAATATTTTACATTTAACTTCAATAAAATTTAAAATTTGAATTTTTTAAATTATCTAATAATTAAAAATTCAAAAATTAAAATTTACTGAAGTAACTTCAATTATTACCATTTTATCTCAAGGTAAATAGTAATTATCTCACCTCGGTATATTCAACACTGTTAAATAAAATTTAACATTTGACATTTACTTTTGAGATAACACTATTTAACTTTATGAGATAAAATTCTATTTAATTTACTGAGTATTTTCATATATATATCCCATATATATATATTAATGTCTAAGCACAATAAATTAAAAACAAGGTAAAGTAATTTTTTTATTTAAAAATTAAAAAAACTTTGACAAGCCCGCCCGCGTGCGTGGGCGGCGCCCGCGCCCGTGGGTGTTGACCCGCCCGCGGCGGGCGTCGCCCGCACGCGGGTCGGCACCCGCGTGGCGGGCGCTGACCCCGCGGGGCGGCGCCCGACACGCGGGGCGGCGCCCGCCCCGCGAGGCTCCCGCGTGCGCCACGCGGCCAAAATTTTTTTTTTAAAAAAAAATTACTGCTAGGATGCCTAGCATCCAGGAAGAGTAGAGATGCCCAGCATCCCATTCTTCTAATAATAATTGAAGATTTTAATATGTCCTTAAAGCATGGTTCTAAACGGCGATGAAAACACCGACCAGAGCGTGAACCTGTCTCTGATACCACTGTAAGGTTTCGCACAGCACCTACGGGCGACGCAGCGGATAACAAAAATTTCATTTGCCCGATCCCGGTGTTATGGAAAGCTTAATGTGTGCTCTAATCGGTGTTTCTAAGACCCTAATTATGGGTTGCGTGTTTCACCTTGCACGGCACGACGCTGTCCGCGATGCCCGATGTAGAATATCGAGCCGCACAGCTTTACGGCCTCTAGAGCAGATCCACACGGACCCTTGCGGCGCGACGGTACCTCCCCGGCACAACTTTCCCCGACTCTATCACCTTCAAGAGAGAGAGAGAGAGCAAGGGGGAGAAAGGGGGGAGGCTAATCCTCCTTCTTAATGCTTAATGCTTGCTTAGCATCAAGGAGTTGGAAGAAGGATCGAATGAGCTTCACGTAGGATTCTATATATAGTGATTTGGTCATTTCTGAAAGGGCTCCAAAAGAACAAAATTATATATATATATATATATATATATATATATATATATATATATATATATATATATATATATATCATATCTATTATTATACATATGTATTAAGCCCCATTTACACTCCTTTCCAAAAGGAATTAAATGGAATTAATACATACACTTGTACAATAATACTCCGTCACCCAAGAATCCATTGTGTGTGATCCTCTAGGCCCTTAGTCACTCTAGTTTAAGGCCCATTAACTTCTAATTCCCAATTAGAAGTAAATTAAACGTATTCTTCGCTTCTACCAGAGCCGAAGAATAGTTTAATTTATTCCGAACCTTTGATCACGTTGGGTCAAGCAAATCCGTGTGATCCTAGAGGACGCCGGGTTTAAACCAGCCTGTCTGGTACCTGTAAGTTCACAGTTACCGCATCGATATAATCCCTCGCTCCTTTTATGAGTCTAGTACGATCAAGGGTATGGTTTCTGTCAAACCCCATGATCGTGGCATTTGACTATGACCTCCTTAAAGTGTATGACGTCCGTCCTAAACGAACTCACACGACCCTGGCCAGGGATTTAACGGAGCGTCAATGTCATGACCCATTTACTGTCTGATATATACCCGATAGTAAGCGATCCCTTCTTGACCATTGACGATCTTCACACGTATCCTGGAGTGGTTAATGACTCGGCAACTCATGACTTATGGTTAAAGTCACTTAGCCAAGTAATTAAACCATTCCAGTACTCGTGTAAGATCCGATCAATGTCTCAGGTCAAAGGACCAACGATGCTACTGAGGCAGTTGGATCTTCAGTTGACATTAGGTATAATCAACCATCTGAAGATCCAATAGCGGATCAGTTCAGTGTACATCCTCCAAGGACATACACCTACACATATGTGTTGGTGCCCCGCACCAATGACCATGAGACTGGTCACTGACACATCATGTGTACTGGTTTAATAGGTAATCAAAGTCCCCGAGTGATTACCCTCCAACTATGAACAGTTTAAGGTATGTGTATATGTAAAGTCAATCTCATGTTCAAAATCTCATCTCGAGCTGACTTTACAACCACATATCCTAGGGACAACGTAAAGTAACACAATCGCATATTTACGCTCAAGTACCACTTTATTAATAATGAACAAGATCGTATAACTATTGGGCCTACCCGACCCGAAATTAGCATGTAGCACACCAACACTAGCAGAGGGCACCTTATATAGGAGTAGAAAATCTCAATCTGGACTCTGAGAGGAAGAAGGAATGTTGAATCATGGTCGGAGTCCATGGTGGAGAAGGAAACAGGGTAGGGGGGAGGGAAGGGTACGTGGCCTTCACAAAGACAAAATTATACATGGTGATCCCTTTGTTTGGATTAGTGTTATGGGGAGTTACCTCAAAAGGGATTATTTGTTCCGAATCAAACTCGGACGACAGCGAGATCCCCAACCTCGAAATCATTCCTCTGCGCGAACGGCACCTCGAGAGCCTCCTAGTCGAAGGAGTCGATGTGTTGCCTTGTGAGAGCTCCCAGCCGCTGCCTCCCCCTCCTCCTCCTCGTCGGCGTCCCGAGAAACCCAACTCGACTCCATGGAGTCCATCTTCACCAAGACGCCATTCCGTGAGGAGCACCCCTCCGCCATGGGATCCCCACCCGCTGCCTCCAGGGAACACCACATTAGACCATCGTGGAGGAGAGAGCACGCCGCAGGATCAAAGCCCCGTATCGGAGGAGAAGGCGGTGATAGGTTTCGAGAGGGAAATACTCACATGAACCTCGAAATCATTCCTCTGCGCGAACGGCACCTCGAGAGCCTCCTAGTCGAAGGAGTCGATGTGTTGCCCTATGAGAGCTCCCAGCCACCGCCTCCCCCTCCTCCTTATCGGCATCCCGAAAACACAACTCCACTCCGTGGAGTCCATCTTCACCAAGACGCCATTCGGAGAGGAGCACCCCTCCACCATGGGATCCCCACCCGCCGCCTCCAGGCAACACCACCTCAGACCATCGTGGAGGAGAGAGCACGCCGCAGGATCAAAGCCCCGTATCGGAGGAGAAGGCGGTGATAGGCTTCAAGAGGGAAATGATCTTGACAGAAGAAGAACGAGAAGAGGGAGTTTTTAAACCGAACCGGACAAACGAACCGAGCCAAATAATACAATGGAGAACCGGCGGAAAAAAACCGCCCTTTTCTCTTATAGTATATAGTATAGATATAGATATATCTATCTTTCCCATGCCGACTTGATCTGTTATCACACTGAGCTGGGCCATTTTTATTTTTTTAATCTTCCACTCCCTCTCTCTCTTTTCCATATACCGACTTGACGTGCGAGTACCTGATCAGCAGCCGTGTCCGATCATCTCTCTCTCTCTCTCTCTCTCTCTCTCTCTCTCTCTCTCTTGAATTGAGGGGCACTTAAGATGTGACAATTTGAACGAGGTTGTCAATAGGTCAGGTGGCTCTGATACATCCGTAGATCTGGGTCGATTTTGAGTCAGAGCATTGGATCATTTTTGACTCAGATTTTTAATCGGGTCTAAAAATTTAACTCGATTAGATCAACAGGTCAGGTCGGAACTTTGAGTTCGGCTCATAGATCAGTCAAACTCGTTCTTCTTTTTTTCTCTCTTCAAATTTTTATTTTATTTAATTAAAATTATTTTATTTAATTAAAAATTAAAATTTTATTTTCAAATAATATAACATCTAAAATTTTAATTAATTTAGTGAGATTATCAATTATATATATATTATTTTTATTTTTACTTAATTTATCGGGCCGGGCCTAAATCGGATTTGTAAATAAGTGGGACCTAGCCTAACCTGACCTAACATAACTCGAGTCTGGATCGAGTCTTAAAATTGATGAGTTGGGCCCGGGCCGAACCGATCTAAGTAGGGCTATCAATGGGCCGGGCCCGGGCTGAACCGATCTAAGTAGGGCTGTCAATGGGCCGGGCCTGATTTATCAATATTAAAACCCGAGCCCGGCCTGGGCCCGACTGATGGGGTCATCACCATCCGTCCTGACACTCTCGACCATTCTCGTCACCCCGGAGGCGTACATCATGGTCTAGTCATTTATTTTGAGTCCTATGTATGTTTCTTTATTTTATTTGAGTCATATCATTGTAATTTCCCTTTTATTTGAGTCATGTCCCTAGGTCTTGTGCTTATTTCCCTAGGTTTAAGTGTCATTAGGTTTATTAGTTAGCTATTGGGCCCAATTCATTGGGCTTGGCCCATGGGCGCCCCTATCTTGTTGGTTATTAGTCAATGTGTCAAAAGTCAGGGTCTTATTGTAAATTATGGGATCCCTATAAATAGGACCCCACTCTCTCCATTTTGAGGTAATGAATCAATGAATGAAAAACTTACCATTTTGAGAGTTCAAACTTCTTATCTAGTGGAGAGATTCCATTATTTGGGTGAGAGACCCTAGGGGAGAGATTCCACACCCATCCCTCTCTTAATCTCTCTCTTTCACTCTCCTTTCTCTCTCATCCACACCCAATTTCAAAAAATTTCTCTCTCCTCCCTTCCCAACCACCACTCTCCCACCTACCCCCATTAAAGGCCACTCCCCTTCTCCACACATCCCATTACTCCACCCCCTAGTCCCAAGAGAGCTTCCACCAATCCTAGCTCCACCTCCCAACCCTCAACTACCCCACCCACTTCCCCAAGCACCCTTCCCACTACCCCAAGCACCCCTTCCCTTCCCCAACACAACCCCTCCCATCCCTAAGACCACCATTGAATACCCTCCATTAAGGAAAATTCAAACTCACCTTCCCTCCACCCACTTGTGCCCCCCTCACCTTCCCCTCTCCCTCCAAGCCCAAATTCGTAGCTCCTCCTCCCACCACCTGTTAGACCCCCTTCCAGACCCCATTCTTCCCTTCCCCGACCTTGGAACACCCCCTCCTAGACCCCCTCACAGTCCGGGCTTTCCCCACACTCATCCACCCCCATTTCCCCTCCCATATACCCCATTTCCCCCCCGTCATCTTCAACCTACAGCTCTCAACTGAAGATCTGCAGAAGAGTAGCAGCTTACAGAGGCAACCACGGCTTCCTCCGGACATTTCTGAAGGATAAAAGCTATTGTTGGAAGCGTCTCCCAGTCCTCTTCGCAACGGCGGTGGTCCCATCCAGTTCTGAGTTCGTGATCGCCCAGGGGAGCCATTCTTCCTCGACTGCGCAAAGCCTCCCTGGCAGGAGACTAGAGCCGGAGTGGACGCCCAACTGCGATGATCTTGCTTGGAATCTGATCGAGAGTTCTTCTTCATAAAACTTCTGCTACGAGTCTTATTTCTTCTCCAAAAAGCAGAGCTCAATTTGGCATCCGGAACAAGGAGTTATCAATTTTATCCCCCGGGTGCGCGGTTCTACTTCCCCACAGTCTGCACCAACCTTTCATCAGTTATAAGAGCCCACCGGTCTTCTCCGACATCGTTTGGCTTCCCTGCCAGTTTTGCTTCGAAGAGGACTTGTCAACGGTTCCAACGGCTCTAGAGGTACCTGATTCGGAGTTCGGGAGCGGTCGTGGCATCCTCTATTTCCTGCTGCTGAGATCCTGAGACAGTCAGAACTATTAATCTACTCCCATGTTCAAGCTCCTACTTCGACCAGCACCGGTGTCCGATGAAATTATCAAAATTCAGACATCATCCCGGCTCAGCTACGAGCAATCTCCAAGTGGTTTCGTCATCGGCAAAATTCTGGAGTGTCCACAGCGTCCAGAGAACCAACTGTCTATCTTGAAGCGCAGAGAGTGGATAGCATCGGCATCGGCTACCGTTCTTTACTTCTAGCTTGGTTTCTCCCCTCCCCGCTTGGCCGGCTGAAGGCCCCTCCCTGCGTGGAGGTAGTGTTTGAGTGTAGTCACTGGCTTCCCTTCCCCAAGGTCCCCCCCTTGCATGGGGTGTAGTGCATCTAATCTGAAATTTCATGTTGAAGCTTCTCCGGCGTGGCGTGCGGGTAAGCCCACGCTTCCTCGCTCTCCCTCGTCTCCAGCCGGGATCGGTGTCTTCACACCGATCAGGTGAGCCACTAAACACTCCTCTTTGCTGGATTCCTTTGCTTAATTAGTATTGCATCTTAGTGCCGTCGGCATTAAGAGAGTGCCCGAACCCGAATTAGCGTTTAATTATGTGGCTACCGCGGGTGAGTTGTGAGAGTGATCATTCGTGCTGACTGCCCGTGAATTTGGGCAACCCCTGACCCATAGGGGTCCTCCCCAAGCCAGTCGTACCCTTGGAAACCTCCGGTCCAACCTCGGACCCTCACCCCATCGCCGGTCCACCTGCGGACCCGAGTGTGCCAACGCGAGTGAGTCCGCTAATGTGACATGACCAAATCGTTGGGATGCTTGCAATTTAGGTCCTAGGTTGTGTCACATCAAATTGGTATCAGAGCAAGTTTTAGACTTGTCTCTACTAAGTCTAGTCCTTGGGCACATTTGCATTCATCAACATGGCTACCTCTCTTTGGTCACATTCATCCCACTCGACCCCCCACAAGGGACCGATCAACCCTCCATTTGACATAATCTCTTTTGAGGATCTCCTCTTCGATGGATCATGCTATAGTGCGTACCTAAAGTGGGAGGTCACCATGGAAAAACACTTTGAGAGAACTATGGTTTATGGACCCGCAAGAGTCCGCGTTGCCATGGGACAATTTCGGGGTCAAGCCAAGGAAAAATGGAGGAACATAGTGGGCTTAAGGGACGTTAGGAAACAAGAACCCATTTCCTCATGGGATGATATGAAGAAAGAACTTAGAAAAATCTACATCCCCAAATATTCACACCCCTTCTACTCAAACACCCCTAGCCCGAGGTGCACTACCACTCCTCCATCCCCACCCGACCAACTTGATATCACCTTTAGGCCTCCTCCCCCACCACTCCCAACAAATCACTTTGCGACCAAGTCCTCTCCCTTAAGGCCCAAATAAACCAAGCATCCACCTCTCCACCAAATCCCCTAAGGGTCCCCACACTCCAACCAAAATCCCCTTTCGCAAACCTCACTATCCAAACTCAATTGGCCCCCACTTCCCCCCCTCCACAATCGGTCGATCCCAAGGGGAAGAGACCCCTAACCGACCCGGTTTCCCCAATAAGGACCACCATTCAAACCCAAGTGGACCCCGTGTCCATCCCTCCACCTAGACCCATGACGGCTACCACCACCCAACCCACAATCCATCACCTAACCCATACCCCACATCTCCCCTTGGTCCCCACCACTACCCCTCCATCGTCCCCTAAAAAGGGTACACCCCCCAAAACCCATCAACCCAAATCTTGTCACCCAACCCACCTTCCACTTCCAACCCCAATCCTACCCCAACCTAGGCCTCCACTACTTCCACTCTCAAACCCCACTCTACCAATCCCAATCCAAGTTTCCCTTTACCCTCCACCCCGGGAGCACCACACACCAACCCTCATCACCCCAAAAGACCCCCTCACCTCCTTGGTAGAAGAACTCATACCCGATCCAATAGTTGTGAGCACTCCAAACCCACCCCCCACCTTGGAGGAAATCCAAGTCCAAGTTGAAGAAGAAACCTCACACGATGGTCTTTACCTTACACCACCCTCTCTAGTTGGGGCGGAGCTCATCTTAAGAGAACCCATTGTTAGTTGGCTAAAGGAGAGCCCAATTAGAGAGATCCCGGCCCATATTTTCCCTCCCATAGAACAAGATCTTCCTATAGTGCCCTTCTTCTCCTATCACACCACAATCCAGGCATCCTATCAAGTGGAGACCTTAGAGGACCTTCTCAAGGGCATAGCATGGCTATTAGATATGACTAGCATGTTGACCCCTATGGTCGAACAACGTAGGAGCCTTAGCCTCCTACACCTATGCATAGGGTCTATCACCTCAGTTTGCATCATTGGTTGCTACACTAGCGACCTCCTTCTATTCCTCCCTACACCCGATGAGCCCAACCTTCTCCTCGATTTAGAGCTTCTTATCTCGGGTAGAAAGCCAAGCCCTCCACTCATGGCCGACCCACTTGCCAAGAACATTGGCCCAACTATCATGGAGAAGGATGACTTAGCACCTTTTGAGGATCTTGAAGACATGGAGTTCCTTCCCCTTGGTAACCCATTTTATGATCCATATGATCCATTCCAATGGGAGTCAAGAGACTCGTGTGACCCAAACACTTTATCCACCACCCACATTTCCCTACACCAACTCACCATGTTTGACCCAATTCACTCCATCTTAGACCCGGGTTACACCTTGGGAGCCATGACCTTGGGCCACATATCCCTAGGTAATGAGGTTGTGCTCCACCGCATGATGACCACCTTCTTAGATCCATTCGACCCTTTCCAATGGGAGTTCAAAAGTTGTCCCACACCTATACACATGGAAGTCACCCATAGGAAAAACATGCATGTGTCTAGGCTTACCACACCACTTGACATGAACACTATGTTGGGTCCATTCATTCATATCACCCACATGTCAAGTAGAAAGTATGAGTGGTCCATATTCGGATGTATTGGTCCACCCTCATTCATCATGGGTCTTAAGCATGTCAAAAGCATCTACGGATGTCCGGGTCCCTCGACATTTATCACCACTTTGCATGATAGGTTCACATATGGTTGCCCCGGTCCACCTAGGCCCACCAAAGTCTACATGACAACATTGCATGATAAGTCCACATATGGTTGCTCCGGCCCACCAAGGTTCATCAAGGTCCATATGGCATCATGGCATGATAGGTCCATCTATGGTTGTCCAGATCCACCCATAACCACTAAAAGGACCACATTCACAAAATTGCATGATAACCTTGCAAGCGCATCAACAAGAGTCATGAAATCTACAAAAGGCCGACCGACTCATTGGCGTCACCAAGAAATCCAAATGGGTGATTCCGGGATGGTGAGGAATGAGAGGCTCTCACATAGAGACAACTCAAGATTGAAGTTTTGTGGGATCAGCCCCTTCCAGGTTTTGAGGTGCATTAGCCCCACTACTAAGTTAGGCCTCCTCAAGGGATACGGAGTTAACTTCAATTTCAATGTGGAAAGCTTTGTGCCACACAAGGGACCCACGGTGGCACCAAGTGAGAATTTCAAGCCCCCTTCCTCTCTTGAGAGAGCACCCACCCCTCCCCATGTGAGCACCATCAGCCCAGAGAGCCCAACGTAAACAACTTGAGAGAATATTGGATGAACAGGTAATCATCACTCGGAGCAAGGTGAACGGGCTCTACCTCGGTAGGTGGAAGAATCGGCTTCTTTCGAAAGACATGTGAGCGGTACCACCTCTTACTCGACGGAGTCGAGTTCTCCGCACCCCGGGAGTATGATGGGGTCATCACCATCCGTCCTGACACTCTCGACCATTCTCGTCACCCCGGAGGCGCACACCATGGTCTAGTCATTTATTTTGAGTCATATGTATGTTTCTTTATTTTATTTGAGTCATATCGTTGTAATTTCTCATTTATTTGAGTCATGTCCCTAGGTCTTGTGCTTATTTCCCTAGGTTTGAGTGTCATTAGGTTTATTAGTTAGCTATTGGGTCCAATTCATTGGGCTTGGCCCATGGACGCCCCTATCTTGTTGGTTATTAGTCAATGTGTCAAAAGTCAGGGTCTTATTGTAAATTATGGGATCCCTATAAATAGGACCCCACTCTCTCCATTTTGAGGTAATGAATCAATGAATGAAAAACTTGTCATTTTGAGAGTTCAAACTTCTTATCTAGTGGAGAGATTCTATTATTTGGGTGAGAGACCCTAGGGGAGAGATTCTCCACCCATCCCTCTCTTAATCTCTCTCTTTCACTCTCCTTTCTCTCTCCTCTACACCCAATTTCAAAAATTCTCTCTCTCCTCCCTTCCCAACCACCACTCTCCCACCTACCCCCATTAAAGCCCACTCCCCTTCCCCACACATCCCATTACTCCACCCCCTAGTCCCAAGAGAGCTTCCACCAATCCTACCTCCACCTCCCAACCCCCAACTACCCCACCCACTTCCCCAAGCACCCTTCCCACTACCCCAAGCACCCATTCCCTTCCCCAACACAACCCCTCCCATCCCCAAGACCACCATTGAATACCCTCCATTAAGGAAAATTCAAACTCACCTTCCCTCCACCCACTTGTGCCCCCCTCACCTTCCCCTCTCCCTCCAAGCCCAAATTTGTAGCTCCTCCTCCCACCACCTGTTAGACCCCCTTCCAGACCCCATTCTTCCCTTCCCCCACCTTAGAACACCCCCCCTAGAACCCCTCACAACCCGGGCTTTCCCCACACTCATCCACCCCCATTTCCCCTCCCATATACCCCATTCCCCCCCGTCATCTTCAACCTACAGCTCTCAACTGAAGATCTGCAGAAGAGTAGGGGCTTGTAGAGGCGACCACAGCTTCCTCCGAACGTTTCTGAAGTATCAAGAGCCATCGTTGGAAGCGTCTCCCAGTCCTCCTCGCAACGGCGGTGGTCCCATCCCGTTCTGAGTTCGTGATCGCCCAGGGGAGCCATTCTTCCCCGACTGCGTAAAGCCTCCATGGCAGGAGACCAGAGCCGGAATGGACGCCCGACTGCGACGATCCTGCTTGGAATCTGATCGAGAGTTCTTCTTCAAAAAGCTTCTGCTACGAGTCTTCTTTCTTCTCCAGAAAGCAAAGCTCAATTTGGCATTCGGAACCAGTAGTTATCAATTTTCTCCCCCGGGTGCGCGGTTATGCTTCCCCACAGTCTGCACTGACCTCTCATTCGTGATCAGAGCCCACCGGTCTTCTCCGACATCGTTTGGCTTCCCCGCCAGGTTTGCTTCGAAGAGGACTCGTCAACGGTTCGAACGGCTCCAGAGGCACCTGATTCGGAGTTCGGGAGTGGTCGTGGAATCCTCTGCTTCCTGCTACTGAGATCCTGAGACAGTCAGAACTGTTAATCTACTCCCCTGTTCAGGCTCCTACTCCGACCAGCACCGGTGCCCGACGAAATTATCAAAATTCAGACATCATCCCGGCTCAGCTACGAGCAATCTCCAAGTGGTTTCGTCATCGGCAAAATTCTGGAGTGTCCACAGCGTCCCGAGAACCAACTGTCTATCCTGAAGCGCAGAGAGTGGACAGCATCGGCATCGACTACCGTTCTTTACTTCTAGCTTGGTTTCTCCCCTCCCCGCTTGGCCGGCTAAAGGCCCCTCCCTGCGTGGAAGTAGTGTTTGAGTGTAGTCACTAGCTTCCCTTCCCCAAGGTCCCCCCCTTGCATGGGGTGTAGTGCATGTAATCTGAAATTTCAGGTTGAAGCTTCTCCGGCGCGGCGTGCGGGTAAGCCCACGCTTCCTCGCTCGCCCTCGTCTCCGGTCGGGATCGGTGTCTTCACACCGATCAGGTGAGCCACTAAACACTCCTCTTTGCTGGATTCCTTTACTTAATTAGTATTGCATCTTAGTGCCGTCGGCGTTAAGAGAGTGCCCGAACCCGAATTAGCGTTTAATTGTGTGGCTACCGCGGGTGAGTTGTGAGAGTGATCATTCAACCCAAGCCTTTGGCGTGCTGACCGCCCATGAATTTGGGCAACCCCTGACCCATAGGGGTCCTCCCCAAGCCAGCCGTACCCTTCGAAATCTCCGGTCTAACCTCGGACCCTCACCCCATCGCCGGTCCACCTGCGGACCCGAGTGTGCCAACGCGAGTGAGTCCGCTTATGTGACATGACCAAATCGTTGGGATGCTTGCAATTTAGGTCCTAGGTTGTGTCACATCACCGACACTATTTAAAAAATACAAAGTCCGACTAAGTCCCGGCCTAGCTCGGCCCGACAAATTAAATAAAATAATAAAAATAATAAAAATAATAAAAATAATATATTTAATATATTTAATAATATAAAATTTATAATCTCACTAAATTAATTAAAATTTTGATATTAATTACATAATTGGTGTGAAAAGAGAATTTTAACTTTTTTAATTACGTAAAATAACATAAATTTAACTAAGCAATTTATTTAAGTAATATTGATAAGTCAGGCCTGGGCCAGGCTTAGGTCGGCCTGGCCCGGGCCTGACTTATCAATATTAAAGCCCGAGCCCGGTCTGGGCCCGACACTATTTAAAAAATACAAAGTACGACTAAGTCCCAGCCTAGCTCTGCCCGACAACTTAAATAAAATAATAATAAAATAAAAATAATATATTTAATAATATAAAATTTATAATCTCACTAATTTAATTAAAATTTTTGATATTAATTACATAATTAGTGTGAAAAGAGAATTTTAAATTTTTTAATTAAGTAAAATAACATAATTTTAACTAAGTAATTTTTAAATTTTGAAGTGAGAATAAAAAAAGAGAATAGGTCAGGCCGGCCCGTGGGCCGAACTCAAAGCCTGAGCCCGACCTGCGTGTCTAGTCGGGCCGGTCTTTTAGGTCCAACTAAAAACCCGCGGGGCGAAAAATACTTTGCGGCCCGGTCTGAAATTGGGCCAAGCCCGCGGACCTGTCGGGTCGGCCCGGCCCATTGACAGCCCTAGATCTAAGTATGACCCAAGTCCTACCCATTAACTGCCCCAAATTTGATTATCTTAATTTGGGACTCAAATTTTATACCCATTAGATCGTGTTTTTGCACGATCCAACGGTCAAAAAAAATAGTAACATGAAATTTATACTCATTCAAATTATAGAGATATATAGATATATAATTATATATAGAGAGAGTATAGAATCTTATCACTAGCAGGGTTTGTCAACTTGCCCGTACCATCCATCATGGTCTTTCACTGGGGATGGTACAGTACGGGATAGTACCGTAACGTACCGAGATACAAAAATATATTATATATATATTAAATAATAATATAACTTAAAGACACTTCTATCTCGATTTGTTACGTGTGTGACTTTTTAGACGGATGCCCCCCGGTACGAATCTCACCTCCTCCATCATTTCAAACGTTTTTTTTAAAATGACTTTCTAAAAAATCAACGAAAAATACATCAAAAGCGTATTTCGAACCGGGGGCTCACATTTAAACGTGAGATCCTCGACCAATCAACTTACAAAATTTATCTATTATAAAAAAATTAAAATAATATATAAAGCATCTCGATTGTGTCCCACAGATCGGTCATCCCAGTCAATGGTTGGGACGGGCCGGGTCGTACGGGTTTAGGTCATCCCGACTCGATTTGTCAAACCCTGATCACTGGTAACATTATATTTTATTATTAGGAGGACACACGATGACTCGGATGGTAGGAGATTAATGTCAAAGAAATAGGTCTCTAAGTTGAATTTAATTCGAAAGATTTTACATGATCATCACGTGCTCAATTCTAAAGGGGCGTGTAATATGAATTCTTTTAGTTCGTCAATTTCCTCGCCTTGAACAAAAAAAAACTTTTCTATTATTTTTTTGGGTTTTTTACACGAAAACTATTGTTAAAAGTGAATTTGTAAAAAAATCATTCCTAAAAATATATTAGCATGTATATCACTGAGTTAATTCAAATAGTGCATAAATGTCATTTAAGCGTGATTTTCTTGCAAGTTGTTGGTAAAAAGAAGTGATATGCATGTAAATAAATATGGTATTTTTATACAATTCAGATTACACAATGATATACCTGTTAATACATTTTTAGGAATGATTTTTTTGTAAATTCACTTTTAACAATGATTTCCATATAAAAAACTTTACTTTTTTTAGACCATTTAAACGCACAAAAGTTGATCTAATGGTTAAAAAACGAGAAAGATGAGAGAAAAGAGAAAAGAGAAAATCACGGGGAAACTTTAAAAAACAGAAACCTAAACATGGGCCGTCTGATCAGCCGACCAGTCAGTCTGGAAGCCCGCAAAAAGGCAAAATCGTATTCCACCTGCACCTGATTTCCGCTGCAGTCCGGTTACCGCCCGCGAATGAAAGCCACACGCCCACACCACGTTTGAGGAGGTGATTCAGTTAATTTTTTAAAAAAAATATTGTTATCAAATTTTCACTGTTGGATGAAGACTAACACTGTAAAATAATATGATAACAGAAATCTCTTTTTACCTAATAACAGGAAGGTATTTTTCATATATATATATATATATATATATATATATATATATATATATAAGCGTAAAAATATCCTTGCACTCATGTTTATGCAGCATAGTTATCTTTACATTTATACTTATACATTAGGATAATTTCTTGCATTGACAAGTCAAGACTTCAAGAATATCTTTTTAATTTAATTAAACTTCAACTTGAGATAGTTGATATCCGACGATAGATTGCCAAGCAAAAGAATGAGAGACACTTACAGAGGCTATGCTAATTAATGCATAATTAAGAGTGATATTTACGTAATTATGCATGTAATTAAGGGAGTTCTTTTTGCAAAAATCCCAATACTAAAATGTGTGTTTATCTATGTTATGGGCGGATACTACTGTACTGTACTGGTATTCAGAGATAGATGCATCTGTACATTGGCTTTAACGCTTCGGAGAAGGATGGATTCTTGGGGAACTGTTTTAGTGTTTGCCTCCATCATGTGTTAAGTATGTACGAGGCGGTTTGTAGCCCAAACTCAGCTGGGGGTCGAGTTCGATCGGGTCCGGACATGCATCCATGAGAGAAAAGTGCGATTCCAAAGATCCACACTGTGAGTCAATTGCGAAGAGAAAGAGACGTCCATCATGAAAGGGATCACTCAAAGGACTTCCGACGGGATAATTAGGAGACGAAGATAATACTTATCTTGATTATTAGACCTTTTATTCATATTAAGTTCGCTAATGTTTATATTGAACTTACATCATCAATATCGTTTGGACCACTTTTTCTCCCTTTAAAATTAATAAAATAACTTAATCTCCTTATCTGGGCCCCCCAGTGCACAACATATTAAACCTAAACCTAAGCTCCCGAAGCTTTTTATGAGAATGAGTAGTTGAGCTTCTCCTAAAATTTGGAGTTTGTCCTCTGTAATACCTTGGTGGTGGTGATGGTGAAGTGGTGTTAGAACTCATTCACACAGAGTAATTCAGTACGCAACTTGAGCATTTTCAATGACTTCAACTTTCAAGCGTGTGATAGTACATGTTGTTGGTTTACTAGCCCATTCTCTCTCTCTCTCTTTTATAATTCATTAGATGAGGGTGTGATTTATGCCTCAAGCTAAGGTGGACTCCACTTTACATTGTTTTAAAGAAAAAGATTTTCTACACACCATGGCGTGTAAATATGACAGGGTGTTCGAACATGTCTTTCTCATTTATAAGTATGAATCAAAAGAAAGGCTCGTTAGTGTGCTGCACACTTTGAGTGTGCAATGTCTTTAATTTTTTTTTTGAATATTTTTTGAAGTGACTTTCAAGATATCTTAATTTAAAATATAAGTCACGTAATTATTAAATTATTTAAAAAATAAAAAAATAAATCAAATAAATAACATAGATATATTTTTTAAAAATGACTTATTTTATTTTTAATTTTTTAGATAATCATATAATGATATGATTTATATTCTAAATTAAGATATTTTAACAATTATTTTAATTTTTAAAAAAATTAAAAATATTACGCACCTAAGATGTGCAGGACACCTGAGTGCCACAATCCAAACTCATAAATTAAGCCCAGGCTCTGCTCGTGGGCTGCTCTGCTCTTTGCCCACGATTACTCGACGTGCGAGGTCGACAGTTTTCTTCATTTTGATGCTACGAAGGCCCCGGCCCCGCCCATTTATGGGACAAGTAGCCCACTAACGTCTCCTATCGGTATATCATGATGACTAGAATCCAACCCCAAGAGAAAGGAAACCTTTTCGTCATAGAAAAAGGCTTCTTAAACTCATCTGCTTCTTTTATGTTTTCATCCTTCACGCCTCTTTCCTACATTTCTCTGGCTGTTTTGATTGATGTAAAAAGCCATATATTTTGGTTTGAGTAGGCTTGTCGTGGGATGCAAGAGCACATTTGTGCCCTGCACTAAAGTGTGCCATTTCTCATGAGAGGAAGACCATTTTCCTTTTCTTTTTTGCTCTCACATCGAGTCAATTCGGCTTCACCAATAAACTTTGGGTGAGTTGAAGTGGTGGACTACTCGCCAAGTCAATCACCTGTGGGTTTGGATAATCTCGATAACGGGTTGGAATAATTTAACCTGGGTGCGTTCTTAGATTTTCAGATTTTTAATTTGACAACTTATTTTAATTGAGATCGAGTAAGACATTCCGTGCGATATAGTCAAATGAATTAATCTCAGAAGAAGAATCTGAACTCTAACCAACTTTTGGTACGATTACCCTACTATCAAACTATGGTAAGGACGGGTAAGAGCAACTAAACTAGGTTAAGGACGGGTAAGTGGAATAACTCACCCGGCCGACCCTTATTCAGTTATTAAGGTCACACTAAGACTAAAGACTTCCTCCTCACACAAATACCCAATATTCTTGGTATGACCTCAAGGGAGCTGAAGTGGTTCTTTGAACCATTGGGTGGCATACATCTAATCCGAAAATTCTGATCTAATCCACAAATCTTTGGATTAGGGTAGTATCCGGATCACAAAATTATTTCATCTTCACATCAATGGATAACCCTGAAAAAAAAAACCTATTAGATTTGCTCCATTTTGTAACTCAAAGTGGGATCTGAGAGTAAAGGATTTTCTTTATGTCTTAATATTGATATTTGATTTGTCTGATATGTACACATATCTTTGAGACGGATTTTGTATTAGCAAATAATGAAATCTCTGTTACTGCTCTCTGACTACTGGACCATGCTAACAAAAATCAAACGGTATTAAGAAAATCATATTAAAAATAAATCTTATGTGTTATGCGTCTTCAACATCCCAAATTCACACGTGGAGGCTCGATGATCAATGGAGAGAGGAGTCCTTCGTATTTGATTTCCATCCCCCCCCCCCCACCCCCCAAAAAAAGGCAAAAAGAGGACAATTTTGCACGACAATTTGCCACATGGGATAGGATGCAAGAATGCTATAAAAATCAGGAGTTCTATTTAAGAAAAAATCTTCTTCTAGCCTGTGACCCTGTCCAGTAGCTTTCAAATAGACAAACTTTTCAGGTATAAACGCATAAAATCATAACAACATACTTAACTTGGCATATGAGTTGGAGCTTCCAACCATTGTGTGTAGGGATCGATCTGACGGACGCTTTCGGCGGGAAGGTCCTAAAATGGCTTCTCTTGAGTTAACAATTTTCACGAGAATGAAGGAAAAAAAATACTATATTTATGTGTACGAATAAATCTTGAGACCGACGGTATCACGCAGTGAAAAATTTAATTGAACACACATCTATATGAACATCAAGATTTACGTGAAAAACTCCTTCAATATAAAGTGAAAAATCACGGGCAAATCAGAAGAAAAAATTCATTAAGAATATAATGAATGTACAGATTGCTCAAAGTCTCTTGTCAAGACTTGAGCTAGAATTACAAGAGAAATACTGGGATTTAATAACAATTGAACTCTCCTACTCGATCACAGTAGAACCTACTGCAAACATGATCTTCTTTGTAGTGAGAAACCTGTTCAGTTGATGGAGATCTTCCCTTCTTGCTCTCCTACTTCTCTAGCAGCACCTCCTTCCCGGAGCTACAGTAACACCTTCTCTTCACCCTTGATGGCCTCCCGAGATCTCACCTTGTGTCTTAGGTTTTAGACCCCAATAAGATGATTTTATACATCTAGGGTGGTCAAGAGACAACCCTCAAGCCAGATCCACCAATCCTGCCAGATCCCATGACTTTTGGATTAAACAAACAAGAGATAACATCTCTTTTCGTCCATGGGAAAAGAAGTCAAAATTGGCTGCATCGAAGGTGTCGGTCGACCGGATCTATAGAGGCGGTCGACCGGCAGTTTTCTGGCACTGGAAGAGTTGCTGTCTGTCAGTTCCGGTCGACCGGATTGATCCGGCGATCGATCGGCTATTTCCAGACAGGGAACTTTTCAATCCGATCGACTGGAGCTAATCCGACGGTCGACCATACAGTGCTTGGGCTGAAAAATATAAATGGGCCGTGAGCCCAACAAAGAACACGTCTTTTGTCACGTTGGATGAACAAGAAAAGAATTTGCCAAGATGACCGCAGGGAAGCCTTGGGTTTCTCACGTTTTCTTCAAGCGAGTCGATCGAGCTGAGACAAATCTTTGGGAATATGAAAAAATCAACTGAAAGATTTCTTAATGGTGGGGACACCACCGGATCCACTACCGGGCCCACTACTCGGCGCCGACGCCGCACCGCACCGACTGCACCGAGCTTATGGCTCGGAGAAGACTCGGCGTCCTGAGTACGTATCCGTACGTATGTGTGTACGTGTATTTTACTATGATGGTATTTGAATTTTTAAACCACCATAATATTTTATTTGGGTCAAAAGTTATTGTATTTTATTGTTATTTAACCCTCAAGTCAAATGAGGGTTGTTGGATGGTTGGTGGGGTTTGTCTTGTTAGGCTAGGATATGAATCTAATTAGTGAAAGTTAGAAGGTCATATTGTTATAGCTCTCTTCCTATATAAAGAGGCTAGGGATGTTGTTACGAGATGTCATATGAATGAAAGAAAAGTTGTTTTGAAACAAGTGTTAAGAGATTCCTCTCTTGCATTTCCCTTCTTTCCCTTCTCTTTGTGAGATTCGAGAGTCGCCTGGTGTGAGACCGTCCGGCGTGAGGCCGAGCTGCGCGAGGTAGCAAGATATCTGTTCCATCCGTGCCGACAAGAGCCGCCGTCGATCCGTTCCCCGACGTCCGTCCGCGTCAAATTTGGTATCAGAGCCCAACAAACGGCGCCTCCGTCGACCCGACGTCTCCGGCGTCTCTCTCTCTCTCTTTCTCTCTCTAGGTTGCTAGAGTGAAAAAAAGAGATTAGCAGAAAAACAAAAAGAGATCTTACTTGAGAGGAGAAGAGTGAAGAACATTAAGTTCTTCTGTCTACGGGAAAGAAGTTGAGAAAAAAAAGTGAAAATTTTTTTCCCCACTCCCCCGTTAATATCTCTCTTTCTCTCTGTATTCTCTCTCCCTCTCTGTTTCTGTTTTCCTCTCTCTTCCACGATCTCTCCCTCTCTCCTTAATCTCTCTTTCTGTTAATCTCTTTCTTCTCTCTCTGTTTCTCCCTCTCTCTCCCGACCGTTTTCTCTCTTTCCCTCTCTCTGTACACATACTCTCTCTCTCATTTAATCTCTCTCTCTCTCTCTCTGCTCTCTCTCGAAGGCAGAAGAAGAAAAAAAAAAGGGAGAAGACCGCATTCGCAGGGGGGCCGGCCTCGTCGCCCGTGCCCCCCCTTCAAACTGTCGCGGCCGCAACGGCCAGTTCCCACCGCCGCGCGCCACCGCCTGGCTGCCCCCGCCCGATCGCCACCTACCGTCGCGACCCTGCCGCCCTGCGCCCAGGCCGCCCGCAGGCCGCCCGCACCCACGCCATCGCCCGGCCGCACCCACGCCCAGGCCGCCCGCGCCCTGCCTCTGCCGCCTGGCGCTCTGCGCCCGCCCTGCGTGGCCGACCGCCCCTCCCGCCTGCGCCAGCAGGCGCGCGCTCCCCGGCCCCCGCGTGCGCCCACCGCGCCCGAGCGCGGCCTCCGCCCGCACCCGGCCACCCTGCGCCGTCCGGTGCGCCACGGGCCCCTGCCAGCGCGCCTCGGCCCTCGCCTGGCTTGCCCCCGTGCCCGCCGTACGCCCACCGTGCGCCCAGCCGCCCTCCGCGTCGGCCGGCCGCACTGACCGCTGGCCTCCCTCACCTGCCAAACGCAGACAGGCTTGAGAAGAAGTTTGAAAAATCAAAAAAAGGGATTTGAAAAGAGAAAGAAAAGTCAAAAAAAAAGGAGGTTGAAAAAAGAATGTTAAATATAAATAATATATATATGGAATATATATATTGTTATATATATCTATATATATATCTATATATATTGTTCGATTAAAAAAAAGAGAGAGTTGAATATATATATATTATTATATAACTTATTTCTTGTGACACCCGAGTCCGCTATTACGGCTCGGCCCGTGTCTGAGTCATCCGGATATCGACAGAAGATCCGAGGATCACGGAACGTGCATACCTCTGAGTCTCCCTGCGCGGAGAATTTTGACTGATTTGTTCCCCTGCGCGGGAAATTTAAGCAATTTGTAATAATTCAATCTTCCCTGCGTGGAGTGAATGCTTTGTAACTGCTCAAGCTTCGTCGACGCCGTGCGGGCCCGCACGTCCCCGCTCGCCTTCGTCTCCGATCGGAGCTAGACTTTTCAGTCAGCTAGGTACGTGCTCCAAACTTGCTCATTTAGTATCTTCTCAATTGCCGCGCGACGAAGTAATAGAAAGCCCGATCCATGCAGCCAGTCTTCTGAGTGCATCGCTGTGGACGGTGAGAGAGTGCTTGCTTGCACCTATCCTTTAGGCCCTAGGCTGTCACATTAGGGCACCCTAATTGTCAGGAGGTAGTCCCACAACTACTTCGCCTACGGGCGAGTAACTTTCCCTGATCGGTCCCTTCAAATTGACCCTTTGCAAATCAGCCGGGTCCACTGCTTGCTAAATTCTTCGGTCCCAGGACAGCATCATTTAGGTCCGAGCCCGTGCATGCCACGTTAGTCTAGGAATTCATCTGGCCGTCTAGAGCGCCCTTCAACACTACAACCAACGATGGATCAGAAGAGCGTGAGTGCTATGTTGGCTCAGCTCGAGCATAACCTTCTGACCCATTTTGAAGAATCCATAGGCCAACTACGAGCAGAGCTAGATGAGAGGATCCAAGCCTTAGAGGATCGACTAAAGGGAGAGGAAGGACGAGTGAGTGGCCACGGCAATCCCGTAGCCAATTCTAGGGAGGATAGAGAGCAAGCCCGCCCGAATCAGGCTCCCCAAGGTAGAGAACAAGAGGATCGTACACCTCGAAGGAGGGACTACGATGATGAGGAGATCATCCTACGGAACGTCAAAATTGACGCTCCCAGTTTCGATGGGTCCCTCACTCCAGCCAAATACCTTGAGTGGGAG
Organism: Amorphophallus konjac; assembly: GCA_022559845.1. Taxonomy (NCBI): domain Eukaryota; kingdom Viridiplantae; phylum Streptophyta; class Magnoliopsida; order Alismatales; family Araceae; genus Amorphophallus; species Amorphophallus konjac. The sequence goes on along the minus strand of CM040124.1, from coordinate 325,448,425 downwards.
GCCGGGATGGATCAATATTTTGATTGGCATCACCGCATGGCCCCTGCCACTAGGGTGAGGTTTGCCAAAATGAAACTCTTGGGTCAAGCCAAAACCTACTGGTGTAATGTGGAGAATCTCCTAGCCATGAGACGAGAGGAGCCCATTAATACATGGGAAGAAATGAAGGAGAAACTGAGAGAGAAATATCTGCCACCCTCCTACCATCAGCGTCTTCTAGACCAGTGGCAGAAACTCACCCAAGATGGAAAGTCCGTGGACGAGTACATTGCCAAATTCGATGACTTCTTCCTTCGGAGCCAAGTCATGGAAGACGCCTCTGTAACCCTCTCTCGATTTAGGGCTGGCCTACACGAGAGCATCCAACGGGAGCTTTTCTTGCGAGAGGTCAACACCCTCGAGCACGCCTACCAGGTTGCCCGAGATGTTGAGCGATTTCAAAGAGTGGCCCCACCTCGGGTTCCCACCTACCGCCAACCTGAGTCTCGGAACCCCATGGTCCGTTACACGGAGAGAGTTGGCCCCTCCACTTCTTATGCCCCTGCGGCTACCCCACTACGGGTCGTTGCCCCTACCGTTCCTTTCACAAGGAACCCCTTACCTGCACCCGCTGCATTGCCCAGGCTGGAGTATACTCTACCGATTGATAAAAGGGATGACAAAGGAAAGGGACCCGCCCCTGGCACTTCCCAACCAGCCCCTATCTCAGGAGTCCGTTGCTTTAGGTGCCACAACCTAGGGCACATTGCCACCAACTGCCCCACCCGAGCCTTGGTCATCACCGACCCTCAGCTTATGGAGCCTCCACCTCAGGAAGGAGAAGACACTGAGAGATATATGGCCGATCCTGACCTCATAGCCCAGTTTGAGGAAATGGATGCAGGGTTTGATGAAACGCATGTCGAATACATGCAAGTGGGAGATATTGCCGAGAGCTCTAGCCAGGGTAGACTAGGTGTAGTTCGCTGCATCCTAACACACCCCCAGGAGGACGACTGGCGTCGAAGCTCCATCTTCCAAACCTACATCATGGTGAAAACTCAACCCTGCAAGGTGATCTTTGACAATGGGAGTTGTATCAATGCGGTCTCTTCAGACTTTGTCTCCCGTCTAGGTCTACCTACACACCCTCATCCTAGGCCCTACAACGTGGCGTGGGTTGACGACACTTTGATCCTAGTCACCACTACATGTGTCATTCCCATACAATTTCAGTCCTACCAAGGACAGATTTTGTGCGATGTAGTGCCTATGAAGGTCGGAAGCATCATCCTAGGTCGACCGTGGATCTATGATGTAGACCTCACAACTTTCGGTCGATCCAACCAATGTTCCTTCTCCCACAATGGGAAGAAGATCCAGTTGTACCCGACACCCCCAAAGGTGACCTCGGGTAAGAGTCCCACTTCTACTCTGGGTAAGAGCTCCACCTCCTCCACCCCCACCGGGACCCCCAGGGTTCCGGAGAGTCCCCAAACTCCCAATGAAGGGAAACTTCTCATTCCCTATTCCCCTACACCTATCACGCCCGTTCCTAAGGCCCCCAAGGTTAGTCATGACCCTGTTAGGCGCCTTAGCTTCATAGGTGTCCGTGAGCTGAATAGAGAGGTTACCGAGGGTGCCCCTGTTTGGGCTGTTGTCATCACCATCACACCTGAGGAGTCCCGAGTCTCAGTCCCACCCGAAGTCCAGACAGTCTTGCAGGACTTCGAAGATATTTTTCCCGAGGACTTGCCCTCTAAACTCCCACCCATGCGTGATGTACAACACGCTATCGACCTTGTCCCCGGGTCCACCCTCCCCAACCTCCCCCATTACCGGTTGAACCCCAGGGAGCATGCTGAGCTCCAAAGGATTGTCGAGGACCTTATCCAAAAGGGTTTCCTCAGGGTGAGCAAGAGCCCGTGTGCTGTCCCTGCTTTGCTCACACCCAAGAAAGATGGCACCTGGCGGATGTGTGTTGACAGCCGCGCCATCAACAAGATCACTGTCAAGTATAGATTTCCCATTCCTCGCCTAGATGACATGCTTGACATGATGAGTGGGGCCACCATCTTTTCCAAGATTGACTTGAAAAGTGGCTACCACCAGGTCCGAATCCGACTAGGGGATGAGTGGAAGACGGCCTTCAAAACAAAAGAAGGTATGTATGAATGTCTCGTCATGCCGTTCGGGCTATCCAATGCCCCTAGCACTTTCATGAGACTTATGACAGAAGCCCTTCGTCCCCTTATTGGTCACTTTGTTGTCGTCTACTTTGACGACATTCTCATCTATAGCCACAACCCTCAGGACCACATCCATCATTTGAGGGAAGTCTGCCAAACTTTGAGGAGAGAAACCCTGTATGTCAACCTTAGGAAATGTGAATTCATGACCGACCGGGTTAGTTTCCTCGGATTTGTGGTTTCGAGTCACGGAGTATCTGTGGACCAATCCAAGGTCCAAGCTATGGTCAACTGGCCTGAGCCCCAAAACGTCCACGACGTTCGAAGTTTTCATGGGCTAGCCACCTTTTACAGACGCTTCATAAAGAGTTTTAGCACCATTATGGCACCCATTACAGACTGCATCTGTAAAGGGAACTTTGAGTGGACCCAAGCCGTCTCACATGCTTTTCTTGCCATAAAGGAGCTCATGACCAAAGCCCCTGTCCTCCGCCTGCCAGACTTTTCCAAAGTCTTCGAGATATCCTGTGATGCATCTGGCGTAGGAATAGGAGGAGTACTTAGCCAGGAAAGCCACCCTGTGGCTTATTTCAGTGAGAAGCTTTCTGATGCAAAGCTTCGATACTCCACATATGATAAGGAGTTCTATGCTGTGGTCCAAGCCCTCAAACACTGGAGACACTATCTCTTACCTCAAGAGTTTGTCTTATATTCGGACCACGAGGCTCTGAAATTCCTTAGCTCCAGAAGAGCTTAAACCCAAGGCATGGTCGGTGGGTAGAATTTCTCCAGTCTTTCACATTTGTCCTAAAACATAAGGCTGGAAAAGAAAATAAGGTGGCCGACGCCTTGAGTCGAAGGGTCTCCCTTCTTTCCACTGTTCGGGTAGAAGTCACTGGATTCGACCGCATGAAGGAGCTCTATGGAGAGTGTCCTGATTTTGGCCCTGCCCACTCTGCCTTATCTGCTGAACCCTCGGCAGCCTTTTCTGACTATCTACTCCAGGATGGTTTTCTATTTCGAGGACAGCAACTCTGTATCCCAAGGACTTCTGTTCGGGACTTTCTGATTTGGGAAATGCATGCTGGAGGTCTTGCTGGTCACTTTGGCCGTAACAAGACTATCCATTCGGTGGAGGAGCACTTCTATTGGCCTGGCCTGAAGAGAGATGTGGCCAAGATTGTAGCCCAGTGTAGGACATGCACGATGGCCAAATAGGTCAAACAGAACACTGGTCTCTACACTTCTCTCCCCGTTCCCGATCGACCATGGGTTGATGTGAGCATGGATTTTATCCTTGGATTACCACGCACTGCTCACAAGCATGATTCCATCTTTATTGTCGTTGATAGGTTCTCTAAGATGGCCCACTTCATTGCATGTTCCAAAACATCTGATGCATCTAGAGTAGCCCATTTGTTCTTTGATGAAGTCGTGCGTCTGCATGGTCTTCCCCAAACCATCGTGTCTGACCGGGATGTCCGGTTCACTAGCTATTTTTGGAAGACACTTTGGCACCTAGTTGGCACCAAACTGAAGTTTTCCACTGCCTATCACCCCCAAACTGATGGGCAAACTGAGGTCGTCAATAGGAGTTTAGGGAATCTGTTGAGGTGTCTTGTAGGGGAACATTCCGGCACTTGGGATCTTCTTTTGCCCAGAGCCGAATTTGCATACAACAGCTCTATCAATAGGTCCATAGGCATGAGTCCATTTGAGGTCGTGCATGGCTACAAACCTAGGAAACCTGTGGCTCTCATTCCCCTTCCCCTCGAGTCTAGGATATCCAAGTCAGCTGAGGAGTTTGCACAGCATGTCAAAAGTCTGCATGAGTCAATTAGCAAGCAAATCAACCTCAGTAATGAGACTTATAAAAAATTGGCTGATTCGCATAGGCATCACCATGAATTTCAAGAAGGTGACTTGGTTATGGTACGGGTCCGACCCGAACGCCTCCCCTCGGGAGCCGTTAAAAAGTTGCAGGCCCGTAGTGATGGACCCTTCCCAATTCTGCGGAAGATTGGCTCCAATGCTTATGTTGTGGACTTACCTCCCGAATATGGGATTAGCTCGACTTTTAATGTGGCAGATCTAGTGGCCTACAAGGAACCCACAGCGATTCCTAGTGACCCTTTTGAGCCTTCTCCTCCCATTGAGAGTGAGCCCACCCCTGTGCGTCCCACAGCCTCGAGAGTACCGCGCGAGCACATTGAGAGGATACTGGATGAGCAGGTGACCACTACACGGAGCAGGGTGTACCAGCGCTTCCTTGTCCGCTGGCGGGACCGTCCACCTTCTGATGATTCCTGGATCAGCCGGGAAGATCTCCAGCGTCTCGATCCAGATCTGCTGGAGCACTACCACAGCAGCGTCCCCCCTTACTCGACGGAGTCGAGTTCCAGCCGCCCCGGGAGGGTTGGTGGGGACACCACCGGGTCCACTACCGGGCCCACTACTCGGCGCCGACGCCGCACCGCACCGACTGCACCGAGCTTATGGCTCGGAGAAGACTCTGCGTCCTGAGTACGTATCCGTACGTATGTGTGTACGTGTGTATTTTACTATGATGGTATTTAAATTTTTAAACCACCATAATATTTTATTTGGGTCAAAAGTTATTGTATTTTATTGTTATTTAACCCCCAAGTCAAATGAGGGTTGTTGGATGGTTGGTGGGGTTTGTCTTGTTAGGCTAGGATATGAATCTAATTAGTGAAAGTTAGAAGGTCATATTGTTATAGCTCTCTTCCTATATAAAGAGGCTAGGGGTGTTGTTACGAGATGTCATATGAATGAAAGAAAAGTTGTTTTGAAACAAGTGTTAAGAGATTCCTCTCTTGCATTTCCCTTCTTTCCCTTCTCTTTGTGAGATTCGAGAGTCGCCCGGTGTGAGACCGTCCGGCGTGAGGCCGAGCTGCGCGAGATAGCAAGATATCTATTCCATCCGTGCCGACAAGAGCCGCCGTCGATCCGTTCCCCGACATCCGTCCGCGTCACTTAATCTCTTCAGTATATCTGTGTGGGTGCTGAACTTGCAGCTTTGCTTCTTGATAAGCCAACTATTTTTTTAAAGGGATGAAGTTATGTCTATGGACATGCGTGTCCTAAAGTTTTGGAAAAATGATTAGTGCACATCATCACTTGGGTCAATTACACCAGCGATATGCACGACGTGCACAATGTAAGTTAATTTTTTTGAAAATTATCTGTGACGCAAATGTGAGGTTCACGTCTTATAACTTGTCGTACAAGATACACTCTCAATTGATTGTTAGAAATATTTAAAAAATTAAAATCAGATTCAATAAATAGTGTTGAGTTCATTTTTTTTAAAATTGTTCATTTTTATTTTGAATTTTTTTAAACTATAAGATAGAGATGTGTCTTATACGATAAATTAGAGAGATATAAGACTCACGTCATAAAAAATAAAAAAAAACAATTTATTTGATACACACCATGAGTGTGCAATTGACTCGGGTGAACATTATGCATAACTCAAAATTTTGATACAGGACAATTCGACTTCTTAACTTCACTTTTCATGTGAGAACAATCTGAAACGGTTGACTATTACAATCCGTAGAAATATACTAACAAACACAGATTAGTAGTACTTGCGACATTTGAAAATTGTACTTAATAGTTAATATTGGAGTCAGTATCTTATGAGAGCGTCTCGAGCCTGTGGCTGAGCAGACATCGACCTCCCTAACGATCGATGAGGTTGAGACTTCGAGTCTCCTTCTCCCAGGCCTTGTTTGTTAATTGGGTAGAATAACGCATTCGACCTCTATCTGTCAAATACGGTATTCGACCCGAGTAAGAGAGTTATGTGTGAGAGGTGTCGGTGGGCTCCATACACTCTCTCACCCCGGCTAACGTATTTGCATTATCTTATCCCAATAACAAACTGACCCCCAGTGTGCATGTGCGAGAGCAAGACCGACTCTCGTGTCCCTCGTAGCGCGCTGATGCTAGGGGCGTGTTTGATAACGATCACGAGAGAACCTAAAAACATAGAATTTATTCATCCGTATATGTATTAATGGACTGTATGAAGTGGTGGGATTTTAGAGGCTGATCTCAAATGTCATTTGATACGAGAACAACTTTTACATATGTTCACCTATGGCATGTTTGATAAGAGATTAGGATGGCCAAACCGATGAGAGAGAGCCGATGAGCTTCACCACTCTCCTCACACACAGACAGGTTAATCGGGGTCGGTTGCCCGGTTAGCAAAGCGGGGGCTAGTATAAAGGGGAATGACAAATTTACTCTCACTTTATCTTCTGACGGTCAGTTGCACGTTTTGACCGTGAGAATAAAAATAGTTTTTTACATCTAATAATCTGATGACCCAGACTAGAAGCAGCCCCTGGGCCGCTTTGGGAGATTCAACGGGGAAAATTTTTATGTGTCACGTTTCTCTCACCTCTAGAAATCTATCTCAACACACAAGTCGAGGTTATTTATAACATTTGGTAATGCTTCTACTTTTTGTAGTGATTATAATCATTAAAATCTGAAAAATCTCTCTCTCAATCAATACCAAATGAGTCCTAAGATGTGATCACCTCCCCTACTCTTGCCAGAGTGCGCAACCACTGGGCTAGTTATTCAAAGAAATAAAAAATATATATTTTATGAGAGCCCTACAGCTCTTCTCTTGGGCCATATTTGATTGCATAATAGATTAAGTGGATAAGTTAAATCGCAGGTAAGATATTCCATAAAATACACCAAAATATTTTGATTGAGAGATAAGGTAATCCAGAATATCTTTGAGAATTGTGAAAAAATTTAACCCTCCTTGGTCTACCTTTTTAGTAGAATAAGTTATTTCGAGATAAATCAGGATAAGAGCCTATGTCATGAAATACTTTATATAAGTAACCAAAGGGAATATGATAACTTTCAATGAGATATATCGATTTATCCCGATTTATCCCCCGAACAAAACAGGTGCCGGAGATTATAAAACCCCACCGAATATCCGAAAGAAAGCATAATTATTAGCCACGTCTATATATATATATATATGTCCTAGGTTTCTATGCTTCTCTTTCCATCACCATGCCTCTAATATTCCTCATACCACGTCGTGGTTCATCACGTACAAAGAATAAGAATAAGGAGAACACTAGAACTAGCATCAGGGTTTGTCCTGGGTATTCATGTGGGGCTTTGATCAGTCATGTATTAGAATTTATTAGTTTCGAAAGAATCGGAATAAAGGGAGGTTTTATCGCACAAGACTTCCTCCCCCTTTAATTCCCTCCCACATCCGCTGGAAAGCTTTCCATGGATGCATGCGGAGGGAAGTGTGCCGATTAAGTCTGGCAATTATTCTTTTAAAATTCGAATCGAATTTGAATTCGTATTCGTTTAATCGGATAATTATCTGAATAAAATATCCGACGGATAATTTAATCGGATATACAGATAATTTAATCGGATATCGGATATCCGATTATTAATCGGATACTAATTCAACTATTAAGATATCCGTGTCGGATATTATCCGACCGAATATGAACCCTTAGATAAAAATCTAATGATATACATATTTTATATATAATTAACTTAAATCTTAATATATTATTTGATTATTCTTTTTTATCTTTTTTATCTCAAAATATAATTTAAAAATAAGAAATTCACTTACACCCACTTCTTAGTTATCTCATATTTTTTAAGAAGAAGTCTAATCTTTTGATAACATCTCTCAAAATAAAAAAAAACGTTCACTCTTTCTTTATTTTTTTGAGAAAACAATATATGATACTCTCACACAGCTAACACAACTCACCCCTAAGTAGTCCCAGTAATTATTCGTTTAAAATTTGAACCGAATTCAAATTCGTATTTATCCGATCGTTATCCGAATAAAATATCCGACGGATAATTCGATTACTAATCGGATGCGAATTCGGATATCACACTATCCGCTCTGTATCCGATCGTTTACAGATCTAGTGCCGAGGATCTCATGTGATGGGGAGGATATATAAGTGAGTTTAGATGCCATGCATCCACCCATTCCATGAAGCGATGATATTCACAGGCTCATGGAACATATATATCCACAAGGGATCGAGGAAGGAGACTACAACTGAAAGAAGTCGATCTCAAGCATATATGCTCATGTTTTGGAGGCTATATTGGGGGCCAATAGGTCGGTTTGAAAGATGTGGATGACGTTACAAATGAGTGTTTTCACACAGTTAATTTATTTTGAGTTGGGTACGTACTCGATCTGGCATAATATGTATATCAAAGCACGTTTATACTTAATTAATATATATGATGTTTCTATATATCTTAATAGTTAATTAGTTTCTTGATCTGGCCGGGCTCACTAATATATTCACACATGTCAGATGCCGTGTGACTGTGATTTGATGATCGTGATAGAGGAACGTTGAGGTCTACACTGATTGTGTATTAATGAGCTGTGGGTCCAAAAAAGGAAAAACACAGAAGGGGAGACTTAATTTCCACTCATAGGCATAGCTAATTAGACTTGAATTAGATGTTCTGACGAAGAACTCCCCCTTCAAGACCGACCCTAAATCTTCGTTGGCAAAATCATACAATGTTTATACCAGTTCAACTATATAACTTGACCTAATTAATCATCATCTACCAATGAGAGGCGGCGGATGTTTACCTTGGAGGTCAATTTTGAGGGCAATATATATATTGCGCTCACCTCACAGGGTGGATGCATCTAATTTCTTTCTAATTTTCTCCGTTCCACAGGTTAAAGTTGATGAAACCTACTTAGAATTTTAGGGTAAAAAAGGGCATGATCGTTGAAGTGAAGACCTTCTATTTTCCCGGTCAGACCGGCATCTGATCTCTATTTATAAAGAGATTGGCTTATTCTATATGCAAGGACGAGCGGCAACTAGACGCCTGCGAATGCCTTCTTATGACCAAACTAAAGAGAGACGTCTAATCTAGACAAATAACACTGAAAACGATGAAGCGAAATATCACAAGAAGTCACTTTAATTTGCTCACATAAATTAACCAAATGGTGGCTTTTCCTGAACAAAGTTCTGTTGAGACCTTAATTATGTGCCTGGCGACAATAAGGCCTATCATATCTATCTTTCATTTTTTTGGGGGATAACTTGGTCCAGTGGTTGGACACTGGTGGAAATCGGGAAGAGACAAATCTAAGACATACTCCTGTTCAATGCAGGGGGCTCGATACCTAACATATGCAAATAATCCAGTGATCTAGGGACGACCTATCCTCTATCGTGAGAGAGGTGGTGAACCACTGAGTCACGAACTCGAGTTCAGATATTTTAATTGATTTTTGATGGTGGCGTCAGTTGATTGTTCTCCTAACTGACCTCATTGCTCAACAATTTAAGAGCTTCTAATATGGGATTTTTTTTTGGTTTGAAGTCAAGAAACTATATATGTAAATTGCCTCTTAAGACCTAATATTCTATCTTCGAATTAGAATTTTTAATCAGACTAGAATTTGTAGAAGCCCGAAAGCACCTTCAAGTAGGCGAGACAACAAATTAACACACTCCTAAAGGTCTCCTTGCAACTTAAAATTAAGAGTATTAAGAGTGACATTTATTTGTAAATTGAGTTACATTTATTTATAATGAAGGGAAACTCAGATAAACAAATCGAGACAAATCTAAGACATACTCCTGTTCAATACAGGGTCATTTCATAGTTTAGCACATATGTCAGACTTCAATTGGCTTGTTTTGTTATCACTCGAATCAATCCACGGCTCAATATGATTAAAAAGATTTAAGAGAAATGAGCAGGGCAGTTCCATTGATTTCAAACTCTTCCAAATATGCTCTTTTAAGTGGTTGCTATAGTTGTAAGAATCTTGGTCCAACGGCTCCTTATCCCCTCCCAGATTCTACCTTACCAGGGAGGGACTTCTTACATCCCCTCCAAGATAAACATATTCTCGTGATACGTCAAAATCAATAGGTCTTCTCTTATCAGCATAACGAAGAGGGGGAAATTCCGGGGTGAGCTAGCTTGACCTCACCATGTTGAAAATGGGCTCGGATCGAGTCTCGGCATTTCCAATTATTAGACACCCACAGGTCACATAACTCGCCTCGGCAAACTCAAAAGAGTGCTCACATACATTATAGAAGAAAACACTTTGGGTGGGTAGATGGAGAATCGGAGATACATGTAGTAAGGGGCCTCATTTCAAAGCTGGATACCCTCTCCTCCTCGTGCTTGTCGATGATGGTCCCAATGAGGGGACTACCGAACGACCCCAGAACTCTACCCAAACGTAGGAAAAAGAGCCCCCAAGTTGTGGTCGTAATTTGTGCCTTTTCGGTAGTCAAGCATTTCAGCTCTGGCCACCCTTAGCAGCCTAGCCTTTTGACGAATAGAACAAACCTATGATGGCCAAGTTGCGGAAACCCCACCCTAGAGAAAAAAAAATCCCTTAAATCAATACCCGACGGGCTATGGAGACGTGGGTAGACCGCGTCGCAGCCCCTTCGGTGAAAGCTGTGTTTCCTCTCTCATGGGTTTCTTGGTGATCATAACTTGCACTCCTCACCACTCGTAGTGAAGAATAGGGAGCTCAACTCGCAATCATAGGTGTGCTTTGCTCATTCACGCATGAACAGGGACCACAGCTAATAGAATCCGTTCCCTGTCACACTTCACCTTATTAAGATGCTTTCTATATAAGCTCACCCACGGGCTGTGACCAGTGTCACAAGAAGTCTCCACAGTGAAGACCTCCACCACCACCTCCTCCTCCTCCTCCGCCGCCGCCGCCGCCGCCGCCTAGTGGAGTCCCGAAGGGCCAAGAAATCTAGGTGAACGAAGTAAGAAACCCCCTAAAGTCTCTTAGTTCTTTCATTTGTTCTGGTTAATTTAAGATCAATTGTGTGCGATTGAGTTGCGTACGTGTTCATATACGTTTTTATGGTCACCCCCCAAACTCGGCCACTTGCCATGAATCAATTTTTAAGATTAAATGTTACAATACAGCACCACGATCAGTCCATGTGCATAATACCATTTCTCTCCTCTGTCACTTTCTATCCGTTTCGTGGTTTTCTATCTAGCATGCAGAGTCCCTAGCGGGCGGGGGCTTCCATTTGGCCCTGGCCAAGATACTACTTGTGAAACCACGCTTGAAGCATGGGAAGGGTGTTAATTGGATTTATTGATCGCACATCTATTGCATGCATGTGCTCGAGTGACGAACGAACTTATACTCTAATTCGGTTTTGGCTTGCGTACATATATACACAACAGCGACTAAGACATCAAAAGGGAATTCGGAGAAACTTGTAATCTGCGCATGAACGCGTGTGGTGTGTGCAGATTAGAGGGGGGGGGGCGCGCTGGCGGGAGGGAATTAAAGCTGAAGGACCTCTGTCCTTAGCTCCTGGTTGACCCATTCTAGATTCTCTAAACCCAGGTGACCTGCGCCTTGGCTGTCAGAAGAAGATTTGTGCTCAGCTGTAGACTTGTAGTGCACCTTTGCATGGGCCTGCGCAGTGCGGCATGGCTCAGGAAATCTTGTTCTCTTGGCCACGGTAGCTGGGACGTGGTAGTTTTTGTCTCCCTGCCCAAGTGCATCCCCTGCATGCTACATTCTCGGCCATGACCTCCCAACCCATTCCTCCTGTTCTCTCTCACCTGTGAATCTGTCCTGGGGTGTCTATTTATTAGTATTTTGGGGGACGAAGGGGGCCGAGCGTCCTGGGGTCCTTGGTTTTTGGGTTGTGTGAGAGCTTGGGAACCCGTGATGCAGATACCTTCTTTCTTTAGTTTTTCTCTGGTTTGTTGGTTCGTAGATACCAATCACCTCTGTTTCTTCCTCTAACATGAAGCTGTTGTTCTGCTGCTCCCTCTTCTGCAGCTCCTCCTTCGCCTGCGTTGCTCGGAAGCAGATGGGCGAGAATGGCGGCACCAACTACTACCAGCATGCGGGTGGCGGTTTCCCCCCTCTGGACGTCTCCATCGACCTGCACAAAACTCGGGAACCCTCCAAAAGTTACGACGACGATGGCCGCCTCAAGAGAACTGGTGAGAGATAACCCATTAACCTCACTCTCTCTCTCTCTCTCTCTCTCTGGTTTTACAAGCTCTACTGTTTTTGACAGGGACGGTGTGGACGGCGAGCGCGCACATCATCACGGCGGTGATCGGGTCGGGGGTGCTGTCTCTGGCATGGGCCATCGGCCAGCTCGGCTGGGTGGCCGGACCCATCGTCATGATCCTCTTCTCCTTTGTCACCTACTACACCTCCTCACTCCTCTCCGACTGCTACCGCTCCGGCGACCCCATCACCGGACAGAGGAATTACACCTACATGGAGGCCGTCCGGGCCAACCTCGGTTTGTACTAGTACCCATCTTCTCCTCACTTTAGAAGAACATGAAGAACAATAAGAACCAGAGTGCTTGCGGAAATATATGATCACATAGAAGCTGACGCATCTTCCCTTTTTCTTAAACTTAGGCGGTATGCAGGTTAAGATCTGTGGCTGGATGCAGTACCTCAACCTCGTCGGAGTGGCCATCGGGTACACCATTGCTGCTTCCATTAGCATGATGTGAGTAGCTCTTCGGCTGCCTGGTTCACTAGCTACCCGGCCCCCGTCTCTCATATAGTATAGTTTATGATGATTGGGCTATATCATGTGATCATGTTATGATGGGGAACAGGGCAATCAAGAGGGCGGACTGTTTCCACGAGAGGGGGCACAAGAACCCCTGCCGCGCCTCGAGCAACCCCTACATGATCGCGTTCGGGGTGGTCGAGATCCTGTTCTCCCAGATCCCCGACTTCGACCAGATATGGTGGCTCTCCATCCTCGCCGCCGTCATGTCCTTCACCTACTCCGGCATCGGCCTCGCCCTCGGGATCGCTCAAGTTGTTGGTAGGTTCTTTCTTATGACTGCCGTTGTTAATAATTTAGAAGATTTGGACTCCAACAACGTGTCAGGGCAATAGCGTGGAGGAGCAATTGAAAGGAAAACTTTCTAGATTGAACTCTATATAGCAATTCAATTTGGATACCCTTTTGCAAATAAGAAAGATGAGTTTTATTTTCATTGGATACTTTTGGGTCCAAGTTGGGATGAGTAATAAATGTTTTGAATGATAAAAATAGTGATCCATCTTAATCATCTAATTTGATCTTCCTTCTTTATTATAATCCAGTGTTCTATCACTGAACAGTTTTTGTTCTGTTAACTGTTCTGTTCTCATCTAAGCTAATGGAGGCTTCAAGGGCAGCCTCACCGGAATCAGCATCGGAGCCGTCACCCAGACCCAGAAGATCTGGAGGAGCTTCCAGGCCTTGGGCGATATCGCCTTCGCCTACTCCTACTCCATCATCCTCATCGAGATCCAAGTAAAAAGGACATCTCCCAAAACCAGAACACCACCAACAAACTGATGGCCCATGCAAAGAGAACACACAGCAAGAAATGACTTCTAAACGAGCCTTTTCATGTGGGCAGGACACGGTGAAATCGCCGCCGTCGGAGGCGAAGACGATGAAGAAGGCGGCGATGCTCAGCGTGGCGGTGACCACTGCCTTCTACATGCTATGCGGGTGCATGGGCTACGCCGCCTTCGGCGACGCCGCCCCGGGCAACCTCCTCACCGGCTTCGGCTTCTACGAACCCTTCTGGCTGCTTGACATCGCCAACGCCGCCATCGTCGTGCACCTCGTCGGCGCGTACCAGGTCTACTGCCAGCCGCTCTTCGCCTTCATAGAGAAGTGGGCGGCCCGGCGGTGGCCCGGCTCCGACTTCATCACCAAGGAGTACTCCGTCCGGCTGCTCCCCGGGACCTCCCCCAGGGGTCGATACAGCGTCAACCCCTCCCGGCTGGTGTGGCGCTCGGCCTTCGTCGTGCTCACCACCGTCGCCTCCATGCTCCTCCCCTTCTTCAACGACGTGGTGGGTTTCCTGGGGGCCGTGGGGTTCTGGCCCCTCACCGTCTACTTCCCTGTGGAGATGTACGTGAACCAGAAGAAGCTACCCAGTTGGAGCACCAAGTGGGTGTGCCTGAAGCTCCTCAGCGCCTCCTGCCTCGTGATCACCGTCGCCGCAGCCGCCGGGTCGATCGCCGGGGTCGTCCTCGACTTGAAGGTTTACCGGCCCTTCAAGACGGACTACTAATCATAATGGCCATGCTTGCACCCGCGATTCTTCGACTTGTTATAATCACAAGCTTCCAACTGCCTCCTCCCCCCGCTCTTCCCCCATGCTTGTTATCTCAATCAAAAAGATAACGGGAAAAGGAAATATGGTATTGATTAAACCCTCCTCTCCACTCTTACCCCATGCTTGTAGAGCTCCATTTTGCTTGCATGACGCTGTCGATGAAACAAGGAAAGATCAGTAAAAGATTCATAATGAGTAGTACATATTGGAAACCCACAAGGACCAATTCTCCCCTTTTTTTTCCCTATGGTCTTATTTGTCATTCTCTCCACTGTTTTTGTTTTTATGAACAGAGCACGCAGTGGGCAGACAGAGGTGATTCCGATGCCTCGGTACTGCAGCTTCTTCGTCACCTCAACATCTGGCGTCACCTTCAAAGTTGGGTAGGCCGGTGCTCGACCTGACGAACAAGTGATCCCAAGTGTCCTAGGGAACCTCCCTACCAGAGGCCCCGTAGGCTTTGGTCCTTGCGAGGCCCTCTCTGTACCACATTATTCCTGGGTCCACATTTCAATTGTTGAAAGGTTAGAGAGAACGTGCTTTGTGAACTTCATATGCATGGTATCCAACTGAAAAAGACGTGCACCCACGTCAACCATTCACTTCAGCGTCATATCCTCAGCAACCGTTCTTCGTGAACCCTCGTCATATAGTTTTGTGAAAGCCAGTCACTGAACTATAAGCACCGCTTTGTTTCGACGATTAAATTTAAGTGGAGTTATTTTATTTATTTTTTTATTTTTTTATTTTGACATGACACGAGATTAAATTATCTCACTTATAGAGATGGGATAGGTTAATCCGACTTAAGTCATGTTAAATTATTTTTAAGTGGATTATATAAATTTCTTTCCGTCAAATCAAAATAACTTAAGTTCGGGTTAAAATAAGGATAATCTTGGGATAAGTCCCAAACAAAGCGGAGCTAAGAATTCATGTTGGATCTGCACTTATCATTCTCAAAAAGGGTCTGATGAGGAGAAAATTTGGTCGGCACTGTGCTTGAAGAGCTAGAATAAGGTCTTCTGCTGTTGAATCCACAAAATCACGCTGTTGAATCCACAAAATCAGGGTCATAGACACATTAACCACAACTCAATTAACCAATACGGGATTATTGCCCAAATATTTCAACGCTCCCCCTCACGGTCAAGATGGGCCGTGGACATTAATTGGGTGGAGGTGGCAAGAGAAGTTAGGTTAAGACCATGCTCTGATACCATGTTGAATCCACAAAATCGGTGTGTTGAGATACACAGGTCCAGGGTCATAAACATATGAACCACAACTCAATTAACCAATACGGAACTATTGTCCAAATATTCCAACATCTGCAGATACGGCTAGTGAGGCTCATACAGCTAGGGGTGATCATTATTCGGGTTCAACCCAAAAATCAAACCGAACCGAATGATTTGGTTCGGTTTGGTTTGAGTTGAAACTTAAAAAAATTTGGTTTGGGTTGAAATTTAAAAAATTTGGTTTGGGTTCAAATCGAACCGTATTAAAAAATTTGGTTTGATTTGATTTTGAAGTTCAAGAAATTGAACAAAACCAAATCGAACCGAATAACCTGAATTTAAGAATATTTTTATCAAATTAACATATTTGAACCGTATTAAAAAATTTGGTTTGATTTGGTTTTGAAGTTCAAGAAATTGAACAAAACCAAATCGAACCGAATAACCTGAATTTAAGAATATTTTTATCAAATTAATATAAATGTATATGTAACTATAAATCCCAATTTAAAAAGTCTAATTCCCGCCATCCTAATGAAGTTTCCGATTTTATGAAATAGGTTTCAAATCACCTTCTATTTTACTGCAACCAAATTTCTTAATTTTTATGTGAAAATATTATGGAACTTGTTCTTACAAGTTACAACTTTTTATGTTATTTTTTTAATATTTACTTTATTTGGTAGCAATTCTTTTACCCTACCTTTCTCTAATGTTGTTTGAATCCAATCAAATTTATAAAAGGGGACATGAATATGGTTCAAACCGAACCAAACCGAACCAAATCGAATTAATTCGGTTTGGTTTGGTTTGGTTTCAAACTAGTTTGGTTTGGTTTGATTCGGGTTGAAGCCTTAATTCGGTTCGATTCGGTTTGAGAAAAATTCTCTTCAAATCAAACCAAACCAAACCGTGCTCACCCCTACATACAACGTTTGATAACGCTTTGCCCGCCGGCAGATTTTGCAAAATCCTCTATCCGTATTTTTCCTGACACAGGTGGGACTTGTTGGGGGAGGCCAATCACGTGGGAGAACGGGGCAGAGTGTTTTGAATTTTGGCATTCTCCTCACAAGAAGACGCGGGCGAATGACTATATTAATTACCCCCCCCCCCCCCCCCCGCTTCTAGTAGGGTGAGAAACGGGCTGAACAAAAGAAAAGTGAGGACGAGGTAAAGTCGCTCCGACTCTGAACTACTTCATCGGGGGTTCGATTGGGAGAGTTTCTCTGAATCAGAGGGGGTTCAGGAGAACTCATCCTCACTCGTAGAGAGTTTATGACGGGATATATAAGATTTTGTAGAGGAGAGCTCAAGGTGGGGTTTCAGCGAGGCGACAACGAGATTTCGACGCAACGATGAGCTCAGGGGCAAGCTATGATGGCTAGAGGCAACGACAAGTGTCAACAAGCTCCGATGACTTGGGCGACGATGATAGGTTCTTAGTAGTGGCAGCAGCAGCACAATAGGACGTATGGGGGTAAAACTAATTTTTTTCATTTGAGAATCGCCTGAACTCCCCTGATGGGAATCAACACCGGACACTGACATTTTTAATTTACATTTGTGTCATTTTAATTTATTTTTATATTCTTGGGAAAACATATGTGTAATTGTAAAACTTTATAAGTCAAACTGTGAGTCTTTAAGTTTTAGTGGGTTTTGTGCAAAAGTCCAATAGGACCAGCAAGGGACCCCCATCTCCTTCCCTATTGGTCCACCAAGTCTTAGGGCCCATGTGGGGCCAGTCAAAGGTCCAAGGTGGGCTTCTAGATGATTGACCATTCAAAGGGGGACAATGGGTGAAAAATGTCCAAGATGCCTCCCCTTAAGTCAAGGGGGTGCTCTCCCATTAAAATAACATTTTGTATTTTATATTTTTAGGTCAATTGACCACATAGGGGAAGAAGATGCTACCCCTCCCCTCTCTCCCACGAATTCCAACCCCCTCCCCCTTCCTCCCCTTTTATATAAACCCATATATAGTGTTTTGTAAGGATTAATGAAGTGAAAATTTGGTGAAATTGGTTGGAGCTCCAAGGAGGGTGCGCCCCTCTCCCCTCTTCTCCCTATTGTTCTTCTTCTTCCTCCAGCATTCCAGGGTGTGAGACCCTTTCTACCTCTCCCTCTCAGCCTCTGAGTTCTATTTCTACCGCCGCCGCCATCGCACCGCCGTCGCGCCGCCGCCATCAGCGCCGGAATTCTGTCCAAATCAGGACAGAACCCAAACTCTGGAATTTTATCTTCTGTTCTTGTTGACTGATCGAGCCCAAACTATGAGGGTTTGTTCTACATGTCTCCTTTAACCTCCAGTTCAAATTTCGTGTCGTTTGGACATCGTTTAGTATTTTTCCCATATTTCGTGTTCTCCCCCTGTAATCTGCCATTCTGCAGATCCACAGGATAGTGTCACCTATTCGTATTTTTCCCACACCCTTAGAAATTTTCAGAAAATCCACAAAAATTTCTCAGTGTTCCTCAAGTTCCCCCCTACCTCCCATAATGTTTTTAGCCCCTGGTAAAATCATTTACTCTTTGGTCAAAGGTCAGTTTCAGGCAGATCGCCTTCTGTCCTGAGTGTCTGTAAACAGATCCATAGAAAAAACATAGTCTTGCAGAGCCTCCCGTTTCTCATCCCTTCGTTGGATCGACCTACCAAAATTTATATGTGGTAGATCTGGGAGTCCTCTTTCCAACCCCACTAGTTTCACCTCGATCCGATTTCGGATCTGAGAGAATTAATTCTTACCGCCAAGACGCGCAAATTTGTTCCTTGTGCAGATCAGAAAAATCAGTCCGTGGATAATTCGTGAAAAAATACCAAAAGTCAACTTCTGGAACCGCCCCTTCATGGAGTCGATCAGGGACGTCCCGCCATCGTCCCAACCAAGCGACGCCTTCAGAAGACCTCAGGAGGGTGACGTTCCTTTGGAAACCGTGCCTTGCTGTCCAGCGAATCAGAACCGAGTCGACGCAGTATCGAGTCGGACTAGCAGGCCGAGTTCGCCCCAAACGCCCGTCCAACTTGCTGCCCGTCAACTCAGGATCCGTCCTCCCGGGCCCACTTGTAGCCCTTTACCTCCCTGCGTAGAGTGGGCAATAAAATTTACTGTTGTAACTAAATTTTTACCGTTGTTACCGGGAGTTACCGTACTTGGCCGAGAACGTCTTTCCCACGCTCGGAGCGTGGAGGTAAACTCGCCCCTCTTTATCGTATTTTGCTTAGTTCGTATTCATTCGTATATGCCGATGCGAGTGTAGGTTCCTAGCTTGATATATTGTTATCACCACTGCGAGAGTGAGTGAGTGTACACTACAAGAAAAAGTGGCTATAGCGACCGAATTAGCGACCGATTTAATCGGTCGCTAGTCGGTCCCAAATAGAGACCAATTCGGAGACCGAAATAATCGGTCGCATAACCGAGACCGTTTCAGCGACCGCATGTATATCGGTCGCCAATCGGTCGCTATTATTGCGACCGAAATAACTTCGGTCTCCAGTCGGTCGCTGATGCCGTTATACTTCCTACTACGACCCCCGCCCGCCCGAGCCCTCCCGCCCGAGCCCCCCCCCTCCCGCCCGAGCCCCCCCTCCCGAGCCCCCTTCCCCTGCGGCCCCCTCTCCGCCCTAGCCCCCCTCCCCGCTCCCGCCCGAGCCCCCTCCGCCGGAGCCCCCCCTCCGCCCGAGCCCTCCCGCCCGAGCCCCCCTCCTCCGCCGGAGCCCCCCTCCCCGTGCTGCCTCCCGCCCGAGCCCCCCTCCGCCGGAGCCCGTCGCCGCGCCGCTCGCGTCGAGTCGCCGTCGCCGCTCGCCCTGCCGTCGTCGCCCTCCGCAGGTACCTCTCTCTCTCTCTCTCTCTCTCTCTCTCTCTCTCTCTCTCTCTCTCTCTCTCCCTTCCCCCTCCGTCACCGGCCGGCTCCCCACCCCCGCCGGCCTACTCCCCTCCCCCCTGCGGCCCCGTCGCCGGCTTGCTCCCCTCCCCTCCCCCCTTGGGCACAACGGCCCTTACCTTGTTTCGAGGGTGGTGGAGCGGGTGACTGGAAGGCCTGGGTTTGAGTTCACGGTGCTGCCGCCTTCGGCGTTCTATCCGGTGGATTGGAGTAGGATAAGGGGTTTGTTTCGTGGCCCGCGGTCGGAGACGAATCTGAGGTGGTTGTCTGAAAAGCTGAGGAGGATTCAGGAGGGTAGCTTTGCTGTTCACCTTTGGAACAGGCAGAGCAGGAAGATACAGGTTGAGAAGGGAAGCATCATTGCGCACATACTGTCCGACTGCTGCGTATTTTGCAATGGATCCGTGTCTTCTTTGTAAGTAGCGGGTGGCGAACGTGATGGGTTTCACCTTTTAATTCGCCGATTGCTGGCAAGTTCTTTGGTGATGGATAATCTCAGTCCATTCCATGTATTATTGTCAACGTCTGAAATCACAATAGTAAGAATTAGCAGTAATAAAAGGAAAATCTCTTTCTCTCTAGTCTGCAATTTTAACTAATTGACAATGTTCTTCCTCTTTAATATAATGTGAATCAGTTATGACAATGTTTCAGTTTTTGCTTCTTTTCATACAAAAAAGATGAAACTTTGGCTTGACAGTATACCTTGGATTATTGAAACCAAAAAGAAAAAAAACCACTTTGGATCTTGTAATCAACCACAAGTTAGAATAATGCAAGCATCTGATATTCTTTCTATCTAAAATATGTTTCTTGGAAGAAATCTTGTCATATTGCCATATTGGACACTCTTACAGTTATTTAAGAGGCTTTTAGAAACAGTTTTCTTATCAGTGTTCATTAATTGTATGGTAGCGCCTGTGCTCTTATGTGGCATAATTGTTCGTGAATCATGCCCTGGAAGCATTTTCAGCATCCGTGAAAAATTATAATACCCTGCTTTCTTTACTTGGATTCATATTTCCGTATTTAGGTTGATTCAGTAGTGACACGTTGTGAGAACGATAATTCCCCCTCAACCTTATTGGAATTAAGCAGGCGCATCTGCTATGTGCATAATCCATGATCTGTTCTTCGTGGGAATATCTGCTAAGGTGTAAGCATAGCTTTTGTTTTTATGCTTGTACTCGAGGGTTTTTCATTTCTATGCTTGCACATGGACATATTTAATAGTTTTGTTCATGGTCACCAAGATCAGAAATGAAAGCAGGAGGCCATACGTGAAGAGAAAGCAGGAAACACATTCTTTGGTAGCATTTTGAGCCACAAGTTAAGGTGAAATGAGAAACAATGCAAGAAATAAGGGGAGAAATTCGATTTGTTTTAGGTGTAAATGAGTTTCCCAGTAACTCTGTTTTTATTTAAATATAGTTGTTCAGCATGCACCAAGCACCACCTTATCTGTGTTGTAGATGTTCTTTCAGATGTTTCTTGTTTCTTCAAAATAAGTTGTTATACTTATATCCATTTCAAGTGTTTAACTAGCAACCTGAAGGCATGAAGTATGAAGGCTGTTCCCAGCTTTCTGATTTTGCTCAATTGCCACATATATATCATTTGAGCAGCAGAACATCTGTTGCTACCTTTGTATGTGTTGCCTCAAACATTGGGATGAAATTGCAGCTACATGGGTTTGCACAGGTTTTTCTTGGTTACTGTGTCTTAGGCATACTAGACACCTTATTGATGATGACTGGTTAAAGATGGGAGAAGGCAGCCGCTGGGTTGCTATAGCTTGAGACAAGTCCTGATCATCAAGGACAACCCAGCTAAGTATCTCACTTTTATCAAGCTTAGCAACCCAGCTAAGTACCTTTATCAGTCAATGATTGTAGAAATATTGATGCCCACAGGTTAAGTATCTCACTTTTATCAGCTAAAGAGATGCATAAGACCTTCTGCACATGTCATTCAGTTATCAAATATTGTATGTCCTCTTCACTACCCAAGATATATAATGAGCACTCTGAATTTCCTTCTGTGACAAATTGTATTAAAAAAGTACTGAATGTGCATCTTGTCATATGCATTTAGCTGAATTGCAGTTTACTGAATCATGTGAAAGGGAAACAGGAACAAATTAGCTACCAGATCATGCGCCATGCATTTGCTTATCTGTAATAGCATGATCTCATGGTGTAAGGTGTACAAGTAGGAAATGACACATTTCCTCTTGAATCCACTTCATGGGCATCATTACCCTAAACTAAAACACTACAAGAAAAAGTGGCTATAGCGACCGACTTAGAGACCGATTAAATCGGTCGCTAGTCGGTCCCAAATAGAGACCAATTCGGCGACCGAAATAATCGGTCGCATATGTGAGACCGTTTTGGCGACCGAATTTATTTCGGTCTCCAATCGGTCGCTGTTCTTGCGACCGAATTTACTTCGGTCTCCAATCAGTCGCTGATCCCGTTATACTCCCCACTGCGGCCCCCGCCCGCCCGAGCCCCTCTCCGCCCGAGCCCCCCCTCCCGCCCGAGCCCTCCCGCCCGAGCCCCCGCCCGAGCCCCCTCCCCCTGCGGCCCCCTCTCCGCCCTAGCCCCCCCACGCCCCTCCCGCCCGAGCCCCCCTCCGCCGGAGCCCCCCCTCCCCCTGCGGCCTCCCGCCAGAGCCCCCCTCCCCCTGCGGCCTCCCGCCCGAGCCCCCTTCCGCCGGAGCCCCCCCTCCCCCTGCGGCCTCCGCCCCCCTCCGCCGGAGCCCCCCTCCCCCTGCGGCCTCCCGCCCGAGCCCCCCTCCCCCTGCGGCCTCCGCCCCCCTCCGCCGGAGCCCCCCCTCCCCCTGCGGCCTCCCGCCCGAGCCCCCCTCCCCCTGCGGCCTCCCGCCCGAGCCCCCCTCCGCCGGAGCCCCCCCTCCCCCTGCGGCCTCCCGCCCGAGCCAACCTCCGCCCGAGCCCCCCTCCCCCTGCGGCCTCCCGCCCGAGCCCCCCTCCGCCGGAGCCCCCCCTCCCCCTGCGGTCAAAGCACAGTTCACCTTGGAGGTCGACTCCTCGGACACGATCGACAACGTGAAGGCTAAGATCCAGGGCAAGGAGGGCATTTCCCCGAACCAGCAGCATCTCATCTTCGCCGGGAAGCATCTGGAGGACGGCCGCACCCTCGCCGACTACAACATTAAAGGTTCCACCTGGCACCCTCTCTCTCTCTGATCCCTCTCTCTCTGTGTCACCCCCTCCGGCACCCGAACCAGCAGAATCGACTTCAAAGATTTATGCATAGTCATGCATGGTTATGTACTTAGGTGTGGAATTTTTCTGTGAAAGCTAGCACAATCCACGTGCAGAGGTGATTACATGTCTCCCGACAGTTTACGTGCCAAATTCATAAAACAATAAATCTTTGTTCAAACAACTCAACTCTCTGCAAACTATCAGTGGACTGTAGAAGTTACATATTGATTTTAGCTGAAGAATTCAAAACTTTGACTTAAGGTTTAATTTGCTTTATAGACATTGTCATTTCCACATGCATGCATGGAGACTGCCTATAGCATTCTGAAACTGAAGGGTTTCACTATCTTCTTTTTTTTTTATGTGAAAGCCCTGCCTAGTGGAAAGGTTGAGAGAAGAACTCTACCACCTAACCACCAGTGGGTATTTTATTGAGTAAAAGCAATTGTAAAGATAAATTACATCAAGCGGACACTGGGCATACCCAGTTTATCAAGCCTAACAGCACCTCTAATGAGAGTAGGAAGCTCAGAGGAGGAATAGGATGCATTACATTTCAACTTACAAGCTAAAGAAGCTAAGGAATCAGCCACAGTGTTCCCTTCTCTAAAGATGTGATTAATGGTATCTGCAGGATTAAGGAGGCTCCATATCTCCCTGACATAGGACAATATCGACCAAGGGCAGGTGGCTTTCCTTTTGATAATATTGACAATAGTTTGAGAGTCACATTCAATTATTGCTGCTGTGGAACCAGTGATTTTGATATACTTCATTCCATCTAATAGGGCAGGGGCCTCAGCAATGATGCTATTTGAGAATCCATAGTAGTGGCTGAAAGCTAGGATGACATTTCCAAGGTGATCTCTTATGACCCCACCTCCACCAGATTCACCATTGGCTTTAGATGCTCCATCAGTATTTAGTTTTAAAGAAGGCCAAGGAGGGCAAAACCATTTAATGGCTATAGCTCTAAGCTGCTTTGGTTTAGCAAATTGAATTCCTAGAGCATCCAGAATTCTGATATGTTCCTGATTGGCTTCGGGTAGTGAGGAAATCTGACATATTTCTTTGACTTTGTATCTGATTTTGTGGAGGAGACCCTGGCAGGAAGTTTTGGAGTCATCATATTTGTCTGAATTTCTAGCACACCAAATCTCCCACATACTAACTCCGACAGCAGCTAGACCAAATAGGCCAAACATTGATTTTTTCTGAGTGGAGCATAAATTGTTGAGTATCATTGAGGTAGCTGAATTTTCTTCAATTTGCAACCCCTTAGATCTGAAATATGTCCATATGTAAGAAGCCCAATCACCGAAAATAAATAAGTGGTTATAATTTTCAGTCTGTGGGGTCTTGCAGCAGCAGCATTTTGAACAAATTGGAATCCCTATCTTCTGAATGTTGCAATCCAGAGGAAGACACTTGTTGATAATTTTCCACAGATGAATGGAGATCTTGGAAGGCAGCCATGGTGACCAAATGCTAGTCCACTGATTGAAAGTCTGAGTCTCTTGGTTCCTGCTAATAGCCTTTTGGGTGGATGAGACTGAACAGTTCCCCGAAGAAGAAAGGCTCCAAGCAGGTAGGTCATGTTCCTGATTGAGTTTAACATGCTTCAAAGCAGTGCTAATTTCTTCAGTAAAAAACCTGTTAGGCCAATTTGTGTCTTCTGAATTCATCTGTACAATAAAGTCCCGAACAGAGAGCATAGGGTTGATGGTGTTATCAGCCAATGCAAAATCAGCAAGGGTGTGTTGGCCTATCCATCTGTCATACCAGAAGCTTGTCCTGCTGCCATCTCCAATAATGACCCTCTTATGCTGAATAATTAAATTTTTTGCAGTGATCCACCTTCTCCTTTCAAAACCCTTCATATTTGTAAACTGAACCTGGATGAGAGGACAGTTCCTAATATATTTGGCTCTGAAATACTCGGCCCATAATGAATTTGAATGAAGAGCTTGCCACAACATTTTAACACTTAAGGGAGTTTCCATATTCCTTAGTGATATAATACCCAGTCCACCTTAAGAGATAGGAGTGCAGATTTTGTTCCATTTTCTCCAGTGCTTCCTGTGACCATGATCAGATGAACCCCAGAAGAAATTGGCAAGTGATTTTTCAATAGCTTGGTGAGTTCCAATATGCAGTGAAGAAGATGTAAGAAAGTATATGGGCAATGAGATCAGGACATGCTTGATAAGGACTAGTTTTGCTCCCTAGGAGAGCATCCCACATTTCCAACCTGAAATCCTCCTCTGAATATTGTGTAGAATACCAGTGTAGTGAATTTTCTTGCATCTTCCTTTGATCAGGGGAAAACCAAGATACTTATGAGGGAAGGAGTGTTTAACAAAACCAGTGACATCCTGAATTTTCCTGGCAGTAGAGTTATTATTCCTGGAGTGTATGAAAAAACCACTTTTACCTGTGTTTATTGACTGCCCTGAAGCTCTTTCATAATCTTGTAGTATCTTAAGGAGATTCCTTATTGAAATAAGATTGCCATTGCAAAAAATGATGGTATCATCCGCAAACAAAAGATGTGAAATATTCGGGCAATGTCTAGGACTAGCATACCATTCTATGAGGCCACATTGGAAGGCTTTTGTCAGAGATCTACTGAGTACCTCTTCTGCAATGATAAATAGTGAGGGAGCAATTGGATCACCTTGACGCACCCCTCTTGAAGATTTGAAGAATCCAGCAGGGGTACCATTTATAAGAATAGAAAACCAGTTATTGTGCACCATTTTTCTAATAAGCCTGATGAACTGGTCATTAAATCCAAACCTGTTAAGAACATTGAAGAGAAAATCCCATTCAAGCCTATCATAAGCCTTAGCCATATCAATCTTTATCATCACATTAGAGCCCCTTATTTTCATGCCAATTTCATTGGTAAGTTCCTGGGCCAAAGCAATATTCTCAATAATATTTCTGCCTTTGACAAATGCAGATTGTTCAGGAGATATGATCTTAGGAAGAATGCTGGCAAGCCTAGTATTAATGATAGAGGCAATAATTTTGTAAAAGAAGTTGCACAGGCTAATAGGTCTAAACTCAGAAATTCTGGTAGCATTTGTTTGTTTTGGAATGAGAGCAACCAGGGTAGCAGTGACAGATCTGGGTAAGTCTTCATGGGAAGTAAAGAATTCCTGCACAGCTCTTATCACAGTGGAGGCAATTATCCCCCAAGCAAATTGGTAAAATGCACCTGTGAATCCGTCAGGGCCCGGTGCACTATCTTGGGATAGCCTGAAGACATAAGTCTTGGATTTCTGCGGCAGTAGGGATTGAGCAGAGGGTGTCAGTGTCTAACTGATCAACCAGAGAGGGAATACAGTCAAGAACAGTACTATCTGCTAAATGATGTTGGGAAGAGAAGGCTTCCTGAAAATGTGTCACAGCAATTGAAGTCATTTCCCCAGGGTCCGAAGTGAGAAGGCCTGCAGAGTTTTGAAGTTGAGATATGCACATTTTTTTCCTCTTAGCTAAAGTGGTAGAGTGAAAGAATCTGGTATTTCTATCCCCTTCAGTGAGCCATCGGACTCTAGATTTCTGTCTCCAAAAGCATTCCTCCTGAAGCAACATTTTGGACAGAACAAGTTTAGCCTCATCCAGGGCAGTCTGATTTGTAGTGGAAGGCTGGGTGTCATAAGCGTGTTCTGCCTTAATAACATCATCCTCCGCTTTTGCCACATTATTATGAATATTACCAAAGACTTGATAATTCCAAACTTTAAGCATTTGCCTGAGACTCTTGAGCTTAAGATAAAGGGTTAAGGTAGGTGAAGAAGCTAAAGGACTAGTATCCCAACACTTTTTAACATCAGCAAGAAGATGGTCATGATAAGTCCACATTTTTTGGAAACAGAATCTGGTTTTCCTTTTAATCTGGGGAGTCTGCAACACAAGTAGAGGGGCATGATCTGAGACTTCCCTGGAAAGATGTTCAACGGAGAAGGCATAATGAGCCATCCAATCAGAATTGGTTAGAATTCTATCCAGTCTGGCCCAAATACCCCTGCTTCCTGATTGATTGTTATGCCAAGTGTAGGAAGATCCTTTGAAACCAGTATCCAAAAGTGCACAATTTGATATACAGTCCTTAAAATCAGTCATTGCAATCGAATTAGGATCATTACCACCAATTTTTTCCTTTGTATCAGTAATGTAGTTGAAGTCTCCTGCCACCATCCAAGGACCAGAAATGTTAGAGTGGACGTTAATTAAAGAAGTCCAAAGACCCTTTCTCTCAATCACATTGCATTTTGCATATACTGCAGTTAAGTGAAAAGGGACTTGACCATTAAGACCCATGAGAAGAGTAATTTGCTGATCATCTCTAGTAACCAGAGAAACATGCAGATGGTCTTTCCATAATACCCAGATGTGGGCCATTTCATCAGAATTTGCAATAATTTTAGACATACCCCTACGAGATAATATCTTCTAGGCACAATAGTTGAGGACTGTCGAGACGTTGCAAATCATGTAAACCCGCGCCTTTTTAAAATGGGGAATCTGTCAATGGAAGCTACTAGTCATCTTGTAGATTTTCAAAAAAAAAAAAAGATTAGCAGTCGTGGTTGACAACCTCATAAATTATTGATATGTTTAAATTTACATGACATGAGTATTAGAGAAACATTGACATTTTAGAATTGTAGCTCAGTTTCTTAATTTTAGAATATCTAAAACATGTCATTAGCTAAGAGTACTGTTTGGATAGTGTTGGATGAAAAGTAAAGTGTGTTTTATTATTGTCTTATTCAGTGACGATACTATCAATTTCTTTACTTGATTTCTGCATAGCTAGTGACAGTGTTGTCTTTAAGCTAAAAAGTATCATGCTATATTTTATTTCTGCTAAATAGCTAGTGAAAGTGTTGTCTTTATGTTGGATGTTAAAATAAAATTCATGTTTTCATTGTGTACATGTATTGCCAATTTCACATGTTACTGCTATGTTTTTAGATTGTGTTATTATCTTGTCAATATTTAATTAGTTGGGTGTTGTATGTGAGCTGAGATGCGTGGGTGCAACCTAACATTGCACGCATCTTAGGAGAGCGTGTTAAGCCCGTGCCAATCAACCTACCCGTTCAAGACTTTGGGATTGATATGCACGTTCTCATTTTGAATGATGAGAATGTGTATATCTAACTCAAAGTCTTGAATTGTCCCGTTTGGACAGTCTGTGAATGTTTGATCGCACTTAGGTGGTTAATTACTATATGTGTTTGTGTTGTTTGTTAAAAATTTTGGCTGCGTCTTCTCACTCCTCTCTGATATACCTTTATTGATTTTGATTATTTTCTTAACCACTTATTAGTAAGTGTTTAAGAAAATTTCTTAATCAATAAATATTTTGTGGTATATCGGAGAGGTGTGGGGAGATGCTGCCGAAATTTTTAGCAAACAACACAACACATATAGTAATTAATCGTGCGATCAAACCTTCACAGATGGGTTAAAAAGTGAAGATCTAAATGATATTTCCGTCCTATTTAAAATGGCAGACATGGACGATGTGAGGTAAGGGTTGTACTTTTTATTTTGTTAAACATGTTAAAGTTTTGTGTGTTTACATTTCATTCGCATAGGGAAAATGTCTGAAGATCGTTCATGGATGTACCGTAGAGTAGTTGATCAGGTGGTGTCTATAGAATTTAAAAATGGAGTTGAGAGATTCATTCAGTTTGCTTTGAGAAATTCTATTGAAGCTGTAGATTGTGAGGGTCGTATCCGATGTCCTTGTGTAGTCTGTAAGAATTTGAAGTGGCTGACAACATGGGATGTACAACGTCATTTATACAGAAAGGGGTTTGTTAAAGATTATACAAACTGGATATGTCATGGTGAAACATTGTGGTCGACCTACGAGCCTGCCAATGTTGGAAGTGGAAGTTCATATGTTGATATGGTCATAGATGCTGCTGGTCCAGGATTCAATGTTCACGAGGAGCATGTACATAATGAAGAACCGCCAAACAAGACAGCTGAAAGATTTTATCAGCTACTCAAAGATGCTGATGAGCCATTGTGGACTGGATGTCAAAATCACTCTCGACTGTCTGCGGTGTCACAATTATTGAACTTGAAATCTGAATTTCACATCAGTGAGATTTGTTTTGATCGTTTGTTACTGATTATCAAAAGTATGTTGCCACAAGATGAGAAATTACCTGAAAATTTTTATCGTGCAAAGAAGATGGTCACTGACTTAGGGCTTGGATATGAGAAAATAGATGCATGTCCTAATCATTGCATGCTATATTATAATGAGGCTAAAAGTAAGGTATCATGTTCCATATGTGGTCATGATAGATTCAAGCCTAAGAAAGGGGACAATTCAAAGCAAAAAGATATACCATATATGTCATTGCGGTATTTTCCTATTGCACCGAGATTGCAGAGAATGTATATGGCACCAAAGATAGCTCAACATATGAGATGGCATGCGGAAAGAGTACGTCGACAACATAATGTAATCAGTCATCCTGCAGATGCCGAAGCTTGGAGTCACTTTAACCGTGCTCACCCTACTTTCTCAAAAGAGTCGCGTAATGTAAGGCTGGGTTTATGTACTGATGGATTCAATCCATTTGGAGGTTCAGTGACTTCCTACTCTTGCTGGCCAGTTTTCGTGACACCATATAATATTCCGCCAAATATGTGCATGAAACGAGAGCATTTATTTCTATCATTATTGATCCCTGGTCCAAAAAGTCCTGGGAAAAAATTAGACATATATCTCAGGCCGTTGATTGATGAGTTGAAGTTGTTATGGACTGATGGGGTTACTACCTATGATGCATGCAGAAAACAAAATTTCACTATGAAGGCTGCATTGATGTGGACAATAAGCGACTTTCCTGCATATGGAATGTTATCTAGCTGGAGCACTCATGGAAAACTAGCATGTCCTTACTGTATGGACAGTTCCAAATCATTTGTACTTAAGCATGGTGGCAAGTCATGCTGGTTTGATTGTCATCGACGATTTCTACCAAGGGACCATCCGTTTAGAAGGCAAAAAGATGCATTCTTAAAGAACAGAATTGAATTGGAAGAAGCTGATTTTGAACGGTTGTCTGGTCCACATTTAGCAGCACGTGTACAGAACTTACCAGATATAGCACAATTGTCGAGCAGCACAAGACAACTCCCTGGATTTGGGAAGGATCACAATTGGGTCAAAAAAAGTATCTTCTGGGAATTGCCTTATTGGTCAACTCTTCTTATACGACATAACATCGACGTCATGCATGTTGAGAAGAATGTCTTTGATAATGTGTTCAACACTGTTATGGACATAACAGGCAAAACAAAGGATAATGTGAATGCCCGTTTAGACTTGAAAATACATTGTAAACGTCCAGAACTGTACCTTATTGATAGAAATGGTAAAACAGTTAAACCGAAAGCAAGTTACGCCCTTGGAGCTGCACAGATTAAAGAAGTATGCTCTTGGCTAAAACAGTTGAGATTTCCAGATGGTTATGTGTCTAACATTGCTCGTTGCGTGAATACAAATGAGGGGAAAATATATGGAATGAAAAGTCATGACTGTCATGTGTTCATGCAGAGGTTGTTACCTATTGTATTTCGTGATATGATGCCGAAGGCGATATGGGGAGCAGTGACTGAGTTAAGTCAGTTTTTCAAAATTTTATGTGCATCAGAGCTCAGGTATGAAGATGTGGAAACTATTGAACAGAATGTGATCACGACAGTTTGTAGATTGGAAAAGATATTTCCACCATCATTCTTTGATTCAATGGAGCACCTGCTTATACACTTACCATATGAGGCTAAAGTAGGAGGGCCAGTACAATTTAGATGGATGTATCCATTTGAGAGGTAATATATATATATTTTCTCCTCATAATTCAATTACATGGTGATGTGTTTTTCATTATCTTATGAACATTCTGGTAGGTGTATGCATGAATTGAAAATGAAAGTTCGCAACAAGGCAAAAGTAGAGGGTTCCATTGCCGAGGCGTACATTATGGAAGAAATATCAAATTTCTGTTCAATGTACTTTGAACCTGAGGTACAAACTCGTCGAACTCGGCCACCACGTAATGATGATGGGGGAGACTCCGTTCACTCTGAGCGACTGTCGATATTTAAGTATCCTGGACGTGCGTATGGACGTTCCTCGAGTCGGATGCTAAATGATAGAGAATTGCACTGTGCAGAAATTTACATCCTTTTAAATTGTATGGAGGTTGAACCTTATGTTGCGTAAGTTCTCTGCTCAAATTACATTGTGTCTATAACTTATTATTTTTCATTCCATCTATAATGCTCCAATGGTCGTAATACAGACAATTTGACTCAGAATTAATCCAAAGATGTCCATATCTCACTGACATGGAGGTTGAAAAAGAACGAGAAAAATCATTCGCTTCTTGGCTGAAATATCGTGTAAGTATTATTACTACTCTTTCTCCTTGTTGGGTCAATGACAAATTCTGACTAGTGTGCTGTCCATATGTAGGTTGAAAATGATTTTATTACTGATCAAAGAATTCGAGTGATCAGTTATGGCCCATCGAAAGTTGCACGTACATATCCAGCATTTATTGTGAATGGGTATAGATTTCACACTAGACAATATGGGCAGAATAAGTCAACAATGAACAGCGGGGTATGTGTGAAAGGAAGTACATATAATGAAAACGAATGTGATTATTATGGTATTATTGAGGAGATCTTAGAATTGCAATATCTCGGAGATGACAACCATATATTTCTGTTAAAGTGTCATTGGTTTGATCCTAATTCTGTTCGAAATGACACAACATATGGGATTGTCGATATCAGACATAAGTCTAAATTGAATACTTATGATCCATTCATTTTGGCCGCACAAGCCCAGCAGGTCTATTATACAAAGTATCCATCGTCTAGAAATAAAGAAAGAAATGATTGGTGGGCAGTTTGCAAGGTTAAGACAAGGCTTTTCCCGGATTATGAGTTGGATTTGACTGAAACAGAGCAGTTGGATGTGAATGCCGAATTCTTTCAATCAGACTTGGGTGATGATGTAGACTTGCCTGCTTCTAGTGATGAATCTGTGGAGGCACCGTCTTTATCTAAAGAGAATGAAGTGGAGGAAGTCGATCCAGAACAACCAGAAATACAGTTGGGGGACTCCGAAGAGGAGGAATATATTAGTGATCAAAATGAATCTGATAATGAAGATGTGAATGCTGAATTTGTTATATCTCCAACATCTGAAGAAGAAATGGAGAATGTTTGATTAATGGTATACAATTTTATCTGGGAATTTTAATACTCTGTAACTTTCTTTCTTTCACTATTTGATGAATATGCATGTATTTTATTACCAGTTGAAGATATGGTTCGAGGACGGCGTGGGACTCCCAGAGGTGGGAGGGGAGAGGGTAGCGGGAGGAGATTTACTTCCGTTTCACCACCGGTAGTAGGTATGTATACTTTCCCTTCATAATGCATTGTAGTATTTGTTGAAAATAATTCATTATGTATTTGTGTTATCTGATTATTATTTTCACAGGACCCACGACCTCTACACCGTTACGACCGACCTCTGCACCGCTACCACCGGTAGTAGGTATGTATACTTTCATGTATAATGCATTGTAGTATTTGTTGAAAATAATTCTTTATGTTTTTGTGTTATCTGATTCTTATTTTCACAGGACCCACGACCTCTGCACATATACCACCGACCTCTGCACCGCTACCACCGGTAGTAGGTATGTATACTTTCCCTTCATAATGCATTGTAGTATTTGTTGAAAATAATTCATTATGTATTTGTGTTATCTGATTATTATTTTCACAGGACCCACGACCTCTACACCGTTACGACCGACCTCTGCACCGCTACCACCGGTAGTAGGTATGTATACTTTCATGTATAATGCATTGTAGTATTTGTTGAAAATAATTCTTTATGTTTTTGTGTTATCTGATTCTTATTTTCACAGGACCCACGACCTCTGCACCGTTACCACCGAGGGATGCACCGCTACCACCGGTAGTAGGTATGTATACTTTCATGTATAATTCATTTGAGTATTTGTTTAAAATAATTCTTTATGTTTTTGTGTTATCTGATTCTTATCCTTACAGGACCCACGGCCTCTGCACCGTTACCACTGACAACGGGTACATTGACGGCCTATGCACCGCCATCACACATGGCGAGTGGATCTACACCTCCCCCAGCTGAGTCAGGTATGTTCATTTGCATATTTATGTTTTTTTGATAGTTTGTTTTATTTATACTATTTAATTCGTATAGTACGTGCTGATGACGAGGCGAGTCATCATGAGGGGGAGGGCTGTTGTAATGAGACGATGCGGGCAGTGTGGATAAATGAAGGGTACGTAATGCATTATTTTTGTTATTTATTCGTCATTGTGGTATTAATATTTTTAATTTCAGGAATAAAATAGAGCCAGCCCAAGCATCACAATTTATTACAAAGACAATTCAAGCACATTTTCCAGGCCCCATCCATCGCTTTGCTGATTTTCCGATGGGTGTTCAGGATTTATTGTTCTCTATGTTCTTGGTATTTATCTTATTTTATCATATTAAGTCATTTTCAATTATTATTTTAACCCACTTTGTTATGTAACATATAAATTTTTGTTGTTGTTAATATATAGAGGAATCATCGATTCACAGAACATTCAGATGAGTTACGTGCTAGATTTGCATGGACAGCTACTGCAAGAGATAATTTCAAACATCTTATGTACAATGCCCGAAGATATGCAAAAAAAGCATGTGCAAGTACTGATAAGAACATATGGAAGGAGCATGGGCCTGTGTGGATGAGAAAGGAGTATTGGACAGAGCTGTGCAACATTTGGGAAGCGGAGAAATGGAATGCCAATTCAAACAAAGCAAAGCAAAACAGAGCAGCGCATCCTGAAGCGAATTTACACACGGGTGGCTCTGTCTCCTTTGCAACACATAAAGCGAGATTAGTAAGTACACTTCTACATATATAAATTTTTTGTTTCTATTATGAAACTGTGATTTATTTGAATAACAGGAAGCACAGTTAAAGCGGCCAGCTCAATTTCATGAACTTTTTGATCGAACTCATAAGAAGAAAGGGACAAATGCTTACATTAGTGAGAAAGCTCGGGAGGTAGCGGTAAGTGTATACATTAATAGTTTTCATTTAAGATTAAATTGTAGAATAATTTGGTTTTGTTTTTTTTTGGTTTTTGCAGGACTCATATAGTAGACGAATGGATGAGAGGTACGGGGATGACAGTCAGCGTCCAGAGTTGGATCCTGCCATTTGGGTTGCAGCATCTGGGGCACCCAAGAAAGGACATGTTTATGGTTTTGGACATAGCTTGGGCACGACTAGGGTGTTATCATCATGCTCGAGTTCGGTCTCACATGCGACCTCTCCATTTACCACACCAGCAGCCCCAGATGGTTCTTCCAGTGCCGCCCCGACCATGACTCCAGATATGTTTAGGCAGATCGTCAACGAGACCGTCTCTCAGAATATCTCTCAGAATATCTCAACCATCGTCGCTCAGACCGTCTCCCAGATGCTCACATCCTTGGGAATTGATAGTAGTAGAGCACCTCCTGCACCTCCTGCACAGCAGCCTCCGGTAAGTATTTTATTTGATTGATTTTCTATTTGTTAACTCTAAATATCATCTTACAAAATATAAGAATTTAGATTGAGGAGGGGAAAATATCATTTTCTTAACTCTAAATATCATCTTACACCTATCCTCTGGATATTAGAATCAACAGGCAGACTGTTCTGCAGGATTTTCCATAGGTGTATAGAGATTTTGGTTAGAACTGAAAGTGAAAAGATATGTATAAATTCTATTCACTTGAGTGGGGGAGGATACAGATCTATAAATATTCATAAAGCTAGAATAATATAAGGAAAGTAACATGTAGACATGAATAAAATATGCCAATTTAGGTGAAAAGATCTCCCCAAAGTCTGGTAACTGTCATGGCAGGAAGCCAGGAACAGCACCTCTAAGCAAAGGAAGGGCAGTTCATACAAAGGAGCATAGGTCATAAGTTACAAGAAGTTCATTTTCAGTGGGGAGATGAAAGTGACTTGTCAGAACTGACGGAATCCAAATCGGATGCCCGGTTTGAGCTCGGCGCTCAAACTTCATTTTTAAAATACACTTAGTTCAAATGAACTGTTAGGATGGGGCATTTGGTTCTAAAATCTGAAATACCGGTCGGATGGCCGTGCCGATCATTCCAATACGACCGGGGAGATGAAAGTGACTTGTCAGAACTGACGGAATCCAAATCGGATGCCCGGTTTGAGCTCGGCGCTCAAACTTCATTTTTAAAATACACTTAGTTCAAATGAACTGTTAGGACGGGTCCGGGGGTCTAAAATTCGAAATACCGGTCGGATGGCCGTGCCGATCATTCCAATACGACCGGGGAGATGAAAGTGACTTGTCAGAACTGACGGAATCCAAATCGGATGCCCGGTTTGAGCTCGGCGCTCAAACTTCATTTTTAAAATACACTTATTTCAAATGAACTGTTAGGACGGGTCCGGGGGTCTAAAATCTGAAATACCGGTCGGATGGCCGTGCCGGTCATTCCAATACGACCGGGGAGATGAAAGTGACTTGTCAGAACTGACGGAATCCAAATCGGATGCCCGGTTTGAGCTCGGCGCTCAAACTTCATTTTTAAAATACACTTAGTTCAAATGAACTGTTAGGACGGGGCATTTGGTTCTAAAATCTGAAATACCGGTCGGATGGTCGTGCCGATCATTCCAATACGACCGGGGAGATGAAAGTGACTTGTCAGAACTGACGGAATCCAAATCGGATGCCCGGTTTGAGCTCGGCGCTCAAACTTCATTTTTAAAATACACTTAGTTCAAATGAACTGTTAGGACGGGTCCGGGGGTCTAAAATTCGAAATACCGGTCGGATGGCCGTGCCGATCATTCCAATACGACCGGGGAGATGAAAGTGACTTGTCAGAACTGACGGAATCCAAATCGGATGCCCGGTTTGAGCTCGGCGCTCAAACTTCATTTTTAAAATACACTTATTTCAAATGAACTGTTAGGACGGGTCCGGGGGTCTAAAATCTGAAATACCGGTCGGATGGCCGTGCCGGTCATTCCAATACGACCGGGGAGATGAAAGTGACTTGTCAGAACTGACGGAATCCAAATCGGATGCCCGGTTTGAGCTCGGCGCTCAAACTTCATTTTTAAAATACACTTAGTTCAAATGAACTGTTAGGACGGGGCATTTGGTTCTAAAATCTGAAATACCGGTCGGATGGCCGTGCCGATCATTCCAATACGACCGGGGAGATGAAAGTGACTTGTCAGAACTGACGGAATCCAAATCGGATGCCCGGTTTGAGCTCGGCGCTCAAACTTCATTTTTAAAATACACTTAGTTCAAATGAACTGTTAGGACGGGTCCGGGGGTCTAAAATTCGAAATACCGGTCGGATGGCCGTGCCGATCATTCCAATACGACCGGGGAGATGAAAGTGACTTGTCAGAACTGACGGAATCCAAATCGGATGCCCGGTTTGAGCTCGGCGCTCAAACTTCATTTTTAAAATACACTTATTTCAAATGAACTGTTAGGACGGGTCCGGGGGTCTAAAATCTGAAATACCGGTCGGATGGCCGTGCCGGTCATTCCAATACGACCGGGGAGATGAAAGTGACTTGTCAGAACTGACGGAATCCAAATCGGATGCCCGGTTTGAGCTCGGCGCTCAAACTTCATTTTTAAAATACACTTAGTTCAAATGAACTGTTAGGACGGGGCATTTGGTTCTAAAATTCGAAATACCGGTCGGATGGCCGTGCCGATCATTCCAATACGACCGGGGAGATGAAAGTGACTTGTCAGAACTGACGGAATCCAAATCGGATGCCCGGTTTGAGCTCGGCGCTCAAACTTCATTTTTAAAATACACTTAGTTCAAATGAACTGTTAGGACGGGTCCGGGGGTCTAAAATTCGAAATACCGGTCGGATGGCCGTGCCGATCATTCCAATACGACCGGGGAGATGAAAGTGACTTGTCAGAACTGACGGAATCCAAATCGGATGCCCGGTTTGAGCTCGGCGCTCAAACTTCATTTTTAAAATACAAGATGAAATTTGAACTTATATTGTGTGTGTGTATTTATATATATGAAAATGAGCTGGCTTAAACTATTGGCATACTCTTGTTAATGCTTGATTTCTTTATTAAGTCTTGTTAATGCTTGATTTCTTTATTAAGGATTTGATTATAATTTTTTTAAATGATATACAGGATCATCCGTCGCGAGATGTTGGACGAGACGACGACCAGGATGATGTTGGACGAGACGACGACCAGGATGAGACATATGTGGAGGATTTGTGATTTTATTTTAGTTGTGTATGTTGTCATTTTATTATTATGGATGTATGATTAATTTGTGATTTTATTTTAATTGTGTGTAATTTGAGGTTCGTGGAGATTGTGATCCGTGTAGTTGATTTATTATTGTTTTATGAAATTGTTATTTATCAGGTGTTTGTATGTGATGAATTTGAGATTTGTCGATATTGTTGTCTGTGTAGTTGATTTTATATTTATGTTATGAATTTGTTATTTATCAGGTAATTTATTTATCAGTTTAAATAAATTTTTAAAAAAAAAATAATGCAAAATTAGCGACCGCATGGAGACTGAATTGCGACCGAATAGCGACTATACGTTATATTTCTTTTATTAAATAATTATACTTGGCGACCGACTGGCGACCGACTAGCCACCGAATCAATCCGATAGTTTAATTTTATTTTTAAAAATACAACAAATTTAGCGACCGACTGGCGACCGAATTGAGACCGAATAAATCCGATAGGTTAATTTTATTTTTTAAAAATACAACATAATTAGCGACCGAATAGCGACCGAATTGAGACCGACTTAATCCGATAGGTTAATTTTATTTTTTAAAATACAACAAATGTAGCGACCGAATAGAGACTGAATGGCGACCGAATTATTAGCGACCGGTAAGGCGACCGATTATAATCGGTCTCTGGTAACGACTGATACTGCGACCGAATTATATCGGTCGCGATATAGCGACTATTATATAGCGACCGACATATTCGGTCGCTAGATAGTATCTGTTCGGTCGCAATGCATATTTGCGACCGATCTACGACTGAATAGCGACCGCTAGGTCGGTCGCTATCCGCGATTTTTCTTGTAGTGAAACCACCCGGCACTAAACTATAACACTTGTATGGTCTTATTCTTTCTAAATGATTTTAAAAGGGTATTGTGTGTATGCAGTGTCACGTTGACAGCAGGCTAGAAATCTCTATTCAATCTTGGGCGTAAGACTGGATGATGATGATAGTGCTATGGTGTCATGGTGTGTACCCATCATGCATTGTGATCAATGTCCATATAAGTAAACTAGCAGAGTACAGCCCACTTCAAGTGTTTCTGGCAGTACATTATGATTATTCCACCATTTACCTGTGAATATGTATTTGATCCCGGGCGCATGAATTATTTCTCTCCACTGTTTCATGCAAGCTTTGTAAATGGGGAAGGAGATCATGAGCTCATTAACCTGAGGTGGGAATTGCTTTTGGATGAAGTATGATCATTACATCGACCGTAGTCTTGAAGTCGGGAGTGTTTAACCTTTCCAAGTCTCTCATAATCCAACAGTCATTTACCTTTCCACTTATTTGATCCACAATCCCATTAAATTTGAGGAAGTGATCCTTGTTATGACACGACCACTCCGACGGACAGAGTGACCTCTCAAGATCTCGATCCGCACAACAAGAAGGGAGGAAGAAGAAGGAACAATCACACAAGATAGGAACACATATTTACGTGGTTCGGAGGTTACCCCCTACGTCCACGGGCGACGGCGACAGTGGAACTTCACTAGATGTGGAGAAATATACAAAGAAGTCAGCACCCCAACTTGGAGGAACAAATCCTCTCACAAGAAACTCTCTCAAGCTATCCCCCCAAGACCTCTTTTAGATCTTCTCTCTAAGAAGCTCACTCGGGCTCTCACTTGGGGGCGGGTTTCATTTTTCATCGAATTAGAAAATTATTTGGGACTATTTTATTTTTCTTGGTCCAGTTCAAAAAATTAGCACACCGCCTAATTACTTAGTCCATCGGCTAGTGTGTGCAATTTGATTTTTCACCCTTTATCTTGGTGCATGTTCTATTTTGTTGGTTTTTCTTTCACATTTATTTGGGAACCCATTATTTACATCAGGCAGCCAATGACCGGATGCGTGGAGATTGTTTTCTCACTCTATATTTCATACCGGTTGATCTATTTGCCTGAGTTTTCTTTGTCATTTATTTCTCGTAAGTGTTGTTTACGTAAGACAATGAATATATTTAATTAGGTGGCGATTCATTTTCCACCGTTCATTTTGTGCTGGATGATGCATTTGCAGGGGACTGTATGCCTTCAAATTTATTTATGATTGTGTTGGTTAAATCTGGCA
Organism: Amorphophallus konjac; assembly: GCA_022559845.1. NCBI lineage: Eukaryota > Viridiplantae > Streptophyta > Magnoliopsida > Alismatales > Araceae > Amorphophallus > Amorphophallus konjac. Next base: position 325,409,113 of record CM040124.1, on the reverse strand, counting down.
AGACATGATTTTTTGTGCAGAATGATTTTATAAGCCTTTTTTCAAGTAGGATGATCTTACCTTACTTGGGTATCCTTTCTCATTTATGCATGATAATTGTACTTTACACAATCAACACCATGATTTTGTGTGCAGGTTCATTTTTCACCCTATTTTCATGCTCCATGATCTATTTTCTTGGGTTTGGACATGTTTATGGTTTTGGACATAGCTTGGGCACGACTAGGGTGTTATCATCATGCTCGAGTTCGGTCTCACATGCGACCTCTCCATTTACCACACCAGCAGCCCCAGATGGTTCTTCCAGTGCCGCCCCGACCATGACTCCAGATATGTTTAGGCAGATCGTCAACGAGACCGTCTCTCAGAATATCTCTCAGAATATCTCAACCATCGTCGCTCAGACCGTCTCCCAGATGCTCACATCCTTGGGAATTGATAGTAGTAGAGCACCTCCTGCACCTCCTGCACAGCAGCCTCCGGTAAGTATTTTATTTGATTGATTTTCTATTTGTTAACTCTAAATATCATCTTACAAAATATAAGAATTTAGATTGAGGAGGGGAAAATATCATTTTCTTAACTCTAAATATCATCTTACACCTATCCTCTGGATATTAGAATCAACAGGCAGACTGTTCTGCAGGATTTTCCATAGGTGTATAGAGATTTTGGTTAGAACTGAAAGTGAAAAGATATGTATAAATTCTATTCACTTGAGTGGGAGAGGATACAGATCTATAAATATTCATAAAGCTAGAATAATATAAGGAAAGTAACATGTAGACATGAATAAAATATGCCAATTTAGGTGAAAAGATCTCCCCAAAGTCTGGTAACTGTCATGGCAGGAAGCCAGGAACAGCACCTTTAAGCAAAGGAAGGGCAGTTCATACAAAGGAGCATAGGTCATAAGTTACAAGAAGTGAAGGATATTATATATAGTCGGCGGCAAGCCTGTTGTTAGCCGTAAATTGGCAGGCTTGATTCTCAAAAATGCCCTGGATGCAAAGGAGCAACACAGAAAATTTGAGCATGTGCAGAGATGGTTATCATTGGATGTAGCTGTTAGGGCCCAGGTCAAAGGATGTTTACTACAGACTCTCTCTTCACCGGTGATTGATGCAAGATCTACTGCATCTCAAGTTGTTGCAAAGATTGCTGGTATTGAGTTGCCTCAAAATCAATGGCCTGAACTTATCAGTTCTCTCTTGTCAAATATTCACCAACTTCAGCCAGATGTTAAGCAAGCAACTTTGGACACCCTAGGTTACATGTGTGAAGAAGTCTCCCCTAATGAAGTTGATCAAGAGCAAGTCAATAAGATATTGACAGCGGTTGTTCAAGGCATGAGTGCTTCTGAGGGAAACATTGATGTTAGGCTGGCTGCAACTCGAGCTCTGCATAATTCTTTGGGATTTGCTCAGGCAAACTTCGGGAATGATATGGAGAGGGATTATATCATGAGAGTCATTTGTGAAGCTACTCTGTCCCCTGAGGTGAAGATACGGCAGGCTGCATTCGAATGCTTGGTCTCCATATCCTCCATGTATTATGAGAAGCTTGCATCGTATATGCAGGACATATTTAACATCACTGCAAAAGCTGTGAGGGAAGATGAGGAACCTGTTGCTCTACAAGCTATTGAATTCTGGAGCTCAATATGCGATGAAGAGATTGACATCTTAGATGAATATGGAGGGGATTTTTCTGCTGATTCTGACACCCCTTGCTTTTATTTTATCAAGCAGGCACTACCTGCGCTTGTCCCTATGCTGTTGGAGACACTCCTTAAGCAAGAAGACGACCAAGATCAGGATGAAGGAGTTTGGAATCTTGCAATGGCTGGAGGAACATGCTTGGGTTTGGTTGCACGGACCGTGGGAGATGACATTGTGCCTCTTGTTATGCCATTCATAGAAGAAAACATTAACAAACCTGAATGGAGGCAGCGAGAAGCAGCAACTTATGCATTTGGTTCTAAAATCTGAAATACCGGTCGGATGGCCGTGCCGGTCATTCCAATACGACCGGGGAGATGAAAGTGACTTGTCAGAACTGACGGAATCCAAATCGGATGCCCGGTTTGAGCTCGGCGCTCAAACTTCATTTTTAAAATACACTTATTTCAAATGAACTGTTAGGACGGGTCCGGGGGTCTAAAATCTGAAATACCGGTCGGATGGCCGTGCCGGTCATTCCAATACGACCGGGGAGATGAAAGTGACTTGTCAGAACTGACGGAATCCAAATCGGATGCCCGGTTTGAGCTCGGCGCTCAAACTTCATTTTTAAAATACACTTAGTTCAAATGAACTGTTAGGACGGGTCCGGGGGTCTAAAATTCGAAATACCGGTCGGATGGCCGTGCCGATCATTCCAATACGACCGGGGAGATGAAAGTGACTTGTCAGAACTGACGGAATCCAAATCGGATGCCCGGTTTGAGCTCGGCGCTCAAACTTCATTTTTAAAATACAAGATGAAATTTGAACTTATATTGTGTGTGTGTATTTATATATATGAAAATGAGCTGGCTTAAACTATTAGCATACTCTTGTTAATGCTTGATTTCTTTATTAAGTCTTGTTAATGCTTGATTTCTTTATTAAGGATTTGATTATAATTTTTTTAAATGATATACAGGATCATCCGTCGCGAGATGTTGGACGAGACGACGACCAGGATGATGTTGGACGAGACGACGACCAGGATGAGACATATGTGGAGGATTTGTGATTTTATTTTAGTTGTGTATGTTGTCATTTTATTATTATGGATGTATGATTAATTTGTGATTTTATTTTAATTGTGTGTAATTTGAGGTTCGTGGAGATTGTGATCCGTGTAGTTGATTTATTATTGTTTTATGAAATTGTTATTTATCAGGTGTTTGTATGTGATGAATTTGAGATTTGTCGATATTGTTGTCTGTGTAGTTGATTTTATATTTATGTTATGAATTTGTTATTTATCAGGTAATTTATTTATCAGTTTAAATAAATTTTTTAAAAAAAAATAATGCAAAATTAGCGACCGCATGGAGACTGAATTGCGACCGAATAGCGACTATACGTTATATTTCTTTTATTAAATAATTATACTTGGCGACCGACTGGCGACCGACTAGCCACCGAATCAATCCGATAGGTTAATTTTATTTTTTAAAATACAACAAATGTAGCGACCGAATAGAGACTGAATGGCGACCGAATTATTAGCGACCGATCAGGCGACCGATTATAATCGGTCTCTGGTAACGACTGATACTGCGACCGAATTATGTCGGTCGCTATATAGCGACTATTATATAGCGACCGACATATTCGGTCGCTAGATAGTATCTGTTCGGTCGCAATGCAGATTTGCGACCGATCTACGACTGAATAGCGACCGCTAGGTCGGTCGCTATCCGCGATTTTTCTTGTAGTGGTACCATCCCGTGACTCGATCCAAGTACACGCGGAAAGCCGATACCCGAGACTCACTGCCGGTTTCTCAACCGCGTACGGTCCCACGTCTTCCCTTGCTTAGGGGCGATCGCGAGCTAGAGTCTCAGGTCGCGTGTCCGTCCCGCATCATCCCCCCCTAAGCATCCCCCAACGAGCTTAATTTTGAGAAAGGTAGGGGGGCATCACACTGGATATGACTATCTCTCTACGCGACGTGAATTTGAGTGCACACAAAAGTCGATGCCGAGAAGATGTCTTTGAAGGGTGTGTTTGACAACCCTTCTCTGCTTCCATGTAACATAACTTTCGAGGAAGAAAGAGAGTCTGGCACAAAAGTGCCCAACTCTCTTAATACATCGAAGCTGCATGAACATGGATTCTCAAAGATTTTTAATCATACATAATATCTGACATTATAATCTCTGTCAGGGAAGAGGATTTTTAAAACTTTCCAGAATGCAATGGCCATTTCCGAACGCGGCCGAAAATATTGTTGGAGGATTCCATTGATTGGAATCCGCCAATTACGAAACGCTGTCTCGGATGGAGATGGCCGTGCGTCCTGTAAGGAAAGAGGAGGTTAGACGATGGATTGATGCTAACTTAAAGGTTTGCCAGGCCTTTCTGGGGCATGCAAAGGGACAGAGGTGCAGGCCATCTTTCTGATATTAGATTATTTTCTTCCCAAGAATTTCTCAAAGTGGCGTAGATGACCATCTTTGTAAGAAAGCTAGTTTTATAATACCCAAAAATAGTATATCTCATATTTGACACATTTAAAGACAAAAAAATATCGTCATTTACTAATTAGATGTTTAATTGATAAGGGAGAGGATGTTTTTAACATTTTTAAAATATGTTATAAAAAATATGTCAAAAAGCTGTGCTATAAAAACCATTTCCCCTTCTCGTCCTTTGCGTCTCTGGGCTTCCCGATTACACATGAACTTCGCCACTGCTCTGTGGCGCCCACGAGGACGTCCCTTTATTATTCGTGCGACGGTCCAACTCGAAGATTTTCGTAGGCACATGAGCTGTCTGTACCATACCTTTGACACTAAGAAAAGATGTTCGGACGCGAATTGACTTTGAAAAGAAGGCTCCTTCCGAAAAGCATTCACGGATGGATTAACCCGGGGCTGTGAACCGACCGCCTGACGCCCGATTGACCTCGGTCACACTTCTTTTCTCTCGGTAGATTTTAAAAAAACTTCACTTTTCGTACATGTTCCGTTGCGACAAATTATCTGACGAAAACAGTAAATTTTATTTATATTTAGCTTGATTGAGAGTCAATTTGAGATCACATTTAAAAATATAATTAATTATTTTTTAAATCAAACATGTCTAACAGGATAGACGCATTTTTCAAATCGTGTACGAGACGAGGTGGATGCCATTTATAAATCACGTCGCGTGGAGTGGACGCCATTTTTAAAAGCACGTCCGACAACATGGACATGATTTTCAAATGACATCGTGTAGAGTGGACATGATTTTTAAATTACATATTTTTTATTATTTTGACATTTACTTTAATTTATAAAAGCTAATAAAAATAATTTAAAAATAAAAAACTTTGTGATGCCACGGTAGAAGTACGTAAATATTTTCAAATTACGTAAAGAACGTCCTACAACTACGTCCTAATCTATTTTTAATCTAAAAAAAATGTTGACATAATCCTCAGAAGCTGGGTCTGGTGATATTTTGAGAATTTTTCATCCCACCTCGTCGTCTGACTATCTCTCTCTACTTGTAAAATCATAATGTGCAGTTTATGTGTAGTTATCTTACAAATTCTGTCCACTTGAGGATGGTAAGTCAGGACAGACAAGAAACTGGTTAACAAAGAAATCAAAGAAACTGGTTAGTGGGCTCCATGTCTCCCCGATGGGGCTTCACTTATCTCCCTAATTTTAGAGGTCTCAGTGGGCCGTGCCAGCCTTAAAACACACTGTGCTGGCCTGTTAAAGGCCCAGCTCAGGCAAGCGAAGTAGGCCCGAGTACATTTGTAAAGCCCGTGAATGAAGCCCGATTGTTAGCAAGCCGGGCCGGGATTGGATGTAGGGTCCATTGGGCCGGTTCCCTCCCTTCCCCATCCCTTCTTGATCTTTTTAAAACAGACTGCTCCAAGGTGCGGCGGGACGGAGTATGGGGGTGTGACGGAGCGGCGACACGGAGGGGTGGGCCGACAACGGTGCAGCAGGGTGGGGCGGGGCGACGGCAGCGGCGCGGCGGGGTGGGGCTGGGCAAGGTGCGGCAGCGGTGACGCGACGAGGTGGGGTGGGGCAAGGACCGCAAGGTACAACTATGGCAGCGTGGCTGGCCTTTGCATCGGGTGGTGCAGCACGGTGGTGCCGTGGCAGGCAGGACTTGGTCCGCTGCTCCCCGCAGACCCACTTCTTCGCCTTCATGGGCGGCCCCCGAAAGGGGATATAGAAGGCCGCTATGCGGTCGGCCATCCTGGAGCAATGCGGCGCCTCGCCGCGGTCCCGCCGGATGGAGTGTGAAAACACACGTGCACACATCAGTGACCGGAGATGAACGCACCCTCTGTTCTGTTCTTCCATAACAGAGGATATATATATTTTTGTGTGAATAAAAATGAGACAGGATTATTTGCATTTGAGAACCCCTTTTAGAGTCCTTCGATTACATGCAGGAGAGTCCTATTTCAAGAGTCCTAAAGCCAAAATTAAGTTACAAGAGATAATCTTGATATGGGACTGTCAAATCACCTGAAGCAACATGTTCGCGCATAAAAGGGTAATTCTACATGCTCGATGTGAGGATGAAAAATTGGATTGGCCACCTGATGTAAAATTATTACGGGGTATATAATAGGGTGAGAAATACCTGGAGTTCATTGTCCCGAAATTCGGAGGTCCCAGAAAGACGGTTACTAAAATCATTCCCAAAAAATCACGCTCTAAATTCCGATCTCGTTGGTGATGAGCCCTCATAGAAGCACTAAGAAGAACACCCATGTTCTTCTTAATCCCAACACAGGACAACAAAATGGAGAGAGAGAGAGAGAGAGAGAGAGTATGCATGAGAGAGTGAGAGAGAGACTACTCGCGTGTGTACCAGAAAAAACACATTTCGTTGTGCCGGACAATGGCCGTTTATAGGTGATAAAGGGCAGTTCTTTTGCATTTGTATGCATGCGACAACCGCATGCAGCACCCGTTCACGAACGGACATGTGTGTCCGTTCACGAACGGATGCATGTGTAATGACCCGAGAATCCGATTATCGGGAAGTCCCGATAACCCGAGACTCACACCGTCACCCACGAGTCCGAATACTCGAAAGGGTTAAAAGGATGGTGTGGAGACTACCCAAGTATCTTCAAATAATTGTAGAAATTAAACAGTTTATACAATAAGCAAGAAATAAATTAACATTTTACATGATACATGGTCCACAAGATAATAATGGAATAAACAACAGAAGTAGTCCACAACTAGTACAGAGATAAGAAAGAAAAGTACAGCTACACGGGGCATACCCGGCTCTGACCTCTGGCACTAACACTGGGCACCTGAACCACGCTGAGTCTCAGACGCGCTCCCCTGAAGCCACGTCTTACCTGAAACATGGTGAAAGCACGCAGGGAATGAGTCTCAGGACAAGACTCAGTAGGGATCACTCGAACCCTACCTCGCAAACAGAGAAACCGCTACGCTAGCAGTAAGCGAGTACCTCGGAAAGGGAAGCCCTGCAATCTACAAAACAGCGCTCTCGGGGCACGAAAACCGACACACGTGCCACGGTGAAACGACCGGAACACCACGGCCGATACGACAAAACCTGAAGGTCGAAGTTGAAACGACTGACAGTCTGTCACTCATGACTCGACAGGAGTACCTCGCACTAGAAGCAAGACCGGATGCATCCACTGACGACTTAGTCCGCGTCTCGGGTGTCCCCCTTCGGCCCAACGGGAACTGAGACACTGTACAAGTAACCATAAACAAGCGACTAGCTGGGGTCACGCTCGTCAGCGTGGGTCCAACCGCCCCCAACCACATGTGCACACATAGACCGTACGTCCCTGGTCTGGCCCTCTGCCCGGTTTTCCCCTCAGCCGGACTCTGGCTGCAAGACGTGGGGCCCGACGGAAACTGGTCCACAAACCATCTCTAAGGGTAGCCTGATGCGGGACGGACACGTGACCTAGGACTCTAGCTCGCGATCGTCCCTAGCGAGGGAAGACGTGGGATCGTGCACGGTTGAGAAACCGACAGCGAGTCTCGGGTATCGGTCTTTCCGCGTTAACTCGGATTGAGTCACGGGACGGTCACTCACTCTCGCTCTCGCAATGGTGATAAAATGATAACAAGCTAGATAATCTATCACTCATGCAGCGGCATATACAAAAATATACGAGTAAAGCAATGCCTACGAGGAGGGTGGTGAGTGTACCTCCACATTCCGAGCGTGGGGAAGACGTTCCCGACCAAGCACGGTAACTCCCGGTAACAATGGTAAAAGTTAATTACAACAGTGAAATCTATTGCACACTCCACGCAGGGAGGTAAAGAGCTACAAGTGGGACCCGGGAGGACCGACCCTGAGTTGACGAGCAGTAATCTGGAGGTGCGTACGGTACGAACTCGGCCTGCTGGTCTGACTCGGCACTGTTCCAACTCGGTGCTGCGCCAACTCGGTTGCTAACTCACTGGACAGCAAGCAACAGTTTCCAAAGGAACGTCGCCTTCCTGAGATCTTCCGGAGGCGCCGCTTGGCTGGGATGATGGCAGGGCGTCCCTGAACGACTCTCTGAAGGGGCGGCTCCTGAAGTTGATTTTTGATAATTATTTCTGAATATATTTTGGACTGCAATTTTAGACCTGCACAAGGAACATATCTGCAGGCCTCGGTGACACGAATTACGACGCTCAGATCCGGAGGCCGATCGAGGCGTGGCTGGTACCGTTGGAAAGAGCACTCATAGATCTACAACATATAGTTTTGGTGGCTCCATCCACAGAACGGATTAAAAATAAAAATGACTGCAAAGTGCCTTTTTGTTCTGACCCGGACTGCCAGACACATAGGGCAGAGATGAATCTGCCTGAAACAGACCTTTGACCGAGTGCTCAATGATTTTTTTTTGACTCAACGAAAATTATGGTGAAAGGGAGTATACGTGAGGAACACTAGGGAATTTTTGTGGATTTTTTAAAATTTTCTAAGTGGATGGGGAAATTGCAACAAGGAGACTCTATTCCGTAGATCTGTAAAAGGGCAGATTACTGAGAGGACAAACAAAAATATGGGAAAATTATCAAATAGACTCCAAATGACACGAAATTTTAACTGGAGGTTAGGGGAGATGGATAGAACAAACCCTAAAAATTAGGGCTCAATCAGACAATAAGAGCCAGAGATACAATTTCGGAGGAGAGGTTCTGTCTTGATGGAGACAGAACTTTGATGACGGTGGCGGCGGCGCGACGGCGGCGGCAGCAGAAAGGGAACTCAGAGGGGCTAAGGAGAAGGGGCTTCACACCCTAGAGGGCTGGAGGAAGAAGAAGAACCAGAGGAAGAGGGTGTTGGGTTCGGTGCGGTGGATTCAGAGGGGGGTGAATGAATCTCCCCTTTAAAAATTTCGCTCAATTAAAATCTAATGCTCACTAGAAAGCTAACAAGACAAAATTAGACAATCTGAAAAGCTAAACAAGTCTTCTGTTGAATGGTTTTCTATCTCCTTCAATGGTCAAATCAAAGGTTACTTTAAGTCTACCAGAGGTGTTCGTCAAGGAGATCCCCTTGCTCCATCTTTATTCATTATTGCTGAAGAGGTCATGAGTAGGGGCCTTGCACAGCTTTTCCTATCTGGTCGATGTAAATATTTTCATCTCTCTAGAAGGGTTCAGCCCATAACCCATTTACTTTATGCTGATGACTCTTTGATATTCATAAATGGTGGTATGGCCTCTATAAAGCAGTTAATGTTGTTCCTGGGGAGATATCAAGCTGCATCCGGTCAATGCATTAATGCTCACAAAAGCTATTTCCTAACTGCTAAGAAAATGCCTCAGTGTTCTATTGCTCGGATAACTCAATTGACAGGATACTGCTTAAGGAATGGCAGCATCACTTACCTTGGCATTCCTCTCTTTAAGGGTCGTGTGAAGACTTCTCACTTCAAGTATCTCATTGATAAAATTAATATCAGATTGGCTGGTTGGCAAAGCAAGATGTTATCACAGGCAGGCAGACTGGTCCTAATTAGGACAGTTTTATCTGCTATTCCAGTATACACAGCAAATGCAGCATCAATCCCATACACTATCCTAAAACAGATTGGAAGTATCTTCTCTAATTTTTTCTGGCAGGGCTATGAAAATTCCCACAGGAAGCATTGGGTTTCATGGGAAAGAATCTGCTGTCCGATAGAAGAAGGAGGTCTTGGAATCAGAAGCTTGAAGGAAATTCAGCAATGCTTTTATGTGAAATTGATTTGGCAGGCTATAAATAGTAATTCCCCCTGGGCTATGTTTGTTAGAAGCAAATACCTAAATGGTCGGCATATTTCAGAATGTAAAGTTCCTTTCTTAGCAGGGATTAAGAAACAAGACTTTGAGAAGGCTAAAACCATCTACATGGCAGGCTCTAGAATGATTATCCAGGACGGGGCCAACACAAATTTTCTCAAGGATTGCTGGTGCAAAGACACATCCCTGGCCAATCTTTTTTCTCTGCAGACTGACTCAGACTCCTTAAATTGCTCTGTTCAAGAGGCTCTAGCCAATCGCCTACACCCAGTTTGGGATAAAGTTGAAGACCGGCAACTGAAAGACCAACTTCAAGCGATGGTTTTACATAGAGGGGAAGACATCCCTATTTGGACACTTTCAAGCACAGGTAAATTTAGTTTTAAAACTAAGTTCAGCATATGCAGAAATCAAACTCCTCGGCTGGATGCAAAGTTTAGAAATCTTTGGCAGAATTTCCTCTCTCCCCGAGCTTCTATATTTTGTTGGAAAGTTTTGTGCCAAGCTGTTCCTGTTGATACTTTAATTCAGAAGAGTGGAATAAGTCTGGCCTCCTGCTGCAGCTGCTGCTCTTCTGTCCAGAATACTGAAGATATGGACCACCTATTTGTTAATAGTGACATAGCTACTTTTCTTTGGAGTAGATTTGGATCCCTGATCAATGCTAGCTGTCTAGAACTTAGCAATATAACAAGTAGGCTGAAGTCTGCTATAAATAAGGCTGCTCTTCATAAACCAAAAGCATTTATATCTCTATTACTTATCATCCTGATAATCTGGGAGACCTGGAAATACAGATGCAGAGTAAGATATGAAGGCAAATATCTTAGTTTTTTCAACACTGCAGATCATATAATTGCAGAGGTTGCATATGCTGTCAGCAAGATAAAATTTAAGCAAGGGGTCAACACAGGTTATCAGGGAATCCTGCAGGAATTTGGCATTGCTATCAACCATTCCTACCCAAATGTCCTAAGTGTTCGATGGGTTGCTCCTGCTGAAGGTTTGGCTTTAAATGTGGATGGTGCAAGTAAGGGGAACCCAGGTTTAGCAGGAGGGGGTGGCTGTTTCAGAGACAAAAATGGGAAGCTCTTCATGGGTTTTGCTTTCTTCTATGGCCCTGGAACAAATATGGCTGTAGAAGGTCGTGCTTTGTTGGATGGTTTAAGGCTGGCAAAAGTTCATGGCATCTCTTTGGCTATGATATATACTGATTCAATGGCTTTAATTGATATGCTGACTTCTAAAAGAGACCCCCCGTGGACTCTTCTTCCCTGGTGGCAGGATCTTCTTCAATTGTTTCCAACATTTAACTGCCCTATTGTTCATTCCTATAGAGAGGCTAACCAAGTGGCAGATGCATTAGCCAATTATGCAGTTGCTAAGGGTAGTATCTATGTATTTTCTTGTATTCGGGAGTTGCCATTGCTGGCCAAGGGGTATGTTTTAGCTGATGCTTGGGGTTTGCCAAACATCCGCATTAAGCTTGTATAGGAGTTTCTTCATTTCACATACAAGAGGTTCTATCCTCTATTGATGATGTAACCACATTCTGATAGCAATAAAATGAGCACCTAGTAGGTGATTGGTGGAGTGAGAACATTCCCGTCGTTTGGATGGGGGTGCACTCTCCCTATTCTCTTCCTAGATGACTGGCTTTATAAAAAAAAAGTCTTCTGTTGAACCAGTACTCAAATAGGTGGAATGCACCTAAGCATTCATCTAGCGGAAGCAAAAACAGATAGAGAAATCAAACCACAGTGCACAGAAGACTTTTAGGTGGTTCGGTCCTCCAGTCCTACATCCACCCCACACTCAACCCGAGTGTGGATTACTGCTGACTCACAGCTTGAACCGCTGGACATCACAGCTTGCCTACAAACCCTCTGAACCTCACAGCTTGCTGTCCGAGGTATCCACCTCGCCCGCTGAGCAACACAGCTTGCTGTCCAGTGGAATCCACCACTGCAACCGCTGGGGATTACAGCTTGACCCGTCCAGAGGCAGCACCTCTGCAAACGCTGACTAACAGCTTGAAGAAAGGTATAAAATGGAAAACGAAAACATGAACCAAACAGCAACAGAAAGCTGTAAATAAAGCACAAGAAATATAGCTCTCGAAGGAGCAGTTCTGGCTTGGATTTGATCTAAATGCTAGACACCCACTACCTCTCTCTCTTTCTCTTATTTCTCTTCTGCTCTTCTTCTCTTTATCTTTTTCTTCTCTGCTCTTCTCTTCTTTCTTTTTCTTCTCTGCTCGAGCTCTCTATCTCTCTCTTTCTCTTCTTTCTCTTCTGCTCTTCTTCTCTTTCTTTTTCTTCTCTACGTCTTCTGCTTCTCTTTTCTTTCTCACTGGATCGTGCAGGCTCTCCTCTGCTTCAGTCGATCACCTTCTTCTGATGGAAGAGGCTTCATATATATAGAGCAGCAGGAAGCAGATAGGGCGAGTGTCTTCCACATTTCCAGCCCAGAATTTTTGGCCACGTGTCATCTTCCTGTCAGCCCTTCCAGCCTCGGATCACGTGCCTTTCATTAAGCTCTGCAAGGAGTCCCTGTCAGACAGTCGAATAGGACTATCAGTTTTAATGTCGACACCTTGTACAGACTTTATAGTATATAATGTGCAATGTATAGACTTTGCACTGTATAGACTTACTGAAGTGTAACATAGTGTGCACAAGGTGAAGTATGCACAATGGCTGTATGGACTTTGCGTTCTGAACAATGTACATACTTGCCACCTGAAGTGTGTACAAACTTCACCAAAGAGTGTTCAGACTTGAACTGATGAAGTGTGCAAACGTTGTACAGACTAGCTGATGTGTAATGCAAGACTGGCATGTACAAACTATATATGCTAGCAGCACAACCAGAAGCATGCACAGATAGGATGATGTATAGACTAGCTCAGTCATCAAAACAAACAAGCGCTCATTAATGTATAGACTTGCTACGGCATCAACAGATGAATGTATGGACTTTGCATATGCATGAGACGCTAAGTGTATAGACTATCCTGACGAAGTGCAGACTTGATTACATGAAGCACATGATGCAATGCACAGACTTGTCAGCACACGATGTATAGACTTGTTAAAGAAGAGATGCATGTGCAGACTTCGTGCAGTGCATGAAGCAATGTATAGACATTGCGTTATGAAGCACACAGGCTGTACAGACTTGTGCTAATGCTGCAAGTGGACAATGTATAGACTTCAGCTCATGCAAGCAAAGCCAATGTATAGACTTCAGCTCGTGCAAGCAAAACGGTGTACAGACTTTGTGTTGTGAACACTGGCTGTACAGACTTAGAGTGTGTGAGCATGTGATGTATAGACTTTATGTAATAGCCCAATGTACAGACTTGCTGAACTGAACGTAGGTAAAGATGTCAATGTATAGACTTGCTATGCGTGCATGCTACAGTGCAATGTATTGACTTGCAAAAGCCAGGGCTGTACAGACTTGAGCAAAGCACGATGTATAGACTTTGCATGAGACGCAACATGAGACGCTCAATGTACAGACTTTACTTCGTGCAAGCTACAGTGCAATGTATAGACTTGGTGCAATGCAAAGGCTGTATAGACTTAGCGTGCAATGCAAAGGCTGTATAGACTTACTCATGGACAATGCACAATCGGATGTATAGACTTGAGATGAATGCATGAACAGTCCGATGTACAGACTTGTCAAATGGAGTGATGCATGAACAGTCCGATGTACAGACTTGCCAATGTATAGACTTTAAGAGCATGCAAGAATGTATAGACTTTGAGAACATGCAATAATGTATAGACTTTAACAGTGAGACACAAAGAGAGACGCTGAATGAGACGCTGAAGTCTGTATAAACTTTAACAGTGAATGCATCCTGCAATGTATAGACATGCTGAGATGAAACACACGATGTACAGACTTGCTCCATTTTCAACAGATGAATGTACAGACTTCCACTCGTGCAATGTAGTGATGCAATGTATGCACATAGCAGATATTGAACTGAAGCAATGGATGTATAGACTTGACATCTGACAGAATGTAATGCAGTAACTAGCAGAAATGCATGTACACTAAACACAATGAATGACTCACTGTGAAACTCTCACTGTGTTGCTATCATCAAAACAACATAACATATGCTTGTGCCTTAGGGGCATAACATTCTCCCCCTTTTTGATGATGGCAACAAAGTGACAGTGAGTCACCAAACAAATTTTATCCCCCTTTGACATAATCAAAAAGAAAGAAACACATGAGTGCAACATGCAGAATGCATTGCAGATTTCCCTAAGAACAGCTCAAACTTCCCCTGAAAGAATAACTCCCCCTGAATTATTGCTCCCCCTTTGAGAAGGAATATGGACAGATGAAACAGATGATCAATAAAGGTAGGGAAGGAACATGAATAGAGTAAGGGGTCACTACACAACAGCTGAAGCATTGGTTCAGAAAATGAGCATGATTATAAATAACTGTTAAAGTATAAGACTCAGCAATATACAGTCTTGAAAAAGAATTCAGGTTTAACGGTGATAAAGATAGAGTAAAGCAGTTGACCACTGAAAAAGAGTTATAGATTCCATTTATAGCAATGAATCTAAGGCACATGGTTTTAATAGAAAAGTCAGAAACAATACCCTTTGTGATTAAACATGGAAGTTCAAGAAAGGCAACTTGAATATGTATTGAGAAAAATAATTTTCACTCAATGACTTTTGATTTCAAAGGATTACAACAGTTTATTTTTTTTTCTACTTTATAATTTTTCAGAAGCTGAGCTAAGTGAATAGACCAGTGGCATTTATGTTGTTGACATTAGGTGTACACCTTGATCAGAGGCAGGTACCCCCAGTTACTAGGCATAAACTACTAGATCTACTTCAGATCAAGACCTACAAGGAACAATTTTCACCTTTGACATTAAGGGCACACCTTGATCAGAGGCCAGTACCCCCAGTTACTAGGTGAAGACTCCCCCTATAGATTTGACCCTATGAACAGAGTTAGTCTGAAGCACTTCATGAATTATGAATTCTCCTGCTTCTTTGGAGGAGATCACAGTTTCTCAGTGCAATTCAGCCATTGCTCTGTCACTATGTTCAGCTCTTTGCATTGATGATCTTATTTACTGCTGCCCTTATTTCTTTTAGAGTGATTGTTTAAAAAAAACAGTACACACTCTATTTTACCTTTTCTAGACATTTCCAGATTAACACATTCAGGTATATAAAATTTTTTTTCTACTCTAACCATGAGACAGAGATTAAGAGCTATAGAAGTTTTCTTTTATCTCAAGTTCTGAAGTACAGACACTTAACTCTTCAATTTATAAAAGTTAAACCTTTAGTTTCTTTCAACTTGCAAGTGTGATTCTTATAAATGAACAATTGTAATAATCATAGCTCAATGCACTAAACCAGAAGCAATGCTGTTGTTCAGTGAAGGTCAGGGAAATGATGGCAATTGTTAAAAAGTGATAGCAATAGGCATGAAAGTCCAAGAGCATCTGATGTCAAAGATTATGAATGGAGTGAGTGGGAACAATGAGGAGTGAAAAAGATTCAACGTACTGAACATAACTCTCAGCTCCCCCTGACACCATGATGCAATCATATGCTATGCAATGAGTCATTTCTTTTTAAAATTTTCAAATTCAATGATATCCAGTGCACTGCTCTATATGAAGACTGGACCCTATATACCATAGTGGTCATGCAAAGAAATGCAGTGCAAAGCAGTTCTATATGCATTGAAAGACATGCAGACTACAACAATAAGCAAATGATAGTCATGCAAAGCAGTCCTGTATGCATTGATAGTCATGCAAATGGTATATGCAGACATTAGACACATGCATTGACTATATGCATTAGATGATCCATTCAAACTCAGTGCAAGGTATGCATTGACTACAAACATGGTTGTGCAGTGCATCTAGCATCTTATGTACACAATGCAATCAATGACAAGAGAAGAGCATCAGATATGTGCAGAATTAAATTCAGTAGCTGAGTCTGGAATGCAGACTGATCAGCTAGACAAGAAGAGAACATCAGAAATCAAACAAGCAAATCACCATGAAATTCACATCTTTCATACTCACAAATTCAGATGATGAAATTTAAATACAGAGTTTTAGAACTGACCTGAATGGTGCAATCATGGGGTTTTCATTCTTGAGTGCCTTGGTTAATTCAACCCCTTTTATTTCTCCCACCAAGGCACACCTGCAAGTTATCAACAATTTTGCACAAATAGGCACCCAAGATGTCTTGGGTCCTGACATGACAGTCACATATCTAGCAGGTATGGTAGCCAATTTCTGTGCATGAAGGTCATCAATTCTCATCACATGGCAATCATTCATTGAATGACCTATCTGACCACAGTAGTGGCATGATGCAGTAGTTCTGAAATTTATTTTTTGCACATTCCTATGAGCAGGAGTTCTATATACATATGCATGAAGATTTTTGTTAACAGAATTAAAATTCTGTTTACCAAAACCAGTCTGGTTTTGATATCCTGCCACCCAACATGTTGCAGCCCTGTGGCCAGATTTTCCACATTTGAAGCATGAAATATTCACACGTCTTGCTCTAGGGAATTTAGCAGATTTGGAGTTAATTACTCTTCCCTTAGCATGCCAACACTTTGCAGCAATGTGGCCCAATTTACCACAATGAAAGCATTGAATGTTCTTCTTATGAGATGCATGAATTTTATCATGGAACAGTTTATCATGCATTCTAATAGCAGACAGGTCATCTATTTTCATTAGCCTACATTCACGCATGAGATGACCTATTTTATGACAATAAAAGTATTGAGACCTTTTGATTTGAACAGAAGAGGGTTTCTTCATATTAGAATTCTTAGCATGAAGTCTATCAGATTTCTCATCCTTCTTCATGATAAAACAATCAACCATCTCATGACCAAACTTTCCACAGTAAAAACATTTGACATTCTTGACAGTAGATTTGTTGGCCCGAACTTTCTTAGCATGCTGATTGTTATCATTCTTTTGATTAGCAGACACATTTGAAGAAGAAGCTGAAGTGCTAGCTAACTCAGAGCTACGCACAAAGGTTGTATACAGTCTTTTTCTCTCTTCCTGCTTGCTGCCTCCATCAGAGACTTTGTTCTTAGATGCAGCCTTCAGATTTTCTTTATTCTTCAAAGACTCAGATAGAGATTTGTTCAGTTCAGTGATTTCATTTTTGAGAGAAGAAATGAGCATTTCAGAGTTTGTGATCTTTTCATTAAGTATTACATTAATAGCTTTGCAGCTATCAATCTCTTCTATTAATGTACTCACTCTCTCACACTCATTTTCAAAAGAACTCTTCCCTTTTTCTAACATTAAGAGTCTCTCAGACATTTCAGTATTTAGAAACTTCAGCTCTTCATTCTCCTTTCTTATTTGCTCATTCTGAACCCGTTTATTAGTTAGGATTTGATTATTTCCTAATGAATTCAGCTTATCTTCTAGTTCAGAAATCTTGACAGTAAGTTCATCATTTTCAATTTTCATTAAATTATTCAGCTCCTTATGTTTGCAAACATCCATCAAACATACATCAAGAGATTTTTTCAGTTTAGAACAATTTTCACAGGGAGCTTTCAAATTTATCTGATCATATTTCTTTTTCAACATTTTATTCTCAGATTTTAATTTTTCACATCTATCAGAGAGTTCCTCATTCATATCCCATAAATCATCAATCGTGATTTCTTCGGATTCAGATTCAGAATTTACCTTGGATGAGGCTTCCTCATCATCATTTCCCCGGTTTGCCATCATGCAGCTATCCTCATATTCGTTATGAGAAGAAATGACTCTGTCATATATCTCCTTTCCAGAAGTGCACCTGAGAGCAAAAGGATATATATCAGTATTAATCGCAGCTCTCAAGATATTAAGAATTATGACATTGTCACGGTTCTTTATTCTGTCCTCTCTAGACCACTTGGTCTCATCATGAGGTAATTGATGTGGGCCTTTAGATAGTAGCCTCTATAGTTTGGGATCAATGGAGTCTACGTACACACATAGGCCTCCTAGCCAACTATTGAGGTTAGAACCATCATAAACCGAAGGACGAGCCATTTGGACAGATGGCAAACAGATTCAGCGCACAGAATAATTGACAAGAAATGCACTAAAACCAGATAAGCAAAGCAAGGCACAAGTCAATGAAACTAAACACCGAGCACGAGAAGCCCACTCTGAAATGCACCAAAAACTAGCAGGATCCTCTACAGATTGTTAGATCTGTTAAGTCAGAGACCCGCTCTGATACCAAGTGTTGGGTTCGGTGCGGTGGATTCAGATGGGGGTGAATGAATCTCCCCTTTAAAAATTTTGCTCAATTAAAATCTAATGCTCACTAGAAAGTTAACAAGACAAAATTAGGCAATCTGAAAAGCTAAACAAGTCTTCTGTTGAACCAGTACTCAAATAGGTGGAACGCACCTAAGCATTCATCTAGCGGAAGCAAAAACAGATAGAGAAATCAAACCACAGTGCACAGAAGACTTTTAGGTGGTTCGGTCCTCCAGACCTACATCCACCCCACACTCAACCCGAGTGTGGATTACTGCTGACTCACAGCTTGAACCGCTGGGCATCACAGCTTGCCTACAAACCCACTGAGCCTCACAGCTTGCTGTCCGAGGTATCCACCTCGCCCGCTGAGCAACACAGCTTGCTGTCCAGTGGAATCCACCACTGCAACCGCTGGGGATTACAGCTTGACCCGTCCAGAGGCAGCACCTCTGCAAACGCTGACTAACAGCTTGAAGAAAGGTATAAAATGGAAAACGAAAATTTGAACCAAACAGCAACAAAAAGCTGTAAATAAAGCACAAGAAATATAGCTCTCGAAGGAGCAGTTCTGGCTTGGATTTGATCCAAATGCCAGACACCCACTATCTCTCTCTCTTTCTCTGCTCGAGCTCTCTATCTCTCTCTTTCTCTTCTTTCTCTTCTGCTCTTCTTCTCTTTCTCTTTTTCTTCTCTGCTCTGCTCTGCTCTTCTTTCTTTTTCTTCTCTGCTCGAGCTCTCTATCTCTCTCTTTCTCTTCTTTCTCTTCTGCTCTTCTTCTCTTTCTTTTTCTTTTCTACTTCTTCTGCTTCTCTTTTCTTTCTCACTGGATCATGCAGGCTCTCCTTTGCTTCATTCGATCACCTTCTTCTGATGGAAGAGGCTTCATATATAAAGAGCAGCAGGAAGCAGATAGGGCGTGTGTCTTCCACATTTCTCGCCCATAAATTTTGGCCACGTGTCATCTTCCTATCAGCCCTTCCAGCCTCGGATCACGTGCCTTTCATTAAGCTCTGCAAGGAGTCCCTGTCAGACAGTCGAATAGGACTATCAGTTTTAATGTCGACACCTTGTATAGACTTTATAGTATATAATGTGCAATGTGTAGACTTTGCACTGTATAGACTTGCTGAAGTGTAACGCAGTGTGCACAAGGTGAAGTATGCACAATGGCTGTATGGACTTTGCGTTCTGAACAATGTACATACTTGCCACCTGAAGTGTGTACAAACTTCACCGAAGAGTGTTCAGACTTGAACTGATGAAGTGTGCAAACGTTGTACAGACTAGCTGATGTGTAATGCAAGACTGGCATGTACAGACTATATATGCTAGCAGCACAACCAGAAGCATGCACAGATAGGATGATGTATAGACTAGCTCAGTCATCAAAACAAACAAGCGCTCATTAATGTATAGACTTGCTACGGCATCAACAGATGAATGTATGGACTTTGCATATGCATGAGACGCTAAGTGTATAGACTATCCTGACGAAGTGCAGACTTGATTACATGAAGCACATGATGCAATGTATAGACTTGTCAGCACACGATGTATAGACTTGTTAAAGAAGAGATGCATGTGCAGACTTCGTGCAGTGCATGAAGCAATGTATAGACATTGCGTTATGAAGCACACAGGCTGTACAGACTTGTGCTAATGCTGCAAGTGGATAATGTATAGACTTCAGCTCATGCAAGCAAAGCCAATGTACAGACTTCAAGCCAATGTACAGACTTCAGCTCGTGCAAGCAAAACGGTGTACAGACTTTGTGTGGTGAACACAGGCTGTACAAGACTTAGAGTGTGTGAGCATGCGATGTATAGACTTTATGTAATAGCCCAATGTACAGACTTGCTGAACTGAACGTAGGTAAAGATGCCAATGTATATACTTGCTATGCGTGCATGCTACAGTGCAATGTATTGACTTGGAAAAGGCAAGGCTGTACAGACTTGAGCAAAGCACGATGTATAGACTTTGCATGAGACGCAACATGAGACGCTTAATGTACAGACTTTGCTTCGTGCAAGCTACAGTGCAATGCATAGACTTGGTGCAATGCAAAGGCTGTATAGACTTAGCGTGCAATGCAAAGGCTGTATAGACTTACTCATGGACAATGCACAATCGGATGTATAGACTTGAGATGAATGCATGAACAGTCCGATGTACAGACTTGCCAAATGGAGTGATGCATGAACAGTCCGATGTACATACTTGCCAATGTATAGACTTTAAGAGCATGCAAGAATGTATAGACTTTGAGAACATGCAATAATGTATAGACTTTAATAGTGAGACACAAAGAGAGATGCTGAATGAGACGCTGAAGTCTGTATAGATTTTAACAGTGAATGTATGCTGCAATGTATAGACATGCTGAGATGAAACACACGATGTACAGACTTGCTCCATTTTCAACAGATGAATGTACAGACTTCCACTCGTGCAATGCAACGATGCAATGTATGCACATAGCAGATATTGAACTGAAGCAATGGATGTATAGACTTGACATCTGACAGAATGCAATGCAGTAACTAGCAGAAATGCATGTACACTAAACACAATGAATGACTCACTGTGAAACTCTCACTGTGTTGCTATCATCAAAACAACATAACATATGCTTGTGCCTTAGGGGCACAACAGAGAGGAGAGGGGCGCACCCTCCAAGAGGCTCAAGCCAATTTCAGAATTTTCTTCACATTAATTCTCTAAAATGTGGAAATACATGATATATATATGAAATACAAAATGACCTATACTAACCTCAGATCTAGGGTTAGGGAGGGGCTAACTAGGGATAGAACTAATTAGTTCTAATACAATTTTACAAAAATTAAAAATAATCCCAAAAGTGGGGGGCGCCCCCTTGACCATGAGGGCACGGTAGGTGGCATCTTTGGACTTTTTAACCCCTTTGTCTCCCATGTGTCCAATTGACCTTCTAGATGTCACCTAGGACTTTGACCAGCCCCACATGGACCCATATGGGTTATGTGGACCAATAGGGAAGGAGTGAGGGCCCCCTTGCTAGACCTACTGACAATTTGTACAAAAACCCAAAGAATCCAAGAGAATGACACATTGGCTTATAAAGCCTTACAATTACACATATACTTTCCCAATGATATAAAAAAATAAACTAAAGGACACAAATGTAAAAATAAAAGTCAATGCTCGGCATCGATTCCCATCAACTCTCCCCGGGTGGGAAGAACTCGACCCCGTCGAGTAAGGGATGTGGTTGCTCGAGTAGGTCCGGCGGATCCGTCATCGTACCATGAAGCGCGGAGTACGCTCCACTCCAAGTAATCGACACATGCTCATCCCGTATAGATTCGATATGCACACGCTGCCATGGGAATGAGGCTAGAGGTGGACACTTCGGGGTGGGGTGTAATACCCCAAATTCTTTTAGAAATTTAATTAGAAATTATTTGAATTTATTTGAATTAATGGGAATTAATTCATAGAATAAGTCACATTTTGACAATTTTATAAAAATCCATAAAAATCATATTCTTGTAGAATCAATTATGTTTACCAATTTTTTCTTCTGTGGCCAACCCTAATAAAATCATTAACTAGGCCGAATTAGTGGGATTAGTCAAATTTTCACATCTACCTAACCAAATTCGTGCTTAATGTTAACCCCACATTAAAATCCTCAATTTGAGCTCATTTCTTAACCAAATCAGGTGATTCCAGGGGCAAATGAAAAGTATTAAAGAGAGGATCATTTCCCCTCTCACAATGCCACGAAATTTTTATTGTATGGGGAGCATTTGGTCGCGCATGGGCTAGGTCAACAATTTTGGCGGCGTTTTGAACACGCCACCTGATGGGTCAATTTCTCCTTTCCTGGAAGGATCCAGAACGATTATGACCTATTAAAAGAAAGCCCTATATGTCTATTTTCATTTGGGAGCAATGGTGGTCGCAGAGGATTCCGATCTAGTGAGATCTCTCGCGTTTATTGGAGGAGTGTCCGAGTTCGCGGGTTTTTCTTAGGCCCTCTTCCTTCCTTCGATTGAGGTAGGTAATCTTGGCCAAAACATGCAAGTAAATATACCATTTTGTTTCTCTCTTAGTTGGCTTTCCATTGGTAGTAAAAGCCCCAAATGCTATTAGGTGTGGAGGGAGATCTCATGGAAATAGTGAAGGGCTGTCAAACGGGCATTCTTCGTTCTAACTTCTAAATCTCTCTTCGATTCAGGTAGATGATAATAGACCCAACTCTAATTAATGTATATGGTTGTAATCATCAGCATGTTATCTATCATTTGGCGTAGAAAGCCCCAATTTTTATAGACCATGCTTAGAGAATTTTGTGTTTGATTAGAAGCATGCTAAGACTAGGTTTTTAAGTGTTCTTCCTAGATAGGTTGTGATTTCAAGATAAATTGTTTCACGATTGATCTTCCGGTGAATTTAGTGTTCCAAACCCTTGTAATATGACCCTAATATATCCATCAAGAACCTAGAGGCATGGGGTTAAGATCTCAGTCCAATTAGACCCCAATTGGGTGAGATTCGTCGGTTTTCGGAAGTCACGTTCGCGTCTGCGAACGCAGGGGGTCGACCCAAACACAGACAGAAGTTTGTCTGTGCGGGGGGTCGACCCATTGGGTTGACCCAAACACAGGCAGACCCCTGGTTCTCCAGGGGTCGACCCAAATGCTGACAGACCCGGTAGACCTGTTTTCAGCCCGAGGATCGATCAGGATCGTGAGGGGATCGACCTATTCAAGCCTAGTCCAATTGAAAATCATATTTTGAGGAACCAATGACCCATGCATGCAACCCTATGATCTCAAATTAAGCCCGGTGTTCCTCAATCCAAAATTGAAGAACAATGGTCCCTGCACTCAATCAAAGTGTATAAACCATTCCGATTACTATCTCCACTTCAACGCACAAATGGTTAATTAGAAACCCATATAATAAAATGGTAATTTTGAAAGTAAATTACTGTCATGTATTACTGTCTATTGTCATTATTGGCTTGTTCTAGTATCTTGAGTTACCATCTTGTAATTAACTTATCTCTTGAAATTGAGATTATAATAATTCACGAATCAAGGTATTTTGAAATGGCTGTTAGGAAATCAATTAAAAGCCCTTATACCCCAGTAGAATAGACTAATAGCACACTAACAATCTATATGGCATTACGGCCATTAAGCCTAAATTGCTGTCCCTTAGTACGATTCTACCCGGACACTCTATCTGGCGAGTTAGAATCCGCCATTTTGAGACCCGTATGACCCGGCTACAACCTGGAAATTCGTGACCAAATCGCTGAGTTATAAGTCACGGATCGACTTGGGCTAATCAGCACATGAGCAGCCCATAGTTGACTGCTTGTCTCCATGAACAGTCTAGTGTAGTCCGTATAAGTATCATAATTGTGTCTTAAGGTCACATATTACTTACTTACCTGAACGGCACACTGTCAACCGTTCATTCTTGACCTCGTGGACTGAGTTTGGTCCAGCTCTTGTAATGCGGCCAGTAGTAGCCGTATGTCCTGTCAAACGGCCCAGAAGTGACCGTATACCGAGTTTTTAAGTTAATGAATCCTAAGACATGTTAGTCCTTAAATCTCGTACTTTTGACAGAAATTCCTCTGATTAATTGGCCATTAAACTTGATTAAATGTCTAGACAAAACTTGGGATCTTGGATCCAACAAATCAATGCCAACGCATCATAAGGGCCCGGTCTGGTCCTGGGGAGAGCGCCCGAAAAGTACTTGTACCCATGGGAGTTTGTAATGACATGGTGAGACATTGCACCGAGTGCATGATCAGCGTGACATCTACGATAGAAAATCTCTTGTTATACTTGTTACATTATCGTGCTTGACTTGATGTTTAACATACTTGCTTGTTGGCCAATTCTATATTTCAATTTCCTATTGAACATTCTTGTACTTGATATTCTTGTTAATTCTTGCCATCATATATTTCTTGACCTTGCAAGATTTTATATTACGCTGTTTTATCATCTCGTCAGTTATTTCCTTTCTTGTCATTGCATTTGAAAATGTAACTAATTGGTTAATCATGTAAACTTGCCTGTTATTATCTACTGAGCGTTAGCTCATATAGTTGTTTTCTCCCTTTCCAGGCTATTCAGGTGACGATGCACATACTGAAGGGGAGGGAAAGGAGTGATACCCTTGAGTGTACCTGTTAGTAGATGCCGAGTTGGCATAGTTGTTTACATTAGTTACTCCTTAGTGTTGTGTTAGCACTTTATTTACCTTTTGGGAGTCAGTTATTGTATTAGAATCAGTTTGGAAGTTATGGTTGATCGTGTTTAAGCATTGATGGTTATTGTAATAAAACTTGGAGTCTTTCTTGATCAATAGAAGTACTTCTTTCCATAGCACCTGTACGATTGTTTAGTTTAGCATATTAATATTATCTCTAGCTAGTTTCTAACTGTACGTCCCGATATTTCGCGTTGGGGCGTGACAGTTTAGTTGGTATCAGAGCCTAGGTTTAATATTCCTAGGTTTCCCTAAAAATTCTAGGTTTTCCAAGTTCTAGGGTTCTAAGTGTTATCATAGGACCCCTAACCTTGTTAAAGTCTAAGGACCTGACCTGGTGAGATTGGGTAGAAACTTGGGTTATGTTCATATCTTAATCATGTTATTATCTATTTTTAATGAACCTCAGTAATCTATTCCATGTGTAGGGCCTTTGCAATGGCAGCTGATCATGCGAAATGGAGGAACTTGCAGCGTACGGTTCAAGGCCTTACTCAGGCCTTGCAACAAGCGGCCCAAGCAGGAGCTGTACACCATGGCACTGGTGATTTATATCGGAACTTTCGGGGAATGAATCCACCGAGAATTGGTGGCTTGACTGATCCTGATGAAGCTGAGCACTGGCTGGATGAGATGGGAAGGATATTTGAAGTAATGCAATGTAGCAATCAAGAACGTGTCCTTCTCTCGACCTTTCAACTGGAACGTGATGCAAGAACATGGTGGGAATCAGTAAAGGCGACTCTCGGTGATCAGCAAGTCATATGGGAGGAGTTCGAGGAGTTCTTCAATGGCAAATATTTTTCTGATAGAGTGCAAGAGAAGAAGGCAGCGGAGTTCGTGGCTTTGAAGCAGCGAAGTCTATCCGTGGCAGAATATGAAGCTCAGTTTTCTCGGCTTTCTCGTTACGCTACTCACTTAATATCCACCGAGAAAATGAAGGCTAAGCGCTTTCTTAATGGACTGAGGCTGCATTATATCAATCAATTGGCACCGATGGAGATCTCAACCTATTTTGAGATGGTGAGGAAAGCTCAAGTCCTAGAAGATACTCTAGAAATGACGGAGAGAATCCGTGGAAAATGCACAAAGAAGGAACAACCTACGGGTTCCGGGAATATCAAACCCGGGTATGGCAAGAAGAGGCCTATTAGTGGGCCTGGTTCGTGGAGTGGTTCTAGATCGTGGAAGGGCAAGATGCCGAAGCATGAAGATAAGAAGCCTGGCCCTATTGTTCCATTCAAGGGCGTGTGTAAGTTTTGTGATCGTCCTGGTCACAAGATGGAGGAGTGCTGGCGCAAGCTGGGCGCCTGTTTGCGATGTGGAAGTAAGGAGCACCGTATCCCTAACTGTCCTCTTTTATCGGAGCAAGCTACCCCGGTAAAATCACAAGGCATCAAAAGGCCGCAAGGTAAGCTCCAAGCTTTGCACGCAGATGAAGCAGGAACCGTCGAGGATGGTGGACTCGTCGAAGGTACTCTTATTATTCTCGACAAGCCAGCATTAGTTCTTTTTGATACTGGTGCCACACATTCATTTATTTCTCGAAGATTTGCTAAGTCTTTAGCTGTGGAACCTGTTTTGATGAATTCTCCGTTAGAAATCTCAACGCCTATTGGTTCTAGATCGGCAATTCAGTATTTCTATCCTTCTAGTAAGGTTATAATTGATGAACAGAATTTACCAGCTGATTTAGTTTGCATGGACATGAAGGATTATGATGTAATCCTAGGAGTAGATTGGTTAGCTAGATATGAGGCAGGTATTCACTGCAGTTCTAGCTCTGTGTCTTTTACTAGGCACCCGAGACTTTCTTTTGTGGGAGTTAAGCACCATAACTCCGTATCACTTATCTTGGCTCTTCGAGTTGATAAACTGATGAGACGAGGATGCGAGACTTTTCTACCCTTTGTCTGTGCAACCCCTGAGCAGCAGATTGAGATTAAGGACATTTCTGTTGTCCGAGATTTTCCTGATGTCTTTCCAGAGGAACTACTAGGACTTCCGCCTGAGCGGGAAGTTATCTTCTCTATTGATCTCATTCCTGGCACATCTCCTATTTCCAAGGCTCCTTATCGTATGTCTCCTGCGGAACTGAGAGAATTAAAGCAATAGTTGATGGAATTGCTTGAGAAGGGTTTCATTCGTCCAAGTACTTCCCCTTGGGGAGCCCCTGTATTATTCGTCCGGAAGAAAGATGGTTCGATGAGGTTGTGCATCGATTATCGACAATTGAACCAGCAGACTGTTAAGAACATTGCCGAGGATTGACGAATTATTTGACCAGATAGCGGGAGCTCAGTATTTTTCTAAGATCGATCTTCGATCTGGATATCATCAATTGTGGATTAAGGAAGATGATATTTATAAAACAGCTTTCCGCAGCAGGTATGGTCATTTTGAATTTGTCGTTATGCCTTTTAGTCTAACGAATGCACCAGCAGCTTTCATGCAGTTGATGAACAATGTATTTCGGCCCTATCTTGATCAATGGGTCGTGGTATTCATTGATGACATCCTGATTTATTCCAAGAATGAAGATGAGCATGCTGAACATCTGAGGATGGCATTACAACTATTAAGAGATCATCAGCTATATGCCAAGTTCAGCAAGTGTGAGTTCTGGCTACAAGAGGTGTCCTTTCTCGGACATATCATCACAAAGGAAGGAATTTCTGTTGATCCTTCTAAGGTAGAGGCAGTGAAGAATTGGGATCAGCCTACCAGTGTGACTGAAGTTAGAAGTTTCCTAGGCCTGGCAGGCTACTACCGGAGATTTATCCAAGATTTCTCTAAGATTGCAGTACCTATGACAAGATTAACCCGCAAGGAGAATAAATTTGATTGGTCAGAAGATTGTCAGTGAAGCTTTCAGACTTTGAAGGAATGTTTAACTACTGCACCTGTATTGGCTTTACCTTCTGGTGAAGGAGGTTTTGTCGTATACACTGATGCTTCAGGTATTGGTTTAGGCTGTGTACTCATGCAGCATGGGAAAGTGATTGCCTATTCTTCTAGGCAGTTGAGGAAGCATGAAGAGAATTATCCTGTTCATGATTTGGAACTTGCAGCAGTCGTGTTTGCTTTGAAGATATGGAGGCACTACTTGTATGGAGAAACATTCACAGTGTTTTCAGATCATAAGAGTCTGAAATATTTATTTTCTCAGAAGGAACTCAATATGAGACAGAGAAGATGGTTGGAGTACTTGAATGACTTTGACTTCTCGATTTAGTATCATCCTGGAAAAGGCAATGTTGTGGCAGATGCATTAAGCCGGAAGCCTGTAGCTAGATTGTCAAGTCTCATGTTACAAGAGTGGAAGCTACTGGAATAATTAGCTAGTCTGGATCTGAATATTGACAATGATCGGGTTATAATTGCACAGATTCAACTTAAGTCCGAATTGTTGATGGAAATCAAATCTTTGCAAGATAATGACCCCGAGCTAGTAGAGATCAAGGGAAGCTTGAGCAGCAGACCTGACTTCACGATGGCTGACGATGGAAGATTGTTATTCCAGGGTAGAACTTGTGTACCTGATGAAGCTGGAATAAAGAACAAGATTCTGGAGGAAGCATATAGATCCAAATACACCATTCATCCTGGAGGCACTAAAATGTTCAAGGATTTGAAGAGATCCTTTTGGTGGCCGAATATGAAAAGGGAAGTTGCAGACTTCGTGAGTAGATGCTTGGTTTATCAGCAAGTCAACTGAACATTTCAGACCAGCAGGAAAATTGAAACCACTCGACATACCCCAATGGAAGTGGGAAAACATTAGCATGGACTTCATTATGGGTCTACCTAGGACTCGTGGTGGACTTGATGCAATATGGGTGATTGTCGATCGATTGACAAAGTCAGCTCATTTCTTACCCGTTAAGTCCAAATGGACAGTTGATGTATTGGCTGCTTTATATATGAAAGAAGTGGTAAGACTCCATGACATTCCAGTCAGTATTGTGTCTGATAGAGATGCCAGATTTACTTCACATTTCTGGAAGGGACTACAAGCGTCTTTGGGTACTCGTCTGAATTTCAGTACTACCTTTCATCCACAGACAGATGGACAGACTGAAAGAACCAATCAGATAGTGGAAGATATGCTTAGAGCCTGCATGATCGATTTTGGAGGCAGTTGGAGTGACCATTTGGCTTTGATTGAATTCGCCTACAACAACCGTTATCAATCCAGCATTCAAATGGCTCCTTTTGAAGCATTGTATGGAAGAAGTTGTCGTTCCCCATTGTGTTGGGACGAGGTAGGTGAAAAGCAATGGCTTGGACCGGATCTTATTTCAGAATCATCACAGAACATTCGTATTATCCGAGACCGGTTACAAGTGGCTCAATCAAGACAGAAGAGTTATGCCGACAATAGAAGAAGGGCATTGGAATTTCAAGTTGGCGAGCATGTATTTCTGAAAGTCTCTCCTACAAGAGGGATTCGAAGATTTGGCATTCATGGTAAGCTGAGTCCGAGATATATTGGTCCGTTCGAGATTCTGGATAGAGTGGGAGAGGTTGCTTATAGATTGGCATTACCGCCTCAATTGTCAGGCGTACACAATATTTTCCACGTGTCTATGTTACGGAAATATGTGTACGACCCCACTCATATCATTCAGCATGTGGATTTCGAATTGAAGGAAGATTTGACCTATGAAGAAAGTCCTATCAAGATTCTGGATCGGAAGCAACAGCAACTCCGGAATCGTTCCATACCTATGGTCAAAATTCAGTGGAGTCGGCGTGGAGCTGAGGAAGCTAATTGGGAGTCTGAAGATACTATGCGGAAGCGGTATCCTGACTTATTCTAGGTGAGCTAGTCTTTCCCTATCTCTGTATTAAAGTACAGTGAATTTGGAGGACCAAATTCTTTTAGTGGGGGAGGGTGTAATACCCCAAATTCTTTTAGAAATTTAATTAGAAATTATTTGAATTTATTTGAATTAATGGGAATTAATTCATATAATAAGTCACATTTCGACTATTTTATAAAAATCCATAAAAATCATATTCTTGTAGAATCAATTACGTTTAATAATTTTTTCTTCTGTGGCCAACCCTAATAAAATCATTAACTAGGCCGAATTAGTGGGATTAGTCAAATTTTCACACCTACCTAACCAAATTCGTGCTCAATGTTAACCCCACATTAAAATCCTCAATTCGAGCTCATTTCTTAACCAAATCAGGTGATTCCAAAGGCAAATGAAAGGTATTAAAGAGAGGATCATTTCCCCTCTCACAATGCCATGAAAGTTTTATCGTATGGGGAGCATTTGGTCGCGCATGGGCTAGGTCAACAATTTCGGCGGCGTTTTGAACACGCCACTTGATGGGTCGATTTCTCCCTTACTGGAAGGATCCAGAACGAGTATGACCTATTAAAAGAAAGCCCTATGTGTCTATTTTCATTTGGGAGCAGTGGTGGTCGCAGAGGATTCCGATCTAGTGAGATCTCTCGCGTTTATTGGAGGAGTGTCCGAGTTCGCGGATTTTTCTTAGGCCCTCTTCCTTCCTTCGATTGAGGTAGGTAATCTTGGCCAAAACATGCAAGTAAATATACCATTTTGTTCCTCTCTTAGTTGGCTTTCCATTGGTAGTAAAAGCCCCAAATTCTATTAGGTGTGGAGGGACATCTCGTGGAAATAGTAAAGGGCTGTCAAACGGGCATTCTTCGTTCTAACTTCTAAATCTCTATTCGATTCAGGTAGATGATAATAGACCCAACTCTAATTTATGTATATGGTTGTAATCATCAACATGTTATCTATCATTTGGTGTAGAAAGCTCCAATTTTTATAGACCATGCTTAGAGATTTTCATGTTTGATTAGAAGCATGCTAAGACTAGGTTTTTAAGTGTTCTTCCTAGATAGGTTGTGATTTCAAGATAAATTGTTTCACGATTGGTCTTCCGGTGAATTTAGTGTTCCAAACCCTTGTAATATGACCCTAATATGTCCATCAAGAACCTAGGGGCATGGGGTTAAGATCTCAGTCCAATTAGACCCTAATTGGGTGAGATTCGTCAGTTTCCGGAAGTCACGTTTGCGTCTGCGAACGCAGGGGGTCGACCCATTGGGTCGACCCAAACACAGACAGAAGTCTGTCTGTGCAGGGGGTCGACCCATTGGGTCAACCCAAACACAGGCAGGGGTCGACCCATTGGGTCGACCCAAACGCAGACAGAAGTCTATCTGTGCAGGGGTCGACCCAATGGGTCGACCCAAACACAGGCAGACCCCTGGCTCTCCAGGGGTCGACCCAATGGGTCGACCTAAATGCTGACAGACCCGGTAGACCTGTTTTCAGCCCGAGGATCAATCCGGACCGTGAGGGGATCGACCCATTCAAGTCTAGTCCAATTGAAAACCATATTTTGAGGAACCAATGACCCATGCATGCAACACTATGATCTCAAATTAAGCCCGGTGTTCCTCAATCCAAAATTGAAGAACAATGGTCCATGCACTCAATCAAAGTGTATAAACCATTCCGATTACTATCTCCACTTCAACGCACAAATGGTTAATTAGAAACCCATATAATAAAATGGTAATTTTGAAAGTAAATTACTGTCATGTATTACTGTCTATTGTCATTATTGGCTTGTTCTAGTATCTTGAGTTACCATCTTGTAATTAACTTATCTCTTGAAATTGAGATTATAATAATTCACGAATCAAGGTATTTTGAATTGGCTGTTAGGAAATCAATTAAAAGCCCTTATACCCCGGTAGAATAGACTAATAGCACACTAACAATCTATATGGCATTACGGCCATTAAGCCTAAATTGCTGTCCCTTAGTACGATTCTACCCGGACACTCTATCCGACGAGTTAGAATCCGCCATTTTGAGACCCGTATGACCCGGCTACAACCTGAAAATTCATGACCAAATCGCTGAGTTATAAGTCACGGATCGACTTGGGCTAATCAGCACATGAGCAGCCCATAGTTGACTGCTTGTCTTCATGAACGGTCTAGTGTAGTCCGTATAAGTATCGTAATTGTGTCTTAAGGTCACGTATTGCTTACTTACCTGAACGGCACACTGTCAACCGTTCATTCTTGACCTCGTGGACCGAGTTTGGTTCAGCTCTTGTAATGCGGCCAGTGGTAGCCGTATGTCCTGTCAAACGGCCCAGAAGTGACCGTATACCAAGTTTTTAAGTTAATGAATCCTAGGACATGTTAGTCCTTAAATCTCGTACTTTTGATAGAAATTTCTCTGATTAATTGGCCATTAAACTTGATTAAATGTCTAGACAAAACTTGGGATCTTGGATCCAACAAATCAATGCCAACGCATCATAAGGGCCCGGTCTGGTCCTGGGGAGGGCGCCCGAAAAGTACTTGTGCCCATGGGAGTTTGTAATGACATGGTGAGGCATTGCACCGAGTGCATGATCAGCGTGACGTCTACGACAGAAAATCTCTTGTTATACTTGTTACATTATCGTGCTTGACTTGATGTTTAACATACTTGCTTGTTGGCCAATTCTATATTTCAATTTCCTATTGAACATTCTTGTACTTGATATTCTTATTAATTCTTGTCATCATATATTTCTTAACCTTACAAGATTTATATTACGCTATTTTATCATCTCGTCAGTTATTTCCTTTCTTGTCATTACATTTGAAAATGTAACTAATTGGTTAATCATGTAAACTTGCCTATTTTTATCTACTGAGCGTTAGCTCATATAGTTATTTTCCCCCTTTCCAGGCTATTCAGGTGACGATGCACATACTGAAGGGGAGGGACATGAGTGATACCCTTGAGTGTACCTGTTAGTAGATGTCGAGTTGGCATAGTTGTTTACATTAGTTACTCCTTAGTGTTGTGTTAGCACTTTATTTACCTTTTGGGAGTCAGTTATTGTATTAGAATCAGTTTGGAAGTTATGGTTGATCGTGTTTAAGCATTGATGGTTATTGTAATAAAACTTGGAGTCTTTCTTGATCAATAGAAGTACTTCTTTCCATAGCACCTGTACGATTGTTTAGTTTAGCATATTAATATTATCTCTAGCTAGTTTCTAACTGTACGTCCCGATATTCCGCGTTGGGGCGTGACATGGGTCACTCTCAAAGGAGGGAAGGCGGCTCGAAGACTCACTAGGAATCACCGCGGGTCCCTTATGTGACTAGATCCAATATGTGAAGTAGAATCGATCTCAAAGTCCGATAAGTCTCGTACTCGAAAGGGACGAACAACGCGAGCACACAAACTGACTTGACTCGATGCACGCATAAACACACGACAGACAGATGAAACAAAGACTTACAAAGACCCTCAACAACCTAATGTTAGTCCGACCTACGCACATGCGATGGTGGACCAAGACACCCGAATATGTGCCATGCATACACTAGATGCACTTGATGTTTGACAAAATGGAAGACTCCTAGATACCCTAAGATGTACCACTCATGCATTGGCGACCTATGGGATTTAGGTGGGGAATGGCTAGGATATCCAAAACTACCCTCGTCATTACCCCTAGACGTAGGTACGACTTGTCAACTAGACCGAGGGGTAGGGGTGGAATAGTGAACTCCTTGGAAGAAGTGAAGTAAATATGATAGCTCGAGAGGTTCACTAGTGAAGGGGTCAAAAGGGTCAAAGAAGGTATGACCCAATGAGATGGATTCCCACATGACATGGTCCCAAGTTTGAAATTCATAGTCACCGTCATACATTAAGATCGGTGGGACTACGGTCATGTGTAGAAAATAAGATTCCTCCCTCGGGCAAAAGGATATGAAGTCGGGCTCGGCCGACATGGGGAGGAATAAGAGAATCTCCGTGGTGACACATCCCATGGTGCACACGGAGGTAATGGACTCTAAGGCCGGATGGGTGAAGCTAAGACTAGTGGGTTGGTCGAAGCCTCGGGCCAATGAGTGCGTCAACTTCCATTGTGCGTCTAATCCCACAATAAAGTCATCCAAAGTGTCAACATGGTGACTAGACCGAAATGTGGTATGGAAGGAGTTGACGGGCACTAGTGGTAGGGTGGGATCCATGGACGGGTAAGGAAGTGGGACCAAGCCATCCTTGAGCCAACTAAGAAGCGGCTCGGCTATGTATAGCGTACCCGTTAGAAACACGGGTGGCTCGGGCTTTGGTGGCTCCAAATAAGATGGTTCCGAATAAAGTTCGGAAGTAGAGGGTGGTGGCATTGGAGCTCTCATGGGTGATGAAGGAGGGGGTTCGACCGGATCGGGACTCGGCTGGGAGGTAGATGCTTGCCGAAGGGTGGCATCGACTTGCCGTACATCATCATTAAATCGAGACTCAAAAGACGACCTCCAGGGCGACCTTATAGGACTGCGCCAGAGAGGATGCGTTGCGAATAAGACATTGGAGTTGAAAGTATAGCCGCAAACCTCTCCGAAACTCAAAAGTAGTCGTGGTGCTCTCCTCTCCAACTCCATATTCCAATCGGTACTTATCATAGTCCCGAATGTACTCGGACACGGACTTGTCGCCTTGGACGGGTCGGCATGGGTTGACCATAGTGGCCAAAAGATGGGAATAGATCCCTAGGAATGGTTATGCAATGGCATCTCTTTTTTTGTTTTTATTTTATAAGCAAAATGTTATGCCGACTAATGCAAGCACCTAGACACGACTTAGAATGCGGTGCAAATGCAAAGTTGAAATGAGACTCGACTACACACCTAGACAAAATCAAGATTCGGTACGTGGCAGAGTTAATCGATTCGAAGATCACTCGCGCAAGTGTGCGGCCTTCCCGATAGGAGTAGCCTAACGTTCGGATAACACCTTTTGATATATCGACTAATGGTATGCAAATGTGACACTTACACCGACTTAGACTTAGACTCGATTTAAACGATTCTTTTTTGTTTTATTTTAAACACCCTAGACTCAAACTCGCTCTGATACCAAATTGATGCGGGACGGACACGCGACCTGGGACTCTAGCTCGCGATCGTCCCTAGCGAGGGAAGACGTGGGACCGTGCACGGTTGAGAAATCGACAGTGAGTCTCAGGTATCGATCTTTCCGCGTTAACTCGGATTGAGTCACGGGACGATCACTCACTCTCGCTCTCGCAGCGGTGATAAAATGATAACAAGCTAGATAATATATCACTCATGCAGCGGCATATACAAAAATATACGAGTAAAGTAATACCTACGAGGAGGGTGGCGAGTGTACCTCCACGCTTCGGGCGTGGGGAAGACGTTCCCGGCTGTAGATCGTGATAAATCCACACACAAGTGGAACAAACCACCTTATATGAGATATATAAAAGGATGGAGATGATAACAAAGACAAAAGAAAGCACGTGGTGCTATAAAGGAGTGTGATCGGCCAGAGGGGTTACCTCAATAATAAGACAAATGATCGCGAATACCTGGTGATAAGTGGGATGCGGGATGGATTGTGAATTCCTTCCTCCTCCTTCAATCGGCCGGCCGATGAAGGGGGTTTTCCTTGTTGATTACCCTTGCACAAAGACAAAACAAACAAGCAAAGGGAAGTGGATCAGCCGAGTGAATGTAGTATCAATCCCAATAAACCATATGATGAAAAAGAAACATGACATGCGCACCTTTTTTTTTGGTTTTAAAAACCCCTAAAGAAGAGTTAGGGAAAGGAGAAATATGATACTAAACTAATGCAAGAAAAGAAAACAGTGGATGATGACCGATGGAAAAACACAAATAGATAAAGCAAAAGACCCCTGCTGTCCCTGACGACAGTAGAGGGGAACTGAGGCTGATGCTGCCGGGAGGAAGAAGAGGAAGCAGAGAGCTCTTCTAAAAGATCGTACAGGAAGAAGATGAAGAGAGCCTCTGTGCGCCTATGTGTTCTCTGCTCTCTGCCTCCCGCTGCTAACCTCGCGCGAGATCGATCAAGACATCCCTATATAGGGTTCCAGATCCAAGATAACCTCAAATTTGGGAAGATAAGAACGGGCAATGATCAAAAGAAGGCAGGACTATAGTTCCAATCGAGCAAGGAGACCAAAGAGGTAAGGAACTATTCAGGAAAGACATACTCAAACACGACTCTGAAACATAAAACGCGACCTTCAGAAGGGCGTCAAATTATAAATTGACGACCTACCTTAAGACGTTACTCAAAAACACGACCCTGGTCAAGAGCGTCACTTCTTGGATTTAAATTTGGTAATAAAACTTTCTTTATTTGAAAATTATGAGAAAACGCCTGAGACAAAGGCGTTACTTGAAAACACGCCCTGAGAAAGGACGCCAATTTGGAATTTATTTTGAAATCGGATAATACCAGGAATTGACGCCCTGACATTTGGTCGTCCTTTCTTTTGAACACGCCCTAGGTAAGGTCGCTTTTTAAAATAACGCCCCTCTTCAGGTCGCGAATCACAAAAATGCAAGAACAAACAAAAAAAACACACAAAAATAGAAAAAATTCATATTATGAATGTATTGAAGTTCACTTTGGGACGTCAACATAATGACATGAGATTTGATCAACATAGCATCAATTTTGGCGTGTCTACAGCTGCCCCGCCTTGGCGTCTGCTTTGCAAGGGAGTGAGACAAAAATGAAGCGAAAGTGCAACCAACGGAATGAAGTGGAATGAACTGATAAGTAGACGCCAAGGTGTGATGTGACACGCCTCAGACACCAAGCATTAGAAATTTTTTCAAAATTCTGAATGAAACAACTCCGAGTGATTCCAAGGAAACATCGATTTGCTGGATAAAAGAGACTAAACTAAGCAAATAAAAATGTGCGCGTGGCACGATAAGGAGACACCATTGGAGAGCGGTTACCAGCCAACATGGACGTGCTACAACCAAGGTGGATTTGTAGAAAAATAAAGGGAATTGAGATGGAGACCCAGCAAATGGACATTTTCAAGGAACTAGCCTAATCGGCTTCAGAGAGAATAAAGTACTCAATTTGGAGCGGAATATCTCATGTCAACTCAATCAAGAACGAGTGACTTTCATTATCGCCATAATATGAAGATTTTCATCATGAAGCTCAAAGTCCTACATGATGCATGCTGGGCTAAAAGAAAAAGATAAGACAAACTAAAAGATAGAAAATAATCAAGGATAATATTGTTAAGCCATCTAGACTTGGTCAAGAATCCAAATCTCTGAGCTGACACTAAGCCGAAGCCCGTTTGTCCGCGCATCAACTCAGAAAGTGGAACCATCGTCCCAGACCTTCAACGACTCAACGGCCTATCCGTGTGATCAAGACTCTCCTGGAATTATTACCTTTTTTGATGAAGGGGAACTCAAATTCCAGGTTCATCAGAACCACAAGGTCCTTGATATATTATAATAACGTAGAATACCATATAGTAATAAAAAACATGATGTTACTCCAACAGTGATCCGGGCATCTCGAAACCTGCAATCCTCTGCACTTGAAAGTTCATTAGCCCTCCCACAATTTCAATATGAATAACCCTCAATTCAAAGCATGACATGATCATAAGTGCTAAATTAAAAACAATTCCAACGAAATAATAGCACTTAAGTTCATCAAAGCATGTAGGGAAGCAAATTCATAAGCTCACAAATTCACGCCTGGATAGAACGGCGTCAAAAACATAAAAGGCGCCTGACATCAGGGCGTCAATAGATAAAACACGCCTTTCACTGAGGCGTTAAATTAACCAAGAGTTCAATAAGAAAACGACCCACTCAAGGGCGTGAAATAAAACACGACCTCGGTCAGGTCGTCAATTCAACAATTGACGCCCTAACAGAAGGCGTTAATTAAGCACAAGCTTCCGTTTCCGATTCGAAAGCTAAACCCAGTCCTAATAGCCATAAACTTTCTAACTCCGAACAGCCTTAAGACCCCCCCGGACTTCTATAAAGGGAAGGCACTTTCTCAAATCAATCAAAGCAATCCTTCGGAGCTCTGTTTCTTCTGCTGCTTCTTCTCCTGTACGTGTTCGCAAACCGGAGATGGAAAGGGCAATTAAGAGATCAAAGTCCTCAACTCCCAGATTAACTGAGATTAATGGGCATATCAACAGTAGAATCTCCATGAACCAGGTAAAGTATTATTTCTTCTGTTCTTCTCTTTTCTTATCTTCACTGAACTACTTCTGTCGCTCATGTATTCTCCTTCTTTTCTTTCTTCCACAGGATTATCCAAATGTCCCAGGAGCTAGGAGATTTACAAAAATTAAGTGGCTGCCACTTATCCTTTCCAAGTTTTCTTCAGATATGAGGGTCTATGTGTCTAGATGGCATCTCTTAGGTCTAGTTACCCATGCCAAACACTATGATCAAATCCACTTAGATTGGGCAGCTATAGGAGCTCTGGTAGAGATATGGCATCCTTCTACTCATACCTTTCTCTTCTCTACCTTTGAAGCCACCATCCTATTAGAAGAATTAGAATTGATCTTAGGCTTGAAGAGGATGAAGCAAGGGGATGAGGAAAAGATGGCCAACATGCCAAAACCAATTTCTTCTCACGAGCTATTAACCACATTGATACCTAGCCCGAACTTAGTGAATCAAATCAAGGTTACCAAAGGAATCAATCTTCTAAAGCTCGCTTCATGGGTGTACAAGAGAGCGGATCAAGCTAAAGAAGAAGAAGAGATAGAAAAGGTAACCAAGGCCTTCGTGGTATGCTTAGCAGGAGCACTCTTATTCCCATCCACGGAGGACTTTCTAGAAGAAGCCCAATTAAGAGCCGTGGTTAGCCTATGGGAAAGAGAGAGAGTTGGACCGGCTATTCTAGCCTATCTCTATAGCGGGCTTACTTCGGCGGCAAAGGGAAGGCCCATCTACGGATGCATGCTAGCACTCTCTAGTTGGGTAGACCTTCACTTCAAATTTGATCTATGTGATGAAGCCCAACAATCCTCAAGAATCTTCTCAAAAAGCCCACTCTTTTACATAACCGGTTCACTTGGGATAAGCAATAGAGTGATGAACCGAATTCCTCAAATCAAGAAGAGAGTGGAATGGAGGGAACACCTCAAAGTGATGCCAAAGAGCCTCTTCACTTGTGCCCCGGGAATACTCAAGACTCAAGAACTCCGTGCAAGATTCTCCCCCGGCACGGACCTTCGACTCATAGGCGCTTCAGAACTCGTGTTATATAACTCACACCGATGCCTTCCTCAACTCGGGCTTCCACGGCAAATATTCGAGGATCCATCACACCTCCCTCCTATCAAGACAAGGGACCTTGGCGGCAATGAAGATGGAGAAGAAACAACCACAATCCAAGCTCTGTGGAAAATCAATAAAGCTCATCAACCTGTGGAAAGCTTGGAAGAAGACAGAGATGAATGGAAGTCTTATGTAATTGCTTTGAGAAACTTGAGGCCCAAAATGACTCATTGAAGCAGTGTAATCTTTCTTTTCTGATAAATCAATAATACGTTCTTATAGAGCCAATTTCAAAGTGTTTATGATCAAATCTTCCAATAACCTGAGATTCTGTTGCAAATAACGCCTCAAGCGATGTCGTGAATTCATAAAAGGACGCCTCAGCATATGCTGCTTTCAATATTCCAGCTCACAAATTTGACGCCTCCACAAATGGGCGTTAACTGAATAACGACTTAAAATAGGGCGTGAATTGATTCAAATTCCCAAACTATATTCGTTGAAATCTCAAAAGTAACGCCATCAGCAAAGCCACGTTTCTCCCAAATAACGCCTCAAACTCAGACGTTAATCAGAAACAGCAATTATTACTTCCATCACATCAATCAACCCATATTGAATGCGTCTGACGACGGTTATCATTCCCCATGCAAAACAAAATAACGCCTCAGATAGCGTCGTCAATTGTCAAAACACGCCCTAAAACATGGGCGTCAATTCCAAAACACACGCCCTTCCTCAAGGTGTTTCTTCGTTTCGAATGCCAAAAGGCTGTTTCCCCCCTTTCTTCTTCCTCCTTCGTCCTCTTTCCCTCTTTCTCTGCAAAACCCTAACCGAACCCCCCCCCCCCGTTCTCCCTTTCTCAATCTCTCTCATACCTCCCCCTCTCCAACCTAAACGATGGCCGGCGGTGGTTTGAAACGACAACGGGTGGCCGCCCCCGAGGTCGTTGATTTAGGTGAAGATGCCATGGAGGAAGCCCCTCCCGCAGCGGCCGAGGAACCTCCGGCGGTGGTGAACGACGAGGCTCCAGCGGCGATGGCCGGCAACGAGACCGAAGGAGGCCAAGAGGCTCACGAAGAAGACGAAGAAGGAGATGGAGAAGATGGAGAAAACGAAGAAGGAGGAGAAGAAGGTGAGCGCGGTGAGGAAGAAGGTGGTGAAGAAGAAGAAGGAGGTGGTGATGAGCCACCGCCCACGGCGGCGGCTCCTCCCCGTGCCGGCCAACTACGGTGACCCAGGCAACCACGACCTTAGCCACAAGGACCAAAGCACAAGAAGGTAGGCCCTCAACCCTATTTCCAATTTTTTTTGCAATTTTATTTTTATTTTTCAGCATTTTCCATAGCCTTCGGGGTAGAAACCCTGCAACTCAGAAAAGAGACGCCCCCCGTGGGGGCGTGATTTAGGGATGAAACGCCCAACCCAAGGGCGTTAATTGATTTTGTTTTCTGTAAAATAATTAACCTCAATAAAACACGTCCTACAGCATGTCGTCCATTAAAAATTTATCATTCTTCATATCATGCTGTTAATTTCCATTAATTTCCATGCTTTTAATTATTTCAAATATTTTTCCAAGAATTGTTTCGCATGCCGTTATTTTTATTTCATTTTCTGAAAAACCTGAAAACAACGCCCACCCTCCAGGGCGTTAATACAATGAAAGACGACCAAACCAGCGGACGTCAAATCATTAATTTCAAAAATTATTATGAGGCCCCAAAACTCCCATTTGAAAACAACGTCCCACACAGGGGCGTGACTTAAGCGAAAGACGACCCTGGGATGGGCGTCTCCTAAAAAGAACTTTAAAAAATTAGAATTTAACCACCAAACCACGCCCAATACAGAGACGTTTCTTAGATAAACAACGACCTAGGGTAGGTCATGAATTCAAAGCACACTTAAGAACCACGCCCCTCCCAGGGGCGCCAATTGAATAAGCCACGACCTGAGGATGGTCGTTAATTAAACCAAACATCAACATTTCAACCCAAGGCAATCAAATGAATTTCCACATGAATAATCAAAACAATTAAGCTAAAAATTCTTTCTCTATATGCATGCAGGGGTTGATGAGGACGCGCATCTCCTGGGTCATGGTCCAGGCAGCATATTACGGCCTCCCCAAGTTCCAGAGAGCGAGGGTAGATGCCATGGGGTTTGGGGCCTTTCTATCCATAGAGCCAGTTAGACCAGATCTACCACTTATCCAGGTTCTGAGGGAGAGATGGGACAGGTCCAGCCGGGCATTCCTGATGCCATGGGGGCATATGGTTCCTACCCTGGAGGACGTAGCTAGGATCACCGGGTTGAGAGTAGACGGTGAGGCTGTGAATGGGATCACCTACCCTGACTACACTGAGCTTGCCCAGAGGCTGCTAGGGCTAGAGATGGTTTATGAGACACCTAGCGAGTGTAGGACTATCTTCCGCACCGACCTGACTTCGGTGATGGGCTTAGGGGATGCTAGGCATAGATCAGGGGAGACCCTAGAGCAGTTTTCACAGAGGTTGATAGACGGGGCTAGGGCGGTCTACTGTCAGGACCCGGCTGACAGGGAGAGAGCAGACCTTGACTTGAGGAGGTTCCTACTGCTGCTACTGGGGAGGCTATTCCTGGGGACGAAGGGAGACGTCATCAACTGCCGATTCCTGGGCATACTCGAGGATCTGGAGGCAGTTGGCAGCTACACCTGGGGAGCGGCACTACTGGCGCACTTGATGGCCGACCTGTCCACGGGGACAGGGCGAGAGATGACCGTCAGCGGCTTCTCACCATTTCTTCAGGTATGCATTTTTCTCTTTTTTTCTTTTCTTTTTCTTTTATTATGCATGTGAATGCCTCACTAATGCAATACATGGATGCAGGTTTGGAGCCACCTATACATGCCGATGGGGCGCGTCGACCCACGGCCTGGAGGTGAGGGAGCTTTCCCTCTAGCGCGGCACTGGCTGCCGGTGGTGTTCGGGGCCCCACTGGGCTACGAGTTGTGGGTTCTACGGAGAGAGTTCCGCGACTTCCCTCCCTCGCTGGTATGATGAATGTTATGCATCTTTCTTTTGCATTTATTTGAATTTATTATGATGATGATGAAATGATGATGATATGTATGTTTATGAATGCAGGTGTGATGGAGACCCTATGAGGGAATGACAGACGAGGGCCAACCGTGGGTCGTAGCGGGGCGACCTCGCTTTGAGCATGAGCTGTGGGTCCACTGCTTGAGCGAGATCGAGCCGTTACGGCTTAGGCTAGTGATGAGGACCCTGGGCCTACACCAGGAGTGGGTAGAGGTCGGCGAGCCGCGCGGCATCGGGAAGAAGACACGCGGTCGTACAAAGGCGACCGACTGGAGGGTACGGTTCGAGGAGCAGTACGCCGACTGGGGGCGAGGCGGGACTCGAGTCACCTCCCACGCGACTGACAACTCCGAGTACCTCCGGCGCTACTGGGAGGTTTACGCCGAACAACCTCAGATGAAGGTCCTAGGGGTATGTATGAATGCACTTATTTCTAAATTAAATGCAAATGTTTATGTGGCTATCATGTGACTAATATGTAATGAATGCAGGATGCACGGGACATAGCGGCGATGGATGCCCAGGCCCATCTACACAGCCTGGAGGACTAGCTGGCCGCCACACGGGCCGACCTAGAGACCCTGGTGAGTGTTTAAATTGTTTCTATATGCAAATGTGTTTTTGTTGAATTATTGATGATTAGCCACTGACGATTTTAATGAATGCAGCGTGCCCAGCAGGGAGCAGTGAGGAGAGATCCGGGGG
The DNA here is from genome assembly GCA_022559845.1 of Amorphophallus konjac. Classification (NCBI taxonomy): domain Eukaryota; kingdom Viridiplantae; phylum Streptophyta; class Magnoliopsida; order Alismatales; family Araceae; genus Amorphophallus; species Amorphophallus konjac. The sequence goes on along the minus strand of CM040124.1, from coordinate 325,366,597 downwards.
AGGCCTCCAGCTCGAGGGGGCCCAGTGTAGAGGTGACCGCACTGGCAGGGCAGCTAGCGGGAGCGACCGTACGAGCCGAGGCAGCAGAGCGCGACCTCGCTTCACGGGTAAATTCCAAAACACAAATCCATTCAAATATTGATTATATAATTGTGCACTGATGAAAACTCATTTTACAGATTGAGGAGCTTCGAGCCGCTCTTACCTGCGTCTGTGAGGGACAATAGGCGATGACTGCTCAGGTGAGTTTTTATTTAGTCATGTGTTGCTTTCATAAATTGTTGAGTTGATGATTTGTTACCTGTTTGCAGAGCACACAGCTACGGGCGGCACGTACCGAGTTGGCGATCCGCGAGCAGCGGATCGTAGAGCTAGAGAGGACCCTGAGACGACGCGAGGAGCTGCCTCAGGACGTGGCCGAGCTGCGGGTGGCTCTTGAGCTGGAGAGGAGGGAGCGTGCCCGTGAGCACGAGGAGCTGGCGGACCTGAGGACTTAGCTAGTCCTTTCTCTGGAGCGGCTTCGAGTGTCAGAGGAGCGTTTGCAGCGAGGCCGGGAGCGGGCACGAGCTGCAGGGTACAGCTTCACCAGCTCTACCTTCGTGGCGGGTTCCTCTCTTCGAGAGGGGAGTGAGGCAGGGGGCCAGGTTCGAGTTCCAGCTTCTTCACGGGGGCCCATGCCCCCTCCACCAGCGCCACCTCGGGATGGTGAGGATGAGGTAGAGAGTAGGAGAGAGGAGGGGGGAGGCGAGAGCTGAGAGAGACTTACTTGTACTTCTCCACCCTCACACATGTACATGATAGACATGAGATAAATATATATATATATATATATATATATATATATATATATATATATATATATATATATATATATGAGATTTGAGCTTTTGTTTACCTGAGCACTTTGTGTAATTGTGGACTTATGTTTGTGTACTTTTTTCTTTCCACGTTCTTCATTTTTGCTTCGCTTTGCCTGTTCCTGCAGCTGTAATCCACACTTTGAACAAACAGGTTAATTCATCTATTCGACTTGGCCCCTTGCTCAATAAGCAAAGGGTATCAATATTTTGACCTTAATGACGGGTCAAGGGGCCAAGCCTTTAATCAAATAAGGTAAATGAAATAACTGATAACGGGGAGATGCAACATGCAAGCACGCATATGCAAACCATAAATAAAGATGCCCATGTAGAAATGCAAGCATACTTGGAGAATGCGTTTTTTTTCTTTTTCACTCATTTATATATTTTTTTGTTATTTTTCTGTAAAACGCGCCTTAGAGTAGGTCGTGATTCACATAAAAGACGCGCTAGAAGATGGCGTGAATTTGAAAAGGGAATTTGATTTTTTGAGAAAGTAACGACCTGTGCAGGGACGTTATTTTTAAAGAGACGACCTAAACAAAGGCGTTAAATAACTTGAACGCGCCTTAGACACAGGCGTTAATTGAATTTATTCTGCAAAAATGGGTTGACAAGGCTATCAAGACCACGGGTCCTGCACGGTCACCATCTAAAATTCATTAACCTTTCTTGAGTAATTAAAAGAGAGTCGACGTGATCATAGTTGACTTGTATTCGAGATTTCGTACAGTGCAATTTCCTAAGTCCGTCTTGACCATCCTGCGAGTTCATGACTTACCACATAGAAAGGACGGAAGAAAATATAAGGGAAGCCCATAAGGGATTCTGAGATGCTCGAGGTAAATTTACCTCCCCTACCCTATGCCTGTTGGGGTTCGGTCTTTGGCGTAGGGAAATTTTGTTGCCTTTTTGCCTCTTTTATATTGCACGCATACGCCCAAGGTTTTCCTTGCGGGGACTTTACCCTCTTGACATGCTTTTCTTTTCACCATTTGACTTTCACTTTGAAATTGACTTGCATTGATGAACAACCTAATTGTACTTGGGCTTTTGTGACATTTGCTCCTTTTTGGGCCCTGACTTCCACCTACTAGGGCGGCGGATAGGCTTGGCGGGTCTACCCCGAGGTCTCCCTTCCTCTCTTATGGGCCGAAGAAGAAAAGAACGGGTATTGTCTTTCACTTTTAGTCAGGTTTTGACTTCTCATCGGATTTTGCACTGCTTGAGTTCAAGAATAAAGCGTGTAGTGTGTGCGGGTGTCGACCCAATTTTAGTTTAACAAGACTGATGAATGAATTCTGAATTTTGACCTTTCGGACCTTGATCCTTCGTGTGCCATGGCATCAATTTTGAAAGCTTTTCATTTTTGATTTATTTTGATTTTGAAGAATTTCTATTTACTTTTTGGAATTTCTATTTTTTTTGGTTTTTGGAAATATTCCACTTTGTTTTGGATTTTTGAATCAATTTTCATCATTTTTTTTGATTTTGAAAATATTCTATATATATATATATTTTTAGATTTTTGAATCAAGGGTAGTATTTCTTAAGATACAAACCATTCCATGGGTGAGTTAACTCTTCTCCTTCAGCATTAATCAGTTTATAAGCATTGCCCGGATAAACCTCTTTTATGACAAACGGTCCTTCCCAGTTTGGTTGGAGTTTGGAGCGGGGCCCACCAGGTTTTACGAAAATTCTCTTGATTACCATTTCACCGACTTCGAATTTTCTCTCAATTACTTTCTTTTGATAAAAACGTGAGAGCCTGTTTTGATAAACGCGCGCATGCTCAGCGGCGACCAGACGCTTCTCATCTAGGAGTTCCAATTGAGCAAGGAGTGAATCACGACGCTCATCAATAGAGAGTTCCTTGTCAAATTGTACTCGCAGAGAGGGAATGAGAATCTCGTAAGGGACTACCGCCTCCATTCCGTAAGTAAGGGCGAAAGGGGTTTGCCCAGTGGGGGTACGAATGGAAGTACGATAGGCCCAGAGAGCTTCAACTAGCTTGTCTGGCCAATCCGAAAATTTATTAGCCTCACACGTCTTTTTAACAATTTTGATCAAAGTTTTATTAGTTGCCTCTGCTTGGCCATTGCCCTGCGGATAATAGGGAGAAGAATGATGTAATGCAATGTTGTACCTGTTGTAGAGATCCTTGAGCTCTTGAGAGATGAATTGAGGTCCATTGTCGGTGACGATGGTACTCGGGATGCCGAACCTCGTGATGATGTTCTTCATTATGAATTTGCAGACAGTTGATGCTTTAATCTCCACGTAAGCTTCCGCTTCCGCCCACTTGGTGAAGTACTCCGTTGCCGTGAGGATGAACGACTTTTGTTTGGTCAGGAGGTTTGAATCACCAAGAGGTCAAATGATATCAAAAGCCCACATGGAGAAAGGCCATGGGGAGGACATAGGATGGAGTGAAGAAGCAGGAGAATGAATTTTGTCGGCGTGCAGCTGGCACTTAACACACCTACGAATATAAATGGAACAATCCTCTTCTAGAGTTGGCCAATAGAAACCTAGCCTAAGAATCTTCTTAGCTAGCATCTGGCTGTTCACATGACCACCACACACTCCAGAATGCGCCTCTTCTACAACCTTCCAAGATTCATCATCATCGAGGCATCTTAATAAAACACCAGTGAGCCCTCTTCTGTAGAGCACACCTCCAACCAAAACATAACGCTGAGCCACTCTTCTGATTGCTTTCTTTTCTTCTGCAGTGGCTTCTTCGGGATAAGACTGATCATTGCAATATCTGGCAATCTCATAATACCAAGGTTTTTCTTCGTCAGCCAACTCCTCTTGCCAATCTAATAACATGACCTCTTTGCCTTTAAGAGCTTCCTTGTGTCTGTCCTTCTCAAGCACCCTATCCTTAACATCGAGAAATGAACGATCCTTAATAGCTGGAGTGTTACGCTGATGAATAAGAGGAACGTGAAAATCATGCTCGGGAGGGAAGACTAAGGCAGAAGTCAAAGAAGCGAGAGCATCAGCTAAGATGTTCTGGCTACGAGGGACATGAACAAAGATCAACTTAGTGAAGAGTTTGGCATAAGCTGAAGTAAGCTCCTGGTAGGGTTTGAGCTTAGGATTGATAGTGCGGCACTTGACAAGCACCTGGCGTAGAATAAGCTGACTATCACCAACAATTCGTAAGTGAGTAACACCATATTTATGAGCGGTTTGAAGGCCAGCCAAAAGAGCTTCATACTCAGCTATATTGTTGGTGACAGGGAAAGTGAGCTGAGTAGCAAACGGGATGGTGACCCCTTCTGGTGTTAAAAGAACCATGCCGATCCCTCTTCCTTGGGAATTTAAAGCTCCATCGAAATGTAATGTCTACATAGGATCCTGGGGTTGATTAATGGACATCAGTTCTTCATCTGGAAACTCCGAATTGACAGGATCAAAGCGGGGGAGGGGGTGATGAGCAAGGTGTTCGACAATGGCGTAGCCTTTGGATAGCTTTCTGTTGAACGTAAGTGATGTCAAACTGGGAGAGGAAGCTTTGCCAGCGTGCTAATCGATCAGTGAGGATAGATTTTTCAAGGAGGAATTTAATTGGATTCATGCGAGCAATGAGGTGAACCTCGTGAGCTAGGAAATAGTGTTTTAATTTCTGAACTACCCAGACCAAAGCAGCGCAAGTCTTCTCCATGGCTGAGTACCTCTGCTCACAGGGGTTAAGAAGTTTAGACAAATAGTATGCTGCCCTCTCCTTACTTTCTTCATCCACTTGAGCTAGGACAGCACCTACAGAGTCATCCAGGACCGAAACATAGAGAATGAGTGGTTTGCCTGGAATTGGCGGCCTCAGGACAGGAGGATTGGCCAAATAATCCTTCAATCCATCAAAGGCTGCCTGACACTTGTCATCCCAATCAAATTTGACTCCCGGCTTAGTAAGCTCGTAAAACGGCCTACACCTTTGTGAGTGCTGAGAGACGAAGCGGCGAATAAATTGCAACCTCCCGATTAATCCTCGAACTTCCTTCAAATTCTTGGGAGGAGGCATGTCTCTAATGGCCTTTGCCTTGTTGGGATCAACTTCAATTCCCCTCTTGCTAACAAAGAAACCAAGTAACTTCCCAGATGAAACGCCAAACACGCACTTCTTGGGGTTCATCTTCAATTGGTATTCTCGTGATCTTTGCAAGACCTTAGCTAGAACCCCAGGATGCTCAATCCTTGTCCTTGATTTTACAACCAGGTCATCCACATACACCTCAATATAGATATGAATCATGTCATGAAAAATCGTCATCATAGCCCTCTGGTAGGTGGCTCCAGCATTCTTGAGTCCAAAGGGCATGACCACATAACAATATGTACCCCATGGTGTAGTGAATGATGTTTTCTCTTGATCTTCTTCAGCCAGACGAATCTGATTGTAACCTGAAAAGCCATCCATGAAAGAGAGAGTCTCAAATCCTGCCGTATTATCGATTAGAACATCAATATGAGGGAGGGGGAAATCATCTTTAGGACACGCACGGTTGAGGTCCCGAAAGTCTATGCAAATCCGAACTTTTCCATCCTTCTTCATGACCGGGACGATGTTAGCCACCCAGTTGGGGTAGAGGACAACTCTAACAAATCTAGCCTTATGGAGTTTGTCGAACTCTTCTTTCATCTTCAAAGCCATATTAGGGTGGAAACGCCTCAACCGTTGTTTGACCGGGACAGACCCTGGCTTAAGTGTAAGGCGGTGTTCAACGAGCGCAGGGTCTAATCCAGGCATATCCTCATAACTCCACGCAAACGTGTCCTTGTATTCTTGAAGTACCAAAATAAGCGCCTCCTCTTCGAAGGGCGGCAAATTCTTGCTGATGAGGATGATCCTAGGGTCTTCCTCGGTACCCAAATTAACTTCTTTGGTAGGTTCCTCTACAGAGGCTGATGGTTCGTCGAATCTTCTCATGCCACTAGCAAATGCATCAGCCTCGTCCTCATATTTTTCATAACTTTCATCCCCCTCTTCAATAGGGTCTTCATCATTCATAATCTCGTAGACACCCAAACCCTCATAAGAAACAACAGTATCCTCATATTCCAATTCTGGCAGGATGATTGGATCCTCCACAAATTCTGAAATGGCTAAACAGGCTCAGCATCTGACGGCTAACTCAAACAAAAATCTACGGGGAATCTGTCTACCCTTAGACTTCTTATGTGAATCTCCCCCATGAATTTTATTAGAAGAAGAAGAGGAGGAGCAACTAGCTTTATTAGACGAAGAAGGAGGTGAGAAAGCGGATATAGGAGGTGATACAGATGGAGACCCCTCATCGGAGGGGGAAAAGAGATTAATCAATGAATCTTGAAGGAGTGGCCCCTGGGTCGGGACACACTCGGGAGAAAAATAGGAGGTTTCCTCAATAGAGATGGAGGATTGGAAAGTTGGATTTTTGGCGTTTTTTTTTCATTTTTATTTTTATCTTCATTTCTATTTTCTTTTTCTAGAAGAAAGCAATGTGAAGGGAGAATAGCAGGAGGAGTGGAGATTGAAAGTTTGGAGTAAGATTGAATCAGTGATGGCCCGCGCGGGGGCGTAATGGAGAGTCTGGAGAATTGCTCGAGGAGCAAAGGAGGAATGGAGAGAGAAACTTGGATTGAACTTGGAGAGAAATTGATCATAATCGGTGGCGGTCTTGGCACGCGACCGAACCAGTGGGAATGTAAGGAAGCAAGAAGAGACGGATGCATGGAAGTGAGGGAAAAGAGGCCGGCCCACAGCCTGTCCACAGTGAAACCTTCTTCAAACGGAATATCTGGCTCCCCAGTGTCTGTGTAATCACTCAGCAACTATCTCTTATCTGTAATCACAGCAGGTTTCTCAATCAAATCATGAATGAGCGGCGGCCATTCTGGATCAGTCGACATAAAGAGGCGGCTCAAGAAAATAGTAATGTCCTGCATATCGAACCACCTGTACCAGTCACATTTCGGATCATCCATTTTCCTTCTTTTATTAGGCCTTAAGGACTCCAGGGCTTTATATGTGACCAACGGAGCTATATGACGAGCAAACTGTCTAGCATGAACATCCTGGCAATCCAGCATGGAAGTGACTTTAGTAGTTTGCTCATTATTCTGAATGCCACCTGTGACAAAATGTGTCTTTAATGTCCAGGTAAGCGGCTGACGGTCAGTCTTCAAAGTGGATGTCATAACTGCCCACGGTTCATCTTCATTTTTGCCTGGCCCTTTGTAGCCCAAACCACCTCTTGCAATCAATTTCTGAGGCTTTACAGGCCGAATCTTGCCTTGACAATTGGCACCCAGACCTTTGCCATTTTGATACCCCATTTTCATTAAAATGTTCCAGCCATGGGTGTTCATCACCATTTTCGTCTTCTTCCCCTTGGACGGCAGGGGTGTCATAGCCACTGTTGTGATAGTCTCTGGCCTCGACTGTGGGCGAGGGACGTCCAATACAGATAACAATGGCTTATTGGCAGGCCAAATAGAAGGAACTGATGAAGCCACATGAATATCCTCCTCTGGCAAAATTGGCATACTGGTGACTTTAACAATGCGGCCCTTGTGTGGAAATTTAAGGCATTGGTGATTTGTCGAGGGCACCGCATCGAGCTGCTGGATGTAGGGGCGTCCCAGAATGCCATTAAATGTCGTATCCATATCCAGAATGTGAAAATCTGCTGTGATGGCGGCAGGACCCAAACTTACTTTTAGTGTTATCATGCCCAGAGGAGGCTTCTTAGTGTTATCGTATGCAGTGACTGTTATGGTGGATGGCCGAATCAGATTCTCGGGAATGCCGCACATCTTCAAAGTGCTCGGCGGCAAGACATTGATGGATGCCCCAGTGTCCACCAAACACTGTTGTACAGCCACCTTATTGATATCAACTGTGATGCATAGAGCATATTTTCTTGCTGAGATTGGTGCCAGCTCATGCTCATAAAAAGTGATTGCTGGTTGACTGCCAGTAGGTGTTAAGACTACGGTTATCTGCTCGACCGGAATGTCCTCATTGACCATGACTTTCTGCAGATATTCCTTTAGAGCCATCTGATGAGTGGTCGACCTCTTGATCAGTTCTAGAATTGAAATTCTTGCCGGAGTCCGGTCCAAATGCTTTATCAAGTCGTATTCTGTGCCTGGTATGGACTCCTGTTCTTGTTGCTGTTCTTGCGGCCCCTGCGCGGGCTCCAACTCTCTTTGTGGAAAAATGCGGTGGAACATCCGTCCACTGCGGAGCGGCGCCACGCCTTGACGCGCCTTTGTCAGGGCAAGTGTGGGAGGAGGGTTAGAAGAAGAAGAGGGTGTGTTAGTGTTGATAAGCGGTGGAGGAATGTTTGAAGAAGGAGCCCCCACAGGGGGTGTTGATGAAGAGTTCAATAAAGATGCCCCCGTAGGAGGCGTAGGAGTAGAAAGGGATACCCGAATGCGGGGGGAATTGGTGGGTGGAACGAGGAGAGATCTGGGCATAAAAGGTGAGGGAGCCGATGGTGGAGGGATCCTTGCCGGTGGAGGAGTAGTGGTGGCGGGTGCAACGGGCGTTGGCGACGGGCAGTTAAGGAGTGGCCTAGATGGCAGTGGTGAAGGGTTGGTGGTGGATGGGGTTTGTTGTGGTGTAGGCTGTGGAGGTAGTAAGCGGGTAAGAAGGGGGCAAGCCGGCAAGGTTGGAGAATAGGTGGGGGTAGGTGGATTAACGGGGCGCAGAAGGGATCGGCTCAATTGGGGGGTAGAAGAAGAAGAAGGGGTGCGCAAGAGACGCGGAGGTTGATTTTGATTGTGATTAAATGCCCCGATAGAGGCGTTTTCTTCATGCCACCCCTGCCCTCTCTCCACCTCAGGGAGAGACGTGACAGGGTTTACGTGCTGGTTTGGCGGGTGCTCTGGCAGTGGATTGTGGACAATCCCCATATCCTGTTGAGGCGCTGGAGCTTGTTGTTGCTACTGTGGAGTTGGTTGCTGTGGAGCCTGTTGCTAACGAGGAGGCCTTCTTTCTTTCATGGTGGCAATAAACTGCCTCATCTCATCCCAGTTAATGCCGCCCTGGTCATTTAGATCATAAATATAATGTCTGAAGTGAAAGCAACGATCAAGGTTGTGACCAGGTGCGCGATGGAAAGCGCAGTAACGGGATGTGTCAACATTAGCGGGCCACGCTGTTCTTTCCCTTGGTAACATGAGCAAGTTGGCGGCCATTAAGGCGTTGAAAATATCCGGGAGACTTTCTGGCAGTGGAGGGTAGTGGGCTCTCTTGGGGCCAAGTGGTGGTCTCCGTTGTTGTTGTTGGCCATAGTTGGTAGGTGGTGGTACTGTTGCGGAGCTGGAGGGTTAGCGCGGGGCGCTTGGTTTTGCGGTGGAGCAAAGGAATGTTGAGGTGCGAATTGGTGTTGTGGAGTGGAGTTGAAATGGGGGTTTTGTGATGGAGGTGGGTTAGGCCGTGGGTTAGATTGATGGTGGGGGTGGCCAACTACGCCAACCTGCTCATTTGCAATAGTGCCCTCAGTCGTGGGCCCACTGTTGTTGACATTTTAACTTTTCTTAAATAGCCGTGGTTTCGGCTCAAACATGCCCATAATGGGCGAATCCTTCATCTGTGTCTGAATATAACGAGCTCTTTCATAGAGCTCTTCCATGGTTGTTAATCTGTTCATGGCCAGTATGTGCCGGAACTGAGGAGTTGCATTGGAAATTATCATCTTAACTTGTTCTTGTTCCGCCAAAGTGTCTTTCAACTTCTCGGCCATTGAACGCCACCTATCAGCAAATATGATGAAGTCCTCCTCGGGCTTCATATTTTCTGCAACCAGATCTGTGACTGAGAGGGAGGGCCCGACCCGGTCTCTATACTTCTGCAAGAACTTCTTTTGAACAATATCAAAATCGCTGGCATCAGCGGGATCCAACGAATAGAACCACTCAAGGGCTGGCCCCTCTAAAGATCTCCTGAATAAATAGGCCAAAGAGGCCTTGTTGTCTTGCCAGAAAGAGGTCTCGTACATAAAATCCTTCAGATGAATAAAAGGATTGCCAGTGCCATTATATCGCCGAAAATTCGGCATCTCAGATGGTGGCAGATGGAAGACTGGCAGTGTTGGGAGAGAGATTTCCGGGGTATTCTTGGCCGCAGTGACTTTCTTAAGTTGCTCTTCCATGCTAGCCAACATCTGAAGCAGTAGAATATTAGTATCAGACTCGACTGGGGCCGGATTTTGAATGAAAGAATGTGGTATAGGCGTCCGTAGAATTCAAGGAGGTTGGAGAGACTGGTGCCTGACCGCAGAGTAGCTCGCATGTTGGGCCGGCATGGCCGCAGCGGGCGTTGGTGGACGGGAAGGAGGTTTGTGCAAGACCGCCTGGTCATTAGTGAGGTGATGGCCACTCTCGACCGGAGGGGGATTAGAGGAGGAAGAGGGAACGTAATTCCCTTTCAAAGCGGCCTGGACAGCCTGCCGTTGGGAATCATCTAACTGAGACAAAGCTTGAATTAAATTGGTGACATTAATGGATGGGGAAGAATTCCCCGAGGTGTTGGAAGGTACAGCCTGAGAGGAGGGCTCAACCTCTTTAGAAGTGGTGTCAACCACATGAACTTGCGGATAATGGGAATGAGGAGGGTAATTTCCCTCATGATAGATGGAATCTTGGAGGGGGATTTCATATTGACCAAAAACATTCTCATCCTCATCATCATATGAATACCCGTAGCCTGCCATGTTGATGATCTTACCTGAACGGAGTTTCATGTTTAAGATGTTGGTTTGTGTGTCTTCCCTAAGTGTTTTGATGATGAGCAACACTATGTTAATTGTTCTTGTTATTTTTTTTTCAGATATCTTGCACTTGAGTTATCCATGGTCTTATATGAAATAGCTGCTAAGAGGTAACACTGCGTGTGTTCGTTCATGTTCTGTCTTCGTGCTGTTTTCCTCAAACATCATGTAGTTCTTGCTTCGCGTTTTCACCTCGTGTCGAGCTAGCCATGTTGTCGTCTGATTGAGTGTTGTCTTTCACCTCGTGCAGTATTTGTTTACTGTGTTGGTTCCATGTCATCCTTTGTATTCCTGTCTTCGAGTCCTTTCGCTGAGTCTCTAAGTCAGTCTAAGTTCAAGTGTTCGTTTCACTTTGTGATTGTTTTCTCTTCTCATGACTTCGTGTCGTGTTCCTGAAGCTGCTCTAAAAGTTCTGATGAACTTCGAGTAGTTTTCCTATAGACCTCGTGTCGTTCCTACTTAGTAACCACACTTCGTGACAGTTACTATAGTCCACGTCTTCGTGTTGGTTTTATGCACTCCGTGTCGTCTTCTTTGTTTCATTCTGTTCTCATCTCACTTCGAGTCGTTTCTCTGCATACTGTCTTCGTGTTGATTGGCACTTCTTCTTGGTTACAACACCTCGTGTTGTACTGTTTGACTTCGTGTCGGTTTCGGTTGCTAGTCCATGTTGTTTTCATATCGTTCTCCTTATTGCCACCTCGTGTCGTCTTAAGTCTTCGTGTAGTTTTACCTCGTGCAGTCTGATCCCGTGTTATTTACTGTTTCGACTTCGTGTCGTTATCAGCCCGTGCTGTTTTCATCTCGTGCTGTTCTTACTGGCTTCGTGTCGTTTTCTATATATATATAGTGTGTGTTTGTCACCACTATACTTCGTGTCGTTGCTTTTTACTTCGTGTCAAACTTCACTTCGTGTTGTTTTCACCTCGAGTCGTTTCGTTATATTCTGTCCTCGTGTTGGTTTCTCGCTTTAGTCTTCATGTCGGTTTCTGTCGTTAGCCCGTGTTGTCCTCGTGTTGTTTTTGCATTCGTGACCTCGTGTCTCTTTTGCTTATAACCTCACCTCGTGTCATTTTCTTCTGTGTATCTGACCTGTTACAGAGTATCTCGTGTCGTTCTTGTGTCATCTCGAGTAATAGTCACGTCGTGTTGTTACTATACCTCATGCAGTTTTGGTTTTAATGGCCATGCAGCGTATTAAAGGACTTAATCTCATTACAGGTCCGAGGAAGAACATTCCACACTCCAGGGCTGCACGTGATCCGAGACAAGAGGAACCAATCTGATAAAGGCACGTGGCAGGAAGATTCTGGATCGAGCGTGGGAGGCACACGCATTTTGTGCCCTATCCACCTGCTGTTCAGCTATAAATAGAATCCTTCGTCCTCAGATGAAGGTGATCGAAGAAGAGAGGCATAGAAGAAAAAAAAATAGGAAAATTGAGAGCCCTTCGATCCAGGAGAAGAAAAGAAAGAAGAAAGAATAGCAGAGAAAGAAAAAAGAGAGAGAGAGCAGAAGAGTGATCAGAAGAGTTGTTCTGACTTGCGGATCAAATCCGAAGTCTATTGCTCTGTGTTGAGCTACATTGTTTCCATTTTCTGGCATTTGATTTCCTTCGTTCGTATTTTTCCGTTTATTGTTCTTATCTTTCTTCTACTGTCCTTGTTTGTGTTTCCGATCCTCTGGATTGAGGTCGGGGTCCTCCTGTGAGATCAGGAGAAGGGAGATTCATTCTCCTGTTTGCAAGCAGCAGGTGAGCTGCTTGTAGGTTCCCTCCGGGTTGGGAGGAAGAGGGGTCTTCGACCTCTGGTTCACTAGTAGCAGGGTTGCTACTAGTGGGGTTCCCTCTTGGTAAAGAGGAAGAGAGACGTAAGTCTCTAGGTTCTAGTGACTGCAGGTCGCTAGAGGTTCCCTCCGGGTAGGAGGAAGAGGATAGGTTGTTCTCCTGGGAAGCTGTGTATCAGTAGTTGTCTGGCAAGCTGTGTTGCCCAGCCTTTAGTGAAGCCACACTCGGTTTGAGTGTGGGGTGGATGTAGGTCTAAAGGACCGAACCACCTTAAAATCCTCTGAGCCCTTGTGCGATCGATTGTGGTACTATCATGATATGCCTTCTATTTGCTTGAGCTATTAACTGCACTGCATCATATTCGTTAGTCTGAGCTCAAGGTTATTTGCATTTAGCAATATACTCTGCAGAATTTTTTTTTAATTCTTTAAAAACAGTGATCTATTCATCCCCTCCCCTTCTAGATCACTTCATATTGTACTTATCAGTTGGTATCAGAGCGGGTTTTTCCCAGAATGTGGTCCAACCGCCAGGGAAACGGATCCACTGGTCCTCGCAGTTTCATTGCTGATGGGCAGTCTATCAACCGTCCCCCCTTCTTTGATGGTAATAATTACTTCTTCTGGAAGAACAGAATGGAAGTCTTTATCAGGGCCCAAAGCCACAAGCTATGGAAAGTTATCACAAATGGTCCATACACCCTTCCACCAAATGAAGATATGTGGACAGAAGATCAGGTCAAACTCTCCGCACTGAATTGGACAACTGTTAACATCATACAGTGCGCCGTCCACCCGGAAGAGTATTCAAGGATCTCAGCGTGCAAGACTGCAAAGGAAATGTGGGATGATTTGCAGTTAATTCATGAGGGCACATCTCAGGTGAAGGCTACCAAGATCAACATACTTACAACTCAATATGAGTTATTTAAGATGAAGCTAGAGGAGCCGATCACAGAAATGTATGCCAGACTATCCGTGATCATCAACAGTCTGAAAGGCCTTGGAAATGATATTCAACAAGAAGACATAGTCAGGAAGATCCTTAGGTCTCTAACTCCCGTCTGGGAAACCAAGGTGACTGTAATAGAGGAATCAAGAAATTTATCCATCATGACAGTGACCCAGCTGATTGGATCCCTCATGACCCATGAAATGAATTTCAAACATGGAAACGATGGGCATGACAGAAAGGGAAAGAATGTTGCTCTGAAGGTCTCACGACATGCTAAGAAGAACAACAGCAGCAGCAGCAACAGTGATGATAGCAGCGAAGGCTCTGATGGATTCTCAGACCTGGACAAGGACGAGCGAGCTATGCTCACCAGGCAATTCAGAAAGTTCCTGAGAACTAAAGGAAAATTCTACAGGAGGAAGAAATTTAATGGTGCAATGAAGTCTCCTGAGCGAGGATTTGAGAAGAACCGGTCTGCTAAGAAGATCACTTGCTATCATTGTCAGAAACCCGGTCACATGAAAAGTGAATGTCCAAAGCTACAAGCTAAGGCTCCAGGACACCAGAAGAAGATGGTGCACAAGAAGAAGAAGGCCATGCTGTGCACATGGAGCGATGAGGAGGAGGACCCAGAAGCCACTTCGTCTAGTGAAAATGAAGAGAAGACCTGCCTCATGGCCGATCATGAGAAAGAGGTAACAAACCTGTTTGAGAATTTTACTTTGGATGATTGGGAGGACGCCTATGGCGACCTGTTAAGTAAACATAATTGTTTAAACAAGGAGCACAGAATGCTTAGACGTAAGTTTCATTCTTTGTCTGAAGAACACTCTTCTATTGTCACTGATAGCATGAAAACCAAGGAGATGGTCATTGAGCTAGACCAGGTTAAAGGTGAGATTGAGAGGTTGAGAATGGAAAGAGAGGAGAGTCTAGCTAGAATAGATGAGCTGAAGTGTAAAGCTGAAGAGTGTAAAGGAGAGATTAGACTGATGGCTGAAAAATATGAGGCAGTTAGAAAAGTTAATCAGGAACTCCAGGACCAATGCAATGAATTTAAGAAGGAGATTGAGGACAAAGAAAAAGTGCTTGAGAAGTTTACAGAGGGGAGAAACAACCTGAATGTCCTTCTGGGGTCGAGGGTAAACTTCAATAGGGAGGGATTAGGATACAATCCTACTAGTAAAAAACCCTTTGAATTTAAGACTACCACGTTCTGCCCCGCCAAAGGCAAAGAGAAACTGGAAACACCATCCAGTTCCAAATCTGTCTCTACAATGAAGTTTTCGACCGACAAATTCATTCAATCCATTGGTCAGCAACCTAAGTCGGGAAACCCTGAAACAAGAACTGCTCATGTGCAACAGGTGGGGAACAAAGGTTCTCACAGAACCAGTCCTATTGATGTCACAAAAAGAGTGAAAAATTTTGTTAAGAAAGCTCATCATGCTAATTATCAAGTAGAGCATGGCAACGTTCACCAGTTTCAGCACAAATTTTATTGGAGTAAAAATGCTTACCTGAATTATGCTCAACACACACGCGTATCCTCTAAGAGGCCAACCAACAATGTTTGTGTTCAGAAACAACATAGTTCAAATGGGAATAAGTTCATTCAACACCCACCAAGAAATGCCAAAAGGGAAGAATCAACCCACATAAAACCACTGAAGAAAACAGTAAAACAGATATGGGTTCCCAAGTGCTTTTTGCATAATCTGAAAACTGGCTTTGGACCCAATTTGAATTGGGTCCCACATTACTCTGTCTGAATTTTTGCAGGTCAGCCTGGCAGTTGAGCATAACAAGTGGTATCTTGACAGCGGCTGTAGCAGGCACATGACAGGAGACCGGTCCAAATTCAGCAAACTAAAAATGAAGCTTGGGGGCTTGGTCAAATTCGAAGGAAATAACAGAGGAAGAATAATTGGAATTGGTACGGTTGGTAAGTCCTCTACTAACTCCATTGAAGATGTGTATCTTGTAGAAGGACTTCAGCACAACTTGGTAAGTATAAGTCAGCTTTGTGACAAAGGACACAAGGTACTCTTTGACCACAACTCTTGCACTGTCTTTGAGCTGAATTCTGATAACATCATGTTCAAAGGTCATAGAGTAAATAATGTGTACATCGTTGATCTAGATGATAATTCTGAAACAAACTTGTGTCTGTCTGCTAATTCTGAACAGGTTGCTTTTGACTGGCATAGGCGTCTAGGCCACGCTAGTGTGTCTACTTTGAATAAACTGTCTAATTATAACCTAGTCAGAGGTTTGCCCAAAATAAAATTCCTGTTAGGGTCCAAGCTCTGTGATGCTTGTGCTCAAGGTAAACAGACTCGTGCAGTTTTTAAGTTGAGAACTGAGGGTCTCTCATCTAAACCACTACAGCACTTGCACATGGATCTCTTTGGTCCTACTCGAATACAAAGCCTGTCAGGTAAGAGATATGGTCTAGTCATAGTTGATGACTTCACTAGATTTTCTTGGTTGTTCTGTTTAGCAAATAAAAATGATGCTTTTGTTCACTTTGAAGAACTTTTTAATAAAATCAAACTGCAAGGTGAACATAATATCATTACAATTCAGTCTGACCATGGAGGAGAATTTGAAAACTCTTCATTCTCTGAATTTTGCTCAAGAGAGGGACTGACTCACAGATTTTCTTCTCCCAGGACACCGGAGCAGAATGGAATTGTTGAGCGAAGAAACAGGTCAATAATTGAAATGGCCAGGACTATGCTGATTGAGAGTGGACTTCCAAGGAGATTTTGGGCAGAAGCTGCAAATACAGCATGCTACATTTTAAATCGAGCCTTGGTAAGACCTACTCATAAGAAAACTCCTTATGAACTCCTCAAGGGTAAGCTGCCAAACATTTCTTACTTTAAAATCTTTGGTTCCAAATGTTTCATCCACAATAATGGTAAGAATGGTTTGGATAAGTTTGAAGCAAGAAGCTCTCCTGGAATCTTTCTCGGATATTCAGAAACCTCTAGGGCTTACAGAGTCTTCAATAAAGATGAGCAAACTGTTGAAGAAACACCTCATGTAGTGTTTGATGAGAATGTTCTATCTGACAAAAAGATAAATGATGACAGGGAGCCATCTGATGAGGGAGATTTCTTGGAGAAAATTGAAGAAGAAGAGATGCAACAAACTGCTCAACCAGAAAACTTACAACAAGAAGAAGCAACTGAGGTAGGTGAACCCTCAGGTGAGGTAATCTTTCACAAAGACCACCCTAGTGAAAATGTCATAGGTAATTTGCTTGACCCCACTAGGACAAGGTCTCATTTTAGAAATGTCCAAGAATAGGACTTAGTTGCCTTGACATCTCAGGTAGAACCCAAGACTGTGGAAGAGGCTTTAAAGCATGACTCTTGGGTATCCTCCATGGGTGAGGAATTAAATCAATTTGAGAAAAATAATGTATGGAAACTAGTTCCTAGACCTGAAAACACTCATGTCATTGGCACTAAATGGGTTTTCAAAAATAAGATTGATGAAAATGGAGCTATCTCTAGAAACAAAGCAAGACTTGTAGCTCAAGGCTACAGTCAAGAATTTGGTGTGGATTTTGATGAATCCTATGCACCAGTAGCTAGGATGGAAGCTATAAGAATTCTGTTTGCATTTGCATGCTCTAGAAACATTCGGCTACAGCAAATGGATGTCAAAAGCGCATTCTTAAATGGGTTATTGAAGGAAGAGGTATATGTTGAACAACCTCCTGGGTTTAATTTCTCTGTTCAGCCTAACATGGTTTTTAGGTTGAATAAAGCCCTTTATGGATTGAAGCAGGCTCCCCGAGCCTGGTATGAGAGACTTTCTGAGTTCCTTGTGAGCAAGGGCTACATTCGAGGTAAGGTTGACCAAACCCTCTTCACTAAAAGTCTCGGAAAGGAGTTAATTGTAGTCCAGGTATATGTTGATGATATCATTTTCGGATCTAACGATTCAAAATTATGTAAAGATTTTTCTGAGTCTATGTCCCAAGAATTTGAAATGAGTCTAGTTGGCGAACTAAAATACTTTCTTGGGCTGCAGGTCAAACAAATGGAGGATGGTTGTTTCATAAATCAAACCAAGTATACTCTGGAGATGCTGAAAAGGTTTGGAATGACCAACCTCAAGACAATCTCAACACCCATGGGTACCAGCTCCTCACTGGATTCAGACGAAAAAGGTAAAGAGGTGGATGCTAAACTATATAGAGGTATGATCGGTTCACTCCTCTACTTAACTGCATCCAGGCCCGACATTCAATTTAGTGTAGGGATGTGTGCCAGATACCAGGCTAGGCCTACTGAATTGCATCTGGCAGCTGTAAAGAGAATTTTTAGATACTTATCTGCCACCCATGATCTAGGTCTCTGGTATCCTGCATCATGTAGTTTAGATCTCATTGCATACACTGATGCAGATTATGCAGGATGTAAATTGGACAGGAAGAGCACTAGTGGTCACTGTGAATTTCTAGGAGGGTGCTTAGTCTCTTGGGGATCCAAGAAGCAACACTCTGTGGCTCTCTCTACTGCTGAAGCTGAGTATGTGGCAGCAGGGAGCTGTGGCACACAGGTTATATGGATAAAACACCAGCTTCTGGACTACTCGGTTGAGCTAGGTTGTACTTCTATCTTTTGTGACAATACTAGTGCAATAAATATTACAAAGAATCCTGTACTTCATTCCCGAACCAAACATATTGAAATCAGGCATCATTTTATTCGAGATGAAGTAGCTAGGAGGACTTTTGAGTTGATCCATGTTGGCACTAACTCACAAATTGCAGATATCTTTACTAAGCCACTGGATACTGAAAAATTTAGCACTCTGCGCAGAGAACTAGGTATTTACAAAATTTCATGATTGGAAAATTGATTTCTGAATACCATGTCATGTGTTATTATGCTTATCATATTCATCATCTGTTGCTGAAGAAATAACTTCATTATGAGTGTTTGGTGACTCACTCCGTTTTGATTGAATAGTCTGTCCAAACTTCATGGTGTTCTCTTTGAAGTATTTTGAGGGTTGTCTTGGTTAAGTTTGTGTTGGGGTCAAGGTCTCAGGGGGAGCTGATTTATAATAGGTGTTTTGATCCTTGACCTAATTTGAACATACTCCGAACGACATTCTGCTGACATCAAAAGAGAATCAGGTTGATGAGGTGTATAAAAGAAAGAGTTGGATGCTTTATCCTTTAAGACTGTTCATCTAATTTCTTGTTGGAATTTCAGCTGTTAGTCCCACTGAGATCAAAATCTGAATTCAAAGATTATCTTCCTACACGGTAACTGTCTTCTGATCTAGTCAGTACTGCATACCTACTTAGTCAATGTTGAGTCCGAAATGAGGTATTTTGTGCTTTAGTCTGTATCACCTTGGATCTGGTGTATTGTTCTCAAACGGACTCAAGCTTCATTAACAAGGTTTTAAGAGCTGGTTAATAAAAACAAATTTCATAAAATTGTTATCAACTTTGTTAACTGCTCATTGAGAAACTGGGATTTTCATCAATGAAGTGAATGTTTCCCATGTCATGAGATGGCAGTAATTATCTGGTCTTAGTAGTTGTCTTGATCATACAGAGCTATGGTACATATCTGGTTAGTAACTGGGGTGTCTGGCCTCAGATAAAGGTGTCACCTTAATGTCAACACCAGCTAGAATACTATCTCTGTCCTCTTATCTGAAGGGGTAATGTGGTCCTGCCACCGAGTAACTGGGGATTCTTGCCTCTAAACAAGGTGTCTCCCTAATGTCAAAGGTGTACTTGACAGACTTACCTTTGATCTTGACCATCTTTAAAGATTCTGCTCACTTGAAGTATAGCTTTTGATTTGTTTGTTCTCAATACCACAGGTCTTTGTCTTCTGACTGTCTTACATAATACTCTCTCAGTAAAGACTTATTTTGATCAAACTGGTATCTTGTACCTCACTTGCTTAGAATCTGGTTTTGTGTATGGAGCGAATCCTTATTCACAGTTTTTGCACAGTCTGACTAACTGATCCTAAAAAATCCTCACATAAAATTAATGGCTTTCTTAATTGACTAAACATCTCAATAGTCTCCATTTATCTGCCTTACTCTGTCATGTTTTCTCTCTATAGTCAGCAATTTTCCTTTCTCTGTATCTTCAGATTTGCCCCTAGTTTTGATGATGTCAAAGGGGGAGAGAATTGTGTTGGGGGTTCAGAGTAGTGTTGAGGGGGAGTTAGTTTGTTGAGGGGGAGTTAGTTATCAAGTTTGAGGTAAACTGTTGCTGTTGAGGTAAACTGTTGCTGTGTTCAGGGGGAGTGTTCAGGTTTCTCAGGGGTAGTAAGGAAGCAAGTATGCTTTAAGTTGTCTGCATCATATATCCTGAATTGATCTCTTTTGAACTTATCTCTCATATTTAATATAGTGTTGCCATCATCAAAAAGGGGGAGATTGTTGGTTTGTGTGTCTTCCCTAAGTGTTTTGATGATGAGCAACACTATGTTAATTGTTCTTGTTATTTTTTTTCAGATATCTTGCACTTGAGTTATCCATGGTCTTATATGAAATAGCTGCTAAGAGGTAACACTGCGTGTGTTCGTTCATGTTCTGTCTTCGTGCTGTTTTCCTCAAACATCATGTAGTTCTTGCTTCGCGTTTTCACCTCGTGTCGAGCTAGCCATGTTGTCGTCTGATTGAGTGTTGTCTTTCACCTCGTGCAGTATTTGTTTACTGTGTTGGTTCCATGTCATCCTTTGTATTCCTGTCTTCGAGTCCTTTCGCTGAGTCTCTAAGTCAGTCTAAGTTCAAGTGTTCGTTTCACTTTGTGATTGTTTTCTCTTCTCATGACTTCGTGTCGTGTTCCTGAAGCTGCTCTAAAAGTTCTGATGAACTTCGAGTAGTTTTCCTATAGACCTCGTGTCGTTCCTACTTAGTAACCACACTTCGTGACGGTTACTATAGTCCACGTCTTCGTGTTGGTTTTATGCACTCCGTGTCGTCTTCTTTGTTTCATTCTGTTCTCATCTCACTTCGAGTCGTTTCTCTGCATACTGTCTTCGTGTTGATTGGCACTTCTTCTTGGTTACAACACCTCGTGTTGTACTGTTTGACTTCGTGTCGGTTTCGGTTGCTAGTCCATGTTGTTTTCATATCGTTCTCCTTATTGCCACCTCGTGTCGTCTTAAGTCTTCGTGTAGTTTTAACTCGTGCAGTCTGATCCCGTGTTATTTACTGTTTCGACTTCGTGTCGTTATCAGCCCGTGCTGTTTTCATCTCGTGCTGTTCTTACTGGCTTCGTGTCGTTTTCTATATATATAGTGTGTGTTTGTCACCACTATACTTCGTGTCGTTGCTTTTTACTTCCTGTCAAACTTCACTTCGTGTTGTTTTCACCTCGAGTCGTTTCGTTATATTCTGTCCTCGTGTTGGTTTCTCGCTTTAGTCTTCATGTCGGTTTCTGTCGTTAGCCCGTGTTGTCCTCGTGTTGTTTTTGCATTCGTGACCTCGTGTCTCTTTTGCTTATAACCTCACCTCGTGTCATTTTCTTCTGTGTATCTGACCTGTTACAGAGTATCTCGTGTCGTTCTTGTGTCATCTCGAGTAATAGTCACGTCGTGTTGTTACTATACCTCATGCAGTTTTGGTTTTAATGGCCATGCAGCGTATTAAAGGACTTAATCTCATTACAGGTCCGAGGAAGAACATTCCACACTCCAGGGCTGCACGTGATCCGAGACAAGAGGAACCAATCTGATAAAGGCACGTGGCAGGAAGATTCTGGATCGAGCGTGGGAGGCACACGCATTTTGTGCCCTATCCACCTGCTGTTCAGCTATAAATAGAATCCTTCGTCCTCAGATGAAGGTGATCGAAGAAGAGAGGCATAGAAGAAAAAAAACAGGAAAATTGAGAGCCCTTCGATCCAGGAGAAGAAAAGAAAGAAGAAAGAATAGCAGAGAAAGAAAAAGAGAGAGAGAGCAGAAGAGTGATCAGAAGAGTTGTTCTGACTTGCGGATCAAATCCGAAGTCTATTGCTCTGTGTTGAGCTACATTGTTTCCATTTTCTGGCATTTGATTTCCTTCGTTCGTATTTTTCCGTTTATTGTTCTTATCTTTCTTCTACTGTCCTTGTTTGTGTTTCGATCCTCTGGATTGAGGTCGGGGTCCTCCTGTGAGATCAGGAGAAGGGAGATTCATTCTCCTGTTTGCAAGCAGCAGGTGAGCTGCTTGTAGGTTCCCTCCGGGTTGGGAGGAAGAGGGGTCTTCGACCTCTGGTTCACTAGTAGCAGGGTTGCTACTAGTGGGGTTCCCTCTTGGTAAAGAGGAAGAGAGACGTAAGTCTCTGGGTTCTAGTGACTGCAGGTCGCTAGAGGTTCCCTCCGGGTAGGAGGAAGAGGAGAGGTTGTTCTCCTGGGAAGCTGTGTATCAGCAGTTGTCTGGCAAGCTGTGTTGCCCAGCCTTTAGTGAAGCCACACTCGGTTTGAGTGTGGGGTGGATGTAGGTCTGAAGGACCGAACCACCTTAAAATCCTCTGAGCCCTTGTGCGATCGATTGTGGTACTATCATGATATGCCTTCTATTTGCTTGAGCTATTAACTGCACTGCATCATATTCGTTAGTCTGAGCTCAAGGTTATTTGCATTTAGCAATATACTCTGCAGAATTTTTTTTAATTCTTTAAAAACAGTGATCTATTCATCCCCTCCCCTTCTAGATCACTTCATATTGTACTTATCATAAGAAGGGGGAAAGCTTTTATGAAAGGGGTTATCACACAAAAAGCACTCAATCCAAGCAAACTTTAAGCAAATCAATCCAACCAAATTTATGCAATCAAGTTGAGATGAACGTAAAATTTTAGTGTTATGCTTGAGATTAGAGTGGATTAATTTGCAGAATAATTCACTCCTTTTGCAAAGTGAAACCTAGTTTATCCAAGTGTGACTTCCGGGTCAACTAGGTTCTTTCTCTCTCTTCACCAACGATGGGTTCTCTATACTCCGAGTACTTCAAGGGTACAACCAGCCCGGCGTCCGTGAGAGAATCCATGGGTGCGGGGACTTATGGAGGTCTTGGAATTAAAATGGATTTCCGATCCAAAGAGACGGAATGCTCAATGGAGGGTTGTCCCGATTCCAAGAGAGGTGTGTGGAATCCTAGTGTAAAGAGAGGAGGTCTCTCAACCAAATGCCACAAGATGCAAGCCAAGATATGCAGACCACACCAATATAGCCCAAATAATCAATATAAGAATCAATGCAGCATGAATAAGCAAAGGCAGCAGGGTTCTGTAAAATCACAGGAAAGAGACGACCTAGCCACGGTCGCTATCAACAAAGAAGACGACAGTGAGACTGTCGTGAATCCCTGGGGATCCCCACAGGCAATGGAGAAAACGCGCCTTGGTGTGAGGCGCTATATGTGAAAAGGACGCGTTCAGGAGAGGGCGTCAAATCTGGAAACGCGCCTTGATGTGAGGCGCTAATCAAAAAAGAGACGCCCTGGGGCAGGGCGTGAATCCATAAACAGCGTAATAAAAGCAGGGGATATGATGAAGCACGCCTTATCAGAAGATGTTAAACATAAATCAGACGCCCTGGATGAAGGCGTTAAATTAAAACGCGCCTCTGGGTGAGGCGTAAATTCAGATCACAAACTGGCTGATCCCGGGAGTGTGCAGTGTGCACGGTGGAGGGTGCCTGTGGGGCACAAAAGGAGGGGTACCGTGGGTACCGAGGGGAAAGGGCACACGTGGGTGCCGAAGGGGAAAGGGCACACATGGGTGCCAATAGGAAAGGGCACACGTAGGTGCCAATAGGAGATGGTAATCAAAAGAAAAACAGTGGAAGTCCCACCGTGATCTCCAATTTGTAGATCGTGATAAATCCATACACAAGTGGAACAAACCACCTTATATGAGATATATAAAAGGATGGAGATGATAACAAAGACAAAAGAAAGCACGTGGTGCTATAAAGGAGTGTGATCGCCAGAGGGGTTACCTCAATAATAAGACAAATGATCGCGAATACCTGGTGATAAGTGGGATGCGGGATGGATTGTGAATTCCTTCCTCCTCCTTCAATCGGCCGGCCGATGAAGGGGGTTTTCCTTGTTGATTACCCTTGCACAAAGACAAAACAAACAAGCAAAGGGAAGTGGATCAGCCGAGTGAATGTAGTATCAATCCCAATAAACCATATAATGAAAAAGAAACATGACATGCGCACCTTTTTTTTTGGTTTTAAAAACCCCTAAAGAAGAGTTAGGGAAAGGAGAAATATGATACTAAACTAATGCAAGAAAAGAAAACAGTGGATGATGACCGATGGAAAAACACAAATAGATAAAGCAAAAGACCCATGCTGTCCCTGACGACAGTAGAGGGGAACCGAGGCTGATGCTGCCGGGAGGAAGAAGAGGAAGCAGAGAGTTCTTCTAAAAGATCGTACAGGAAGAAGATGAAGAGAGCCTCTGTGCGCTTGTGTGTTCTCTGCTCTCTGCCTCCCGCTGCTAACCTCGCGCGAGGTCGATCAAGGCATCCCTATATAGGGTTCCAGATCCAAGATAACCTCAAATTTGGGAAGATAAGAACGGACAATGATCAAAAGAAGGCAGGACTCTAGTTCCAATCTAGCAAGGAGACCAAAGAGGTAAGGAACTATTCAGGAAAGACATACTCAAACACGACTCTGAAACATAAAACGTGACCTTCAGAAGGGCGTCAAATTATAAATTGACGACCTACCTTAAGACGTTACTCAAAAACACGACCCTGGTCAAGGGCGTCACTTCTTGGATTTAAATTTGGCAATAAAACTTTCTTTATTTGAAAATTATGAGAAAACGCCTGAGACAAAGGCGTTACTTGAAAACACGCCCTGAGAAAGGACGCCAATTTGGAATTTATTTTGAAACCGGATAAGACCAGGAATTGACGCCCTGACATTTGGTCATCCTTTCTTTTGAACACGCCCTAGGTAAGGTCGCTTTTTAAAATAACGCCCCTCTTCAGGTCGCGAATCACAAAAATGCAAGAACAAACCAAACAAACACACAAAAATAGAAAAACTTCATATTATGAATGTATTGAAGTTCACTTTGGGGCGTCAACATAATGACATGAGATTTGATCAACATAGCGTCAATTTTGGCGTGTCTACACCGGCCAAGTACGGTAACTCCCGGTAACAACGGTAAAAGTTAATTACAATAGTGAAATCTATTGCCCACTCCACGTAGGGAGGTAAAGAGCTACAAGTGGGGCCCGGGAGGACCGACCCTGGGTTGACGGGCAGCAATCTGGAGGTGCGAACGGCACGAACTCGGCCTGCTGGTCCGACTCGGCACTGTTCGAACTTGGTGCTGCGTCAACTCGGTTGCTAACTCACTGGACAGCAAGCAACGATTTCCAAAGGAACGTCGCCTTCCTGAGATCTTCTGGAGGCGCCACTTGGTTGGGATGATGGCAGGGCGTCCCTGAACGACTCTCTGAAGGGGCGGCTCCTGAAGTTTATTTTTGATAATTATTTCTGAATATATTATGGACTGCAATTTCGGACCTGCACAGGGAATAGATCTGCAGGCCTCGGTGACACGAATTACGACGCTCAGATCCGGAGGCCGATCGAGGCGTGGCTGGTACCGTTTGAAAGAGCACTTATAGATCTACAACATATAGTTTTGGTGGCTCCATCCACAGAACGGATTAAAAATAAAAATGACTGCAAACTTCCTTTTTGTTCTGACCCGGACTGCCAGACACATAGGGCGGAGATGAATGTGCCTGAAACAGACCTTTGACCGAATGCTCAATGATTTTTTTTTGACTCAACGAAAATTATGGTGGAAGAGGGTATACGTAAGGAACACTAGGAAATTTTTGTGGATTTTTTAAAATTTTCTATGTGGGTAGGGAAATTGCAACAAGGAGACTCTATCCCGTAGATCTGCAAAAGGGCAGATTACTGAGAGGACAAACAAAAATATGGGAAAATTATCAAATAGACTCCAAATGACACGAAATTTTAACTGGGGATTAGGGGAGATGGATAGAACAAACCCTAAAAATTAGGGCTCAATCAGACAACAAGAACCAGAGATACAATTTCGGAGGAGAGGTTCTATCCTGATGGAGATAGAACTTTGATGACGGTGGCGGCGACGCGACGGCGGTGCGACAGCGGCGGCAGCAGAAAGGGAACTCAGAGGGGCTAAAGAGAAGGGGCTTCACACCCTAGAGGGTTGGAGGAAGAAGAAGAACCAGAGGAAGAGGGGAGAGGGGCGCACCCTCCAAGAGGCTCAAGCCAATTTCAGATTTTTCTTCTCATTAATTCTCTAAAATGTGGAAATACATGATATATATATGAAATACAAAATGACCTATACTAACCTCAGATCTAGAGTTAGGGAGGGGCGAACTAGGGATTGAACTAATTAGTTCTAATACAATTTTATAAAAATTAAAAATAATCCAAGTGGGGGGCGCCCCCTTGACCATGAGGGCAAGGTAGGTGGCATCTTTGGACTTTTTAACCCCTTTGTCTCCCATGTGTCCAATTGACCTTCTAGATGCCACCTAGGACTTTGACCAGCCCCACATGGACCCATATGGGTTATGTGGACCAATGGGGAAGGAGTGAGGGCCCCCTTGCTGGACCTACTGATAATTTTCACAAAAACCCAAAGAATCCAAGGGAATGACACATTGGCTTATAAAGCCTTACAATTACACATATACTTTCCCAATGATATAAAAAAATAAACTAAACGACACAAATGTAAAAATAAAAGTCAGTGCTCGGCGTCGATTGCCATCAAAGCCTCTCCACCACTCCCTGGTGGGACCACACGCCTGTAAGTAGGCTACGACTTGTGGAGGGTCACTACGGAGTAGACTCTCAAGTCAACGGAAAATAACATCCGCATCCGACGACGTACGGAGACTGTCCCACGTACCAGCACCATCGCACGGTGACCACGGTCGGAAAAGAAACGGGGTTGCAAATCACCCGGGACAACCCTGAGCCTGACGGTCTACCCTAGATGCATCACAGGCTCTGACGGTCTAAGGCTAGACCGTCACAGCCATCTGACAGCCCAACACAGGGGCGTCAGGCCGTCGGTGCAACAATGACTGTGACGCGCCTACCCGTGTGCGTCACAGACCCTGATGCACCCAGCCTGGTACGTCACAAGGCACGAAGGAACAAACTGTGACGCGTGCCACTCGGTGCATCACAGACTGTAACGGACTAAGTCTGGTGCGTTATAGGGTGGGAATGCGTCCACTCTAACGCACCCACATAGGGGCGTCACAAGGCTGTGACGCGCCAAGTCTGGTGCGTCACATGCCTTGACTCCCAACGGTCAAAAATCAACTGTCAAAAGGTAACGGTCGAACGTCCCTCACGGTCCAACCCAGGTGCGTCACAGCACCTGTGGCGGTCTATCGTGGGACCGTCACAGCCCCAGACCCCAATTGGCTGAAAACAGGGCTGTAACGCACCCACTTGGGCGCGTTACGTAGTGTGACGGTCACTGGAAGGACCGTCACACCCGCCCGAGAGTGAAACGGCGGGAAATGCCCAAAAAAATTGACCACGCCCCCGTGCCTCCACCGGAGAGGGGGAAATTAAAGGGGAAGACCCCTGGGGACCCCTAGCATGCTTCCAAGTCGCCAAAACGTGAAATCATGGCCTAAAGCCATAGATCGGGCGAACTCTCCCAAAATCATGGAAAAACCCAAACCCGCATGAATACCCATCTCTCGGCCTCCCCTGGGCCTACAAATCGCGGGAATGGAACGCAAGAGGCTAAGGAGCGTCACCCTACCTCAAATGTGCCCCGAGGCGCACCGGATCGACCGCAATCGCAAGAAATCGCTTGAAAACCCTCGTTCTTCCTTGAGCTCCCACGGTTGACGAACGCCTCCACGATCACCACACCAACACCGTCGCCGCCGCGCCGTCACCTCGCCGCCGTCTGCAGCCGGGGAGAGGGTCGCCGCCGCGTCCACGGGAGAGGGGGAAAGGAGGGGGCGCCGATTCGCACGGGAGGGAGAAAAGAGGAAGAAGAAGAAGAAGAAGAAGGGTGGGGAGAGAGAGAAAAAGAGGAGTATCTATAGAAAATCCAAAAATTCCAGAAAATACCAAAAAATTAAAAATTACCTTTTTACGATCCTCGGAACGCACCGATCGCAACGGTACCACACTCGCCTAGGTGAACGACCCGGTTTACCCGCGACGAGGTTCTGAAGGAATTACCGAAACACACACCGAAAATCAGAAAACACACGCGAAAAAGTCACGGAACGCTTCCGGGCCTCCAAAACAACTCCGGATCGCGCCGATCCGAACATGAAAGATGTCCGAAACGAAATTTCTGACACAACAGAGCCAGACACTGAGAGAAATAAGATCCGGGATCCAAGAAGAATGATCCAAAAGGTCTGAGATATTACAGCCCTCCCCCCTTAAATAAATTTCATCCTCGAAATTGAGAACAACCCAAGGGGAAAGAAGAGGAAGACTCACTCAAATAGGTAAGGGAACTGCTGACGCATCTCGTCCTCGCCCTCCCAAGAAGCCTCACAACCAGAGTGCCGCTGCCACACCACCTTCACCAAGGGGATGACCTTATTCCACAGGCGCTGCTCTCGTCTATCCTCAACGCGGACGGAAAACTCTGGGAGAGAAAGATCTGGAGTCACCTCGGGCCACACAAAATCCTCGAGCACATGAGAGTCATCGGGCATATACTTCCGCAACATCGAGACGTGAAACACGTCATGCACTGACGCCAACTCAGGGGGCAACTGCAACCGATAAGCTACCTCACCGATGCGCTCCACGATCACAAAAGGACCAATGTAGCGGGGACTCAGCTTCCCACGCCGTCCAAAAGGTATCACCCCCTTCATCGGAGAAACTCTCAAGAACACACGATCGCCTACGGTGAACGCGAGAGGCTGCCTCCTCCGGTCAGCATAGCTCTTCTACCGACTCTGGGCGGCCAACATGTTTTGACGAACCAAGTGCATGACATTCACACACTGCTGCACCAATTCCGGTCCCGTCAAAACACGCTCACCAACCTCAAACCAATCCAGTGGAGTCTGACACAGATGCCCATACAACGCCTCATAAAGAGCCATGCTGATGCTCGAATGATAGCTGTTGTTATAGGCAAACACCACCAACGGCAGGTGGTGAATCCAACTCCCCTGTCACTCCAGGCAGTAGGATCTCAGCATGTCCTCCAAAGTCTGTATGGTCCTCTCTGACTGACCATTTGACTGAGGATGATACGCTGAGCTAAAAGCCAAATCCGTGCCAAGGGCTCGCTGGAAACTCCCCCAGAATCCAGAAGTGAAGTGCGGATCCCGATCTGACACGATGGAAATGGGAATCCCATGTAACGGAAGGATCCGCTCCACATAAAGATGAGCCAACTTGGACACGCTCCAGCTGACTTTGACCAGTAACAACCGAGTCACCTTCGTCAGCCTATCCACCAGCAACCAAATACTGTCCTGCCCACTCGGAGTCCTCAGCAATCCTACCACAAATCCATGGTCACGTGGTCCTACTTCCACGCGGGAACATCCAAGAGTTGGAGAGTACCTCTTGGTCGCTGATGCTCCGCCTTCACCTGCTGACAGGTCAGGCACCTGGCCACAAATTCGGTAACCTCTCTCTTCATGCCAGGCCACCAGAACTGCCTCCGCAAGTTTTGATACATCTTCGTCGCACCCGGGTGCACGGTGTACCTGCTCCTAGGAGCCTCGCGCAACACCGCACGATGAACATGCACTTCAGCTGGGACGTATAGCATACCACAGAACCTCACAGCACCGTCCTCACCGAGCTCCACATCAGCCATAACTAGAATCTGGGGCAACTCAGGGTCTGCATGCTGAGCCTCTGTCACCTGACGGTGGATAGCAGGCGTGACAGTCAGACTCGCAAGCACCGCTAACCCTGGCTCCTGGGGAATCTTGAGCCTGAACGAAACTTCGGGCACTTATTCCTAGAGCCTCCACTTCCTTAACATCAAGGCACTGACTGTAACCTTCAGACTCAAAGCATCGGCGACGACATTCATCCTGCCCAGCTGATAAGATAGGGTGAAGTCATAATCCTTCATGAACTCCATCCAACGCCTCTGCCTGAGGTTAAGGTCCATCTGCGTGAACACATACCTCAAACTCTGATGGTCAGTGAACACCTCGAACTTCTCGCCGTACAGATAATGTCTCCAGATCTTCAGCGTAAAGATCACAGCCGCCAACTCCAGGTCATGGGTAGGGTAGTTCTCCTCGTGGGGCTTCAGCTGCCGAGATGCATACGCCACCACTCTACCATGCTACATCAACACAGCACCCAATCCGACCCCGGAAGCATCTGTACAGACCATAAAACCTGCCGATCCAGAAGGTAAAACCAACACCGGAGCCAAGGTGAGCAATCTCTTCAGTTCCCTAAAAATCTGCTCACACTCATCAGACCAGACGAAAGGCACATCCTTCCGCGGTCATCGGGGCCGCAATGCGAGAAAAATCATGGATAAACCAACGATAATAGCCCGCAAGCCCCAAGAAACTCCGAATCTCCATCACAGACCTCGGCCTTGGCCACTACATTACTGCCTCGACCTTGGCGGGGTCCACGGAAATACCATCACCAGAAATCACATGCCCCAAAAAGTACACCTCACGAAGCAAGAACTCGCACTTACTGAGCTTCGCATACAACTGGTGATCTCATAACGTTTGCAGCACCACACCCAAATGGTACGTGTGTTCCTCGACAGATCGCAAATAAACAAGGATGTCGTCCACAAATATGACCACGAACTGGTTCAGATACGGACGAAACACCCTCTGCATCAAGTCCATGAAGGCTGCGGGGGCATTGGTAAGCCCGAACGGCATCACCAAGATCTCATAATGCTCGTACCTCGTACTGAACGCAGTCTTCTCCACATCGAACTCGCGAATCCTCAGCTGATAGTGACCAGACCATAAATCAATCCGCGAGAACACTCGAGCAGACTGAAGCTGGTCGAACAAATCGTCAATCCGCGGCAACATATATTTGTTCTTAATGGTCACCTCATTCAGCTGCCGGTAGTCAATGCACAACCGCAAACTATCGTTCTTCTTCTTCACGAACAACACTGGCGCACCCCAAGGGGAAAAGCTAGGACGAATGTACCCCTTGGCCAGCAGCTCCTACAACTGCGCCCTCAACTCCCTCAACTCAGCGGGGGCCATACGGTAGGGAGCCTTCGCCAAGGGTCCCATACCAGGCACAATCTCGATCATGAAATCAATCTCCCGCTGGGGGGGCAATCCAGGCAAATCCTCGGGAAAAATGTCGGAAAACTCGCACACCACCGGAATGTCCTCGACATCCGGACAAGGCTGGTCTACCAAAACCATAGAAGCGAGAAAACCCAAACAACCAGAATCAAGCAAATGACGGGCTCGAATAGCAGAAATGAGGAAACGAGGAGAGGTGGAACGGATACCTTGGAAATAGAAGGTCCGCCTGCTTGGATGCTGGAAGTAAACCCTCTTCATTCCACAATCCACCACCGCTCCATGGGCCTCGAGCTAATCTATGCCTAGAATCACATCATAATCCCGAAGCTGCAAAGCATACAACCTGCCTGGCATACTCCGCCCATCGACCCACATCGGAACCTCATCGAAACAATACGGAGTAATCATAAAGTCACTCGAAGGTAACTCCACTGCCAAATCACAGGACAACTGGGTCACTGGCTCCTCAACACTCAGTGCGAAATCCTCCGAAACAAACGAATAAGACGCGCCAGAATCGAACAAAACCCGAGCCGCACAACCCAAAATCTGAACGGTACCTTCCACGAGCTGCGACGCCACCGCCTATGCCCTAGTCATGTGTGTGATCTGGCCTCGAGCTCGCTGCCTGCCTCTTACACTAGCTGACCTGGGTAGCGGCGGATACTGTCCTGACTGCGGCTGCTGCTGCTGCTGTGGCCTCTGCTGCTGGGGAACCTACTGCTACTGAGGAAACTGCTGCTGCTGTTGCCTCTAAGGACAGTCACGTGCCATATGCCCTGGATGGTCACACCGGAAGCAAACTATCGGCGCCGTGCACTGCCTGCCTGGGTGGTACTCACTACACCATGGACACGGTCCTCGCGATCCACCCACTGATCCCTGACGCTGAAACGGGACCGACTACTGTACACTGCCCGATGATGACTGCCCCTGATCCTTGTGCTTCTTACGGAAACTCTTCTTAAGGAACTTCTTGACCTTCGAGCCAAAGGACGTAGATCCTGTCACCGATGCTACCGGTGTCGACACTCCTGAACTACCCGACGCATGCTGGAAGGAACCCTGCTGTTGGGTAGCCGACTGCTGGCTGTGACCTGACAACGACTGCCCCTGACTGATCGGTCCTCGGGTCCTCTGCATATCCATCTCCAAAGAAGCCACAACACGAGACACCGTCTCTAGATCAGTGTTCGCATTCGCAATCAAATGGTGCCTCAGCTCCTGCCTCAAGCCCTGTACGAACTGTGCGGTCTTCACCCCCTCATGCTCCATGATATGAGGTGCATACCGACCTAGCTCAACAAATCGGGCCCTATACTGCAACAGGAACATGTCGCCCTGAACCAGCTCCAGAAACACACGCATCCGCTGCGTAGTAATATACTATGGGCAGTAGGTACGCTCGAAAGTACTGACAAAGTCACAACACACAATCTGCTCAAGTGGAGGAAGCTGGAAAGACGTCTTCCACTCGGAAGACCACCACTCCCGAGCCGTACCCTGCAACTGGTTGTAGGCCAACATCACCATGTCCTCCGTAGTACACCGCATGGAACTGAACACCCGCTCCATCTCATCGAGCCAACTCCGAGCCACATCAGGATCTAGCTGACCACCATAGTAAGGTGGATGAAACTACATGAAATCCCTCTCTGCTCAGCCTGGCCCACCTCTGGTTGATGAGCCCTCACCAGCCTCTCTGCCGAACTGCTGAGACATAAGCTGGTACATGCCACGGAAAAAATCCTCGGCCCCCGGAAACCTCGCAACATCCGCTGCCTCGGTGGCCATTGGTGGCGCTCTACTATGCTCCTCCTGCTCCCTCTGAACCTCCAGCTGGATCTCCTGATCTCCATCCGACTGCCCCTGCCGAGAGCGAGTGCCCCGCCTCGAGGCCATGCTCGCTCCTGAAGCAAAAGACAGGGAACACGGAGACAACAAGGTTAAGAAAACACACGATGCCCGATGCTAGCGTCACCTGTACATCATCGCTGTGGACTAGTGGACCACTACAATTACTTATGATTCTCGTATAATCCCACAACCGCTGCTCTGATACCAGCTGTAACGACCCTATAATCTGATTACCGGGAATGCTTGATAACCCGAGACTCGCACCGCCACCCACGAGTCTGAAGACTCAGAAGGGTTAAAAGGATGGTGTGGAGACTACACAAGTAATACAAATAATTTTAGAAATTAAACAGTTTATACAATAAGCAGGAAATAAATTAACGGTTTACATGATACATGGTCCACAAGATAATAGTGAAATAAACAACAGTAGTAGTCCACAACTAGTACAGAGACAAGAAAGAAAAGTACAGCTACATGGGGCATACCCCAGCTCTGACCTCTAGCACTGACGTTGGGCACCTGAACCACGCTGAGCCTCAGACGCGCTCCCCTGAAATCGCGCCTTACCTAAAACACGGTGAAAGCACACAGGGAATGAGTCTCAAGATAAGACTCAGTAGGGATCACTCGAACCCTACCTCGCAAACGGAGAAACCGCTACGCTAGCAGTAAGCGAGTACCTCAGAAAGGGAAGCCCTGCAATATACAAAACACCGCTCTCGCAGCACAAAAACCGACACATGTGCCACGGTGAAACGACCGGAACACCACGGCCGATACGACAAAACTCGAAGGTCGAAGTCGCAACGACTGATAGTCTGTCACTCCTGACTCGACAGGAGTACCTCCCACTAGAAGCAAGATCGGATGCGTCCACTGACGACATAGTCCACGTCTCGGGTGTCCCCCTCCGGCCCAGCGGGAACTAAGACACCGTACAAGTAACCACAAACAAGCGACTAGCTGGGGTCACGCTCGTCAGCGTGGGTCCAACCGCCCCCAACCACGTGTGCACACACAGAGCATGCGTCCCTGGTCTGGCCCTCTGATCGGTTTTTCCCTCATCCGGACTCTGGCTGCAAGACGTGGGGCCCGACGAAAACCGATCCATAAACCGTCTCTAAGGGTAGCCTCTCCACCACTCCCTGATGGGACCACACGCATGTAAGCAGGCTACGACTAGTGGAGGGTCACTACAGAGTAGACTCTCAAGTCAACGGTAAATAACGTCCGCATCTGACGACGTACGGGTACCGTCCCACGTACCAGCACCGTCGCACGGTGACAACGGTCGGAAAAGAAACAGGGTTGCAAACCACCCGGGGCAACCCTGAGCCTGACGGTCTACCCTAGATGCGTCACAGGCTCTAACGATCTAAGGCTGGACAGTCACAGCCATCTGACAGCCCAACACAGGGGCGTTAGGCCCTCAGTGCAACAATGACTGTGACGCGCCTACCCTGGTGCGTCACAGACCCTAACGCACCCAGCCTGGTGCGTCACAAGGCATGAAGGAACAAACTGTGACGCGTGCCACTCTGTGCGTCACAGACTATAACAGACCAAGTCTGGTGCGTTACAGGGTGGGAATGCGTCGACTTTAACGCACCCACACAGGGGCATCACAAGGCTGTGACGTGCCAAGCCTGGTGTGTCACATGCCTTGACCCCCAACGGTAAAAAACCAACGGTCAAAAGCCAACGGTCGAACGTCCATGACGGTCCAACCCAGGTGCGTCACAGCACCTGTGGCGGTCTATCGTGGGACCGTCACAGCCCCCAGATCCCAATAGGCTGAAAATAGGGCTGTAACGCACCCACCTGGGCGCGTTACGTAGTGTGACGGTCTAGTGACCGTCACACCTGCCCGAGAGCGAAACGGCGGGAAATGCCCAAAAAAACTGACCACGCCCCCGTGCCTCCACCGGAGAGGGGGAAATTAAAGGGAAGACCCCTGGGGACACCTAACATGCTTCTAAGCTGCCAAAACGAGAAATAATGGCCTAAAACCATAGATCGGTGTAGACACGCCAAAAATGACGTTATGTTGATCAAATCTCATGTCACTATGATGACGCCCCAAGTGAACTTCAATATATTCATAATATGAAGTTTTTCTTTTTTCTTGTGTGTGGGTTTGATTTATTACTTTTTGTGATTCGCGACCTGAAGAGGGGCGTTATTTAATAGCGACCTTATCGAGGGCGTTTTCTTAAGAAAGGACGACCAAATTTCAGGGCGTCAATTCCTGGTATTATCGAGTTTTTAAGTAAATACAAAATCAATTTAAATATTGGTTAACGTCCTTCCTTAGGGCGTATTTTAATTTAACGCCTCTATCCTAGGCATGTTCTCATAATTTTCAAATAAAGCAATGTTTATTGCCAAAATTAAATCCAGGAATAAATGCCCTGGCTTGGGTCGTGTTTTATGAAACGCCGTAGGGTAGGTCGTCAAATCTCTAATTGACGCCCTGTTGAAGGGCGTGTTTCACCTTCAGAGCCCTGCCTTGTTCTGTCTTTCCTTCGCAGAGTCCTGCCTCGTTTGGTGTTATTACTCGATTGGGCTCTTGCTCCTGATAACCATTGCCATGGTTATCTCCTGCCCATGTTTATCACCTTATCTAAGCTTATTTAAGGGACTCTTGGTCGATCCTTTGAGAGGTTACCGACCTACCTACCTACCTACCTGCCTACACCCAGATTACGGAGCTTAGTCTTACGAGTTTGCAGAGTTCTTCTTCCTATTGCGTTCTGCTTCCTCGTCTTCCTCCTGTCAACAGCCGTTGTTCTCTTGGTTGCCCCTCTACTGTCATCAAGGGACAGCAGGGTGCTCTTTGGGGTTGATTCATTTTTTTTTGTTTTGTGAGCATTGTTTTATCACATCTCTATTCTGTTCATCATCATCATCATATCGTTGACATCGATTTTGTCTGCACTTGCATACTTTTCATATATCTCCCTTCCCTTAGTTCTCTCTAGGGGTTTTTTTTTTTTAAAAAAGAAGGTGCGCATGTGTTGCTCTTTTCATCATTATACGTTTTATTTGGGCTGAAACTACTGCACTTTGGCTGATCCTTCTTTGCTTTATTTTTTGTTGTCTTTCTTGCAAGGTAATCAAAAAAAGAAAACCCTTCTCATCGGTCGGCCGATTGAAGAAGGAGGAAGGAACTTCACATCATCCCGCGTTCTCATCTTCACGAGGTATTTGCGATCCCTTTTTATTGTTATTGAGGTAACCCCTCTGGTGATCACACCTCCGTTTTGCACCACGTGCAAGTCTTCCCCCCTCATTTAATCTTTATTTTTCATCATGATTCTTGCTCCACGTGAGTGATAATACACTTTCACACACATATATATATTACTTCTTTTGTGTGGGGATTTATGCACATCCACAATCGGGCGAACTCTCCCAAAATCATGGAAAAGCCCAAACCCGCATGAATACCCTTCTCTCGGCCTCCCCTCGGCCTACAAATCGTGGGAATGGAACGCAAGAGGCTAAGGAACGTCACCCTACCTCAAATGCGCCCCGAGGCACACCGGATCGACCACAATCGCCAGAAATCGCTTGAAAACCCTCGTTCTTCTTTGAGCTCCCACGGTTCACGAATGCCTCCACGATCACCACACCACCACCGTCGCCGCCGCGCCGTCACCTCGCTGCCGTCTGCAGCCGGGGAGAGGGTCGCCGCCGCGTCCACGGGAGAGGGG
Organism: Amorphophallus konjac; assembly: GCA_022559845.1. Taxonomy (NCBI): domain Eukaryota; kingdom Viridiplantae; phylum Streptophyta; class Magnoliopsida; order Alismatales; family Araceae; genus Amorphophallus; species Amorphophallus konjac. The sequence continues at coordinate 325,330,334 of CM040124.1, read as the reverse complement.
GAAAGGAGGGGGCGCCGGTTCGCACCGGAGGGAGAAAAGAGGAGGAGGAAGAAGAAGAAGAAGAAGAAGAAGGGTGGGGAGAGAGAGAAAAAGATGAGTATTTATAAAAAAATCAGAAATTCCAAAAAATATCAAAAAATTAAAAATTACATTTCCGCGATCCTCGGAACGCACCGATCGCAACGGTACCACACTCGCCTAGGTGAACGACCCGATTCACCCGCAATGAAGTTCCGAAAGAATTACCGAAACAAACACCGGAAATCAAAAAATACACGCGAAAAAGTCGCGGACGCACTCCGGGCTTCCGAAACAACTCCGGATCGCGCCGATCCGAACACGAAAGATGTCCGAAACGAAATTTCAGACACAACAAAGTCGGACACTCCGAGAAACCAGATCCGAGACCCAAGAAGAAGGATCCAAAAGGTTCGAGATATTACAGCATGCTGCCCCCGTTTGCGGGCAGTCGTACATCAACATCTCTCACTTGCCCACGAAGGGCAGTTATAAAGTTCCCTCTTTTTTCTTGCTTCTCTTATTCTGTCATGCAAGAAATGGAGTGTGCTACCTCACGAGAAAATACTTAATCATAATAGTAGTGAACTGTTAAGTTATCACCGAAACTAACAGAACACTTTAACATCATATATCTCATGGCACCCTAGACAATATCATATTCACCTGATTTAACACTCTAGATCTGTTAAATAGCAAGCATTGTTAAATGTCAAATGTCATGTGGTCATGACTCTATCATCACAAAGTTAACAAAGTCTCCCGGGGTATGAACCACAAAATATGGTGCAATATGCAGAAGTCTTCCCTGCGTTCTTATGTCAATCAAATTAGTTTTGACTGCTTTCCTAGACATGTCCCGCTAGACTGTATCAACTATAGTCTTACGGAGCATGCTAAAGTAGCGACGTCAAGCTTCATTTTCATGGCACAGTCCTCAAGTCACAAAGGGTATAGAGGGGATCAACAGAAATATGATCCAGGAGCGAACACAATGATGAAATAAAGATCCATTCATCATTCTCACTTATGGTCGTATGTAGCACACGCGGTATAAGACACATCCTATGGTATTCTCCCGTCGACATGAGCATGTCACTTAGTAATTAAAAACCATACAGATCTTAGTCTAGTCACTCCCATTATGACTAACTTAAATCTTATGCCCCTGTCTGTCACGTCCCGAATTTTTCAGATATTCTTCGGATCCGGATCCGTGGGTTTCGGATCATTTTTGTGGGTCCCAGATCATGTTTTGTGATTTACTCAGATTTTTTTGGCTGTCGAGCCTGCGGAACTGTGTGTAGGGTGAACCGCTATGTTTTCTAGCCTCGAGATATTGCAGGCACGTTGTGCATTTTTCGAGGATCGTGGGGAGTATTTTTTCCTAATTTTATATTTTCTAAAATTTTAAAATCCTAAAATTTCTTTTATAAATAACCCCCCCTCTCTCTCCTCACAACTCTCACTCTCTCCCTCTCTCTTCTCACGCTCTCTCTTCTCTCCCTCTCTTCTCCGGTGGCCGACGGAGGAAGGCGGGGTCGAGGCGGAGAGGTTCGTGAGGCGAGGAGCGGCGAGGATGGGTCGAGGATCGAGGGTTGGTGGCGCGGTGTTCTTCTGCGGGTTCGGGAGCCGACGGTTGTTTGCGAGACGTTTCGTGGGGAAACGGCATCCACGGTGCGTGTAATTTCTGGTGGAGGTAGGGGGATGGATCCTAAGCCCTTGTACTTCCTTTCCTCACATTTTATGGGCCGAGGCAAGGCCGAGAGTGGATTTATTTCATGCCGGGGTCAAAATCGCATGTTTGGGGTGAGCGGCGGTTTCGGCCGATTAGGGCCCCGACTGTGGTTTGAATTTGGTTTTCTGGTGGTAGAAATATTCGGGGATGAATACCCCTTGTTTTCCTCTTCGCAAAGAGGCGAATGGGGCATGGAACCTAGCTCAGGGTGGAGCTCAGCCCTTCTTCCAGAAAACACAGGAGATGGCTACATAGGTGGCCGTCTGTGCCCTGGTCTGGGCGGCCATGACCCTAGCTGCCCAGGTCACTGGGCGGCCAAAGGTCTGGCCGCCCAGGGGTGCTGGGCGGCCAGGACCCTGGCCGCCCTCACCTTGTATGGCCCAGGTCTGGGTGGCTTGAACAATCACCGCCCAGCCCTCTGGGCGGCCAAAGATGTGGCCGCCCAGGCCAAGGGGTGCCCAGTTGCTGCAGATCACTAGCTTAAAACTACCAGAAAAAAGCGGGATTACAGACGAAAATTTCAGACGAAAATTTGTGACGGAAATTTCCGTCTGAAATTTGTGACGGATTTTTTTCCGTCGGACATCCCGTCTGAAATATCTAAGTACACACCGAATTTCAGACGGAATTTGTGACGGAAAATATTCCGTCACAAATTTCAGACGGAATTTGTGACAGATACATTAAACTGTCACAAATTTGTAACCAAGAATTTGTGACGGCCACGTCCGTCCGTCACAAATGTATCTTGTCACGGATTTTTAGACGGAAATAAGTCCGTCACAAAATTTATTGCGCCCCAAATCCGTCGCAAAGGCCTATTTGCGACGGATTTGGGCGCAAAAAATTTGTGACGGATTAATTTCCGTCTTAAAATTAGTGAGAAGACACATTTGTGACGGATTGTCAGACGGATTTCAGACGGACGTGGCCGTCACAAATTCTTGGTTATAAATTTGTGACAGTTTAATGTATCCGTCACAAATTCCGTCTGAATTTTGTGACGGAAAATATTCCGTCACAAATTTCCGTCTGAAATTCGGTGTGTACTTGCATATTTCAGACGGGATTTCTGACGGAAAAAAATCCGTCACAAAATTCAGACGGAAATTTTCGTCACAAATTTCCGTCTGAAATTTCCGTCTGTAATCCCGCTTTTTCTGGTAGTAGCTGGGGTGTGGCCGCCCAGGGCTCTGGGCGGCCAAGAGTTTGGCCGCCCAGCACATTCAGCCCTCGGGCCATCGTGTTCCGCATTTTATTGTCTCGAGGTATCCGTATGCGATACAGTTGCGTGGAGGAGGTGTCCGCGTGATTCTTCGTGACCCAGGAGTTCTCGTGATTACCTCGATTAGTGTCCCCGTGAGTTTCGATGGTCCAGGCGACCCCGTGTGTTCCCGAGCTTCCGTGCATTCGTCAGGTTGACTCACCGTGTATCGGTATGTGTGCGGAGGTTTGTCCCTGCAGGTCGTAGCTTTTTCAAAAAGCGGTTTCCGTGTGGGCCATGTGTATGGCCTATGAACTGTGAGTAATATGACCCAACGTAGGGCTGGGGGCTTTCTGAGGTTTCCCTCTTTAATGGAGATCAAACTAGGCGGCCCTGAGCCGCCACGTAAATTACTCTACCGTGGTTTCTGACCTAGGGATAGGCCAGATTGACGGCATGGAGCAGTCTCCGTACAACGGTCTTGACCCGAGTCTCGTGACTCAAGGACCATTGGGTTTGGTGGGTCTAGTGGACCATCCAGAGTCTGGTGGCCCTGAGCCACCTGTTACTCCGTGATACTCGCAAGGGGTGTGTGCGTGTCCTTCTGAGTTTCCTCTCTACGGAGAGTGTTCACGTTTAATGACTTGTTCCACTAGTCGTAGCCCGACAATACGGGTTGTGTTGGCCCACTTGGAAGTGGTGGCGGGGTTACCCTAGAGAGAGACGGTTTTTAGGCTGGTTACCGTAGGACCCCTAGCCTTACAGCCTGAGTCTGGGCTGGGGGGGAAACCAGCTAGAGGATACAACTTAGATCGCATAGTCTGTGTGTGCACACGTGGCTAGGAGCTACAGACCCGCGCTAACGAGCGCGACCCTAACTAGTCCTTGTTCAGTGTTCCTGGTTACTATACGGTGTCTCCAATTTTCACCGGGGACGAGTAGAGAGACACCTGGGGCGCGGACTAAGTCATTAGTGGACGCATCCGACCTTACTTTTAGTGGACAGTACTCCCGTCACATGACGTGAGATTCTCATGACGCGAGCTTCCGTCTCCCGTCTGCGAGACGTGATTTTACGTGTACTTCTAGGTGTTTTCCCGAAGTAGAGGTCTAGGGGTCCCGGTAGAGTCACCGAGGTTTCACCCGTAGATAGTGTAGGGTTCACGACTGCATGGTCGTGACTATTTGCCCCGGACAGCGTGGTCTTGGGTCGGTCGTCGCCTGTGAGGGTGGGCCTTCACGATAGAGCTGTCGTGGCATTTCTTCTGGCAGCGTAGCCAGAGCTTTTTTCGTTAATTCGATGGTCCCCTGACTGTGAGATTGGGGAGTTGGTTTACGTTCTAGTAGGAGTAGCTGTAGAGCCGAGGTTTTACCGGCCACCATGTTTGTTGTTCCTGCTGTTGTTGCTAGTTTCTGCTACCGTCGTTGTTTACGGTTGGGGTTCCGCCGGACCCCTACTGAGCCAGTGATAGGAGACTCACCCTTGCTTTTCAGGTGTAGCGGTTCTTCCTCGAGGTTCGGGGGTGCAGCGTGAAGTTTCGTAGTTGCCAGCTCGTCGAGCTGAGTGTTCACTCGGCAATAGTGTATGTTTCCTTGCCTTAGATTGTACTTTATTTGGACTGGACTCTGTAGTTAGTTTGTTTAATTTTCGTTAATTGTTGAATTATCCTGCTTTATTTCCTATTTCTTTGTATCTCCACACACATTTTAGCCCGTCCGAGTCCTCCGGCTCGTAGGCGGCGGGTCAGGATTCGAATAGTATCGGGTTATTCTCGATATCCGGATCTTGGGTCGTGACAGTTGCTATCAGAGCGTGGTTGTGGATGTACATGGGAATTCGAGATATTGTAGTGATCAGAGTTCATAAAGTCCAGTACAATTGGCAGCTGGCATGGGGTTTTTTGTTTAAGTACCGCTTTGTTTCTCGCGTGAGAGCTTGAGTGTGCGGCATTGGCGCGGTGAAGTCGATTGCTATTTTTGTTGGAGTGCCGACGTGGGGCCCAAGGGATGAGATAAAGATATTTCTTCCCGATAGGTGCCAGCCCCGATTGTGTTGCAGTGAACAGAGTTTTGCGGTAGGTGCGAGGCTGCAGTGCTACATTCAAGGAATGTGCAGTGAGGTCAGGTGGCTGGCGAGGATTGTTCATGGTTAGGTAGCCATGAGTATGCTCTGAGGGAGCTGTTGTTGTTTTGGCCACCTCAGCTTGAGGTTATCCAGCCCTGAGATTTAAGATCGTGGTTTGAGGTGGCAGAGCGGGTGCTCTGATCGAGAAAGGTGCTCGAATGAGTGGAGAATCTTCTTGATGAGCTACTGATTATCGAGCCTGATTTCCTTGTCATGCTCTGTGGCGTCTGAGATGACATGTCAGTCCTGATTATTTTTTAGGATTTCGTGGCAGGATTGGGCAGAGGTGCCCGAGTGAGTTCCAAGTCCTACACGTCTACGCGTGAATGGGCTGTGTCGGTCCTAGATTCGATTCAAGATTATGTGGCGATGGCTTGGTTTGTGAACTAAATTATAGAATTTGAGGCCATTGTGCACTGCCTTGGATGTGCCGTGTGAGGCGGCAGCTGAGGAGTGAGGGTTCCGTAGCGGATTCGGGACTGAGGATGAGCGTTGGCAGGTGCCTGGAGAGGGGGATTTCTGTAGCCCAATTAAGAGCAGCCAAACTAGGCCCATCAGGATCGAACAAGGCTCAGCTCATCCGAGTGACAGCCCTCTAGGGTCCAGTTCGGTAGAAAAGCCCAATAAAGATCACTCGGGGTCCCATCCTTCCTCGGCGGCACTTAGGCTCGGAAGGCCCGAACGACAGAACGGAGGAAGAACCACGCCCGAGCCATCTCCCCACTGAGATAAGGGCAGGCGCTACGCGCCCACTCCGATCTGACTGCATCCGAGCTATGCCCATCACCCGGACATGGCTGGCACTTCTCATGCTTGGATCAACTGACAAATGCTTATCCATGCAGCCGTTGACAGTCCTTTATGAGCAGGAGTTCAGTGGGATAAGGGTGCCACGATCTCCCAAGGTCATGAAGAGCCCACGATGATGACGTAACGATCCCATGATGAAGACGTAACTCCCGCCTAAAACTCCTCAGCTTATGGGACTCTTCGGGGGAGCTCGCTATATAAACCAAGGACTCCCTCCGGCGGCAGGTAAGGGCATATGCATGCCTAACACTCCCTGAACAGGAACCACTTCACCATCTTGGTGTTGGGGAATCTCGCGCATCTCTTTCAACCTCCCTCAATACCTTCCACCATTGCTCTACTGACTTAAGCATCAGAGGGTTTTCTCCAGGGAACCATCCCTGGGCCCCCTGATTCGTTTCCCTTTCTCTGCAGTTCACTATCCGGTGATCATCCTCCCAGCTCAGGACCAGTGCGAGATCACGCCCCTTCATCTGGCGCCGTTTGTGGGAAACGACCAAAGAGCCAGTATGGTGAGAAGATGTACAAGGAGGAGGTCCGCCGGTGACAGGGGAAAGCCACGGTGCCGGCGGGGGAAGGCCCCTCACAAGCCTCCCAAAACCCCCCCTCCGGTGCCAGCACTCCCACCGACGGACCGCCCCCTCCGCCTGCGGCCGGGCTACCGCCCCCTCTTCCCACGACGGTAGGGCTGCCGCTCAACAGCGGCGCCGACGCCTTCCAAGCCCTCAACGCGAAACTGGACGTCCTCGTGGAACTCATGAGGACCCAGACGGCCAGGGATGGAAGGTCACGCGCCCCTCCGGAGAGCCCTCCCCGTGAGAATGTGTCCCAGCACACCACCGGAGGCCGCTTCACCCTCTGAGGACAGCAGCTCATTCGCAACAAAGTAGGAGGACCCTCGCAAGCCCCGCCTCCGGAGCAAGAGGCTTCTTCCATGCCGAAGCGGGGCAGGCACGGGGCACGCCGTCCCCTCTCGGAGATCGAAGTATCCAGGGAGCGCCAAGACAGCTTGCCTTCACGCCCCCTCAGCCCTACGGCACAGCGGCAGCCGGAGCTATCCCTCCGACTGCGAGAATTCGAGAGGTGTTTCGCAGAGTAGGAGCGCACCCTGCGAGCCCTGCAGAAGACCTCTCCACAGAGGATGAGGAGAGATCCCCGTTCTCCAACCATATCTTGAAGGCAGAGATATCTCCCCGAACCTCTATCCTGACCTTCAAGCCCTACGACGGCCAGGGCGACCTGGCCAACCACTTTGACAGCTTCAACGCTCTGATGACCCTTCACGGAGCATCCGATGCCATCAAGTTCCGAGCCTTTGCGACCACCCTGGTCCAAGGCGCCCAAGCATGGTTCCGGGCCCTCGCCCCCAGATCCATCCGAGACTTCAAGCAGTTCGGGCGAGTATTCAAGGAGAGTTTCGCCAGTAGCGGCCCCCCTAGGTCGGTAGCGGGGCTTTTGGCCCTCAAACAGGCGCAAGGGGAGAAACTTCGGGCCTACATCCTCCGATTCAATTGGAAGCACTGAGGATCCCCCGCCTGGACATCGCCTCGACCATAACCGCTCTGACCGGGGGCACCCACGATGAGAACCTCTGCCGCGAGCTTGTCCTCCACCCTCCCTCGACCCTTGCTGCGCTAGTGACTCTGGCATTGTGCCACGCCGAGTGCGAAGAAGTGCTCAGTGCATGCCGAGACGCAACCGGCTCGGGTCGGGAGGGGGACAAGAAGCGGGCACCCGGGCCAAGCTCGGGCCAAGGAAAAAGGCGAAACCGAGACAGGGAGTGCAAGGAACTGTCACGGAAGTATGAGCGGTACACTCCCCTAACTGCTCCAGTGTATGAGATTTATGAAGACATCAAAGGCTCGGGCCTCCTCCGCCAACCCGAGCCAATGAAGTCGAAGAACCGCAGTCGCAGCAAGCATTGCCTATTCCACAGCGACCACGGGCATCATACCGGCGACTGCCACCAGCTCCAGGACGAGATCGAGCGTCTCATTCGTCAGGGGCACCTCTCCCGGTTCGTGACCGGGCACCAGGAAGACCGAGGCACCCCAGAGGAGATCGACAACGCCCCCCGAGGGGTCCATATCAACATCATCACCGGAGGAGCTGCATCAGGAGGAGATAGTGGCCGAGGAAGGAAGCGTCATGCTGAGGGGGCGAGCCGAGCCATCGAGCCTCCCAGGTCCCCGCCGAGCGAGCCCCAGGTCATAGTCTTCTCCGACCAAGACCTGGAGGGGCTGAGCACCCCGCATGACGATGCCCTAGTGATATCGGCCACAATAAACCGTTGTAACGTAGACATGATTCTGGTTGACAATGGAAGTGCCCCTGATGTATTATCCTACGAATGTTTCCTTAAGATGGGGGAGGATCCGTCTAAACTCCACCCGATCCGAACCCCCCTATGCGGGTTCAATGGCCAGGTCACTTATCCCGAGGGAGCCCTAAGCCTGCCGGTTACTCTTGGCACCCCACCCAAGACCGTTACAGTCATGGTGGACTTCATAGTGATCAAAGGTATGATAGCATACAACGCAATCTTCGGTCGAGGAATCCTCAGCCGAACGAATGCGGTGCCTTCTACCTATCACCAAAAGATGAAGTTCCCCACCAAAAATGGATTGGGGGAAGTCCGAGGTAACCAGGTAATGGCCCGAAGGTGCTACAATATCTCGGTCGAAGCCACAAGGCCGGACGAAAAAAATAAGGGCCTCCGGGAAGTCGAGGAAAAATCTGCAACCGTTGAACCTGGAGGCGAATTGCTAGCGGTTTTCCTAAACGACGACCCACCCTAGGAGTAAAGATCGGAGCGACCTAACATCTGAGGTTCAACAGCAATACAAAGAGTTCCTTTCCGCGTACATCCTGGTCTTTGCATGGTCTGATGATCAACTCCCTGGGATACCGGAAGAGACGATGGTGCATAAGCTCAACCTCGACCCAACCATGAAGCCCGTGCAACAACGCAGAAGGAAGCATGTGCCAGAGAAGCAGACAATTATCAAGGAGCAGGTCGCCAAGGGGCGGAAGACTGGCCTTTTTAGGCCGGTCCTGTACCCGACGTGGCTAGCTAACGTCGTCCTGGTGCCGAAAGCTTCAGGAAAGTGGCGGATGTACGTGGACTTCACCGACTTGAACAAGGCTACTCCAAAGGATTGCTATCCCTTACCGAGCATCGACCAACTAGTTGATTCAACCTCGGGTAATGAGATACACAGCTTCCTGGATGCCTACTCAGGTTACCACCAGATCAGAATGCACCCCAAAGACATCGAGAAGACCGCCTTTATCACTGACTTTGGCGTACACTGCTACACATGGATGCCTTTCGGGTTGAAGAATGCCTGAGCCACGTACCAAAGGCTAGTCAACCATATGTTCGAGGGACAGCTCGGTCGGAACGTCGAGGCCTATATTGACGACATGCTCGTGAAGACCCCCAAGGCCGAGGGCCACTTCGCCGACCTAGCAGAAACTTTTAACACCCTCCTGAAGTACAACATGAAGCTCAACCCCGCCAAGTGCGCCTTCGGAGTAAAGTCCAAAAAATTCTTGGACTTATTGGTCACTCAGCGTGGGATTGAGGCCAACCCCGACAAGGTCCAGGCCATCCTGGACATGTGCTCGCCCACCTGCATCAAAGACGTTCAATGCCTTACCGGGCGTGTTGCTGCGCTCAGTAGATTCCTGTCCTGCGCGGCTGAACGATGCCTACCCTTCTTCAAACTGCTGAGGGGGCCCAAAATGGCATCTGCTACATTCGCGTGGGACGAGGAATGCCAAAGAGCTTTCGTCGAGCTTAAGGAGTTCCTGGCTTCGCCCCCAGTGCTTTCCAACCCCGTCCCGGGGGAAGCCTTGTACCTCTATCCCTCGGCAACTCCATCCACAGTTAGCTCGATCCTAGTCAAAAATGACTCAGGAATCCAGAGACCGGTCTACTACACAAGCAAGGTGCTCAACGAGGCTGAGAGAAGGTACCCCGCAACTGAGAAACTCGTGCTAGCGTTGGTTACCTCAGCCAAGCGCCTCCGACCCTATTTCCAAGGGCACTCCATCACCGTGTTGACCGGCGAACCATTGAAGAAGATCCTCGTTCACCTCGAAGCCTCAGGACGCCTCGTCAAGTGGGCCTTCATGCTCGGGGCCTACGATATATCGTATCGGCCTCGCTCGGCTATCAAAGGCTAGGCGCTCGCCGACTTCATCGCCGAGAGCACCATCCCGACTGAAGAGAGATCTCCGTCCGCACCCGGGCCAACCTGGGAACTGTTCGTTGACGGATCTTCCAATTCAGTCGGGAGCGGTGCTGGCATCCTCCTGAAGTCCCCCGAAGGGGCAGAGCTATAGTACGCCCTGAAGTTCAACTTCTAAGCATCCAACAACGCTTCCGAGTATGAGGCCCTCATATCGGGAGCCCGCATGGCCCGGCGGTTAGGAGCTGAGCGAGTCACGATTCACACCGACTCCCAACTAGTCGCTAGCCAGGTCAACGGTGATTATGAAGCTCAGGAGGCACCGATGATCAAATACCTCCAACTGGTCAAGACTCTGCCACAACAGTTCGAGAGTTTTGAGGTAGTCCGGATAGCTCGGGAGGAAAACTCTCGAGCGGACGCCCTCTCTCGGCTGGCCTCCTCTCTTGACCCCGAGGGTACTCGATCGGTCCTTCTCGAAGAGCTGGAGCGCCCGAGCATTGATTCGGAGCTCCTAGATGTTGGCTCAGCCTGCCCAGGTGACTGGCGTACCCCCTACCTATCGTGGCTCCAAGACTCCGAGGAGCCTCCTGACCCTCAGGAAGCCCGAAGGTTGAAATACCAAGCTCAACGATTCGTCACCCTGGATGGCGCACTTTACCGGAGATCCTTCTCTGGCCCTCTTCTGAAGTGCCTCGGTACCGACGAAGCCAACCGAGCGATCGAAGAAGTTCACGAAGGTCTATGCGGGGCACATTTGGGGGGAAGGTCACTCGCCAGGATCTTGCTACGGCGAGGTTACTGGTGGCCCACCCTACAGCGTGACTGCTCGACCTACACACAACGTTGTGACCGTTGCCAGTGATTCGACCACTTAGTCCATCAGCCAGCAACAGAGCTTATCACCCTAGCCGAGCCTTATCCTTTCGCTCGCTGGGGAATCGACATCCTCGGGCCATTCCCCATGACCCAGGCCCAGAAGAAGTTCATCATCATCGCCATCGACTACTTTACTAAGTGGATCGAGGCCGAAGCCACTACAAGGATCACCGAGACAGTCGTCTGGAATTTCGTCTGGAAGTCGATCATCTGTCGCTACGGCATCCCCTGGGTGATAGTGAGTGATAATGGTCGGCAATTTGATTCTCCTTACTTCCGAGACAGATGCGCCGACCTCAATATTCACAATCACTTCACTTCGGTCGCCCACCCTCAGGCTAACGGACTGGTCAAAAATGCCAACAAGGCTATCTTGAAAGGCATCAAGACTAGGCTCGGCAAAGCCAAGGGCAGCTGGCTCGAGGAATTACCGAACGTACTTTGGTCGCACAGAACGACTCCCAGAATGGCAACCAGTGAGATTCCTTTTCAACTAGTGTATGGCACCGAGGCCGTGATCCCGTTGGAGATCGGCAACCCCTCCCTCAGAGTTATCCGCTTCTCGTCCGAGGAAAACGACCAAAAATTGCTCGAAAATCTCGACTTAGCAGATGAAATCCGGGAGATTGCCAGCATCAGAGCAACGGAGTACCAACACCGCCTCACTCGATACTACAATGCCAAAGTCCGAGACAGACACTTCCAGCCGGGAGACTTCATCCTCAGGAAAGCCGAAGCCTCTCGACCACTTGAGGCGGCGGGTAAGTTATCCCCTAACTGGGAAGGCCCCTACCGAGTGGTCGAGACGCTCGGAAAGGGAGCATACCGCCTGTCTACAATGGAAGGAGAACCCATCCCTCGGACCTGGAACGCAGCTACATTACGCAAGTTCTACTTCTGAGTACTGAGTATTGTGCAGACGACATGAGATAAAACAAAAGGCTCCTTTCTTTTTATTCAAACAACACGTTTGTACATCAGGAATGCCAAAGCCAATAGATTACATGTCAAAAAAGCAAAAGATCCATCTAGCACCATCGTATGAGCCCGTCGCTCGGCTTACTCGGATGACCTTCCTGCGTCCAGCCACTGACTCTGCCTAGTGTAGAAACTGGCTCGGATAAAGGATAGTTGACCCTGTTGGCACGGGTAGCTCGAGACAAAGGTGACAGAGGGATTAAGAAAGAGAAGGCTACCTTCCAAGTTGAACTTGGAAGAGAAGGAGGAGAGGGAATGCATATGAAAGAATCTTCCCCGCCAAACTGCCAACTCCTTGAAAGAAAGAGAGTGCAGGCACCCTCCGAAGAGTGAAAGAAAGGAGGAGCAGAGCAGAAGAGGGAAAAAGAGGTTGCCAGAAAGAAAAAGAAACCATCAGAGTTGGTTGAGGAGGCAGGGGAAGGCCCGGAAGGGATGGAGCTTAGTTGGCTTCCTCCTCCCATCCGTGAGGCGAGCAGGAAGGGACGGGCAGCATGGATGTCTGATCCCCCCATCCGTCCTCCATCTCGCCCCCCTGCAAGCGTCGCCGAAACTGATAAAGGGAAAATGGCGTGCCTCCGTGCGTCGGCCCCTTTTCAAACCCATCTGCCGGTCGTCGACTCCTTTTCAAGTCCGGAGTAGCAGGAACTCCCTGCCCCCCGTCGTCGGTAGCCTCCTCATTTGGAGCTTCCTCCATGCTCCGAATACCACGGCACAACGCAACGTGAAGAAGGAATGAGGAAAGACTATCAGGGAAAACCCTAAGCGGTGGAGAGGAAGGGACGCCCTTCAGTCCTTTTTATAGGCAAAGGGAGGCTACTTGCCTTAAATGATTTCCCCCCTCGAAAACACGCCAGAAGGATTTCTCCCTACAAACGGTCACCTCAAACTTCTCGTCTTCCGCCCCAGCGGGACACACGAAGCTGCCAGACATTTAAAGCATGGGAAAACGGGAAGACACCCTGTCAGACGCCCACCCAACCATCATGCAAGATTCACGCAGAAAATATCGGCTCTTTCCAACAACCGCATATACGCTAAACAGAATACGGCAACGGCGGTATGGAACAGATAAGTCTTCATCACAATACCACTGCCTTATTTATTTCAACACAAAAGAAGGAAGTTTTCTCCTTCCAAAAAGAAAAAGGTATACAAAGAAAGGAAGTGAAGCGGGTACATCAGGCCTCCGGCCCACCCTGAAGCTCGGAAGTGGAAGGCTCAGACAGTCTGCCCTCGGCATGCTCAGCGACGGCCGACCCTGGCACTGACCCCACCAGTGTGGGAACTGCCTCAGTTGCGCGCCCTCCCGAGGCATCCGGAGTTGGCGATCCCTCGGGCGAAGACCCCTCCTGATCCTCTTCGTCCGGTGCCGAGACAGAGGAGCCTGAGGACGACAGATCCGAGTCGTAGCACTGTCCGGATGGGAATTCAATCCCAGAATCCTGTTCCCCGTCATAAGATATCGCCCAGTCGTAGCCCTGCTTGAACCCCTTGCGGATGCCTTGGCGAAGCGCTAACTCGTAGTAGGGAAGGGCAGCCTCCTTAAGTTCGACCCGGTAGGCCTCTGATCTCTTGTACTGCTCGAGAGCCTCCACCCCGGCCGATCCCACCCTACCAGCGAGCTCGGCCTCCCTCCGCTCCGCCTCGGCTGACCTCCGCTCGGCCTCAGCAGTCCGCTCTTCGGCCGCCGCCACCTGCTTCTCCGCCTCGGCCCGATCGGCCTCGGCCTCCCGCCAAAGGCGCTCGGCTTCCTCCACTCGGTCTACTAGCTCGGCCCGCTCGGTCTCCCACTGGCCCTCCAGCTCAGCACGCACAAGGTGCTCCTCCTCGAGAAGCGTGTTCTTCCTCTCGAGCAATTCACGAGCCTTGGCTAGCTGCTCGGTTAGCGCCCGGGTCTCCACCTGGCGTGACCGCATCAGCCCCTTGACTGAGGAGAGCTCCCGCCGAAGCCCGTCACGCTCCTCGGTGAGTCGAGCCAACCTCATGTCGGACCCACCAAGGGTCCAGGCCAGGTTCGCTCGCTCCCATTCCGACTGAGCATACGCTTCCGCCAGAGCAGCCCCCATCTGGGCCAGGGCCAGACCACCCTCCATATCCCCGGCGTGAGCCATAGACGGGGAGTACTGCCTACCTCCCCCCCTCACCTTCGCAGCTATAGCACGTCATACTTGGTGCAAGGGGCTCGAGATACCGAGCCTCTCCAATGTCGCCGGAACGGAGAACCCCCTATCGCCCGGCGCCCCACCGTGTGGCTCGAATCGAGCCCCAGCCTCGGTCGCCCGTCGCGCCTCGGCCGGATTTGCTTGCGGCCCCTCAACCTATATCGGCTCGCCACCTGCGCCACCGCCGGAAGCGCCAGCCCTGGTCGCAGTCACAGCACCCCCAACTTCGGCCACGGCCCCCTCGGCCCCGGCCGAGGGGAGAGCCGGGAGGGCCCCGTTGCCGGTTGCGAGAGCACCCTCGGCCCCCTCGGTCCTGGCCAAAGGAGGTACCGAGCCCGCATCATCGCCGCCAGCGGGGGCAGCCCCAACCTCCTCGGCCCCCTCTGGCTCGGCTAGTGGGAGAGCCCGCCCGAGAGGGTCGGCCCCATTGTGCCCGGCAGAGGGGTGAGCGGCGGTAGGGTCGCCTTCGACCGTGGGTACGACCCCGGCCTTCTTGGCCCGCTTTCTGGCCGTCGCAGCGGCCCGGATCATACCCTCCATAGGGTCCTTGCGCTTGGGTCCCCGCTGTCCGGAGGATTCACCCTGGGCCACTCCCTTGCCCTTATCTTTGGTTCGGGAGCGACCCGCGGGAGCAGTCAGTTCGTCGGTAGCCGAGTCATATCCAAGCTCAATCACCTCTGCGGCCTCCTTCAGAGGCTCCCACCTGGTGTCTGCACAAGGAAGAAGACGTGCTCAGGAAAAGAAAGATGACCCCCACATCCAAAGGAGGATCTAAGTTGTGGCACCTGAGCCCGACGGATGCAGCCGCGTAAGAAGACATCGCTCGATATTCTCCGGCGTCACCAGCTCTTCGGTGGACTGGTGATGCTTCAGCAAAATGGTAGCATACTCCTCCACATGAGGAGGGAACTCGTCCTGTCTGGGAGGGATGTTAGGGTGGAAATTGGGGAATACCGGGCAGCTCCAGGTTTCCTCCACTGAGCAAATCCCCACCCAGAAGAATTGGGTCTTCCACCCCTTATGCGAAGAATCCTTCGCCGCCAAAGAAATACAACTCCTATTTCACCTCGCCTGGATGAAATAGAAGCCCTTCCCCGCCGAAGGATGCGCTTTCAACTCAAAGAAAAAGTGGAAGAGGTCCATGGAAGGAGGTACTCCGCACTGACGGCAGAGAATGCGAAAGGTGAAAAGGAGGAGATAAGAGTTGGCTACCAACTGAATGGGCGCCAACCGAAAAAAATGAAGAAGCTCCAGGATGAAAGGTTCGAAGGGAAGACGGAATCCACCCTTCCACGACAGAAGAAACATACAGATGTGGCCTGTACAAGAGTCCAGGCTCGCCTCGTATGGAGTAGTGGCGGCAAAACTATACTTGTGGGGTAGGCGATACTGGTGCTCCAGCCTCCTCACATCCGCCTCCCCCAGTTCGCTGCAGTTGGGGACCGACACCCTCGCCACCGGCTTGTCCTCCCCCTCCTCAACATCTGGGCACTGGCCCGCCATGGAGTCAGAAGAAGACTCTGAGGGAAGACGGTCCCGAGACCCTGAAGATTCCAGCGGAGGAGGAAGCTGCTGGACGGCCTCCGCGGTTATCGCCGCCAACTCCTTGAATGCCGCCGCAGGCCTCTGCTCCTCCGTCGTGTCCTCACGGAGCATCGAAGAGCCCCAAAAATGAGAACGAAGGAGAGCCAAAATCCTAAGCAACGGAGGGAGTCTGGAATGAGAACAAGCGCCCAACGCCTATAAACCCACGCGGGAGGCGGCACGTCGTTCCGACCTCCGAGGAAAGGGGGGCCCCTTCAGTTCAAATCCGTCAGGATCATCATTAACACGGGCACAGGTGACCACGACACGTGGCTTCCTAAACACCGTCAGATTTCCACCCACCTGAGCCACGCTGGTCCGAAACCCCAAACAGCTACACGACCGAGCTTACTAAAGCTCGGGAGTAGGAGGGGGACAAGTGGAGAGGGGGATTTTTGTAGCCCAATTAAGAGCAGCCAAACTAGGCCCATCAGGACCGAACGAGGCTCAGCTCATCCGAGTGACAGCCCTCTAGGGCCCACTTCTGCAGAAAAGCCCAATAAAGATCACTCGGGGTCCCATCCTTCCTCGGCGGCCCTTAGGCTCGGAAGGCCCGAACGACCGAACGGAGGAAGACCCACGCCCGAGCCATCTCCCCACCGAGATAAGGGCAGGCGCTACGCGCCCACTCCGATCTGACTGCATCCGAGCTATGCCCATCGCCCGGACAGGGTTGGCACTTCTCATGCTTGGATCAACTGACAAATGCTTATCCATGCAGCCGTTGACAGTCCTTTATGAGCAGGAGTTCAACGGGATAAGGGTGCCACAATCTCCCAAGGTCATGAAGAGCCCACGATGTGGACGTAACGATCCCATGATGATGACGTAACTCCCGCCTAAAACTCCTCAGCTTATGGGACTCTTCGGGAGAGCTCGCTATATAAACCAAGGACTCCCTCCGGTGGCAGGTAAGGGCATATACATGCCTAACACTCCCTGAGCAGGAACCACTTCACCATCTTGGTGTTGGGGAATCTCGTGCATCTCTTTCAACCTCCCTCAATACCTTCCACCATTGCTCTACTGACTTAAGCATCGGAGGGTTTTCCCCAGGGAACCATCCCTGGGCCCCCTGATTCGTTTCCCTTTCTCTGCAGTTCACTATCAGGTGATCATCCTCCCAGCTCAGGACCAGCGCGAGATCACGCCCCTTCAGTGCCAATTGTGGTTCATGTTGTGGCTATTGGCCTGGTGGTCAGCGTGGCAGCGGCTCGGGAGATGGGTATATCTGAGGATCCGAGAATCGAGGATGGATTGGCACTAGCAAGGACAGATTTGAGGGAATGATGTCCGGTGGCTAGAGGTGTCACAGCCTTCGAGCCTGGTGTCTTTTATGGTTTCTTCACTCCTCGATAAGCGTTTTGGCGCGTTAATGATTCTGAGCTCAGAGGCATGCGTAGGTGAGGAGCGTGTGGCAGCGGCTAGCCCAACCACTGTGGCAAAGAGTGTGGCTAGCGATCAGCAGAGCTAGTGCTCGAGGCGTGGTGAGTTGCAGTTTGGGGCATTGCATGATGGCGCACCGGGAGATGCCACCAGTGTGGTCCGATGGGACACTTGGCGACTGTTGTCGGAGGAGCTGGCCTGACGAATGAGATGGTTTTCCATGGTGCTGGAAGGTGTGGTTACCAGCGTGTGCGAGGTTCGAGGTCAGGTCAGGCTTGAAGATCTCCTGCTTTGATGGAGGCATGCTATTTTCCCGTTGGTCGGAGAGAATCACGTTTTGCCAAGTTCATCGTCTCGCGTTGTGTGTTCGGATTGGTTGGCCTCCTTTTTGTGTGCCATGAAATCCGTTCGAGACGTGTTCAGTGTTATGGCAAGGTGGTTGCTGTGATGTTGCATGCGGGGATCAGAGTGCGCAGCGGAAGCCTGGTGGGCCCATAACCCACAGGTTCAGGATCGTAGCAATGGTTGCTACGGGCAGATTCCAGAGGATGAGAAGAGCATCGGAGGATTGGTTCCTCGATGAGAGATTGTGTAATGCCCTGGATCCTTAGTAGGTCTTATTGGATCTTTATTGGATCTTTCAGATCTGTTTCGGTGAGTTTCGGGTCGCTTTTGTGGCTCCTGAGTTGAGTTTTACGATCTGTGTGGGTTTTTCTCTCGTACTAGTTATGGAACCCTACGGTGACTTTAGTTGTCAGTTCATCGACTCGAGGATGCTGCAGCGACGATGTACTCTCCAAGCCGGTCATTTTGACTATTTTTGCGTATTTTTCTGAGATAGGGCCAAAAATCAGATTTTCAGAAATTAGGAAAATTCCTAATTTCTTTTCCTTTCCTCTCTCCTCCTTATCATTTCGCCGCCGCCCTCTCTCTCTCCCGTTTCTCTCCCGTTTCGCCTTCTTGGCTCCGGCTACAGACGGAGGACCTAGGGGCGAGTGCTGGGGACGCTGTGGAGTTGGCTGGGTGTGGGACGGGGCGAGGATGGAGCGATTTTGGCGCGATCCCGAACAGTGGATTCAAAGCCGGCGTTTGAGCTCATGGCGCAGTTTTCGGCGCGGTTTAGTCCCTTCGGGGCACGGTTTCTTCGGTGGAGGTAAGGTGACAGATCACCACTTCTCCCTGCCTATTTTCCCTGCCATTGCACGTCGTTCGGCGTGGAAACGGTCGAGTTTGGGCTTGTTTAGCCTAAATCGTGATTTTTGGGTTTTGTATGGTTCGCCGGAAAATGACAACCATTTTTAGATCAATTACTGTCAATGGACTCCCTGGGACGTCAGCGTTCCATAGTCACTGATTTCGTTTCGTTTGGTGGTCCCGTTTGTGCTAGGGCTCCGGGAAGTCCGGAAACTCTTTTTGGGTGATTTCGTTAGAATCGCCCATTTCTTGCGATCCGTGCGTCGTTTTGACTCCGGACGGAGTCTATGTGATTGCCAGAGTATCCAGGGTTGTATCCCCTTCGTCTCGTGACGAACGGGGCGTGGAAAGGCCTCTGTCGGGCCGAACCCATGGTTTGCTCGCCGTGACGCTTGAACGGTCACACCGAGACCGTTCATGTATAAGGGCGGCCATCCCTGGACCGTTTATCCTATGTCGGTTGAGGTTGTGTGGTCGCACGATAGACCACACATCCCCCTTGAGCGGTTGGTCTTGGACTGTCCATCTTATGTCGGTTTGGGTTGTGTGGTCGTCTGCTAGACCACATATCCCCTTGTGTGGTCATCTCCTAGACCACATATCCCCTGGGAGTTGTGCGGTCAGGTTCGGATCGTCCATCCCATTGTGCGGTCCAGTTCGGGCCGTTTATCTTGTTGTGTGGTCCCTTTGTGACCGTCCATCCCTTGGAGTTGTGCGGTCAGTTTCGGACCGTTCAACCCCTTTGTGTGGTCAGTTTCGGACCGTCTATCCTGTTGAGTGGTCCATTCTGAACCGCTCATCCCCGATTTTTTATCTGTTGGCTGTGATGGCTTCTCCCGGTGTCGTGTTAGAGTCATTGCTCTGGTCTGGTCGATCCGGTGTGATCCAATGGTCGACATGCGACCTTGCCTGTGTCTCGATGGATTTGTCCACCTTGAGACGTGGTTCTGGACACCTAGAGGTATGATTTGACCTCGGTTTGTGTGTCCATGTGCCTTGAGGGTGTCGGAGTTCCCCCAAGTCTCCGTATGTCCTGTCTGTTTCATGTCGGTCGTCTACGTGAGTTAGGGCGGTGTTTCTAGTGGTCCTATCTTGGACTGCTAGTGTTGGTTTGTCTGTCCGGTGGTTCCCTGGATCGGTCGGTTCGGGTGAATTGTGTGCGGTCTATTCCTTGACTGCTATAGTTTCTCCGAGCGACTTAATCTATGACCGCCAGTGTCTTTGCCTCTGGTTGCGTGGCGATTCCTCCTTGACTGCTTGGTTTACCTAGCGGCCGAGTGATGGATAGCCTACGCCAGAGTGTGGTCTACTGGTGGATTGGTTTCCGGTATCTTGGCTTGACCTTGGGGTTCACCATTGTCACGCGGACATGACCCGATGTCCTATGAGGGCTGTAACCGTGTTCCGAGGTGGCCAAGAGGGTTTATGCTTGCGTGTCTTTGTTGGGTTCCGGTCAACCCGGGGTGACCCAGTGGTTGACGGGTGACCTTGTGTGTGTGTCTCGACAGTTCTGTCCAGTCTGAGACTTTGGTTCTGAACGTCTCAAGGTACCGTTTTACCTTGGTTTATGTGTCCAGGCGTGTTGAGGGTCCTCAGTGTTCCCTCAGGTCTCCGTGAGTCATTTTCTGCGGAGCGTCGTTTCCCGTGGCTTAGGATTAGACCGATTGGCGGCTTGTTCCGCTGTCAGTGACGATCTTGCCTTTGAGTCGTCCGACTCAAGGATCATTACGTTGTAGGTCTAGTTGCCTAGTCCTGAGTCTGTTGGCAGTAGTCGTACTGCCAGTGGTGCCTAGTAGTACGTGCCATAATGCGTTCTAGCTTGTCTGTACTCTAGCACTTATGTTTCTGAGTCTGGTGTCTTGTGAGCCTCCACTAGTCGTAGCCTGTCGATGCACGCGATCCAGTGTGTTGACCCACCTCGGAGTGGTGGAAAGGGCAGTTCCCGTAATACGGTTTGTAAGCAAGTTCCGTGGGCTCCCGGGCAGCGGTAGTGTCCTACCGAGGGAGAAAACTAGCTAGAGGGCCTGGCTTAGGCAAGAGCTAGTGTGTGCACACGTGGTCAGGGGCTGAGGACTTACATCGATGGGCGTAACCCTGACGAGTTACTCGTTGTTATAGTTCTTGTTTGGTTCAATGCGTGTCTGCGACTCTGCCGTGGCTTTGGCGGTACCGTAGGCGAGACACTCGTGGCGCAGTGTAAGACGTCAGTGGACGCAGCTGACTGTTATTCTGGTGAGGAGGTGCTTCCGTCATGTGACACGTGACTCTTCGCGTTTCTTGTGCGTTGTGACCTTTCTGAGTTAGCCCTCTCGTGGCCCTACTCGAGGTCAGTGTTGTGTTTCGTGCACGACGTTCTAGTCGTGTGTGTCGTAGAGTCTATCTGTCGTCTGTCTAGATATTTTCTAGACTTTTGTCTGTCCTTGCAGGTCTTCATCTTAGGCCTGGCGTCGTGTCGACAGATGGGTAACTCCTGACTTTGTCAGATCAGAGTCGCCCTTCTGTCGCTGCTTGGAGTAGCTTAGGGAGCCGAGTTCCTCTCGGTGGCCGTGTTCCGAGTTTTACGGCCTCGCTTTTCCCTTTTCTTTTAGCTTCCCTTTCTCTTAGCCTGTTCCCTACTCCTGCTGTTCCCGTTCTTTTTACAGCTTTGTAATGTAGCTTTTCCTGCTTTGCTACCACTGTTGCTTTCTGTTCCGTGTGCTGCGTGTTGTTCAGTGGGGATCCACGTGACCGCTACTGAGTCTCTGCTTGGAGACTCACCCCTGCTTTTCAGGTGGGTGGCGTCGTCTCTGTCCGTGGTTCCTGGTGTGGCGCGTCTGTAGTTGCCAGTGGTACCTGCGTCGGGTTTCCCCCGACCTTAGTGTACGTTCTTTTCCTGTGGCCTGTACTTGTCTTTAATTTCCTGGATTGGACTCTGGTATAATTGTTAAATTAAAATTGTTAATTAAAAATTAATTTTATTTCAACTATTTTAGCAAACCGATCTAATGAAATTTAATTGCTTACTGTTATATCTCTGTGGCTTCAATATACTACACGACAATCCTTTTATCCCTTCGGAGCTTTACCGCTCTTGGGAGGCCTCGCGGGTTCCAAGTGGTATCAGGTGTATCCGGTAGTCCTATCGGGTATATCTGGTATCCGGGATCCGGGTCGTCACAGATTGTCTCTGGCTGTGTGAGCAATATTGGTTGCCGTGCAATTGCTTGAGGCATTGTGGTTTATGGCACTAGCAGGGTGGAGAGTTGAGGAAATATGTCGGCAAGGTTGCCGCATGTGTACCCTGTTCATTTATTAGAAGTTGTGTTAGGCATCTAGTTCTTGACCTGGATCGGGTTGCTAAGGAAGTCGCCTGATGGAGTATGAGGACATGTTGGTCGGAGTCGGCAAGTTGTGTGCTCGATTTGTGCTTGGAGTTGTGTCCTCGGACAGTATCGTGGCCCTTGAGAAGTGATCTTTGAGAGATTATGGGTCCTAGTTGGTAGCTGCGAGCGTCTGGTAAGATTAGCCGAGTGGTCGACCATGGCAAGGTCTGTATTATTAAGAGGCCCAATGGAGTCCGAGAGTTTCAGAATGATGTGAAGAGGACTCAGCTGTGATAAGGGTCTATGGTGTTTGGTGATCCATGTGCTTTGGTCGCAGCGTCGATGACCAGGTTGCTGTGGTGGCAGGCGACACTCGTCTGTTCTAGAGATGCGTGTCGAGGATCGTTCGGCTGTTGCCTTGTGACTCTGTGGCGAGAACGGAACTAGGATCGGTAGGTGTCGATTTGAAATAATTGAGATGAAGGATTTGATGAGACAGTGTAATGGATGACGCCTGAATATGGAGGTCCCTGGAGGGACGGTGCCGTTGGATGGTGAGCCTTGGTCTTGTGGCCAGCATGAGGGGATTTCCCTGTGAGTTTGAGTCGAGTGCCGTGAGGATCGAGGATGGTGGAATGTCACCATTGGGTTCGCCGTGCTCCCCTGAGAAGGTAGAGTTGGTGTGAAGATCAGGACTGGATGTGTTGTCCGAGTGAGGATCGGCTCGTGATGCAGTGATGGTCTGTACGTAAGTCAACAGATGGCATGTTGAGATTTGGGATGTGTTGGTCGAGTTTGAGGAAGTTGAGCAAGTGATGGTTTCCCGTTGACGAGTGATTTGTGACCGGTGAATGGTCTTTCACGGATAGAAGATGCCGGTTGTAGTGAGTCGAGATCGGCAAGAGCCGTGTGCCAGCGAGGCCTTTGGTGGTCGATTATAAGATGTGCCTTCTCCCAAAATTGGAAATGGGATCTAATAGAAGTTTGAGTCCTGACAGAGCTGGTCCAGTGTTGTTATTAGCGTTCGGCTTGCCAGGTATGAAAGATGGTTCATGGCATAGAGCCGACGGATTTGCAGCAGTCAGTTGAGATGACTGTGTGAGCTGGTGGAAGCTCAGTGATGGTTGTCCCTCGTGCAGGGCGTGATGTTTGAATGGTCCACCGAGCAAGGTTTTTGATCGGTGGTTATTTCTCGTGACGTGGATTATGTCTCCTTGGTGAGCGAGATGGTGGCAACGATGCCATGATTGGATCTTTGTCGAGGCTGAGGTGATGCCAGACTTATCCCCATTTGTATTATGTCTGCTCTGATGATCGATGTGTGCTGTGTAAGGAGCGAGACATGTGATCATGATCAAGGTCTGACTGTGTCCCTCAAGATTTGTGTTTTCTGCAAATATCGAGTTTCTACTAGAGCTCTGGGAGCGTCGCCAGTTGGGCAAGTTGTCCTTCCCCTGTGAGCTATGGTTGCCTCAAATTTCGAGGATGAAATTTTTGTAAGGGGGGGGGGGTCTATCACGCCCTGGATTTTTCGGATATTCTTTGGATCACGATTGATGGGAACCAACACCGAGCACTAACCTTTTATTTTTACATGTGTCCTTTTTATTTGCATTTATATCCTTGGCTAATTGGGTTTACAATTGTAAGTCATTATAAGCTAAATAGTTAGTCATTAGGAATCTTTGGGTTTCTTTGCAAAAAGACCTTTGGGTTTCTATGTAATTTTCCAGTAGGTCTAGTAGGGCCCCCACCTTATTTTTCATTGGTCCACCTAGGATCTAGGGCCCATGTGGGGCTAGTTCAAAGTCCAAGATTGGACTTAGACCAAGGGGGGACAAGGTGGAAGAAAATTTAAACTTGGACCAAGCAAAGTCCAAGATGCTCCCCCCTTTACTATTGTTTATTCCTTGTTGTATTTTATTTAATTTGGTCATTTGACCACATGATAGATTAATTATCCTATCCCTAGTTTACCCCTCCCTAACCCTAGATCTAGAGGTAGTTTATGTCTTTTTTCCATTTCTATATAACCCATGTATTTTGTGAATTCCTTAGCAAATTAATGAATAAAATCCCATTTGTTTGCTCATGAGCCAAGGGCGCAGCCCCCTCTCTCCTCTCTCCCCCTTGGAGCTGCGATAGCTCCGAATTTCAGAGGTGTGAAGCCTCTCAATTCCCCCCTCCCTGAGTGAGAAGCTCAGCACCGCCGCCGCCGCCGCTATCTAGCCGCCATCGTACCACCACCGCTGCCTCGTCGGAGTTCTGTCCACCCCTGGACAGAAGCTTGAAGCCAAAATTTTATCTCCCAATCAGGAAATTTGTTTGAGCTCCAATTTTGTGAGTTTGTTCCTCTTATCATCCCCCAACCTCAGTTCAAATTTCGTGTCATTTCGCCTTCATTTAGTATTTTTCCCGTAATTTTAGTTCCACCCTTGTAAGTCTGCCCATCAACAGATCTGCGGGATAGTGTCCTGTTGTCGTATTTTTCCCGCCCCCTTAGCATTCTCCAAAAATTCCCAAAACAATCATACGTGTTCTTCACATCCCCCTCTTCCACCCATAATTTTCTCATAGTATAGATCCATCATTTTTAGGCCGGTCAAAATTCAGTCTCAGGCAGATCCTGTTCTGTCTTGATTGTCTGTAATCCGAGTCAGTAAAAAAACTTTGGGAACAGTCATTTTCATTTCTAATCCGTCTACTGGATGGATCTGAAATAATTATATGTTGTATCCCTTTGAGTTCTCCATCCATCGGTACCAGTTTCACCTCGATCCGACACCGGATCTGGGCGTAAAAATTCTTTTCGTGGAGATGCGCAGAACTGATCTGTGAACAGGCCAGCAAGGCAGCAGCAAGTTAATTCTTGCAAAATTACTTCAACGTCGATTCAGCCGCCGCCGACTTCGGGGATCGAAGAGGAGTCGTCCACCAGCGTCCCAACCCGTCGCCGCAGTAAGGATTTGACCGGAAGCTGCCATCCCAGTTGCTGAGTTCCCTTGCTGTACCGAGTTGGAACAATACCGAGTTGAAACTGAGCCGGACTAGCAGGCCGTCTCCGACCCGATAGCCCTTCTGGCTTGCTACCCGTCAACCCAAGATCGTTATTCCCGGGTCCCATTGTATCCCTTTACCTCCCTGCGTGGAGTGGGCAATAAAATTCACTACTGTAAATTATTGATAATTACTGTACCGAGAGTTACGGTTCTTGGCTGGGGTCGTCTTCCCCACGCTTGGAGCGTGGAGGTACACTCACCACCCTCCTCTTTTGGCATTTGCTTTACTCGTATATTTTCATATCGCGCTGCTAGAGTGATAGGAACGTAGCTCGTTATACTTTTATCACCGCTGCGAGAGTGATAGGAACGTAGCTCGTTATACTTTTATCACCGCTGCGAGAGTGAGTGAGTGGAACCCGTCCCGTGACTCGATCCGAGCACGCGGAAAAGCCGATACCCGAGACTTAATGCAGGTTTCTCAACCTCGCAGATCCCGCGTTTCCCTCGCTTAGGGACGTCCGCGAGCTAGAGTCCCAGGTTCGCGTCCCATCCCGCATCAACGATCCATGGGTTTCATATCATTTTTGTGGGTCCCGGATCGTGTTTTATGATTTACTCGGGGTTTTTTGGCTTTCGAGCCTCTGGAATCCTGTGTAGGGTGAACCGCTGTGTTTTCCAACCCCGAGACATTACAGGCGCGTTGTGCATTTTTTGAGGATAGTGGGGAGTATTTTTTCCTAATTTTATATTTTCTTGATTTTTAATATCCTAAAATTTTATTTATAAATAACCACCCCCACTCTCTCCTCATAACTCTCACTCTCTCCCTCTCTCTTCTCACGCTCTCTCTTCTCTCCCTCTCTTCTCCGGCGGTCGACGGAGGAAGGCGGGGTCGAGGCGGTGAGGTTCGTGAGGCGGGGAGCGGCGAGGACGGGTCGAGGATCGAGGGATGGTGGCGCGGTGTTCGTCGACGGGTTCGGGAGCCGGCGGTGGTTCACGAGGCGTTTCACATGGAAATGGCGTCCACGGTGCGCGTAATCTTCGGTGGAGGTAGGAGGATGGATCCTTAGCCCTTGTACTTCCTTTCCCCACATTTTATGGGCCGAGACGATGTCGAGAGTGGGTTTATTTCACGTCGGGGTCAAAATCGCATGTTTGGGGTGAGCGGCGGTTTTCGGTCGATTAGGGCACCGATTGTGGTTTGAATTCGATTTTTCGCTGGTAGAAATGTCCGAGGTTGAATTCCCCTTGTTTTCACCTTTACAGAGAGGCGAATGGGGCATGGAACTGAGCTTGGAGCGGAGCTCGTCCCGTCTTCCAGAAAACACAGGAGACGGCCACATAGGAGGCTGTCTGTGCCCTGGTCTGGGCGGCCATGACCCTGGCCGCCCAGGTCACTGGGCAGCCAAAGGTCTGGCCACCCAGGGGTGCTGGGCGGCCAGGACCTTGGCCGCCCTGACCTTGTATGGCCCAGGTCTGGGCGGCCAGAACGATGGCCACCTAGCCCTCTGGGCGGCCAAAGATGTGGCTGCCCAGGCCAAGGGGTGCCCAGGTGCTGGGCGGCCACTGGTGTGGCCGCCCAGGCCTCTAGGCGGCCACTGGTGTGGCCGCCCAGACCTCTAGGCGGCCAGCACATTTAGCCCTCGGGCCGCCGTGTTCTGCGTTTTCTTGCCCCGAGGTGTCCGTATGCGATACGGTTGCTAGGAAGAGGTGTCCGCGTGATTCTTCGTGACCCGGGAGGTCTCGTGATTACCTCGATTAGTGTCCCCATGAGTTTCGAGGGTCCGGGCGACCCCGTGTGTTCCCGAGCTTCCATGCATTCGTCAGGTTGACTCATCGTGTATCGGTATGTGTGCAGAGGGCTGTCCCTGCAGGTCGTAGCTTTTTCGGAAAGTGGTTTCTGTGTGGGCCATACGTATGGCCTATGAACTATGAGTCTTATGACCCAATGTAGGGCTGGGGGCTTCTTGAGGTTTCCCTCTTTAATGGAGATCGAACTCGACGGCCATGAGCTACCTCGTAAATTACTCTACCGTGGTTTCTGACCTAGGGATAGGCCAGATTGACGGCATGGAGTCATCCCCGTACAACGGTCCTGACCCGTGTCTCGTGACTCAAGGACCGTTAGGTTTAGTGGGTCTAGTGGACCATCTAGAGTCTGGTGGCCCTGACCCACCTGTTACTCCGTGATACTTGCAAGGGGTGCGTGCGTGTCCTTCCGAGTTTCCTCTCTACGAAGAGTGTTCACGTTTAATGACTTGTTCCACTAGTCGTAGCCCGATGACACGAGTTGTGTTAGCCCACCTAGGAGTGGTGGCGGGGTTACCCGAGAGAGAGATGATTTTTAGGCTGGTTATCGTAGGGCCCCGTGCCTTACAGCCTGAGTTTGGGCTGGGGGAAAACCAGCTAGAGGATCTGACTTAGAGTGCATAGTCTGTGTGTGCACACGTGGCTGGGGGCTACAGATCCACACTGACGAGTGCGACCCCAGCTAGTCCTTGTTCAGTGTTCCTGGTTACTGTACAGTGTCTCAATTTTTACCTGGGGCGAGTATGGAGACACCTGGGGCGCGGAATAAGTCATGAGTGGACGCATCCGGCCTTGCTTTTGGTGGATAATACTCCCGTCACGTGATGTGAGATTCTCGTGACTCGAGCTTCCGTCTCCCGTCTGCGAGACGTGATTTTACGTGTAGTTCCAGGTGTTTTCCCGATGTAGAGGTCTAGGGGTCTCGGTAGAGTTATCGAGGTTTCACCCGTAGATAGTGTAGGGTTCACGACTGGGTGGTCATGACTATTTGCCTCGGACCGCGTGGTCTTGGGTGGGTCATTGCCTGTGAGGGTGGGCCTTTACGATAGAGCTGTTGTGGCATTTCTTCTGGTTGCGTAGCTAGGGCTTTTTCCGTTACTTCGGTGGTCCCCCGACTGTGAGATCGGGGAGTTGGTTTCCGTTCCAGTAGGAGTAGTTGTAGAGCCGATATTTTACCGGCCACCGTGTTTGCTGTTCCTGCTGCTTTCCACTACCACCGTTGTTTACGGTTGGGTTTCCGCGGGACCGCTACTGAGCCAGTGATAGGAGGCTCACCCCTGCTTTTCTGGTGTAGCGGTTCTTCCTCGAGGTTCGGGGGTGTCGCGCGGAGGTTCGTAGTTGCCAGCTCGCCTGGCCGAGTGTTCACTCGGCAATAGAGTATGTTTCTTACCTTAGACTATACTTTATTTGGACTGGACTCTATAGTTAGTTTGTTTAATTTCCGTTAATTGTTGAATTGTTCTGCTTTATTTCCTATTTCTCTGTACCTCCACACACCTTTTAGCCTTTCTCAACCCTCTAGCTCGTAGGCAGCGGGCCAAGATTCGAATGGTATCGGGTTATTCCCGGTATCCGGATCTTGGGTCGTGACACTGTCGCTCCGACTCAGCACCATGTCATGAGATTTACATCCGGCTTAGTCAGGCTTCACAGGATAAGGCATAGATAACTTCTGAGCGATCCAAGTGGATCTCATCTTAGCTCTCTCTAAGGCGACATAATAGATAAATTTTCATAAATATCTTGCTCCCTCTTGCACCGACAAGCCTTTGCACGGTCTTGGTTCAACCGTTTATAGACATTAAACGGCCAGGCATTAGATCGTCTAGTTCCCAAAGTCCTAAGCTCGTTGGTTTTTCAGATAATTATCTATTTATCCTATTTTTCTGGATTTATCACCGACATATGTAAACGGCCTAACATTGGACCGTTCTAATCACTGAGTGGTCTAGTAGTAGATCGTTTTATCCTCAAGAGTCCAACGCCGTGATAGCCAGTCAGTTCGGTGGATAATTGGATAATTTCACATTTTTATGTATTTATCACCGACAGCATTGGACGGTTTAGTATTAGACTGTGTAATGGTCTGGGCGGTCTATCGCGCGACCGTGTACATGCTCGAAACCTGTGGATTGTTTGAGATTTTCTCTCTCTACCCGTGGTTAATCCTCCACCTTCCTCCACCATTTTCTCTGCGGTTTCTCAACCAAATGAGGTGCCGTTCAATTTGGGTGGGCGATAAGAGTGTTATCCACGATTTTTGTTTTGAAATCTCAGATTTTTATCCACTTGAAACCCTAATTTCGGGGCTAGACTTTCAGGACTCTATAAATAGGACCCACAATCTAGGCTTGAAGGGGGGCGATCCAACGTCGACGGCGAAGCTCTGCCGAACTTTTGAGCGAACTGTAGCCAGGGAGGGAGGCTTTCTACGTCCTTTCAAGCCTCCAGTTCAAGGGAGTAGTCGCCATTTTGTGTTTTAGTCTAGCCTTTTAGTCGTTGGTTAATCCATTGCATGCTCCTTTCATCGTCTCTTCACCCACATTTTTGCATTGCTTCACGTCATTTCACACCCTCCCATTTGTTTTTGACGCCCTATAGGGGTTTAAAAACCTCCCAGGTATCGCCCCTTCCAAGTCATTATGTCGATTTTCCATCTCGTTCTATAGTTACTACGCTTTCTAGGGCTAATTTGGGTGTTGTTTGCTTATCTTTCACATTATTTTGCAGGTCAGCATCAGCATAGCACGATGCCCATCCCCTCTGGCCGGCCTGAAGGGGTGGAGGATCAAGTTCTACAACTTTGGAGTCTGGCACTTTGAACAGTCATCTTACGTTCGTCCGCAGTTGAGAACGGCCCTCCAGGAACCGTTCAGATCCCCTAAGCGGCTGTTTTCAAACCGTTATGTTGCCAGATCAGTCTTCGTCCCACTTCCTTCTTCGGCGGTATGAGCGGTCTATCGAGAGACCGTCCCGTCCACTGAGCGGTTCTTCCTGGGCCGTGTATACCCGTCAGCGCTGAACTTTGGGCGAGTGCTTTCTCCCTTTCCAAGGTAGGCCGTATTCCTAGGTACTTCGTGTCTTGGTGGCGATCATGATCACACACACTTCTCCACCCTTTCTTTCTTTCCTTCATTTTGCTTATCTTTACATCTTTCCGATTCAGAAAAGGCAAGGTACGAAGGAGTACGGTGGGAAAATATGTCAACATCTCATTTTTTGGCGAACACGGTGGGACGCCTAGTGCCCATCGTGCTATTGTTCTGCTGATCTGCATTTTTCTGTGCTTGGTAAGGTTTTTGTTAAGTGATTTCAGGTTACTATTTCGTCCATCTGGGTTTCTATCCTCGGAGGTGTACGCGGTTCTCCTAAGGCCGCTCACGTCTCCCCGCGGTCGGAAGATAGATCGTTCTGACCCAGTCTCAGGTGTTTGCTTCTGTGTGAGCCTGTTAGCTTCTGCGGTCCTCATCGGACCATGCATTTGCCTCCACGATCTCCCAATAGACCGTTCTTTTCTGCTGGCTCAGGTACGTTACCATCTTTCATACACTTGTGGGTTTACTGATTCTTCATGGTCTTCTTAGGGCCGTTCTGCAGGTGGAACGGTCGGTCGATAGACCGTCTGGTCATGTACGTTTCTGTCTCCACAGTTTCAGTCCATTCTTTTTAGATCTCTGTGTTTTCGTTAATTTTACTGCTCCCTGTCACTGCACGGTCCTGCCAGGACCGTCTACCTCCCTGAGCGGTCTCCCATTAGAGCGTGTTTTTGTGCTAGAGTGCACCCGTGATTACCATCTCTGTTATTATTTCACATTATTTCATACTTGTTTGGGTGCTGTTTTGATCTCCTCTGGCAATCATTTGATTTTGCATAATCATTATCATACTTATCATACTTGATTGATCATTGTTTGCTAGATTTATGCTAGATTTTGCATGCACCCCGGTGCACATGGGATTCATTCATACTTTTCCATACTACTTGCATTCCTACCTTGGTAGGGGATCCTCTCGTCTCCATATTCCTTGGAGCCGACTAGGTGACCTTACCCGGGACCTCTGTAAGACCCCGTGAGTCGTGGATTCCTACACAGACGCCGGGCAGGTTGTACCTTGCCGCACCAGTCTAGGGTTGCATCCGTGAGAGAGAGTTTCCTTTAGAGTCAACCAAGTCTCCCATTCCACCCTTGTTAGGCACCTTTGTGGTCGTGAGGATTCTCATCATAATTAATCCACTAAGGTTCTAAAAGGGAAAATTTTAAAATCTGCCGTGCATCATTTAAACTTGGTTGGTCATTTGATTGCCTCTTCTCTCCTCTCTTTCCGTGATCATTTGATTGATTGTTTGGTTGTTTAAAAGGTCGTTTAGGTTTGTTCTTTGGTGTCGATGGGTGTTGCATGTGGAGTTACTTCACACCCTCAGGATCTTCTCCTAAGGGCAGCTCTCATTTCTATTCATATTTCAATCCTTTGTATGATTCATCACCCACCATGTCTTCTTACAATTTCTCTCACTCCCATGAGGACTCTCTCCCTCAGGGACTTCTAGAGGACCCGCCTAGGGTCGCCCATGTGCAGGGGAAAGAGGGGATCGCCCCTCCTCTTCCAATCATTGTTGTGGAGGGTGCTCAGCCCTCTCTTTCTGATTTCTCTTCCCAGAATTTGGCCAATCAAATTCTTCACATGATGTCCCAGCTTGATTCGACTCAGCTCAATCTCCTTCGACAAGCTCTGCAGGGGCCGGATGCCCCGTCTCCTGTTCCCTCTCATGGCGTGTCTGCAGCCGCCACTTCATCTCCTATTGTTGGTTTAGGGGCTGCTTCTGCTGCGCCCATTGATTTCACTCCTGTCCATCCTCGGACCCTCCGGTTTCCTTGCATGGAGGCGGGCCAAGCCTCTACCTCGGCCCACCAGCCACTCGACAAGGGGAAGACCCAGATCCCCTTGAGTTATTATTCTGATCCATACACCACTATCTCTTCAGCGCCGTAGGCCCTTGTGGCCCCGACTGATTTCATCCATCTACAACCATGGGCCGCCCAGTTGGCGCATGTGGATATGGGCCCTTCCCTGGCCCATTATCCATCTCATGGGCTTCCCCCTTCATCAGTTTATCCATCAGCTCCGTATACTGGTTCAATTCTTCCTGCTGTGTCTCCTCCTTCTCGGGAACGGGAACTTCTCGACAAATGGGCTGCTATGCAGCAGCAAATTACCCTCCTCCATAAGCAGGTCGGCCCACAGTCTCTCACTGATGTCCCCATTCCTAACTTTTGGGACATTCGCTTCCCACCTCAATCGTAGCTCCCTACATACCGTAAGTACGACGGGAATGGCAACCCGTTCATTCACATAAGGGAGTTTCTATATGAATCGGCGCAGTTCCAGCATGACGATCGCCTCATGGCATATCTCTTTTGCCGGTTGTTGGACGGGGTGGCATTAGAATGGTTTTATACTTTGCCTTTGGAGGAGGCGGAAAGTTTCAAGGTGGTCAAGGAGAAGTTCATAACAAGGTTCCAAGACCGAGTGGGCCCGGAGTATTCCTTCACCGACTTAGTAGCAGAGAAGATGAAGCCAGATGAAGATTTTTCCACTTATGCAGATAGATGGAGGCAGATGGCCTCACGTGCGCCCGGGCAGATCCTGGAAGAAGAAAAAGTAAAATTATTGATTTCAAATGCAACACCTACATTCCGGAATATTCTGGCAATGAACGATATATCAAACATGCACCAGTTGTACAGTCGGGCCCGGTTTATCCAAACCCAATTCAAAGACTCCCCCATCCATTCCTTATTTGAGGCCCAAAAATCCAAGACAATAAGAAAATCCCTGGGCTCTGTTACTAAGGGAGTTCAAACTAATGAGCAAGGGCAGGCTGTTCAGTTCCCAAACCAGTCCGCTCCACCCCGTTTCCAACAACCTCCACGCAACCCCCAGTTCTCCAGTCCGCAAGCTCCCCGACCCCCTTTCCAAGCTCCCCAATAGCCACAACCACCACCACCACCACCACAACAGCCTCAGCAGCCACCCCAATACCACAATGTCCCTCCTCCTGCTGGTTACGCACCTGCTCGACCGGGTCCGAAAAGAGCTCATTATCCCCCACTTCCCGAAACCCTGCCAGACATCTTTTCTGCCTTAATGTACACTGGTGACATACAGCTCCCTCCAGAACGTCAGAATTGGAACCCGACTGCAGATCAATTAAGATATTTCATATATCATTAGCAGCCCGGGCACACTATAGACAGATGCTTTCAGTTTCGAGATTTAGGGTATGATTTGCATGAGGGGCAAAGGCTTGACTGGGCCCAGATGCATAGGTTGATAGAAGATATTAAAGAGAAGAGAAGACGAGCAAGGCCGCAGTAGGCGGCGCCACAGCAGCAGCAATTTCAGCAACCCCAACCTCAACCTCAGCAGCAGCAGCAACCACCTAAACTCGGGATTCCCCAAAATCCCATGCCAGACCACCAACCCGCTCCTCAACAGTAGCCGCCGGCACCGGCTCAAGTAAACATTGTTCACCGCCCAGCCCCTAATGCTGAGCGGTCTTATGATGATGAGACTCCCGCTTATCTCTTGGCCTTCCACCACACCAACTCCCCCGCACCTTCTGTTCCCTCTATTCTTCGGCCCACCACCTTGACCACTGCTCCACCCTCCCTTCCCTCCAGGTCACCTATTGTACCCGTCACATTCCCCACCACTCTGCCAATCCTTCCACCATCACTCACCTTACCCTCCATCATCACCCCTCCATTTCACCCTTCGCCCATCACCACTCCCCCAGGGCTCGTCAGGCCAGCCTCTGCCATCCTCACCCCAATTTCTATCTCTTCCACTCACCGTATCAGGCCAATCGAGAGTCCACCTGATGCCGTGCCGGCACAAAACTGCGCCCTTCGGAGCGGGCATTTATTCCACAGAAGTTACCCCTCTACTGGTGCACCTGCACCCAACCCCCCAGTTCCTTCCTCAGTAGTTGAAGCAGAAGAAACTGACCCCTTGCCTTGTACTAAATATGATTTGTTGCAACACTTGGATAGGATGCCAGCCAAAATATCAGTCCTGGAGTTAATTAAGAGGTCCACGCTACACCAAGATGCCCTGAGGGCTTTTCTGCAGAAAGTTATGGTTAGCGAGGACGTGGCAGTAGATAGTTTGTCGTCGGTGTTGGCCACCATCACAAAGGGGCCATCTATTTCTTTTTCTGAGTCGGAGCTAGCAGCCCTAGAGGCACGTCAGATGCCACTATGCATTACAATTTCATTGAACAAGGTGGCCATTGACTCAGCTCTAGTGGACACGAGAGCCTCCATTAATGTTTGTCCCTTGAGCACGTTGCGTGCCTGCAACATATCTGAAGACATGCTAAGGCCGACACCGACAACCATTGCGGCATATGATAACTCCAGGAGGGCTTGTCACGGGGTTGTGACAGTTCAGGCCGAGCTAGGGCCTTTGAAAATGGAAGTGGAATTCTATGTGTTGGACATAGACCCGATGTTCAAGGCTATTTTGGGTCGTCCATGGATTGACAGTTTGAATGCAGTGCCCTCGATCGCCCACCAGTGCCTCAAATTCCCATTTCAGGGGCGGGTAGTCAAGGTAAAAAGTGTTTCCACGATCCAGACTGTGGATGCTATCGCTGATAAAATCCTGCCTACATTATGGCCAAGTAATAAGCCAATTTTGTCTGTGATGGACTTGAACTTTCCATGGGCATATGCGTCACGCATGCCCGGCACTGCACCAGTTAACGTTAAAATCAAGTCCAAGATTAGAGATTCGAAAGGATGGCACATGATATTGAAACTAGGCTATCAGTCGGGCACCGGCCTTGGCGCACAATTGCAGGGGCGGACTAAGCCCGTCCTTAGGAGCAGAAAAATGAGCCGAAGAGGCCTTGGCTATCGGGAGTCGGCATTGTCAATACTGGGGGACTCCGGGCCACTGACGTGGGACTATCGCCAGCATTTCGTAAAAGGCCCATTGCAGCCAGGTACTCTTAAGAGGCCGCCGTCCCGTGCTGATAAGAAAACTGATGCCAGTTGTGCTGTTGCTGACCCACCGCCGCCACTGGAGGGGCTGGGGGGTGATATGGAAGATTTTTGTAACTGTTTTGAAAAGTTATTTCATGAAAAAGAAGTTTGTTTGAAGAAGACGGAGATGTAGCTGGTGAAGCACTCTCCGGTTGAGCCAGTTTACCAGAGGCAACGGGGAGAGGGGAGCTCAATCATTACCTTTTCTTGGCCTCCTTCCCTTTTTACTTCCCTGTCTCAGCAGTTGGGGTTTATTCCCCGTTCACTGCCAATCCTGGACAATCCGTTCTATACGGAAAGGCCATTTGAGATTCTGTTTGTGCCTTGTGCATGTGGGCGCTGCCCACGGATTGATTTCTCAACTCTTTTTACTCCTCCCTCCCCCCCTACCCCACTTCACGAGATGTGGTTTTCTTCTTCTGACCCATTCTTCGATGTTCTCTTCCCGTCTCTATTTCCCATGCAACTTCCCCCTCCTCTTTCCTTCTCTGACTCCTCTTGTTGCATGATTTCCTCCGATCTCCAAAAAAAATGTCAATTTTAAAACAGAGGTTTCAATGGAGGATTACGCTATGTTCTGTCCGACTTCCTGCCAGGGGCATGAGGCCCCTACTTCTTTCCCTATAAATTTCTTGTCTTCTAGGTTAGATGTACAGTGTGCAGAGTCTCCTAGGTTGGTAGAGTCAGTTGGTATAATATCCCGGATCTTTTGGATCCTTTCTTTTTGGGTCTCAGATCTACTTTCTCAGAGTGTCTGACTCCGTTGTATCTGAAATTTTATTTCGGACATCTTTCGTGTTCGGATTGGTGCGATCCGGAGTTGTTTCAGAGGCCCGGAGTGCGTCCGCGACTTTTCCGCGCGTGTTTTCCGATTTTCGGTACGGGTTCCGGCAAATCCTTCGGAATCTCGTTGCGGGTGAACCGGGTCGTTCACCTAGACAAGAGTGGTACCGTTGCGATCGGTGCGTTTTGAGGATCGCAGAAACGTGATTTTCTATTTTTTGGTATTTTCTAGAATTTTTGGATTTTCTATAAATACCCCCCTTCTTTTCTCTCTCCCCCACCTTTTCTTCTTCTTCTTCCTCTTTCTTCTTCCTCCCCCATCCACCGTAAGCGGGGCCCACTTCCCCTCTTCTTCGATCGGCGAGACCGTGGTGCACCCCCTCCGGCTACAGAAGGCGCGGGGCGGCGGCGTGGCGACGACGGTGAGGTAATCGTGGCGGCGTAAAGCTCGTGGGTTTTCGTGGAGGAACGAGGATTTTAAAAGCATCTTCTTTGATTTCGGCAACGATTCGGTAGAGCTTTTGATCCATTGATGTAGGGGGACGAATCCCTATGCTCATCCCGCCATCCCCCGTGATTTGTAGGCCGAATGGGAGCCGAGAGGGGCATTTTTGAGCGGGTTAGGGCAAAATAATGTTTTGGGGAGAGTTCACCTGATCTATGTTTTTAGGCCGTGATTCGGCATTTTGGTGGCTTGGAAGCATGCTAGGGGTCCCTAGGGGGCTTCCCCCTTGTTTTCCCCCTCTCCTATGGAGGCATGGGGGCGTGGTTGGTATTTTTGGGCGTTTCACGCCGTTTTGCCGTCGGGTCGGTGTGACGGTGATGGGGACATCACCCAGGATTCCCTTTGGCTCGACACCTCTCTCCCTTCCGGAGACAGGTAGTGTGTGACTGCACGACTGGATGGGCCCACGACGACACAGGAGCTTATTATTGAGAACATATTGATGTATTTTCTCCTTTCTTGAGTCATTTTGATGTACTTGCCTATGTTTTGAGTCATGTTACTATGTTATCATGTTATTTACTTATGCTTGTATGTAGGCTAGTGGGCTAATGGGGCTAGTAGTTCTTATTGGGCCATTTCTTTGGTCTGGCCCATGGGCGCCCCTCTCCCCACCCCTTGGTCTTTCGTCATTTGTCCATTCCATGAGGACTTTTTGTAAATTGGGTTTTCCTATATATAGGACCCCAAACCCCCTCTTTTAAGGTTAATGAAGATTTGAATATTGCAAGCATAAGTGCACCCCTCTCTCTCTCTCTCTAGCCCTCACTCTCTCCTTCTCTCTCTCTCACTAAGGGGGCCGACCCCCTCTCTCTCTCTCCCTTGGGCGAACCTGCCCTTTCACCTCTCCCTCCCCCTGCCACCTCAGCTGCCACCTAATCCCTCCACCCTTTCATATTCCCAAGACTCATAACTCCCTTCATTACCTCCTCCACCCTAGGCAACTCTTCCCATTCCCCATACACCTTCCCCACATCCAAGACACCCATCCCTCTTCCCCAAGCAACCTTCCCACTCCCCCACACCCTCATTCATATCCCTTGACCCTCCAAACCCCCACCCCACCACTAGTTGCGCACCCCCCTCTCCATCTACACCCACCCCATTGCCTTGGCCGAACCCACCACCCCCCCACCTGATAGCTGCGGCCTCTCCACTCCACCTCCCTCCAAGGCTCCATAATCCCCCTGTTCCTCTTCCCTCCACATCCCCAAGCACCCTCCTCCCATCAACCATCCACCCCACCATCTCCTCTATTGCCAATCCCCTCCCCTACCACTAGTTCTTCTACCATCCTTTCCCTTTACTTTGATAGTCTGCAGGTGGCAGAAAAGGTTGCGACTTGCAGAAGCTTCCCAGGAGTCATAAGGCTGCATCCAGAGGCGTACCATACATTGCTGGAAAGGTCGTCCAGTCCACTATGCAGGTGAGAAAGAATCGTACCATTCCGAATCCGGAGCTGCCCGGGAGAGCCATTCTCCCTCGACTGCACCAAGCTCCACCTGCAGAGAACCAGAGTTCGACCAGACACTGAACCATGATTCACGGTGGAGGATTCTGACTGAAGTTCCTTCTTCAAAGTTCTTCCTCCCCCTGTCCACGACCAGGAGAAAGAAGCAGAGCTACATTCGGCATCCGGGAGCCAAAGTTCGGATTTTTCCCCTCCAGTCGCGCGGGACTGCCTTCTCCAGTCTTCTGCGACCAGCACTCACTCATCGGCGTCCCCCAGGCCACCCCGATCCCCGACGGCCTCCCCACCAGTTTTTCTGCAAAGAGGGTTCATCCACGGTTCCATAAATTCTGACGGTTCGAGATTCGGAGCTCGGGAACCCACGGTACAACTTCTACATCCTACTGCATCAGATCTGAAGCTGTCAACCCCAGTTTCCTTCGTCCTGTTCGAGCCTCTGCCGCGGCCAGCAACGACGTCAGAAGAATTCAGTAAAATTCAGAGGCGCCCCAGCTTCTGTTACGAAGAATTCCCTCCTGGTCTCGTCACCGTCAGAATTCCGGAGTAAGAGCTGTGACTGCAACAGCGGCGGCCTATCCCCTCTCACAGCAAGCAAGCAGATCCTACGTCGGCTTCCTCTCCTACAACCTAGGCGAGTTTCCCCCTCCCGCCTGGCCGGCTTATCGCCCCTCCCTGCGTGGAGGTAGTGTTTGGATGTAAGCTTGATTTCCCCACCCTTAGTCCAACCCTCCTGCGCGAGGAGTAGTGTTTGTATTAAGCAGCTCAAGCTACATCGGCGCAGTGTGCGGGATCCACACTTCCCCGCTCGCCCACGTCTCCGAACGGGGTTGGTTTCTTCAAACCAACCAGGTGAGCTCTAAACTTTGCTCCATTATTATTTAGTGTCTGTTCAGTTAATATCCGTAGACATAGCTCCGTTGTGCATGCGAGCGAGTGCCCGATCCCGGAGCCACCATCTTAGTGTGGTCACCGTGGCTAAAGTGAGAAAGTGGAACTTAGTGCCCCAATTGGCACCGGCCAGCCCCATAAGCGTGGGCTACGTACCCTCGGGAGGGCAACCCTAGCCCAGCTGGCACTCTACCAGCAAGGGTCTTGATCCATCACCTCCCCCTAGCATCATTTAGTCACCCCGGGCTTGCGTGTGTGCGACGGCGATTTGGCCCTGATTTATCAACTTAATTGCTATGTGGTTGTGAATGCGGAATAGGTCCTAAGTTTACATTTGCTTGCTGCATACCCCGTAGTGGTATCACATCAGACGGTCCTTCCAGTGACCGTCACAGCCTGTGACGCCCCAAGGTGGGTGCGTCATAGGGATGTTTTGCCAACAGGGTGGTCCGTGGGTGTGATGGTCCCACGATAGACCACCAGGGTGCTGTGACATGCCTAGGTAGGATCCTCAGGTGACGATCCGACCGTTGGCATTTGACCGTTGAGTTTTGACCGTTGGGGGTCAAGGGCCGTTGGGGGTCAAGGGCTGTGAGGCACCCAGGGTGACGCGTCAGAGCCTTGTGACACCCCTATGAGGGAGCGTCGGAGCTGACGCATCCCCAATCGTAACGCACCAGGTGGTCCGTTACATACTGTGACGTCCCTAGAGGAGTGCGTCACGGTTGTTTTCTTCGTGTCTTCTGACGCACCAGGCTAGGCGCGTCAGAGACTGTGACGCACTAGGGTTGGCCCGCCACGTCCTGTTTTGCACCGAACGTCTGACGCGCCTGCTTTGGCCCGTCCGACGGCTGTGACGGTCCAGCGATAGAACGTCAGAGACTGTGGCGCACCAGTGTTGGATCGCCAGGCTCTGGACTGCACCGGGAGGTTTGCAGTCCCGTTTCTTTTCCGACAGTGGTCACCATGCGACGGTGCTGGTACGTGGGATGGTCCCCGTACATCGTCGGATGCGGACATTATTTTTCGTTGACTTGAGAGTCTACTCCTTCAGTGACCCTCCACTCGTCGTAGCCTTCCTGCACGCGTGTGGACCCACCAGGGAGTGGTGGAGAGGCTACCCTGAGGACGGTTTTTAGACTGGTTTCCGTCGGGCCCCTCGTCTGTAGCCAGAGTCCGGCTCAAGGGGAAAACTAGTTAGAGGCCAGACGTAGGACGCATGGTCTGTGTGTGCACACGTGGTTGGGGGAAGTTGGACACACGCTGACGAGCGTGACCCCAGCTAGTCACTTACTTTGTGGTTACTTGTTCAGTGTCCGTGCCGCTGGTAGGTGCTACCACGTCAGGCAGTTCACCTGCGGTGCGGTGTAAGATGTCAGGGGACGCGACCGACTGTGCTTCTAGTGGGAGGTACTCCTGTCGAGTCGGGAGTGACAGACTGTCAGTCAGTCAGCCTTGTGACTTCGACCTTCAAGTTTTGGTCGGGTTGACCGTTGAGCTCTGGTTGTTTCGCTATGGCACGTGCGTCGATTTTCGTGCCACGGGACCGGTGTTGTAGTTGCAGGACTGTTACTTCTGAGGTACTCGCTTAATCGCTAGCGTAGTGGTTTCCCGTTTCGCGAGGTAGGGTTCGAGTGATCCCTACTGAGTCTTGTTCTGAGACTCATTCCTTGCACATTTTCACCGTGTTTCAGGCGAGGCGTGGTCTCAGAGGAGTGCGACTGAGGCTCAGCGTGGTTCAGGTGCCTAGTGTTAGTGCCAGAGGTCAGAGCCGGGGTATGCCCAGTGTAGCTGTACTTTTCTTTCTTGTCTCTGTACTAGTTATGGACTACTGTTGTTTATTTTATGTTATCT
The DNA here is from genome assembly GCA_022559845.1 of Amorphophallus konjac. Lineage (NCBI taxonomy): Eukaryota > Viridiplantae > Streptophyta > Magnoliopsida > Alismatales > Araceae > Amorphophallus > Amorphophallus konjac. The sequence goes on along the minus strand of CM040124.1, from coordinate 325,290,395 downwards.
TGTAGACCATGTATCATGTAAAATGTTAATTTAATTTTCTACTTAAATATATTAACTATTTAATTTTGTAATTATTTGTGATACTTGTGTAGTCTCCACACCATCCTATTAACCCTTCCGAGTCTTCGGGCTCGTGGGTGGCGGTGCGAGTCTCGGGTTATCGGGCCTTCCCGGTAATCGGATTCTCAAGTCGTTACAGTTGGGGTAGAGTCTAGCTCTAGTGTTGTCAGCCCATCCATGTCTGCGGCACACCCTGTGATGCATCATTCCAAGTTCGTTCCAGATAGGTATCTTCAGGATCTAGCCCAAAGATGTCATGCCCTCCTCAAGTGTCCTGAGTTTGTAGAGACTTCCATTGTCCTAGAGGAAGATGAGGAAGTAGATGGGGTGTGGAGCAATGACGGATTAGGTGCATATGAAATCATAGATGAGAAGGACCCAGCCGATGATGTGAAAAGTGACGTGGATGATGCTGCCGATCTGTACGCACATGGTTTAAAAAGATTTTACGAACCGTCATCGGCAGTGGATGAACTCACGAAAGAAATTAATCTTGGGACTGAAGAGGACCCTAGGCCCATAATCATTTTTGCTAATATCTCTCCTTAGGTTTAAGAGGAGCTAATCAAGATTTTGAGGGAGTACATCGATTCTTTTACCTGGTCCTACGAGGACATGCTGGGTCTTGACCCCACTCTGGTTGAACACAGACTTATCCTTAAGCCAGGGGCAACACCCGTTAAACAGAAGTCAAGAAGATTCCACCCCCAAATGGCCTTAAGGATAAAAGAGGAAGTTGATAAATTACACAAGGCCAAGTTTATTAAAATTGTGTTATATCCACAATGGGTGGCAAATATAGTCTCGGTGATTGAAAAGGATGGAAAGATTCGAATTTGCATCGATTTCAGGGACTTAAATAAGGCATGTCCGAAAGATGATTTCCCGCTTCCTCACATTGATGTGTTGGTAGACAACACGGCTGGGTATGAAGCCCTCTCGTTTGTGGATGGATATTCTGGACACAATCAAATCCGTCTTGCTCCCTGATGCGGGATGGACACGCGACCTGGGACTCTAGCTCGCGATCGTCCCTATGCGAGGGAAGACGTGGGACCGTGCGCGGTTGAGAAACCGGCAGTGAGTCTCGGGTATCGACTTTTCCGCGTTAACTCGGATTGAGTCACGGGACGGGTTACGCTCACTCTCTCGCAGCGGTGAATAAAAGTATAGCAAGCTAGATAATCTATCACTCATGCAGTGGCATATACAAAAATATATGAGTAAAGTAATGCCTACGAGGAGGGTGGCAAGTGTACCTTCACGCTCCGGGCGTGGGGAAGACGTTCCCGGCCAAGTACGGTAACTCTTGGTACAACGGTAAAAGTTAATTACAACAGTGAATTTTATTGCCCACTCCACGCAGGGAGGTAAAGGGCTACAAGTGGGGCCCGGGAGGACCGACCCTGGGTTGATTGGCATCAATCTGGAGGTACGTACGGCACGAACTCGGTCTGCTGGTCCGACTCGACACTATTCCAACTCGGTGCTGCGCCAACTCGGTTGCTGACTCGCTGGACAGCAAGCAACGGTTTCCAAAGGAATGCTGCCTTCCTGAGATCTTCGGGAGGCGCCGCTTGGCTGGGACGATGGCGGAATGTCCCTGATCGACTCTCTGAAGGGGCGGTCGCTGAAGTTGACCTTTGATATTTATTTCTGAATTTTCTCCCGAACTGAGTTGTGCTGGCTGAACTCGGATCTGCTCTGCACACCTTCACGAAAAGAATTCTTAAGACCAGATCCGATGTCGGATTGATGCGCAAGAGGTATCGATGGATAGAGGACTCAGAGATCTACATCATATATTTTTGGTGGCTCCATCTATAGAACGGATTAAAAATAAAAAGGACTGTAAACGGCCTTTTGTTTTCTGACCCGGACTGACAGACACACATGGCAGAGATGGATCTGCCTGAAACAGACCTTTGACCGAGGGCTAAATGATTTTTTTTTGACTCAACGAAAATTATGGTGGAAGGGGGTATACGTGAGAAACACTAGGGAATTTTTTTGGATTTTCTAAAATTTTATAAGTGGGTGGGGAAATTGTAACAAGGAGACTCTATCCCGTAGATCTGTAAATGGGCAGATTACTGAGAGGGCAAACGAAAATATGGGAAAATTATCAAATGGACTCCAAATGACACGAAATTTTAACTGGAGGTTAGGGGAGATGGACAGAACAAACCCTCAAAATTAGGGCTCGATCAGACAACAAGAACAAGAGATACAATTTCAGAGAAGAGGTTCTGTCCTGATTTGGACAGAACTCCGACGATGGCGGTGGCGGCGCGATGGCGGCACGAACGGAAGGCGGCGGCGGGAAGTCGCATCCAGCAGAGGTTGAAGATCTTGGTGTCACACCAAGATGAGGGCTTCACACCCTAGAATGGGTAGCAATCATTGCTACAAGGGGGAGAGGAGAGACACAAGGGGTGCCCCTTGGGCTTGCTCTTGGCAAAAATGCTTAATTCTTCATTAATTCTTCTAATGACACTATACATAGACTTATATAGAGAATGGAAAGGGGTGGGGGGATGAGAATTTCGTGAGAGAGAGAGGCCATTTTCTTCCCCCATATGGTCAAAAATCTAAAATAAATAAATTACATATGGAGGGGACACTCCTTTGAAAGGAAGGAAGGCGTCTTGGACTTTTTAGTCCATTTGTCCCCTTTGAATGTCAAACCATCTAGAAGCCCACCTTGGACCTTTGACTAGCCCCACATGGACCCCTAGGGCTTAGGTGGATCAATGGGAAAGGGTATGGGGGCCCCTTGATGGTCCTACTGGACTTTTGCATAAAAACCCAAAGAATCCTAAGGAATGACAAAGTGGCTTATAAAGCCTTACAATTGCACATGTGTTTTCCAAAGGATATAAAAGCAAACTAAAGGACACAAATACAAAAATAAAAGTTAGTGCCCGTTGTTGATTCCCATCACTCCCGAGGACCAAGAGAAACCATCGTTCACCACGCCCTGGGGCACATACTGCTATGTTGTTATGCCATTCGGATTAAAGAATGTGCGTGCCACGTATCAGCGGGCAATGATGGCTATCTTCCACGACATGATGCACATGTATATGGAAGCCTACGTGGATGATATTCTGGTGAAATCGAGGTCCAAGGAAGAACACCCCGCCATTTTAGCTAAGGTGTTGCAAAGGGCTAGGGAATATAAGCTGAAAATGAATCTAAAGAAATGTGTGTTTGGAGTTGCATCAGGGAAATTGCTAGGGTTCATAGTTAGCAAGCGGGGGATTCAGATTGATCCGAACAAGGCAAAGGCCGTTATGGAAATGCCACCGCCTAAGAATATCACTGAACTTAGAGGTCTGATTGGGTATTTACAATTTATTCGAAGATTCATATCCCAACATTCGCAAAGATGTCGCCCGTTCTATGAATTGTTGAAGGCGGAAGCTAAATTTGAATGGAATGAACAATGTCAGAAGGCCTACGAGGATCTTAAGGTTTATCTATCTAATCCCCCAGTTCTACAATCCCCTGTCCTTGGGAAACCCTTGATATTATATATTTCTGTTATTGATGACTCCCTAGGAGCTGTCCTGGCTCAAGTGGACGATGAAGGAAGAGAAAGGGCAGTATACTATCTCACTAGATTGTTTAATCCTGCTGAATCTAAGTATACTACCATGGAGAAGACCTGCGCAGCATTAGTATGGGTGGCTCAGAAGCTCAAGCACTACTTCTTGGCCCATGAAGTTAAGTTGATCTCTAGAATGGACCCAATCCGTTACCTCTTAGAAAAATCTATCCTTTCTAGCAGATTAGCTCGCTGGCAGAGCTTTCTTTCCCAATTTGATATCACCTTCGTAGTTCAGAAAGCGATCAAGGGATACGCGATTGCTGAACCTCGTGCTCATTCGCCTATCCCTCGCACTGATTCAATCCAGGACGAGTTTCCTGACGAGCACCTGGCTGTACTTACTCATCTCCCCTTCTGGTCCTTGCACTTCGACGGTGCTCTCAATTCTCAGGGCCGTGGAATCGGCGCTGTTCTCCTCACTCCGGAAGGAGTAACGTACCATCCCCATCGCCTACTAGCTCTCTTTTCCTACCATGAACAACATAGCCGAGTACGAGGCTCTCATTGTCGGACTGAAGCACGCCTACATCATGGGTGCGCGATCCCTAAACATCGTAGGAGACTCTCAGTTGGTGCTGCGTCAAGTCTTTTCGACTTACCGCACCCATGACCCTAAGCTCAAACCCTATCAAGATTTGGGCACGCTCTTGGCTAGGCAGTTCCGTAAGCTCATCTACATTCACACTCCTCGTTCTCAGAACATTCTCGCTAATGCATTAGCGTCTCTTGCTTCCTCCCTTGCCTTCCCCCTCAGTCGCGCCACTGAGACCATTGTGGTCCATCGGTTAGACACTCCTTCCCTTCAGGATCCGTGGTTTGACCACCTTAGGAAATATGTAGAGAAGAAAGCTGAAAGAAAGAATTTGAAGGAAGTATCTTTAACTGAGCTTGAGGAGATTATAGAAGAAGAGGAATTGCCGTGGTACCATGAAATAGAACAGTATTGCAAGGATGGATCCTTCCCAGAGACGGCCAATGCCGAGCAGCGCAAGGCCATCAGAAGAGTCGCCTCTAGATACACGATTATTACAGGAGAATTATATAGGCTGGCTCTCAACGGAGTTCTTATGAGGTGTTCAGATGACGATGAGGCTTGGAAGGTTGTTGAAGGGGCTCACGCGAGCGAGTGTGGAGGGCACATTAACGGTCAGGCTTTGGCGAAGAAGATTCTTAGGCAGGGCTATTACTGGCGAACCCTAGAAGAAGATTGCTCCACCTATGTCCGTAGGTGTCTTCAATGCAGCTTCATGCCGACAAAATCCATGCTCCTGCCCCATCTCTCCATCCTCTCTCGGCTCCTTAGCCATTCTCCATGTGGGCTTTTGATATTGTAGGCCCACTAGGTGATCCGAACTCACAGGTTAAACAAAAATCATTCATTCTGACTACTACTGAGTACTTCACCAAGTGGGCGGAAGCTGAAGCTTATGTAGAAATCAAAGCTACCACAGTATGCCGCTTCATCCTGAAGAATATCATTTCGCGGTTTAGAGTGCCAAGTGATATCGTCACCGACAACGGGCCTCAATTTGTATCTCAAGAACTCCAGGACCTCTGTAAGAAATTTAATATTTCATTGCATCATTCATCACCATACTACCCCCAAGGCAATGGCCAAGCCGAGGTCACAAACAAAACCTTTCTTAAAATCATTAAGAAAACATGCGAGTCGCACAAATTTGATGATTGGGCCGACAAATTGATAGAAGCTCTATGGGCTTATCACACCTCCGTCTGTACTCCCACGGGATAAACTCCTTTTGCTCTCACCTATGGGATGGAGGCGGTACTCCCGTACGAGATCTTGATCTCTTCCCTAATAGTGCAACTAGACAAAGAACTTAATCTCGGCGAACGTCGAGAGGCATTGGTAGTCCAACTGGAACTCTTGGATGAGAAGAGGCTTAACGCAGCGAATCACGTCTCTGTTTATCAAAAACGTGTCTCGCGGTATTTTCAAAAGAAGGTTATCGAAAGAAAATTATTAGTGGATAACATGGTTTTGAAACGCAAATTTATTAGATCAGCAGGTCCTAGGTCTAAGTTGCAACCCAATTGGGAAGGGCCGTTTATAGTTAAAGAAATCTATCCAAGGAACGCATACCGTCTTGTTAATGCGGAGGGCGAAGAATTACCTAATCCGTGGAATGGGTTGTATTTAAAACATTTTTATCCATAGAGTCAAGCCAGCAACGGCCCGGTGGCGGGGTGTTCCCTTACTTGATCATGAAGGGAGGTCCCTGGTTCAATATTCACACAGTACACGACCCCCATGGTTCGGTTTTCCTTTTTGCGCAACACCGTTTCTCCCTTAGCCATGCTTAGGGGGAAGTGAAAATCCTTGTTCTTTCTCCTCATTCGGCTGAAGATAGGGGCAAGTGGTGAATAAGGGGGCGAGAACTGATCTAGACACCCCCATAAAAAGAGAGGTCTCAAATAGGGGCAGTCCGTTATGACCTGATTCCGCATTCGCAAAAGTAAAAGAAATAAAAGAAATAAAAGAAAAGGGGCAAAATCAAGACAAAAGCTAAAAGCTCATTCAAAAGCTCGAAGCTCAAAAGTCTAAAAGCTCCCAAAAGAATGAAACTAGGCATGGCAAGAGTGGCAGTATAGTTTCTCCGCGGGACGTCATGAGCCCGGTCGTATGCGTGCCTAGAGTGGATGAAGGTTCGATGGTGGACACAAAGCCCCAGCGCAACAGACCAAATTCTTTGAAAAATGGGCTGTCGTGGGAGGAACTCAAGCCCTAAAAACCCCTATACCTATTGCCGGCTTCCCTGTTAAACTCTCTTTTATTTTCCAAGGACTGGATCGTACTCCGGGTATGGCCTCGGTAGAGGCACCGTTAAGCAGAATTGGACCCCGGCCATGGGCGGTCACCCATAATGCACGTTGTACTGAGAAAGCCCCCCCTAATGAGATATGAAGGTCTCCCGTCGTCGGGTTTAAGCTGGCTTCAAAATCCAAAAAAATCAAATATTTCAAAATCTAAAAAATCAAATATTTCAAAATCTAAAAAAAAATTGAATATTTCAAAATCCAAAAAAATCAAATATTTTAAAACCCAAAAAAATCAAATATCATCAAAATCATAAAAATATTTTCATCATCATGATTTGCATTCATGGCATGCATTGCATTCATTGTTCCTTTGTGTTATTTGCCTATTCAATAAGGCTTACCCCCTTGACCAAAAATCAAGAACTGGTCATTTCTTAACTTGCTACAGGTAAGGGGTTAAGCCTAAAATAGATTTAATATGTTTCCTTGTTTGTATGTGTGCAGGGGTAGGTTGAAGACAAGATTCAGCATTTCTATCACTGAACGGTCCTATGGTGACCGTTTTATCCCTTCCAACGGCCAACATCAGACCGTTCCATACTTCACATGGCTTTGTTCATACCGTTCCAATCTCTAGCACTTTCAGGAATCAACGGTCCTTACTAGACCGTTCACAAACCAGAACGGTGCATTCTTGACCGTTTTACTCTTTCCACGGTCTATCGACAGACCGTTCCCATCTCCAAAGGTCCCTGTTCTTAACTCTGTCGTTGATCTGGTATATGGCCCAAGTCTGGCCGTTTACCTCTCTGGCGCGGTTAGACTCTAACCGTGTATCTAACTGAGCGGTCTCGTTGTAGGCCATTTTCATCCTGAGATCCTATCTCAAACTCATTCAATCACATGCAAGAAATGCCAAATTCAACTCAATCCAATCATCCATTTTATTCATTCAAATGCAAACATTGCTAAGCATAAATCTCTATCTCAACATCATCATCATGAAAATAAGAAAATCACTCAAATCCTCAAACGGGCATCCCCGCGAGGCCTAATCTCTCTCAGCTCTCTCACATAGGCCTGGTACGCCTCCTGGAGCTCTGTCACCTCCGCCGCTAGGGTGAGCACCCTACTAACCTCCCACATGATCAGGGCGCTCCTGACCGCCTGCTCGTCCTCCTCCGACCCGAACCTTCTCGCCTGTAGCGCGGGAAGATGGGGTAGCACTGAAAGTGTAGTCTAGGGTAGTCCAACCTGAAGGAAGCACCGATGCAGGCTATACATCGCCAAAGCGGTGTCGCCCACGAGCCTCAAGTCCAAGCCAGGCCTCCTACGAAGCCTGAGAGTAGTGCCGTGGAGGAAAGATGGGCGCATCATGAACCGATCCAGGGGCAAGGTGTTGATGTAGAGGCGCCACTCGTCCCTCGTCTTCTTGTCTGTCGTCCTGCACTCCACCTCCGAAGAGAACCTGAAAGAACCGCCAATGAAGAACAAGGGATGGCTCCCGAAGATCCTGCTGACCGAGGTGACATCCTCCCTAGGAATGAACTTCATCCTAACACCCATCCAACACTCTAGGAGAATCATTGAGCCAAACAGTGGACCCCCTAGGGCAGCTGAGCTAAGACTCTCATATAAGTAAGCAAGGATAGCCTGGGAGATGGAAAGACCCTGCCACATACCACTGATGGTGCTAAGGATGGGGATATCTAAGACATGGTCGGCAGAGGGGAAGAGTATGGCCCGCACAAACAAATGGAAGCGGCCTTAGCTATGGCATCGTGCCACCCACACTTATTCTTACAGTGCGCTATCACCCACTGGCTAAGAGGTAGTAGATGGATCTGGTGAGGGCCTACTATGGTGCAAATATCCTTGGCGCTAGGTATGAACTCTCCTAAGATAAGGGCAGGATCCACAGGGGCAACAGTGTGACAAACTAGATCCTCCTCACCCACCTTGGACCTGGGGAAAGATAAGTAGGTCTCCACCTCCTCTAGAAGGATGGTAGCCTAGAAAGATGGGAACATGAAAGTGTGGGTCTGGGGGTACCATACCTCCACCAAAACTGACATGCTATGCCAATCTAAAGAAAGCTTAAGGTAGTTCCTAGCTAACACTAAAAGAGGATGAAGGTGCCAGGATCTAAGGATAGATGTCACAGATATGGGTAACTCGCGGATCATAGGGGCCATCCACTTCAAAGTGGAGTATCGTCTCGAGCCAGGGAGAAGTTGAAATGAAGAAAGGGCAAAGAGAAAAGAGAGGAAAAGATAAGCTACTTGAAGGAAATGGTATAAAATTGAATTGAATGACCAACAACTTACCTCTCTCATGGGCCTAGAGCTCAAATGCCCCGGGATGGTGGTCAGCCGATGTAGCACATTGTGCTCCTTTCTAGCCGGCTTTGGACCTTGGTAAGCCACCTCTCCCATGGAGCTCCCTTCCAAGGCCCTCTTCATGGTGATTAGAGGAAGATAAAGAAAGATTTTAAGGGTTGAAAGAGGGTTGATGTGTGAAGAACGAATTTGGGGCCCCCTCTTACTTATAGAACTTGGTTAGAGGCCTAAATCCACTAGAATTGAGATTGGATAAGCCTAGATCGGGTTAAGATAGAGTTTGGGCTGAGTTGGGGTGCCTATCCTCGGGTTAGGACTCTCCAAGAGAGTCCTGTTCGGATTCTCAGGGCGTATCTGTACGCGGTCTATCGACAGACCGCTCTAGTCAGTGAACGGTCTGATGAAGACCGTGCAGTAATCTTCTACACAGTTCGAATCTTGGCATTTGCACGGTCTCAGAGAAGCCGTTCTGTTATACGCACGGTAACATCTGAACCGTTCTATCCTTTGAACGGACAAAAGTGGACTGTTTAACTTCTTCTTTGGGTTCTAGCCGAATGGCTTTTAGGTGTCTAAATGTAGGCCATGTACATCTCGGAGCGGTCCTCTGGATGACCGTTTAGAAACCTGAGGCTTCATTTGTGTCTTCCTTGCACTAATGTCACTCAACTCGTGTCGTGGTCGTCTCTCGCTCACTCATGGGCGTCTCTCTCTCCCACTCATTACTTAGCGTTCGTGGGTGGCATCGGTTGCGGTGTGGAGGGAGGAGGAGGAAGAAGAAGGGTTTTATTTTTTTGAAACCGCCAGTGATTGCACGGTCTATCGATAGACCGTGTGATTATTGGACGGTCTCCAATGTGACCGTTTAATCTCTAACGATGCGCTTCCTTGAGCGGCCAAGTTAAGGGCCGTCCAGTTTATTGAACGGCCTCGTGATGGGCCGTGTATTTTCACAATCACGTTCGAAATGATAATTCTTGAGTGGCCCAAACTGGGCCATTTGCTTTCTGGCGTGGTTAGACCGTTCATATGTTGAATAATGAGATTACTTTGTGAGCCCGACTTTGCTGCATTATGTGATTAAATGGCTGATTTCTTTTTTTTGGCTTGAATGATTATTTCATGATGTAATATTGCATAACCATGTTCATGAATTCTTTGCAGCTCCACTTTGCCGTTTCGCCTGCACAGGTAAGTCAGGTATGGCCTTCTACCCCTATATCCCCTATTGCATTACTATATGGTATTATATTAGATTATCTCGAGAACCAGTTGGTTATCTACGTGTTCCTGGATCTGATGTTCCCCTATAACAAAAATAATGATGATACAGGTTCATGTGTTTAATCATCGGATAGGCTGTTGGGCTGGGAAAGTTAGGGGAGGATGGTTCTATCTCGCATGCCATGGTTGTAGATAGTATCTTGACACTGGTTCTCCCAGTCTAGCAATATTATTCTCGGGTATTTTCTATTTTGTGGCTTTCTTTGTATTTGTTTTAATGATTTCTTATATTTTAGCCCAGCATGCATCATACGCATCTTTTGAGCATTCATGACCCATGGTTTGTCTGAAAGTGTCTCATTTGTGATGGATGATTATGCGTTCATGGTTTCGAGTAAGAATGAACTATTCCACTCAGAGTTGGAAGGTTTTCTCTGATCCGTTCACCTGGTTTGATCGACTGAAGGTCCCCGTCTAGAGTTGTAGTCCATTTCTTTACTTTTTGCTACTTATTCCGATCTCCTCATTGGTCCGAGGGATTGTGTCCCCCATGAGGTTGATCGTGTGTTTTCTTTTCGTTTAGTTAGTTTCTCCAGACTGGTGTCGTTTTGGTTCGATTGTTCCTTGTGTTTGGTTTGGAGTTTTCTGAAAGATTTATGTCGCTCGTTGATAATGAAACGGGTGTCTTTTGCCTTAACGCCCGCATTTCAGTCCGCTCCGCTTCATTTCCGCTTCATCTCCATGTTCCATTTCACTTTCGCTTCACCTCCGCTCGCTCCCCTGCAAAGAGGACATTAAGGAGGGGCATCTGTTGACACCCATTTTTTACCTATGAGTTGAGTCATTCCTCTTACCATCATTTGTTGATGTCTCGAGTTCTCCATTACTCATTGGGATATTTTGAGGCACGCTTTTGGACTTGTTTTATGGGTATCTCCCTCCCTGGCAAGGTTTGCTCTCAGATTCGGGCTTAATGGGCTTTGATTTCGATTGGTTTTGGGTTAAACGGGCTCATTTGTCCCATTTTATCAATTTCAAATGTCCAGGATGTACGCGGTCTCGCGACTGGCCGTTCAGTGACTGGGCGGCCCTCTTGGAACCGTTTATTGATTTATTGGGTATTTATTTGATTTTCTGAATTTTCACCGACAAGCCTTTGCACGGTCTTGGTTCAACCGTTTATAGACATTAAACGGCCAGGCATTAGACCGTCCAGTTCCCAAAGTCCTAAGCTCGTTGGTTTTTCAGATAATTATCTATTTATCCTATTTTTCTAGATTTATCACCGACATATGTAAACGGCCTAGCATTGGACCGTTCTAATCACTGAGTGGTCTAGCAGTAGACCGTTTATCCTCAAGAGTCCAACGCCGTGATAGCCGGTCAGTTCAGTGGATAATTGGATAATTTCACATTTTTATGTATTTATCACCGACAGCATTGGACGGTCTAGTATTAGACCGTGTAATGGTCTGGGCGGTCTATCACATGACTTTGTTCATGCTCGAAACCTGTGGATTGTTTGAGATTTTCTCTCTCTACCCGTGGTTAATCCTCCATCTTCCTCCACCATTTTCTCTGCGGTTTCTCAACCAAATGAGGTGCCGTTCGATTTGGGTGGGAGATAAGAGTATTATCCACGATTTTGTTTTGAAATCTTGGATTTTTATCCACTTAAAACCCTAATTTCAGGGCTCGACTTTCAGGGCTCTATAAATAGGACCCACAGTCTAGGCTTGAAGGGGGGAGATCCAACGTCGACGACGAAGCTCTGCCGAACTTTTGAGAAAATTGTAGCCAGGAAGGGAGTCTTTCTACGTCCTTTCAAGCCTCCGGTTCAAGGGAGTAGTCGTCATTTTGTGTTTTAGTCTAGCCATTTAGTCGTTGGTTCATCCATTGCATGCTCCTTTCATCGTCTCTTCACCCACGTTTTTGCTGCTTCACGTCATTTCACACCCTCCCATTTGTTTTTGACGCCCTATAGGGGTTTAAAAACCTCCAAGATATCGCCCCTTCCAAGTCATTATGTCAATTTTCTATCTCGTTCTATAGTTACAATGCTTTCTAGGGCTAATTTCGGTGTTGTTTGCTTATCTTTCATGTTGTTTTACAGGTCAGCATCAGCATAGCACGAGGCCCATCCCCTCTGGCCGGTCGGAAGGGGTGGAGGATCAAGTTCCATAACTTTGGAGTCTGGCGCTTTGAACTGTCGTCTTACATTCATCCGCAGTTGAGAACGGTCCTCCAGGATCCCTTCAGATCCCGTAAGCGGCTGTTTTCGAACCGTTCTGTTGCCAGATCAGTCTTCGTCCCGCTTCATTCTTCGGCGCTATGAGCGGTCTGTCGAGAGACCATCCCGTCCACTGAGCGGTTCTTCCAGGGCCGTGTATACCTGTCAGCACTGAACTTTGGGCGAGTGCTTTCTCCCTTTCCAAGGTACATCGTATTCCTAGGTACTTCGTGTCTTGGTGGCGATCACGATCACACACGCTTCTCCACCCTTTCTTTCTTTCCTTCATTTTTCTTGTCTTTACATCTTTCCGATTTAGAAAAGGCAAGGTAAGAAGGAGTACGGTGGGAAAACATGTCAACACCGATGTGTTGTCAACGTACAACTATACTGTCTCTTCTGGGTGGTGTGTTATGGCCAATAATCATCGCAAGAAATTCCGTAACCAAACAGCCTCTTGACATGTTGTTGAACAAGCCACGTATTCTGACTCTATCGTGGATAAAGCAATGCACGTTTGTTTCTTGTGCACCAAAAAATGGCCCCACCTCCTACCATGAACACATAGTATGAGGTATATTTTCGCTCATCTTTGTCACTGGCCCAATCAACATCGTTATAACCTCTTAGTCTTACGTCATCTCCTTTATAACATAAGGTGAGGTTTGTCGTTCCATGAAAATATCGAAAGATTCTCTTCACTACCTTCCAGTGAGTGAGACCAGTGTTACTCTGATAGCGACTGACCAATCTGACTGCATAACAAATGTCAGGTCAAGTGCACAACATATCGTACACCAGACTCCCTATTGTAGCAGCATATGGCACTTTAGACATTTCTTTCTTTTCTTCATCAGTATGTGGGCATTGAGTTGTACTTAAAGCCCATCCCTTATCAATTGGAGTATCAATGGGTTTAGAGTAATGCATCTGGAATCGCTTAAGAATTTTATTTATATAGGTCTCCTAAGACAGGCTCAGAAGTCTTTTTGAGAGATCTCTTACAATTTTTACTCCAAGCACGTAATTTGCTTCACCCGTGACTTTTATCTCGAAGACAGAAGACAACCACTGCTTAGTGGCTTCGATAGACTTCATATCATTCCCAGCCAGTAATATGTCATCGACATACAATGACAAGATAAAGATCTTCTTCTCTATTCGTTTAACATACACATAGTGGTCTTCCTCAATCATCTCAAAATCAAATGAGATAATTTGATGCGCCGTGTGTCCTCACCATAATTGCTCTATGAAATCTAAAATATCACTGTCTAGACGATTGTTTGAGGCCATAAATGGAACGCTTGAGACTGCAAGCTTTGTGCTCTTCTCCCTCTACCTAAAAACCTTATGGTTGATTCATATAGATTTCTTCGTCTAGTTCTCCATTGAGAAATGTAGTCTTAACGTCAATTTGAAAAAGTTCCAAATCTAAATAAGTGACAATGGCTAAGATAAGGCGAACTGATGTGAATCTCACCACAGGGGAGAATGTCTCATCAAAGTCTATTCTCTCCTTTTGAGTATAACCCTTTGCCACAAGTCGTGCTTTATATTTGTCGATTGATCCATCTATCTTGCGCTTAATTTTAAAAATCCATTTATTTCCAATAACTTTGCACCCAAGGGGGAGATCATCTAATTCCCAGACCTCATTCTTAGCCATGGAGTCCATTTCACCTTGCATAGCAGTCTCCCACTCTTTCCTAAAAGATGATACAAATAAAGAATTAGGCTCATCATCATCTGTGGACCGACAAATTAGAACTTCCCCCTCAATCTCAAATAGACGACGAGGAATATGCCCACGCTTACTGGGACATATTTAGGTGTCTAGCCGATCCGGTGATGTGCTCCCACTGGGCACACTCCCACCAGTTTGGTGATCATCTTTACTATCTTCAGCAATCCATGGTTAGGCTCCAATTCTCTCCCTTCGCTTGAAGATGGTAAGATATCACTAAACTCGTCCAACTCATGAAGGTCAATTTTTTTTCAATGCCGCCAATGTTAGGAAACTCCTTTTCTAAGAAAACGACATCCTGAATCGCCTTTTCCGTCATCCCTCCATCAGGGTGTTGTCCATACATCACATAGCTCTTAGAGCTATTAGGATATTTTATAAAGATAAACTTTCTAGTTTTAGGACCAAGTTTTTCAAACTTATGCGAAGTGTCATGGACATATCCTACAGAACCCCATGGGTGCAGATTCTCTAAATTAGGCTTTTTAGCACGTCATAACTCATAAGGGGTGAAAGAAATGGACTGTGAAGGCACGCAGTTAAGGATGTTGGCCGCAGTTAGAAGAGCATCTTCCCAAAAAGATATTGGGAGGTTAGCATGCGCTATCATCAACCTAACCATGTCTAACAACGTCCTATTCCTTCTCTCGACTACACCATTTTACTATGGAGTATATGGAATAGTAAGTTGTCTACAAATTTTTTTTTTTTTTCACATAAAGTTCGAAACTGATCTGATAGATTTTCGCATCCTCGATCTATCTGAAGAGCTTTTACACTCTTGCCCAATTGATTCTTAGTCTCTGCTAAGAAGTGTTTGAAGCAATCTAATGCTTCATAGCGGTGAGCGATCAAATAGGCATATCCATATCACAAATGATCATCTATAAATGTGAGAAAATAGAATGTCCCTTAGCGAGCCTTCACACTCATAGGTCCGCAGATGTCGGAGTGGATATGTTGCAATGGCTTAGTGGCCCTTTTAGCCTTCCCGAAAGGCTTTCGACATGCTTTGCCTGCTAAACATGATTCACATATAGGTAGATTAACTTTAGCGAGTGGGCCCAAAAGACCTTCTCTACTAACCTAGCCATTCTATCCTGCCGTATGTGTCCTAACGGAACCTGCCAAAACTACTGAATCAAGGCTTTCTCATCATTTGTCACACATAATATAGAAGAAACAGAAGTATCCATATCTACATGCAGTTTAAATAAGCCATTAACAAACAACCCATGTCCATACAAAATATTGTCTAAATAAATATCAAGTCTACTGCTAGCAAATATGAGAAAAAAACCTAGTGCTAATAGTGATGGAACTGATAGCAGATTATGTTGAACCCTTGACGCATAAAGTACGTCACACAGTGTCAACGTTCGTCCAATCTTGAGCCTGAGTTGGTATACACCAACTCCAAGGACCTCTTCACTAGAATCGTTGCCCATATAAAGTCTTTGTGTTCCTGTTGAGACTCTGCGATAATCCATGTATCCCGTTCGATCCCTTGTTATGTGCTTGGTTGCTCCTGAATCTACAATCCATTTAGGATATGTTCTAGCAAGTAATATATGTGAACAAACATACGCATATAGAGAGTTAGGGATTTGGGTTACCTTCTTTGGCTCAGTTCATTCATGAGTGAAATGTTTCAAATTTCCACAGTTATAGCACTTGGGCTTCATCTTATCTCTCTTCCCAATGCGCTTGCCTCTGCGGCGCTCCGGTGTCTGCCCTACCTTTGAATTAGGTGCATGGTGAGATCCCGTCTATTTGAAACCCTTCCCTGGACCATTCCTGCCCCTGCGTCTGCCTCCCCTGGCGAATAAGGCAGTGGCCTGTGCAGCCACCTCGCGCTCTGCCTCCGAATCCACATGACGAGAAATATCAGAAAAATTCTTAATACTCTGATTGTGAGTCAGAATTGGATTCCTATGAGTCTAGGAATTTGGAAGGGATCTGATCACGGCCTACAGTTGTTGTTCATCTGTGAGATCATTTCATGCTCCTTTTAAGTCGCTGATCATGTTAGCCATCACCCTAAGGTGCTCAGTCATGGTCTGACATGGGTCCTTCCGGTAGGTCTCAAACTTTAAAACAAGGGTCCTCAACCTAGTGGTTGAGGTTCCACCAAAACTAAACTTTAATTGATCCCACATTTAAATAATAGTCTAACACTTCTCAAATTCGTCGATAAGATCATCCTACATGCTGCTAAACATAGTGAAACGCACGCTACGATCTTTGTTAAACCATTGTATATAAGCTTCTTTGTCTCGGCGATGCTGGATAGTGTTTCCCTCCTCGGGGGGGGGGGGGGGGGGGGGGGGACATGGTTGTGGTTAAGTGGTCGAGCAACTATTGCTCATCTAGTAAGTACTGGATTTTCCTATGCCACATGTCATAATTGGTCCCGTCTAGCTTATCCCTTTTGGCCAAATCGGCAATCACATTTTTCATAGCCATTGGTTAATCACTGCATTGAACGCACCGTATAAGCCTAAGTTGACATCGTTTACCCATCATCATATTTGACTCAAAAATCTAAACTAAAAATATTAAACTTTCTCATATAATGAGATCGAAAGTGGGCTCAGGGCACCACAATCATATCTCATTTATACAAGATCATTCAATGTTAATAGAATGATTTTGAAAAAAATTTCTAAGTGAGAGGAACTATGTAATGACCCGAGATCTGAGTACCGGAAAGGAATCGGCGCGACTCGACCCTCGGCCCCCCACCCACGAGCCCGAAGACTCGGAATGGTTAAAGGATGGTGTGAGGGTACACGAGAAACTAAAATAACTACAGAGCTAGCACAATGAACTAAATAAAATGCATGGAATTAAACAATTACTCACTAAACAGCTACAAGGTCCAAAGTATCTCATGTCCAATATAGGTACAGTCGATAGAAAGAAAAGTACAAGTACACGGGGCATACCCCGGCTCTGGCAACTGGCGACTAACCCTGACTGTAGGAACCGTGGTAAGCCTCGGATGCACCTCTTGACGACCCCGCCTCACCTGAAAACACAGAGGTGAGCCTCATTTCATAGGCTCAGTAGGGATCCCGTGGACCCCCACCTCGCACGAGAGAAACAAGACAGTAAGGCGCGAACAAGCACAAAAGATAATGCTACCTAGTGGAAGTACGTCAGTAGCAGCAAGCAATAATAAATAAATGAAAAAGCTCTCTACAACTAACCGTACCGAACAAACCAACCCCGAACCGGCGGGAAAACAAGTCCGTACCTGCCAGAAGATAGGAGCACCACCCACTAGAAGGAAAGCCGTGTTGTGCATCCCTTGATTTTGATGATGACAATAGGATATGTTTGATTAATCAAGTTCTATCTTGTTTCATAACAAATACAAGTGGTTTGATTGTTCCTTCAAAGTAATGGACTCATGATTATTTGATGATGACAAACAATGTTTTTAATTAACTCAATATAAATCTGATAGTTCAAGTCACTTCTGATATGCTAAGTATTTTCAGGTCCACTGAAACCCAAGTGGAATCAACAAATCAGAAGAAGTGTCAAAGGCCGCTTGTCGACCAGGGAAGTGGTTATGGTCGACCAACGAACCCAGCCAGAAACACTTCAAGTCATCTGTCTTCTGCATGTGACTTGGCTGTCGACCAGCGACAAGGCTGTGGTCGACCACGGGACGCGAGTGTCAGCCAGAATGAAACCGCCATCAGGACACTGCTCGCTGTCGACCAGGGACAGTGTCATGGTCGACCATGGGTGTTATAGCGTCCAGAACCGAACTCTAACCGAATTCTGTTTTGGTTCCTTAAAACCTGCAGATGGTTGTTGCAGGTTGTTGGGTAGTTCAACTGATGAGATTCCGCACGGGAATCAAGGAGAGAATCTTGCTTAGAAGCGGTCAAACCTATTGTAGTGATCGGATTTAACATTCTCCCTGCTTTCTAGCAGATTAACGCTCGATCTGGAATTTGAGCGGGAAGAGCTTCAGGCTTGAAAAAGAATCTGCATAAAAAGTAGAAGGCAACTGATCGCGGAGGCAAGCACACAGAGAGAGCATAGAACAGAAGCTAAGAAACACACCTACATCACAGGACGAAGTGACTCTCCATCAACCAGAAATCTGCAGAAGACTAAAAGCATTCTCATTGCTGCAGAAGGAAGACTGGGCTTGAAGCTGTGCGACCTCCAGCAACAAAGCAGCTGAAGGCATCCGATTGGAAGTTCTACAGGGAGTCTACTCTTGTTATTTATGTGTTTAAGTCCCAGGCTGAATTCTTTACTTTGTTACAAAAGACTATATTCAGTCCTGTTGCATCATCCCACCTTCTCATCATTTCTATTCATCCTTACACCAAGTGTCAAGCTGTGAGGCAGCGGATTCAAGCTGTGTGTCAGCTGGTACAAGCTGTGTGTCAGCAGGAACAAGCTGTGTGACAGCGGTGTCTTGTGTTTTGGATTGAGATCAGAGGTTCTCATAAGTGAAGCCTTGCTTGAGTTAAGCAAGGGGTGGATGTAAGTCTCAGGAAGAGACTGAACCACCTTAAAAATCCTATCTTGTGGTTTGCTTATATGTGTGCGTGCTTCTCTATGTGTTTGTTTTCTTCATTGATATCAACATTAGTTCTGTAATTCGTCAATCACCTGCAACTCATTTAGTCAATAGATATTCAATCGAAAAAGGGGGAAAGATCTATTCACCCCCCCTCTAGATCTATTCAGTCCGTACTCAACACGTGGTATCAGAGCCAGACTCTCCAAAAATGTGGTCTAACAACCAGGAGAGGCCTGCCGGACTGAACTCTAGAAGTCTAATGGCTGAGGGACACTCAGTAACTAGACCACCATATTTCGATGGAAATGATTTCTCATACTGGAAAAATCGTATGCAGGTGTTCTTGAGAGCACAAGATCATGAGATGTGGAGAGTAGTAAGCCGAGGACCCTACGAGCTGCCCGAAGATGAGGATACCTGGACCAGAGAACAGGTCAGAAAATCAACCATCAACTGGGGAGCTATGAACGTAATGCAATGCGCACTACACCCCACGGAGTTCTCACGAGTTTCACAATGTGCAACGGCCAAGGAAATGTGGGATCGACTAGTAGTAATCTATGAAGGTACTTCAGAGGTAAGGGAGTCAAAAGCAAATATGCTAGTTTCAGAATATGAAATGTTTAGAATGAAAACTGACGAAAATATTTCTGAAATGTATGCTAGACTAGTGCAATTAACGAATAGTTTAAAGAGTCTAGGGAAAACCTACAAGGAACAGGAATTAGTGAGGAAGATCCTAAGATCCCTCACTCCTATGTGGCATACCAAGGCCACAGTAATTGAGGACTCAAAGAACCTCACCACTATGACTGTGGATGAACTAGTGGGATCCCTAATGGCCTATGAGGTTAATCTGAAAAGAAAAGAAGATGAGGGCAAGAAAAAGAACCAGCTCGCCCTAAAAACTAAAATAGGCACCTCTGAACTATCTGACACTGATAACTCATCTAGCACAGGTGAGGAAACTGGTGAGCTAGCCATGTTAACAAGAAAATTCAAAAGGTTTCTGCGGAAGGAAGGTAAGGGATTCAGGAATCCTAAGGGCATGGTAAGAAAGTCATCTCAGTTTAAGTTTGATAAAAATAAAACTTCATCTAACAAACTTGTCTGCTACAACTGCAAGAAACTAGGACACATAAAGGCTGAATGTCCAGAGACTCCTAAGAAATCAAGCTTCAAGTGGAAAGGCAAGCAACTAAAAGCAATGATAAGCACATGGAGCGAGGAGGAGGAAAGCAGTAAGGAGGAAACAACTTCCGAGGAAGAAGAAGGAAACATCTGTTTGATGGCCAAAGGAGATAGCGATGATCTTGAGGTAATCCCCCCGTTTTAAGATTTTTCTAGCTCAGATTGGGAAGAAGTCTACTCAGACTTACTTGATGCATATGAAAGAATTAGAAAGGAAAATAAGAGTTTGAAGAAAAAGCTTAATCAGGTCAATAATGACAGCAACCCATTTGCCAACAGAACTGAACTAGAATTAGAAATCACCACCTTGAAAAATAAGCTGAAACAATACGAGACAGATGAAGAAAATGTCAAATGGCTGTTAGAAGAAAATGAGTCACTGAAAAACACAATTGATGAGGTAAAATTAAAGACTCAAGAAAGTGAACAGCAAACTAAGGTAACTCAAGAAAGAAACAACTCACTCAAGGAGGAAAACTGTCAACTTCTGGAAGAAATAGAAAGAATCCAGAGTGAACTGAAAAACAAACAGGAAACCTTGGAAAAAATGACTAAAGGTCAAGAAAACTTAAATGCTGTCTTGGGAATAAAAGTAAACTTTCAAAAAGAAGGGTTAGGATACAATCCTACGGCTAAAAAGGAATTCCAAATAAAAACCGTAACTGGGATTGCTGACTCAAAAGGAAAAGGGCCACTAATCAATCTATACCAAGACAAACAAGAGGATGTAGCTGAATGCTCCTCCAAAAGGAATAATGTCACCAAGGAAGAGAGAAACATTAAAGAGAAAACAGTCAATCAACATAAGCTTAAAAATAATAGACAAGAAACTCAAATTCACAGAAATAACCAAACAAACCAAGTACTAAATCAAGTTAAAGGACATAAATCTGGAAAACAAGATGTCTGGAGACAGGCTGGTCGACAACCGACCCCTCCTCTGTCGACCAGAGGATCTGCCAGAACAGGCGCTGGCTTCTGGAAAAGTAATGGTCGACCACAGACACACCAGATGTCGACCATGACCAGACACGCAAACAGAAACCACAGATTTTCTCAGGTGAAACAAAATGAAAATTGGAAATCAAAAAGATGGATTCAGATTAAAGAAACATTAGAACAAAAGCCACCCAATCTGAACAAAGTCAGAGACGAAAAATTAAACTGCTCTAAGAAAATCTGGGTTCCCAAAGGATTGTTACAGCAATTTCACAATTTTACAAGTTATCTTGGACCCGGGTACCATTGGGGTCCAAAAATTTCTGTGTAATTCATGATGCAGGAATGTCTGGCAGCCATGCACAATAAGTGGTACTTAGATAGTGGTTGCTCAAGACACATGACGGGAGACAAGACCAAGTTCTCCCAACTAAGCTCAAAAGATGGAGGTTATGTGACCTTTGGAGGAAATAACAAAGGTAAGATCATCGGGACAGGTAAA
Organism: Amorphophallus konjac; assembly: GCA_022559845.1. Lineage (NCBI taxonomy): Eukaryota > Viridiplantae > Streptophyta > Magnoliopsida > Alismatales > Araceae > Amorphophallus > Amorphophallus konjac. The sequence continues at coordinate 325,269,214 of CM040124.1, read as the reverse complement.
ATAGGTAAGAACTCCTCAAACAGTATTGAAAATGTACTGCTGGTAGATGGACTGGAATATAACTTGCTGAGCATCAGTCAGCTTTGCGACAAAGGCCATAAAGTAATATTTGACTCCAAGATCTGCAAGATTATTGAACCAAATTCAGATACAGTCAAGTTTATGGGCCAGAGAGTAAACATTGTCTACATAATAGACTTGGATGATCCAGCCCACTCCAACCTGTGCCTAACCGCCAAGAAAGAGGACCTGACCTGGCTGTGGCACCGAAGGCTAGGGCATGTTAGCTATAGGGTGTTGCATAAACTGGTGAAGAATAAAATGGTTCTTGGTATGCCTGAAATTTCGTTTGCTCAAAATGTCAAAGTATGTGAATCATGTACCCAAGGTAAGCAAACAAGAAAATCATTCAAAGGTAGAACTGAAAGTCAATCTTCTAGACCACTAGAACTTGTGCACATGGACCTTTTTGGCCCAACAAGAACTGCTAGCCTTAGTGGTAAGAGATACGGTTATGTACTAGTTGGTGATTTCTCTAGATTCACATGGGTAATATTTCTATCTCATAAAAGTGATGCTTTTTCTGAGTTTCAGGAATTCTACAAAAGAATGAAGCAGGATGGCAAGTCCAAAGTGTGTACAATCATATCTGACCATGGGGGAGAGTTTGAAAATTCTGACTTTGACTTATTCTGCAGAAACAAGGGCATAACCCACAGATTTTCCTCACCAAGGACTCCAGAACAAAATGGTGTTGTGGAGAGAAGGAACCGCACTCTTGTCGAGATGGCTAGAACCATGCTGGTTGAAGCTAAACTTCCAAGGAGATTTTGGGCAGAGGCAGTCAACACAGCATGCTACATTGTAAACCGAGCAATGGTAAGACCGGCTAGTGAAAATACACCATATGAAATGTTCAAAGGTAAGAAACCATCCCTAGCTCATTTTAGAATTTTCGGGTCAAAATGCTTTATTCATAACAATGATAAAAGGGTCTTGGACAAATTTGAACCGAAGAGTGATCCAGGAATATTCTTGGGCTATTCCGACCGATCAAGAGCCTATAGAGTTTTTAACACCAAAGATCAAATTGTTGAAGAATCCCCTCATATTACATTTGATGAAATTAATGATCTTGGCAAAAATGAGCAGGTCAGCAAGGAAGAAGAAGATAGGGAATTTCTAGAAGACAACGAAGAACCAAATGAAGAAGAACAATCTCAGGAAAGAGATCAAGGTATTACTAATGCTCCACCCGAAGGAGAAGGCATCTCAGGTAACAATCTTGAGAACTTAAGACTTCTTAGAGATCATCCCATAGAAAACATCATTGGTGGAATCCATGATCCTAGGAAGACTAGATCTCAGTTAAAAGAAATCAATGAACTAGATCAGCTTGCACTTGTGTCCCAAATAGAGCCCAAATCAGTAGAGGAAGCATTAAAAGATGACTCATGGATAAATGCTATGCATGAAGAACTAAATCAATTTGAAAGAAATCAGGTGTGGAGTCTTGTCCCTAGACCTTCATCTCACCCCGTTATTGGAACCAAGTGGGTCTATAAAAACAAGCTAAGTGAAGAAGGAGTTGTAATGAGAAACAAGGCTCGGATGGTGGCTAAAGGGTACAACCAGGAATTTGGGGTTGATTTTGAAGAATCATATGCTCCAGTTGCTAGATTAGAAGCCATCAGGATATTGTTAGCCTTTGCAGCATCTCATGGAATCAAACTACAACAAATGGATGTAAAAAGTGCATTTCTAAATGGAATAATAAAAGAAGAAGTCTATGTGGAACAACCCCCTGGTTTTGAAAATGATGAACTTGCTAATCATGTTTTCAAATTGCATAAAGCTTTGTATGGATTAAAGCAGGCTCCTCGGGCCTGGTATGAAAGGTTGAGCTCCTTCCTCACCAAGAAGGGATACATAAGAGGTAAAATTGATCAAACATTATTTTCCAAGACCCAAGGTAAGCATATACTAATTGTACAAATCTATGTGGATGATATTGTGTTTGGGTCTACTGAAGCTTCTTTATGTACTGAATTTGCAAACTTAATGACCAATGAGTTTGAAATGAGTTTAATGGGTGATTTACAGTTTTTTCTTGGATTGCAGATCGTACAATGTAGAGAAGGATACTTCATAAATCAATCCAAGTACATAAAGGAGATGTTGAAGATGTTTGGCATGGAAAGCTGCAAACCAATCGAGTCACCCATGGGTACAAATGCAACATTGGAAGCTGATGTAAAAGGTAACATGGTAGATGCCAAGAAATACAGAGGTATGATCGGATCCCTGCTATATTTAACTGCTTCAAGGCCAGATATTCAGTTTAGTGTATGCATGTGTGCTAGATATCAGTCTAGCCCTAGAGAATCACATTTAGGGGCTGTCAAGCGTATCCTCCGATACCTTGCCGGCACCCAAGAATTGGGTTTATGGTATCGTACATACTGCAAACTAGATTTGATTTCATATTCAGATGCTGATTATGCTGGTTGCAAAATTGATAGGAAGAGTACTAGTGGTTATTGTCAAATATTAGGTGGATGTTTAATATCATGGGCTTCTAAAAAGTAGCATTCTGTGGCACTCTCCACTGCTGAGGCTGAGTATGTCGCAGTAGGGAGCTGTGGTACACAGGTTATGTGGATAAAACATCAACTCCAAGACTACAATGTAGATCTTGGATGTGCACCTATTTTCTGTGACAACACTAGTGCTATTAATTTGTCTAAAAACCCCATTCAACACTCTAGGACAAAACACATTGAGATCCGTCATCACTTTCTAAGAGATGAGGTCTCCAAAGGAAATTTCATGCTTCATTTTGTAGAAACTGAAAAACAACTGGCAGACATTTTCACAAAACCCCTTAACAATGACAGATTTTCAACTCTAAGAAGGGAGTTAGGAATTTGTAGAATTTCTCCTGAAAATTCTTGAAATAATCATATTCATGTGTTCACTGTATAGATTCTGTCATTTCTGTACTAAGTTATGTCATCTAGTTCTCTAGTACTGGTCAAGTTTTGAGTTTGGAGGTCTAGTGTCGGTTGCTACTTCAGCAAGTTCTGCAGAATCCTGGTTCTACTACGGATTATCTCTTGTGGTCGACCACAGGCGAGGCGCTGGTCGACCAAGGCATCAGGACAGGAAATAGTTGGTTCTGTGACTTCGCAGCTGTCGACCACAGGCGGTCCCATGGTCGACAACAGATTTGTTAGAAAGCAGACCACAGGTGACTACTCATCAGGCAGTTTCTGTGACAGCACAGAGGTCGACCAAAGGCAACTCCATGGTCGACAGAGGATCTGAACAAGGGAAAATGGATCTAAAAAATGCTGCTGGCTCTGCTAGGAAATCCTCTGAACTAAGTGAACTTTTGTGCTCCATTTCTTCACTCATTCATCCTTATCCATGCTTCCCATTCCTTGTGTCTCTAAATCTCTTCATGGCCAACATTTTTTTCTTCAGCAAGGACTCACAAATTGAGGGGGAGAAAAAGTGTAAACTCATTCCTTGATAAAACATTGAAAAACCTAACCATATCTTTCAATAAAATCACCAAGGTAATCATTAAGAGTAGAGGTTGAGTGTAGTAATGAGAATTTGAACTGTACTACTGCAATAAATTCAAACCATAACTATGACTCTGTCACAAGATTTTGAGGACTTATGATTTTTAGTAATGAGACTGTTTCTCTACCTATGTCTGTGTTGAACAGTAAAATTAAACTCAAATATAACATGTATGTACATGGAATACGCCATAATTCTGCCTTCTTGGTAGAGCAATGGATTGAGTTCTGAGAAACTACTGTTCTCCATCTCAAAGCAAAAAAAAAAATTGGCTGAACAATAGATGGGAGACAAGTGTGTCATGAAGATCCAATCTAACTCTGCTGCTTTCAAAAATATTGATTGGGCATACTGAGTAACTGGGGATATTGGCGTCTGATATACGTATATCCTCACGGATAAAAGGTGTGTCCCAGTTATTAGTGGAATGGTTAGGCATGCTAAGTAGCCGGGGTTTCTGGCGTGTAAAAAGCGTGTCTCCTCGTGTAGAAAAGCATGTGATAAACCTGACCACAGCTCTCAAATGATTCAAAAAGTTATCACAAAGGCAGAGAAAATGGTTGACCTAAAGCATAGCATGCAAACAAAAGTACAAAACACTGTTCAGCTAGCATAGTTAGTCAAATTATCTCTTGAAATATATTATAAGTTCAAGGAGCCATGTGAAAGAAATTGGATATGGGGAGTCAATTTATTGGTGCAATACTTTCAAATTCATTGAACCACAATACCCACTCTATTTGGTCACAAGGTGGTCTTTGTATAAGGGTGGAAAGGTTCCATAAGTGTTCTATTAAAGAAAGGGAGTACACTTTAACATCTTCCAAAAATTTGAGTTATGCTGATTAAATCCTGACCGCTCGTTTTCTGCATCGTGATGGTTCACTATCCTAGTTTTTTAAGACCCAGCCCTACTGCCCTACCCTATAAATTGCCACGGCTGGGTCCCTAATTTTCTCTCATCCGCCGGCTTGTACCTCTTTCGAATTCTTCCTCTCCAGTTCTCTCTCGCCTCTCTCTCGCATCCCTCCACCATGTCTCCAAAGCACGCTCTGCGGTCTACAAAGAGAACAAGAGAGAAGGCCCCTGTCGAATCCTCGAAGCCGTCCAAGCGTTCCAAGCCGAGGGCCGTGCAAGGTCCGCCATCGGTCCCTCAAAAGTCGACCACGGCTGAGGCGGCTGACTCAGGCAGGAAGGTACCAGCTTCAGAAGAACCCATCGTCCATCCAGTTTCAGGAGTTATCAAGCCACGGACCGTTCTCCACCAAGGATTGTTGATTTCTCTGATGAGAAGCTGATGGAGATGTTCCCAGAACTACTGCCAATTTTTGAAGCCCAAGAGTGGACAGCGTTTGTCTCGGCACATACTCAGTATTCGCCTCAGCTTGTGCAAGAATTCTACCACAACTTGCAAATAGTGGATGGTCAGGTCTACACCGTAGTTCAAGGCATCGTCGTCCGCCTCGACGTCAAACTGCTCCACAAAGCGTTGACGATTCCCAGACATGGCGCCGTCTTCCATCCTGAGGATTTTGACTTCCGAGCTGCATACACCGTCGTCACTGGCCAGCCAGCTCCAGAGGTTCTCCCTAAGTATCTGAATGCCAACACCTTCCCTCCTCTTCATAGATTGCTTCATCACATTCTTACCACCATTATCCAACCAAGAGGAGGCGCCAGAGATCAAGTAAGTCGCCTCCATCTATTTTTGCTCCATGGCCTCATCACTTGTCAACCCATTCGCCTCATAACGCTCATCCTCAACACCTTCCAAAACATCCTACATTATCCCCAGAATTCTCTTCCATTTGCTGCCCACATATCTGCCATTCTGGAAGCAGCAAAAATACCATTTCCTCACGCTCCGCGCATTGTAATTCCCAAATGGCACGTCTACAACTTTCACTTCGTGACCACATTTTTGGGGTTTAAGAAGGTAGGAGACCAAATTCAGCGCACTCTACCATCCAAGGGCAAATCCAAGGCTCCATTGCCACCCTCTTCTCCACCACATACACCTATACAGGTTAGCCCTACTGTCACACCTCCACCTGTGGTGCCTCAAGCTACCCCTACTCCCACCACTACTGCCCATCCTCCATCTTCCCTTTCTATAGTGCCCTGGCATCCAGGCACTGCTGCCACTCATGCTCAATCCACTTCTGTTCCACCTACCCAAGCTCCATCTCATTCTGTTCCCCCTACCCAAGTTCCACCTACTTTCACTCCATTTACTTCTGCTCCACCACCATCCTTCACCTCCAACACTGAGTCTCACGGAGTGCTTCTCCAGATAGCATCTCAGTTGTCCTCTCTCACCACCCAATTCCAATCCTTTCAAGAGAATATGAATGCTGCCACCGGGCGCCTGGAGCAGAAAGTCCAAAGGCTGGAACAACAGATGGAGGCCAGGTTCATCAAGCAAAAGGAACACACTGACCATGCTAGTTCTCGGTTCAACAGACTAGTTGCCACCTTAGGTCAAGTGTCAGAAGAAATGGGAAACCGCATAGAGTTCACAACCAAGCAGAATGAACAGTATCACAATGCTACTATCTCCGAGATCCAGAAGCTCAGGCTCTCTTATGCCCACATTGTTGACAAGCTGGATCGCATGGAAGAGAACGTGAAGCCAGAGACTTCCTCATCCTCCTCAGAGGGATTGTTTAAATGATCTTCTTTTTGCTGTTGACAAAGGGGGAGATAGGACTTTATGTGTCATTGTGTGTCTAGTTATGTGTCTAGATGTGTGTCTAGATGTCAAGTTTACTTTGTCTACGTGTCCTTAGTGTCTTTATCCTTTTTGAGTCTCTCATGTAATTAATGCTATAGTTTTTGAAAGGCACATCAAACGAATTGTCTGAATGAAATCTGTGCTATGATAGCCTTGAATGCAATATCAAATGAATTTTATAATCTGTTGTTTGTCACAATGACTCATGGTTGTCATCATCAAAAAGGGGGAGAATGTTGTGCATCCCTTGGTTTTGATGATGACAATAGGATATGTTTGATTAATCAAGTTCTATCTTGTTTCATAACAAATACAAGTGGTTTGATTGTTCCTTCAAAGTAATGGACTCATGATTATTTGATGATGACAAACAATGTTTTTGATTAACTCAATATAAATCTGATAGTTCAAGTCACTTCTGATATGCTAAGTATTTTCAGGTCCACTGAAACCCAAGTGGAATCAACAAATCAGAAGAAGTGTCAAAGGCCGCTTGTCGACCAGGGAAGTGGTTATGGTCGACCAACGAACCCAGCCAGAAACACTTCAAGTCATCTGTCTTCTGCATGTGACTTGGCTGTCGACCAGCGACAAGGCTGTGGTCGACCACGGGACGCGAGTGTCAGCCAGAATGAAACCGCCATCAGGACACTGCTCGCTGTCGACCAGGGACAGTGTCATGGTCGACCACGGGTGTTATAGCGTCCAGAACCGAACTCTAACCGAATTCTGTTTTGGTTCCTTAAAACCTGCAGATGGTTGTTGCAGGTTGTTGGGTAGTTCAACTGATGAGATTCCGCACGGGAATCAAGGAGAGAATCTTGCTTAGAAGCGGTCAAACCTATTGTAGTGATCGGATTTAACCTTCTCCCTGCTTTCTAGCAGATTAACGCTCGATCTAGAATTTGAGCGGGAAGAGCTTCAGGCTTGAAAAAGGATCTGCATAAAAAGTAGAAGGTAACTGATCGCGGAGGCAAGCACACAGAGAGAGCATAGAACAGAAGCTAAGAAACACACCTACATCACAGGACGAAGTGGCTCTCCATCAACCAGAAATCTGCAGAAGACTAAAAGCATTCTCATTGCTGCAGAAGGAAGACTGGGCTTGAAGCTGTGCGACCTCCAGCAGCAAAGCAGCTGAAGGCATCCGATTGGAAGTTCTACAGGGAGTCTACTCTTGTTATTTATGTGTTTAAGTCCCAGGCTGAATTCTTTACTTTGTTACAAAAGACTATATTCAGTCCTGTTGCATCATCCCACCTTCTCATCATTTCTATTCATCCTTACACCAAGTGTCAAGCTGTGAGGCAGCGGATTCAAGCTGTGTGTCAGCTGGTACAAGCTGTGTGTCAGCAGGAACAAGCTGTGTGACAGCGGTGTCTTGTGTTTTGGATTGAGATCAGAGGTTCTCATAAGTGAAGCCTTGCTTGAGTTAAGCAAGGGGTGGATGTAAGTCTCGGGAAGAGACTGAACCACCTTAAAAATCCTATCTTGTGGTTTGCTTATATGTGTGCGTGCTTCTCTATGTGTTTGTTTTCTTCATTGATATCAACATTAGTTCTGTAATTCGTCAATCACCTGCAACTCATTTAGTCAATAGATATTCAATCGAAAAAGGGGGAAAGATCTATTCACCCCCCCTCTAGATCTATTCAGTCCGTACTCAACAAGCCGGATAGGTCCCCTGACTTCTTACATTGGGCTTCAGTGTCTCCCTACACGCCCCAGGCGGAGACTAAGACACACAACAAGTACCATGAACAAGGACTGGCTGGGGTCGCGCTCATCAGTGCGGGTCCAACTGCCCCCAACTACATGTCCACACACAGACCAAGCGCTCTAGGTCAGGCCCTATAGCTGCTTCTTCCCCCCAGCCCGGACGCAAGCGGCAAAGACGAGGGGCTCTACGGTAACCAGCCTAAAAACTGCCTCTCTCCGGGTCACGCTCTCCACCACTCCCAAGTGGGTACGCACACGCATGCGCATGAATGCTTCGTCTAGTGGACATGTCACTGGAGGTAAGACTTTGACTCACGGAAACCACTGCTTGAAAGGAACGGAGTGGCGATCCTCCCAGGACCATTTCTCCAAATGGCGGCCATCCTTGGACCGCAAAACGGGCCTAGCGGTCTCCTCGAGAGGGCCAAGCTCAGCCTGGCGGTCACACCATGGCTGCAACCAGGCAAGACAAGGGTTACCTAGCGGTTCATCGCCAGACCACTAGCCCCACCAGGTGGTCATCTGAAGACCGCAAACCCCAGGAAATGGTCCAGCCCTGACCGCAACCTGGCCACGACTCCCCAACGGTCAAAACACGCACCCCGAGGGTGCTCTCTCCAAACGGGATAAACGGTCTATCGCAAGATGGCAACCCCGGGCTTGGAGGTCCCAGGCGGACTGCTAAGCCCAACCGACAATCAAAAATGCCTGGCTACCCCCTAAGGGCCGCCAAAGGGTGCAAACGGTCCCTGGTAGGGCCGCAACCTCAACCCGAGCACGGAAACGGCGGGAACGGCCAAAAAACCCAATCCACCCCCCGATCATCCCCCGATGATGGGGAAACAAAGGGGAATTAATCCCCAACCGCATTATTCTACACCCATAGATCGGTCAAAAGCCCCGAGAAACAAGAGATCCGACGCAAAACCCCAAAACATGCATTTTCACCCTCCCGGCACAAATACACCCCTCTCGACCTAGCCGCGGCCTAGAAATCGTGGGGAATGCGGGTATGAGGGCAAGGATCCGTCCCCCAACCTCAAGGAAGCTCGAAACCCGCTGGATCACCGTCGATCTTCAAATCTTGACCGATCATGATCTCCACACTCACGCCGCGCAAATGCCACCGCCACGATCACCTCGCCGCCGCCGTCGTCACCACGCCGCCGCCTTGGTCCGCCGTCCGTCACCAGAGGAGGAAGGGCACCGCAAACTCTTGGACGGGGGAGGGGGAGCTTGCAACGGTCGGCCGCGGCTCACGGGAGAGAAAAGAGAAGAAGAAGAAAGAAGAAAGGAAAAAGAGAAAAGGAAAATGGTTATTTATAGAAAATCCAGAAAATATGAAAAATTTTGAAAAAATTATTTTCTCGATCCTCACAACACGCTCAACGCATTGGTACCGTCCTGGAGTAGGAGAACATAACGGTTTACCCTGCACAGGGTTCCAAAGGCTTGTCACGGAAAAATACATGTAAACCACAAAACACGCCCTGGGACCCCCGAAAGTGATCCGAAACTCTCGGATGCAGATCCAAAAAATGTCCGAAAAACCCAGGACATTACAGCCTCCCCCCTTAAACAAATTTCATCCTCGAAATTAAGAACAACACAAGATTAGGGGAGAAGACTCACTCAGACAAGTAAGGATACTACTGCCGCATCTCATCATCACGCTCCCACGACGCCTTGCCACCAGAGTGACGCTGCCAAACCACCTTAACCAGAGGGATAACCTTGTTCCGCAAATGCTGCTCACACCTATCCTTAATACGGATAGGGTACTCGATCTGGAAGGGACAAGTCTGGGGTCACCTCGGGCCAAACAGCGTCCTCCAAGACATGGGAATTATCGGGCATATACCTCCACAGCATAGACACATGGAACACGTCATGCACAGCAGCTAGCTCCAAGGGTAATTGCAACCGATAAGCAACTTCACCAATACACTCAAAAATGGGAAAATGACGAATGTAGCGGGGACTCAACTTCCCATGCTTGCCGAAGTGCATCAAACCCTTCATGGGGGAGATCCGCAAAAACACTCGATCTTCTACAGCAAAGCTGAGGGGTTGCCTTCTCCGATCGGTGTAACTCTTCAGCCGACTCTGCGCCACCAACATCTTCTACCGGACTAAATGCACCACCTCAGTACACTACTGCACCAAATCCGGTCCTATCAGGACATGCTCACTCACCTCAAACCAATCAAGCGGAGTCCGACACGGTCGCCCGTACAACCCCTCATAAGGAGCCATACCAATGCTCGAATGATAGCCATTGTTGTAGGCGAACTCCACTAACGATACATGGTGGATTCAACTCCCTTGCCACTCTAGGTAACATGACCTCAACATATCCTCCAAAGTCTAGATGGTCCTCTAAGACTGACCGCCCGACTGAGGATGGTACGTCGAGCTAAATTCCAACTCCGTGACTAGAGCTCTATGGAAGCTCCTCCAGAATCTCGAAGTGAAGCAAGGATCACGATCGGACATAATGGAGATAGGGACTCCATGGAACGGAATGATCTCCTCCAGATACAAGCTGGCCAGCTTATGCACATTCCAACTGACTTTGATCGGCAACAACTGAGCCGTTTTCGTCAGTCTATCCACCAGTAACTAGATACTATCATGCCCACTGGATGTCTTCGGTAACCCAACCATAAAATCAGTAGTCACGTGGTCCCACTTCCACATAGGAATCTCCAAGGGCTGAAGTGTACCACCCGGTCGCTGGTGTTCCGCCTTCACCTGCTGACAGATCAAACACCTGGCCACAAACTCCGCTACATCTCTCTTCATACCAGGCCACCAGAACTGCCTCTTCAAATTCTAGTACATCTTTGTCGATCCGAGATGCACGGCATACCGGCTCCCATGAGCCTCTCGTAACACCGCGCGCCTCACCTGCTCCTCGGCTGGGACGTACAGCCTACCTCGGAACCTCACAGCTCCATCCTCACCAAACTCCACCTCGGCCAATGACAGAATTCGAGGTAGTTCGGGGTCAGCACATTGAGCCTCCGCCACCTAACGACGAATAGCTGGGGTGACAGTCAGGCTCTCAAGAACAGCCGAACCCTGATCCCAAGGGATCTTGAGCCTAAAAGTCATGGCCGGCACCTGCTCCCATAACTTTCACTTCCTCAACAACATCTGACTGACCACCACCTTCCTGCTCAAGGCATCAGCCATGAAATTCATCCTGCCAGGCTGATACGACAGAGTAAAATCATAATCCTTCATGTACTCCGTCCACCTCCTCTGCCTGAGGTTAAGATCCTTCTGGGTAAACACATACCTCAAACTCTGATGGTCAGTGAAAATCTCGAACTTCTCGCTGTATAGATAATGCTTCCAGATCTTTAGAGCGAAGATCACTGCCGCCAACTCGAGATCATGAGTGGGGTAGTTCTCCTCATGTGGTTTCAATTGACGAGATGCATACCCCCAACTCTACTATGCTGCATCAGCACGGTGCCCAAACCTATCCTGGAAGCGTCCGTACATACCACAAAACCTCTCGATCCAGAAGGTAACACCAACACCGGAGCGGTAGTGTGCAATCTCTTCAGCTCCATAAAGCTCTGCTCACACTCCTCTGTCCAGATAAACGACACATCCTTCCATGTGAGTCTGGTCATCGGGGCTGTAATGCGGGCAAAATGCTGAATAAATCTCCTATAATAGCCTGCAAGTCCAAAAAAGCTCCGAATCTCCATGACAGAACTCGGCTTTGGCCACTGCACCACAGCCTCGACCTTGGTCAGATCCACGGAAACATCATCACCAGAAATCACGTGCCCCAGAAAGTGCACTTATCGAAGTCAGAACTCGCACTTGTTGAGCTTGGCATACAGTTGGTGATCTCGCTGGGTCTGCAAAATAACCCTCAAATGATGCACATGCTCCTCAGCAGACCGCGAATACAAAAGGATGTAGTCCACAAACACGATCACGAACTGGTCTAGATACGGACGGAACTCCCTATGCATCAAATCCATAAACGCTGCGGGGGCATTGGTGAGCCTATACGGCAACACCAAACACTCATAATGCCCGTACCTCAGGTGGAACGCAGTCTTCTCAATGTCAGACTCTCGGATCCACAGTTGTAGCCCGACCTCAAATCGATTCGCAAAAACACCCGGGCTGACTGAAGCTGATCAAACAAGTCATCAATCCGTGGCAAAGGATACTTGTTCTTAACAATCGCCTGGTTCAACTGCCAGTAGTCGATGCACAACCGCAGACTACCATCTTTCTTCTTCACAAACAATACGGGCGCACCCCAAGGGGAAAAACTGGGACAAATATGCCCCTTGGCCAATAACTCATGCAATTGCACCTTCAACTCTCTCAACTCAGCCGGTGCCATTCGGTAAGGGGCCTTCGACATAGGCGCCGTAGCTGGCACCACCTCAATCACAAAATCAATCTCCCGTTGCGACGGCAACCCTGGCAATTCCTCAGGAAAAACATCAGAAAACTCGCACACAATCGGAATATCCTCCACTTCCAGACACTGCCGATCAACTAGGACCACAAAAGCGAGAAAACCCCGGCACCCCGCATCAAGCAATCTACGGGCCTTAATGGCCGAAATAAGAAAATGGGAAGAGGAAGACCGGATACCTTGGTAGTAGAAGGTGGGTCTGCTAGGATGCTGAAAGTAGACCATCTTCAAGCTGCAATCCACCATGGCACGATGGGCCTCTAGCCAATCCATGTCCAAAATCACATCAAAGTCTCGAAGCGGCAATGCATAAAGCTTGGCCGATAAGTTCCGCCCATCCACCCATTCATGCACCGTCTTAAGGCCATACGGGGTGAGCATAAAATCATCGGTAGGCAACTCCACTGTCAGGTCACAAGACACCTCAATCACCGACTCCTCGGTACTCTGAGCGAAATCTTCCGAAATAAACGAATGGGACGCACCAGAATCAAACAAAACGTGAGCCACATAACCCATAATCAGAATAGTACCTTCCACCAACTACGATGCCTCAGCCTCTGCTCTGGTAATATGCGTAACTCGGCCTCGGGATCTCTGCCTCCCTATAGTAGCCGATCGCGTCAACTGCAGAAATTGACCCTGGTGTTGGTACTGCTACGGTTGTGGTGGTAACTGCTGGGGCTGAAACTATTGCTGCTGCTGCTGAAACTCGTGCGGCTGATGCGGTCTCTGAGGACAGTCACGTGCCATGTGCCCTGGTTGGTCAGACCTAAAGCATATCACGACCTACCACGTGACCGGCCCAGGTCGTGTCATACAACGCGTGCGTCTTTGCCATTCGACGCCAACGACGCATCTCTCCAACGGGCGCCACCGCATTAATGGCGAAGCATCCTAATCTTACAAAGATACATACAACACCCACACCTCCCCCCTCTTGTCAAGTGGAGCAGCCCCCACATCTTTGACGATCCTTGCCACATTAATGGCGGTGCAACCACCAGACGGCAACAGAGTGTTGGGCTAGGGCCCATGCCTCGTACGAAGGAACGACAGGTCATCACCACGCTCCCCTACCCTGACAGACGAGCAGGCCGGCGGCTCACATCTTTTTTTTTAATCAAAAATTTAATTTTTGTATTTCATATATGAGAGGGGAGGTACAAGGAGAACAACCGGGGCATACCCCGGAGAGTACAACCAGGAAAGTAGCTAAATTGGTCTGATGCTGGGCATTTGAGCTTTATCAAGGGTAAAATTACCCCTACAGACCTTGGGCAGTGTGTCAAAGGAGAAAAGATAGTATTACTGGTGGAGGCACACACATAGGAGGCAAGACTATCGGCGACCCGGTTTGCCTCTCTGTAAACATGAGTAACCGTGATATCATATGGCTTGAGGAGGTCGACCACCACCCGCCACCATCTCAACGTATCCCAAGAGAGTGGGTTATTACTTCGAAGGGATTGCACCAACGATGCAGAGTCAGATTGGATACTCGCCAGCCTGTATCCGTGATCCGACGCCAATCGTAGCCCATCACACAAGGCCCGAACCTCCGCTGTCAAGCTATGGCCCAGGCTGTAGAAATGAGCGAAAGCGAGAACGAGATTCCCTGCAGCGTCCCTGATGCAGCCGCCTCCCCCGCAGAGCCCTGGATTCCCCTTGCTGGCTCCATCATCATTAAGACAGTAGCCTTCTACTGGAGGGATCCATCGCACCAAGGTCAGGGTTTTCTTTTTAATAACCGGGTGGTAGCCAAAGGAAGCAATGGCATCAAGCTCATAATCAGAGGGAGTGAGCCTAAAGGTCGTCTTGCTCAGGGCGAACTGGACCGAGGATTGAATATCAGCCTTAATCTTCTTAACAGACACTCGAGTCGATTGATGTCGCATAGCGCATCTGGCCTTCCAAATTTCCCAAAGCAGGAGCAGGCAGCTATAGAGAGAGATAAATCCATGAGGCGACTGGGTGTTGCATTTTGCAATTAAAGACCAAAAACCTTGTAGTAATCTACCCATGGAGCACAACGCCATTCCTCACGAGGGGCATTAGCCAGTCCCATAGTTGAGAGGCAAGGCCGCCGGTGATGAAGAGGTGATTGAGGTCTTCGGATTGAGGAGACGGACAGCAATAGCACATGGAGGCCAGACTGACACCACAGTCGGCAATGCGCTCATCAACGGGCACCACCCGATGTAAGATTCTCCACCCAAAAATGGAAGCTCTGCGTAGGAAGGAGGAATGCCACAGCCGATTCAAACACGGGCGCCTGGGGCCCCTGGGACGGAAGAGATCATATGCTGATTTAGCAGTGAAGGTCCCAGACGGAGAGGCAGTCCAGATGCGGATGTCCTTGGCTTCGACAAGCTCCAGGCCCTCCAAGAAAGAGGAAGGGAGGAGGCTGCGAATTGGGTGGTAAGGGGACAGGACCACTTGCTGCACTGTGGCGGCTGGGCCATCATAAGGATGAGAGAGATGGTAGCGAAGTGGGTTGGCTCCCATCCAGACATCATCAAGGATGTTGACATTGGAGCCCCTACCAACGATCCAGCGGGAGTGTCGTTGGACAGCAGAGAACGCTTCCACGAACACCGCCCTGGAGATACCCCGAGGGAACGGAGTTGGAGAGGGGCCAAGACCCACCTTGTACCTGCTACGGGCATATGTGGCCCATAAAGAATCTCCAGTATAAGCCGACTAGATCTGCTTGGCTGCTAGTGAGGTTTGGACGTGCAACAGGCTCCTCATGCCTAGGCCGCCCACAGCAATCGGACGTTTGATATCATCCCAGGAAATCCAGTGGCGTCATCGCACCCCATCCATGCCATTCCAGAAGAATGAAGCCATGGCCCTGTCAATATGTTTAATAATGGTTTTTGGGATGGATGCGGAAGCTACGAGGTAAATTGGGATAGAGCTCAAGATAGAATTGATGAGCGTCACCCTCCCCGCCTATGACAGGAACCTGGACTTCCAGGAAAGCATTCTAGTTTGTATTTTATCCACAAGGTGCTTGTAATCAGTCACAAGGGTCCTTCCCAGCCTTAGCAGAACACCGAGATAAGACATGGCGCCAACCTGCTGGTGAAACCCCGTCTTCTCTCTGATGCTGTGAAGTAGCCGAACTGGGGCCGAAGGGGAGACCATGAAGGAGCTTTTGGAGGCGTTAATCTTTTGCCCAGAGCACCGTTCATATGATTGAAGAAAGCACATGAGTCTGTTAATGTTAGCAACCTGCCCGTTGAGGAAAATCAGTGTATCATCAGCATATAGAAGGTGTGAGACCACAGGGCAAGACCTGGGCCCAGAATAAGGGCGGAGAAAGCCAGAATTTGTCAGTTGGGTGAGGCCCCTGCTGAGCACCTCTTCCATGATGATGAAAAGAGCCGGAGCAAGCGGGTCGCCTTGCCTCAATCCCCGAGAGGACTTGAAGTATCCAGCAACCTCACCGTTGAAGAGGACTGAAAACCAGCAGTTTGAGGACAGCATAGCAATGTAGGAGATGAAACGGTTGGAGAAGCCAAATCTTCGAAGAACTGGAAATAAACAATCCCATTCTACCTGGTCGTAGGCCTTCATCATATCCAGTTTAAGAATAGCATTGTGACCTCGAGTCTTTCGACCCAGATCTCCAACTAGCTGTATGGCCAAGGAGACATTGTCAATAATAGATCTCCCTTTCACGAAGGCCCCTTGAGCATCGGATATAGTCAGTGGAAGAATGCCCGCGAGCCGATCAGAGAAAATCCTGGAAACTATTTTGTGGCAGAAGTTGCAGAGGCTAATTGGACGGAAGTCACCAAAAGTAGAGGGATTAGCCACCTTTGGTATGAGGGCAATAAGAGTTGAGGTGGTACCTCTAGGTAGTGGGAAACCATTGAAGAAACCTCTAACAGCATTCACCACATCATCTTCAATAATGTCCCAACATGTAGTATAGAAGAGGCCAGTGAAGCCATCCGGACCCGGGGCACCATTGCCGTTCATGTTCCAAGCCGCCTGTTTGATCTCCTCCACCATTGGGATACCACAAAGTGATCCATTCTACTCCTCAGTGATGGTGGAAGGAATGACTTCAAGCAAGGAGTCGTCCAATGAGTGTTCGCCAGAGGTGAGAAGGTCCTGGAAGAAAGTAGTGGCCTCCCTCCTGAGCGTAGCCTGGTCAGTGCACCAGGCCCCCCCAAGCCGCAACCTGTAGATGAAGTTCCGACGCCTATTACCTTGAACAACCGCATGATAAAATGCAGTATTCCTGTCCCCATTATTAAGCCAGTCCATCCGCGCCTTCTGGGCCCAGAATAGTTCCTCACAATGGAGTGCCTTCCTGAACCGGGCATTTGCTTCATTGAGTGTGGATCTTGTAGACTCGCATGGATTATTATCAAAAATATCTTGGTAGGTAGCGACGTCTAGCTCAGCCAGCCGGATGTTATTATTAAAATCGCCAAAGACACCTTTGTTCCATTCCTGTAGAGCTTTCTTCACAGTACGCAGTTTGGCCTGCAGGACGACAAACGGGTTGAGGTGGCATGTCGTCTTAGCCCTCCAAGCATTGGACACCACGGCTTTAAAAGAAAAGCATATCACGGGCGCCGAGCACTATCTTCCTGGATGAGAATCGTCGCACCGATGACACACGCCCTGAGAATCACTCACTGAGCCCTGACGCTGGTAGGGTGTGGGCTGCTGAACACTGCTCACTGACTACTACCTCGACTCCCTACGATCCTGACGCCTCTTGCCAAAACCGGCATTCGTGAACAGCTTCTTGAGCTTCGAGCCAAAAGATGTTGAATCTGCTGCTGACGCTACGGACGGAGATGCCCCCGAACCACCTGTTGAGGGTTGGACAATACTCTACTGCTGCAGGGCCGTCGTGTAACGACCCAAGATCTGGGTACCGGGAAAGGAACTCGATACCATCCGAATCCTGGCCCGCCGCCCATGAGCTGAGGCTCGGAAGGGCTAAAAAGGAGTGTGGAGGTACAAAGAAATAGGAAATAAAGTAGGACAAATCAATAATTAACAGAAATAAATAATCTAACTACGACAGAGTCCAATCCAACAGAAAGTACAGTCTAAGGCAAGAAACGTACCACACGCCGAGAGAACACTCGGCCCGACAAGCTGGCGACTAAGAATCCCGCACAGCACCCTCGAACCACGAGGAAGAACCGCCGCACCTAAAAAGCAGGGGTGAGCCTCCTATCACTGTCTCAGTAGGGGTCCCGCGGAACCCCAACCTTAAATGACGGCGGTGGCGGAAAGAAAAGCAGCTACAACTACAGTGGGAACAACGAACCGGTGGCCGGTCAAAACTCGGCACTACAGCTACTCCTACTATACCGAAAAGCACGCCCCGATCTCACAGTCGGTGGACTACCGAACTAACGGGGGAACCTCTGGCTACGCTACCAGAAGAAACCATCATGACCTCGCAGTCGTGGACTTAACACCGTCTAGGGAAAACCCTCGGTGACGCTCACCGAAAAAACCCCTAGACCTCTACCTCGGGAACACACCCGGAACTACACGCAAAACAACGTCTCACAGACGGGAAGCGGAAACTCAAGTCACAAGAAACTCACGTCACGTGACGGGAGCACTGCCCACCAGAAGCAAAGCCGGATGCGTCGATAGACGACTTAGTCCGCGCCTCAAGTGTCTCGCTGCGACGCCCCAGTTGGAGACAGAGACACACAGTAACCAGTACCACGAACAAGGACTAGCTGGGGTCGTGCTCATCAGCGCGGGTCCGACAGCCCCAACTAAGTTTGAACACACAGACCATGCGCCCTAGGTCAGATTCTCTAGCTGGTTCTTCCCCCGAAGCCAGGACTCAGGTTGCGTGTGGGGGCCCTATGGTAACCAGCCTAAAAATCGTCTCTCTCGGGTAAGCCGCTCCACCACTCCCGAGTGGGTCAGCACACACGTGCCGTAAGAAGGCTACGACTAGTGGGAGGTCAGTAAACGTGAACACGAAAAGCCACTCACGCACCCATTGCGAGTAACACGGAGTAACAAGTGGCACGACGCCACCAGACTCTGGACATCCCACTAGACCTACTAAATCCAACGGTCTTTGAGTCACAAGACTCGGGGACCGTCGTACAGGGATAGCTCTACGCTGTCAATCTGCCCTAACCCTAGGGTTAGAAACCTCGACACGATGACTCACGAGGCAGTTCACAATTGCCAAGAGCATTCCCTTGCAAAGGGAACTTATAAGACTTCCAGCCCTTGGCTGGGTGACTGGACTCACAGTCCATGGCCATAGGCTTGGCCCGCTCGAAAACCACCTTCCGGAGAAACCTACGACGTGCGGGAACAACCCACCGCACACATGCCGATGCACGGAGACCCGTTCTAGCGAGAACATGAAAGCCCGAAACACATGGGGTCACACGCCCCCACCAAACTCATGGGGATGCTATTCGAGGTAACACGGTACCTTCAGACACCCCAAAACATGGAAACAGAACTCACGGTGTGTCCGAGACATCCACGAGACCGAAGGTCGACCACTGGGTCACAACCGGGTCGACAGGGGGTCAACACGACACAATCGGAATGCAAGAGGGTCAACCGGACCCTTAAACCAACTGGGACGCTAATCGAGGTAACACGATACCTTTCGGATCACGAAGAATCATGCGGACACTCATTCCATGAAACTGTATCGCATACGGACGCCTCGTGACAAGAAACACGGAACGCGGCGACCCGGGGGCAGACTGGGCTCGGGGCCTGACTGGGCTCAGGGCCTGATTGGGTGAGGGCGGCCAGGGTGCTGGCCGCCCAACACCCCTGGGCGGCCAGGGAGCTGGCCGCCCAGACCAGGGGGTGGATGGCCACAAAGGTGGCCGCCCCCTGCGTTAACCCGCCGACGGGCCGAGCTCCGCCGTGAGCTTGGTTTCACGCCCCATTCGATCCCAATCGAAGGGGAAAACATAGGGGATCATTCCACTGACCCGAAAACCCAAAAATGGGAGGAAGAAATGGAGAAAATGGCACTCAATCCGACGAATCCGTCGAACGCCCTAAAAATATGATTTTCCCCCAAACGAGCAATACACCCCGCTCGACTCACCACGGCCTACCAAACTTGCGAAAATGGAAGTACACGAGCTGGGGGTCCATCTCCCTACCTCCACCGAAGATTCAGCGCATCGTGGACGCCGATCCACGTGAAAACGCCCACGAAACCCCGCCAGCGCCCCACGCTCACGAATCGGCTACACAGTGCCACCACGCCTCGATCGTCGACCCATCCTCACTCCATGCCCCCACAGCATCTCCGCCTTGCCCGCCATTATGTCCGTCGGCCGCCCAGAGGAGAGGGGAAGAGAAAGAGACGAGAGAGAGTGAGAAAGAGAGAATGGGGAGAGAGAGGGGGTTAGGGTGGTTTTAAATAGAAAATCCAGAAATTTTGAAAAATACCAAAAAGACAAAAAATTAGCTCCACGATCCTCGAAAAGCGCACAACGCAGTGGTAACGTCTCGGAGTCGGAGAACGCAACGGTTCACCCTACACGGCGTTCCGAAGGTCCGACAGACAAAGACACGCGTAAAACCCAAAACGCGACTCGGGACCCACAAAGGCGCTCTGAAAATTCCAGAAAATTACCGGCGTGCTTCTCACAATGCCACGGACCCAAGGAAATTCACAGGCACAACACCAATGGGTCCGATAATCCGGTATAAAAAACTTGAACCTCACTCGGACACGATCCGCAACCCACGAAAAGACGATCCGAAGCCCACGGATCCCGACCTGAACTGAAGTCCCGTGATAAATGACACCCAAGAGGGGTGAATTGGGTGTTTACAAACTTTTAAAAAATTCTTGGCCAAATGAAACAAGTGTAAAGAATAGCCGTAGTGAAAATTTAGATCTATATGTAAACACTTGGATCTAATAAAATCTATCATACTCAACCGATCTTAGGTACGGTGGCTGAGGTAAAAATCCGAAGATTCAACTCACGCAAGATGTTATCTTCCTGACAAGGTTTGCCTTGCCGATCTGAACCCACCATTTAATATACCCGAGATCTAATATGAGAATGATAAATTATGCTGGATCTAACACAAACAATACAACCAAAATAATTTACGAGTGTGCTGCACAGAATGGGGATAGAAGAGAAGGAACAAACCACACAATGGACAGTGATTTTTAGGTGGTTCAAAGGCAACAACGGCAACCTATGTCCACCCCTCACGATCTGTGAGGATACCACACTATCTTGTAAGGGATTACAAGATCAAAACACACACACACACACACACATGAGAAGTTGGAAGTCCCACGAAGCTGCACAAGCACCGAATCACAAAGATATGTGAAAACTAGAAGAAACACACACACACACACACACACACACACACACACACACACACACACACACACACACACACACACACACACACACACACACACACACACACAGATCTGCGTAGATCCACACACACACAAGTGTTTAAAAGTACAAGATCACACACTTGAAGCTTGATGAAAAACATGGGAGAAACACAAAATGAAAAACTCAGATTTAAGCTCCCCCTTGATGGATGAAGATGATCTTGGATGAAGCTTCCTCCATAGCTTGATCTTCACTTGAATGGCCTGCAAATGATCTTAAAAATTTGGAGATGGATGAAGAAGTTCTTCCCCGAAACAATGTTCAAGGAGCTACAGTGACAACACTCTTTCTCCCCTTGATGCCCTCTTGTTATTAGGGTTTTTAACCCCAATATGATGTATTTATAGATCTTGGATGGTCAAGGGACAAGCCAGGAACCAGATCCATAAATCATGGCAAGTCTGGTGACTTTGGGATTAAACAAATCTAATGAAAGGGCCTTCCCATGTTCAAGAACACAAATCATGGCAAGTCTGGTGTTCACCGCCTCTGCCCATAAGTACCGTGGAAGACCGTTCTCCGCAAGCATAGTACGCGCCATCTCCACGAGCGTCCTGTTTTTCCTTTTGACCACACCATTTTGTTGGGGGGTTCTTGGTGAGGAGAACGGATGCTCATACCCCTGCTTCCTACAAAAAGTATCAAACTCATGATTTTCAAATTCCTTTCCGTGGTCACTTTGAATCTTCTGAATTGTATATCCTTTTTCATTCTGAACTCTAGTGCAAAAATCAATGAACTCATTGCAAGCATCACTTTTATTTGCAAGATATAGAACCCATGCGTATCGCGAGAAATCATCGACAATCACGAAACCATAAAGCTTCCCTCCAAGACTGCGAGTCTTGGTGGGACCAAATAAATCCAGATGCAACAATTGAAGGGGTTTTTCTGTTGAAACAATATTTTTGCATTTAAAAGATGTGGTGGTTTGTTTTCCTTTATTACATGCTTCACATATCTTTGAAGTTTCAAAATTCAATTTAGGAAGACCTCTGACTAAATCATGACGGTTCAACTTCCTAATGATATTAAAACTTGCATGCCCAAGACGGCGATGCCACAATGTTTGCGATGGGATCCTTCCCGTTCTACTCCGGTCTTCTTTCTTTGTTTGTTAATGATTATCATTTGGGTTTATTTGGTTTATTTCACGTGTCGATCAATCAATTAACTGACTGGCAATTAACTGACTGATTGACTGCGCGGGCGTCCCAGTCACGTGAGTGACAAATTTATTATGCGCTCATTCTGACCCGTGTCGGGCGGAAGTGAGATTCGGTCGGGACCAGCAGTCCGCCACACCATAAAGGATATGGCGTTAATTACATCCCCAGCGAGGAGGGAAAACCTTTGATTAATTACCGAGATAGTGGGCTGTCGAGGCCGGAATAAGGATGCGATGTTGTGAACATGACGAGATCACATGAGATGCGTTTATCTATCATGCAAAAGAGACATGGTTCGTTGAATTGGAGACCCTTGGTACGTGGCGGAGGACGTAGGTCCGAAGACCACCATCGCGCATAGCGGAGACTTTTGATCGGGCATAACCCGGCCTTCTGTCAACGCCATTTGATATATCTGAGAGTCTATGCAAGCATGCATGCATGATGTTCGTGACTATGCTAGGCATGACAATAGAGTTATGAAAACAAACAGAGCTCAATCACATTTATTAATCCCCGCCAAGGGGGGAAATGGTAACACAAGCATGATAACGAAAGCAAAGTGCTGACGGACATGGTAGTGAAAGCATGATAACAAGATGACTCGGACTCGAACAGCCCTTCTCTTATTCAGTTTATTACTAATTAGGGTTTATTAACTCCGACCACGGGAGACGAGGATCGCTCCGGAGGCGAGTGAGCGATTAAAACAGCAAAAGGGTTCAAAATCGGCGCGGCCACGCGTAGCGGTAAGTTTCCCCGGCGCGGCCAAACGTAGGTGAAGGGTCTGAATACGGCACGGTTATGACAAATGGTTAATACGGCGCGACGGGCACGGGGCGCGCCGGTTTAGGGCGCGCCGGGAACGGGCCAAATAAAAATAGAAAATCATGAGTCTAGTGTAATCCGGCGGGGGGGGGGGTACCGCGCCATATTAGGGTGCGCCGGATTAGGGCCGCGGCGTTTTAGCTTATTTTTGATGAATTTTGAAACCATTTAAGTTCATTAAGATTCTGTTAAGAGTTTTGAAGTTATTTGGGCCAATTGCTTGTTTGATTGAAGTCCAGGGCCTTGCCGAAATGATGTGATAAGCCCGTGCGAGGTTCATACTAGAGCACGGAGTTTCTTTGACTCGGAATGAGTGTTGGATTGTGGCCGGTCCACAGGGAGGAATTACCAGTCTTGAATCTGTCCAAAGTTAGGCAGCATCTCCCCTGAACCTGAAAGGTTACAGGAGAGGAACGGGGTCATACTCACTTGCGGAGTAAGCCCCTAAACCGCCGGCCTGCATGGTGGCAGCCAGTAAATTCCCAACGGATAGGATATCCCGAGGACTAGCCTACGAGGGGCACCAAAGCTCCGTGGGTGAGGATAGAGGGATGAGGCAGATGATAATGGAAGCATCACCTCGAGGACTAGCCTACGAGGGGTGG
Organism: Amorphophallus konjac; assembly: GCA_022559845.1. Lineage (NCBI taxonomy): Eukaryota > Viridiplantae > Streptophyta > Magnoliopsida > Alismatales > Araceae > Amorphophallus > Amorphophallus konjac. The sequence goes on along the minus strand of CM040124.1, from coordinate 325,245,677 downwards.
GCAACCCACAGCCTGTAACACATCCCTTAGAGAGACCGACCATTAGGGAGGGAAGCTCCGAGTACTGGCCTGCAAAGAGCACACATCCCTTGGTCACCATCGGATCTGCAGATTGTTGAGGCTAAGATTGTTGGGTTAAAAACCCTGTTACTATCCGCTGTGGCCTTGAGGGAGCATCCACCATTGAGAGGTAGAGCCCTCGATCACTCAGCAGCTCCGTGAAACAATGGGGAATGTCCCCCTCCCCGGATGATTAAAGTAAAACCGGCGGAATCTCAGAACGGCTCAACGGACACAGACCAGAAACCAGCGAAGTGGGGGGCATTCGGTGTAGGCAGATTGCCAGACGCAGGGTTGAGGCATCGATGCCAGCGTGATCGGGCTAACATTCCCTGAGGAACATGCAACTGGCCATGACACAGAGGGATAGTTGGTGCATAGATGAGATGAGACAACTATAGAAGCATATGCTCGAACAACGAGAACGCAACACTCAGACTATGGACCCTGCCATCTCGGAGGCGACTCCCACCCCCGTGAGCAATAGAACAGTGCAAAAGGGAGAATTAATGGAAGTTAGGCCCCCATATCACAGCGGGAAGAAGCATATGCATAAACGCAGCTCTGTCCACGGGGGGGTTGCAAAGACCGTCAAATGAAACAAAGAAACGTTCGATGGGAAGGACCCGGGGAGGGGTCTTTTCTGTAGCCCGTGATGTCTCGGGGCATGGTTGGGATTCGAAGAAATCGGAGTCGGAAACTACGCACGGAAGGGCTCCGGTATATGCATTAACAGAGATAAAACGGGGAGAAGCCTCGAGCATTCATTCGACCCGCTCATCCATATATCTATGTATATATCACCACCCCACAAGCGGGGATGGGCTAACATTTATACATTATGAATCGGGCGCCGGCGTTGTCACCGTTCATCAGTTGCAGAGGGATGTACAGAGGAGCAACAGCTAAAAAAAAAAGGAATCGCAGAGAAGGGGGGGAGGGGTCGGCTCATATCATCGCCATCCCTCCCCCCTCTCGCTTACATTTGACAGAGAGAAATCAAAGCATGGAATCCATGATGACGCGGGCGCCCACCTCTTCCCGGAACAGAGTATCGGGTGACTCTTCCTTCTCCGGCTCCAAAGGGCTTCAGTTAGAGCAGAGGAAGACGGTCGTCGAAGGATGCTCAGACAGAACCCTATTTCCCATGGAAGCTCTCTCTCCCCGGAATCTGGTTTTCTCTCGAACCCTCTTCCTTTTCTTCTTCTTTTCACCTCTTCTTCTATCTGCCCCTTCTCCTCTTCTCTCCTTTTTTTGGTCGAGCAGCCACCTATATATAGAATCGAACTCTAAGCCTCATCCGGCGTGAAGAATGGCACGCCGGGGAAGGCTCCATTGCCTTTTGCGCGCCGGAATGGCAGGGCACCGGGTGGGGGCGCGCCGGTTTAGGGCGTACCGTATTAGCACCCTTTGCACGTTGCGAGTCAGCCGATGAGGACGGGGATGGTTCCGGGGGTCACCGTGAACATTTATCTCGCCACTACTCTTTTGAAATCTCGACGAGATGTCTTGTTGAAGCTCCCAGGTCGACGTACGGCCATTCCGGAACTTCAGATGACTTTGGTTTGCACATGCGGGTTTTCCGCCGACACGGCCCTCGGCGCTATGATAAGTGCCGCTGGCTCGGTCTGACTTGTGCTCAAAACTTCTCGGAGGGTGGGATAGCACCCGGGATAGTTCCGCCCACTTCGAGCGATCATTCGGCCATTAACGGGCCCTATTTGGCGAGAAGCCGTGCCCATCCCGGGTAGCCAGGATCTTCTGTCGACAAAACCTCTGGTCCACCATTCTGGAGAGCCAAGGGGACTCTTGTATCTCAGGAGAGCCTTTCATGAGGTGGGTAGCCGCTGGGTAGACTATCGTCCTTGGTCGGACAACGGGTGTAGTGTATGCGGCACGATGGAGTCGATGCCGGTTCATTGGATAGGCTTGGTCGCACTGCCGGTTGGTTGTGAGTTCATCTCGGTTCTCCTGAGGTGAAGTCCCTGGCGTTCATACGGGGTGACTTGAGGCTCTCGCAGCTCGAGAAGTCTTCAATATGTTGATCTTTATCGGCTTCCATGCTTCAGCGGGCCGCATCATTCGTCTTTATGGCTTGATCACCGATGGTCACATTTTGGGTGCCAACAAATGCCCCCCAGATGTGGGTGTTGCAAGCGAGGCACGAGTGTCGCAAGGCCGACGGATGAGGTTTGCCTGGAATGACCTCCTCTTCAGTTGACAAAAGCTTGGGATGGCCCCTGATCCGGCACGGATGTTAATCCGGCGTCGTTTGAATGTTAATACGGCGCGGGTTAATCCGACGCGCCCCTGGCCCTTTGCATTTTTAATACAGCGCGGCCCTGGCCATTTGATCGTTAACCCGACGCGGCCGATTTCGGCACGCCTTTTTGTTGAGGGATGTTAATTCGGTGCACAAAATAGCGCGCCGGATTAACCGTAGGGAGGCTTCCCCTATATATTATTTTCCCTTTGGTTTTTTCCTTCATCACTTCTCATTTTCGCAGTTTCTTTCTCTCTCCTCCCTTCCTTCTCTTCCTGCGGCGCCGAGTGAGGTGAGGGCGAGAGCGACAGCGGCTCCTTCTTCGGGGTGAGCGGAGTGTTGCTCTATTGGGTTTCAAACCCATTCTTTGGGCCCCGAGAGGCTTCTAGTAGGGCTTGCCCTCAGAGCTATTTCCCCGGGTGTTCCTTTTGGCCTCGGTGTAATGCCGATGGCTGCTTTTAGGGGCCGTTCCTTTAGTAGACGTGTTCCCGCTTTTCTTTGGCAATCTCCCGTGCTGGGGAGACTCTGTCAAAATTTTGTCAGAAATCTGCCTTTGATCAGCTATTTTCTGACTTTGCTTATTGTTTGATGTGCTTTTTTTGCAGCTATCATGGCATCCGATTCTTCTTCTTCCGCATCCCGTGCCGTGGTGCCGTGGGAAAATGTTCATTCCCTTGACCGGGGGCACGACCAGCTTGCTATAGTTGTAGAATCCTCAGACTCGGAGACCGATACTGTGGACACTGGCCGTCTCCTCATCCTCGGAGGTGATTCTTTTCATTATGACCGGGAAGGCGCCGTCAGGCGAGACCACCCCAAGGACAAGCATCTGATGTCCTGCCTTCGGCGTTTCAATCTTCAGGGGAAGAGAGATTTGTTCCTCGTCTGCAAAGCCGAGCAGGCCTTGTTAGTAGAGAGGGATAGCCTATCAGACTGTGTGGTGCGGGGAAGGCCAATTTATCTTCCCGGAGAGGTCAGGAAATGGAGCGTCGTGCTGGGACTGCAAGATCTGGCTCCAGAAGATGGGCTGCTGACCAGGGCCCCTGAATTCGTACCCGCTCGGTGGAATGATTCCGCCGGCAGGGTGGACCGGGAGAAGCCGATCTTTGGCTTGTTTCTTGCCCCGTTGAAATGGGGGTACAGAGAAGGATCGTTTCTGCTAGACTGCCTGGCGATCCGCTTCAAGCACCAGATATCTGTGGGGTGGTTCGTCGAGCTGAGGGCCACCGACGCTCACGCATTTAGACCTGGAGCGGTGGAGTTCACAGATTATGTGCTGCATCATTACGCTCCCATCCTGAGCAGGGCTGGTGTCTACCACAGCGTGTATGCCTCGAGATACCGCTACCCCATCTCCCGAGGCTTATGTTGCGGCATGATCGAAGTGTTTTGCCCCGAGTACAACACTTTCTATACCTCGGAAGGAGAGACCTCTCTGGATCTATGGAGCCTCTCACAGCTTAGCGGCCTACCCATCGATGGAGAACCGTATGAGGAGGTCTGCTGGCCTGACTGGCTGAAGGATCAGACCGACGGTGAGGGTCGGTATCTGGCGGGTTATGCTTATCGCTATCTGATGAAGGCGTACCGCACCCTCTATCATTCGTCGCACGACACGAGGGAAGCTCGGAAGCCGGGCGAGAAGCGGAGGGTGCGGATGGGCGCCTGGCTCCAATATTTCTTCAATGGGAAGAATAAGTATGAAGACTTTCCCCCGATAGCGCCAGTGGCTCAGAAGCGGAAGAAGAGAGTTCGACGCCAGGCCGCCTCATCATCCACTTCAAGGGGAGGGCAGATGGAAGACCCAAACCCTACTGGTGTCGACGCAGTCACCCACTTTGCTACGTACCTGGTCTACTGGATCTGTTCTTTCGCTCTTCCGCAAGGTGACGAGAGCGTAATTAGGGCAGAGGCTATTTATCCTGCCTGTCTCATGGCTTGGGGTACCAAGCTATCTCTTTGCTCGGTGGCTCTGTGTCTCATTTACAAGATGTTGGGAGACCTGCACAAGATGCGTCTCCCCAGAAGTCTTCAGACGGTCGGTCCGTTACACTTTTTCAATGCTTGGGTCTGTACCCTGTTCCCAGAGGTGGCTCCTCGGGCGTTACAGTCTGTTCCTCTTGTTCCGCGGATGATAGAATTCGCGAGTGCCGAGCCATCCTCACTAGCGGAGCAACTCTACGCCATTCAGGGCAAATTGGCCCGTATTCCCACAGATTCCCCCGGGGTTCTTCACTTTTGGAGCTTAGCTGCCCATTCTATCCCGCTGGTGAACAGGACGAGACAGTGCAAGCTTTTTGAGACTGAGGAGTATATCCATCCGATTTCAGAGGCCAAGTGTACCAGACCCATTCTTGAGCCAGAGTTGGTTGACTGGGCACTGGCTATCCGGCCGAGTGTCCTTGTATTCCGCAAGAGCGACATTTTGTGGTTGGATCCGTACTATCCATTCCGCTTCAGCCGGAACTTCGACTACGATCAGCACATTCCACATTCTTCTTCACAGTTTGCGTTGCCTAACAGGCACAGGGCCGGGCAAGTTTCAAATGATGATGCCCGGATATGGTGGGATTTCTTTCACCACCGGGAAGATGTTTTTTTCAGGATGCCAACCCCTGCCCGTTTCCCCCGCGTCACGCCTGAGTATATCAAGTGGTGGAACGCGCGGACGGGGTTCTACAGGAGCTCCCGGCGAGAGTGTTGGGCCGTAGTAGAGCATAGGTTTCTGGATTCCCAGCCAGAGCCGGTCTTTGATATTGAGTCTTCTTATTTGAGGAAGTTGAAATCCTGGACCCATACAGAGGCGAGGGCCTATCTGGAGGCCCGAAAGGTCGTAAAAAGTGGCAGGATGAAAGTTGACCCGAAGCTACCCCCAATCAGCAAGGATGACTATGTGAAAACACTTCGGGGCTTATGCCGGGTAAGCAGTGAGAGGGTGGTCCTTCAGCAACTCCCCCTACCGGTGGAGGAACCCATCTCGGCTGTGGCCGACTGGCGTCCTGAGGTTGATAGGTTGTATCCTTATCGGACCTTCATCCGTAGGGAAGACAGGCGGGCTGCTTTTTATGACAACACCCCGTGGCTATTTGCGCTCCTTCGCTCACACGGTCTCTCAGTGGGTGGCCCTAGCGAAGCCATTCTGGACCGGCCCCTCCACATCTCATTCAAGTATGCTGACAGATGGGGGCTGGATCACCTGAGCTTATATTATCACTTATCTTCTCGTGGCCACGAGGATCTGGCGCTGCTGGCTGAGCCGAGCGAGAAGATAGGGGACTTATGTTGGCTTATTCGCGAGGCAGCTTCAAGAGACAAAATGCCATCGCTATATTATTGGCCTCTCTTCCCCTTCTACACGGGGCCGGCAAGTATGTTCCATCTCTTCATTCAGGCCCTTCGGCCAGCTTCTTTCCTTCATTGCGGTGCATTATTCTCACCTGTGTGCATGTGCAGTCCGACCAACTTCGGAGGAGACCCGACACTTTAGGGAACTGATAATAAAGGCCCAGAAGCCAGCATACTTCGAGGTTCCCGAGCCGGCCCCGACCACAACGCCACTGCCTCCCGGCGATTCGAGAAAGCGGACTCGATCCCAGTTGAGAGAGGCCGTCGGGAAGGCGAAAGCGGCGGTGACCCGGGTGACTCGGGCGCGCCGAAAGAAGGCCGCAGAAAGGGGGTCAGCAACCGTTCTTCCTCCGGTTGTATCCTTTGAAGAGTTTGAGGCCTCTCGCCCACAAAGGCCAGAAGCTGAAGGTAGGCTCTTCTTTTCTTCAGAGTTCATTAGCTCACTTTGACTGCCTTGGCTAGCCCATGCTGACGGTTGCCGACACAGCTGCCGCGGTCGTCGGGCTGGAGGCGACGGTAGATGTCGCGACTAGGGAAGGGGCAGAGGAAATCCCTGCTGCTCCCGTAGAGAGAGATCTGCCTTCTCCAATGCCCAGACAGGAAATGGAAGGTAATTTATAGTTTAATTGTGACGCCACCACGAATCTTCATGTCTTCAGCCGGCTTGACCATTTCTTGCCGTAAATTTCAGTTGATATACAACCGTCATTGCTTCCGGGCTCGGAGAGTGCAGAAGAAGCGATTATCCAGGGGCAGGGTGGACTTGCCCTTGAGATTCCATCCACTGTTGCTCCTGATGTGGAGTGCACGGGGGAAGCTCCTGCCGCGGGTGATGCTCCTCCTGGCGAGACTCCTGCCCCGATGGTGGAGCGTCCCGAAAGAGCAGAGGAGTCTTCCTCCTCTGAGCAGGTCGATTATGGTGGCGGCTCCAGTGATGAGGAGTTCCCACCTGTTGACACAGAGACTGAGGATGTCGGGGCGTCTTCGGCCTATGAAAGCGATCATCCGACTTTTAGCCCACCCCGGTTGTCATGGAGTGGTCCTGGGCCGTCAGGCTTGCTCGTGAGCGGAGAGGCTGGCGCCGGAGAAGTTGCCCTTAGAGATTTGAGCTTAGTACCGGCTGAGGTAAGGACCCACCCGTGGTCGGCGCCTGCTGCCCTTCAATTTCTTTCTCTTCCTTTAGCTTTTTAATGTACATATTTCTGGTGCAGACTGAGGTGGTGCTGCCAACCATGACGGTGCAGATACCCCTCCCGGCTCTAGGCACGGGCCACGCAACCTTCCCATCTGTCTTGCGGCCTATCGCACTGCGATACCCCAAGGACTATGCGGCGGCAGTGGCTCCAGCTGGACCCGGAGCACTTGTGAGGGTTGATAGTTTGGTAGCAGTCGAGGACTCTCAGCCATTAGAAGTCGCACAGCAGTCAGCTTCGGAGAAGGATGGCCCCCCCGAGATAGAAGCCGGAGAGATCGTCGAAGAACAGATGTCCTTGGCTCTTGATATTCCTGTTGCACCTCCATCCCAGGGGGCTGGCAGGGAAATTGTCGTCATTGAGACTCCAGCTACCGTATCGGCCACCACGGTTGTTCCCCATACCAGTGCACTGCAGCTCATGCCGTCATCATCTTCTGGGACGGGCGACGATATCTGGGCCAATGTGGACGGCAGAGTGGAGTTTGAACTACCCGAGACGTCGCCGCTCGGTCTCTAGTCTTCGAGTGACCTTGTGTGGCAGTTCTTAGGGACCCTTCAGCAGACCATAATGGCCAGCAGAGATTTGACTTATGTTCAGCTAAGGGGCTTGATAGAGCACTTATCCCGCTCGCTGTTGGCCTTTGGTTGCCCCATGGACGATTGGACTCCACGGGTGATCTTGCTTCTGAAATATGTAAACAGGAGGGAATTCTTAGGCCGGGAGGCAGCTGACCAGCTGGCGGCCGTAACACTGGAGCGGGCCGAATGCCGAACAGCTCTCATCTCTCTGAAAGGGACTGCGGCGAGGATGAGGGATGACGCCAATGCCTCTTTGCAGCGCCGAAGCTTTCTCACGGCCCGCATAGCGGAACTACATGTCGAACTTTCAAGGGCAGAGGCTGAGCTTCAAGAGGTAGAACGCCTGGAAGTCCAGAGGGTGGAGGAGGCAGAAATGGCCGAGGGGCAAGTTGCTTCCCTCGGGGAGAGACTATCTCAGCTGGAGGCCACTGAATTCAGACTGCAGGAACAAGCCCGCCATCCTTCCCTGGGCATTCCGGAGCTGGAGGACATCTTCCGACGCTCTCTGCCATAGTTCTTTTCTATTTGCCTCTTTTTGATGGACTTCATGTATTCCGGGGAATGCCCCGCGTAACATGTACCCTTTATTCTATAGGAATGAAAATCTTCATTTTGCTGTTAAATGACGACTCCATTCTTTCATTATTATTCTTCTTCTCTTTTTTTTTTCTTCGCCAGTTGATTCTAGTCCGAGCGTGTGGGTCACGGGGGCAGGAGAGCGCTCACGCCTTCAGCAAAGGGGTGAGGTGTTCGCTCCACCGCGCCGTGGCTATCCTCGGGACTAAACAACGGCCAGTGCAAGCCGAGAGTCCGGGGGACCCAACAGGGTATAGAGGCCTCTTCAGGGCTAGGAAATAAGGGTAGATGGCCCGTCAGCCGAATCCGTCGAAGCTGATGGAACTGAGGATAGGGCTTATTCATTAATAGAGTTTATATGGAGCGAAAACAATCTGCTGCTCAATGAGGACGAGGAGTCCGGGTTAGGGGGGAAAAGTCGACCGGTTTGTCGAAGGCGACAAGGGTCGATAGAAAGTCAGTCAGTCTAGGCGACGAAAATCGAAAAAGATAGCGAGCGCCCTTGCCGATCGTGACAAGGACCGGAAAGGGCAGCGATCGATTTTACCGATGGTGATAAGGGTCGAAAAGGGTAGACGGTCTTACCGATGGTGACAAGGACCGAAAAGGGCAGCGACCGATTTTGTCGATGGTGACAAGGGTCGAAAAGGGTAGACGGTCTTGCAGATGATGACAAGGACCGAAAAGGGTAGCGACCGATCTTGCCGATGGTGACAAGGGTTGATAAGGGTAGACGGTCTTGCCGATGATGACAAGAACCAGAAAGGGTAGCGACCAATCTTGCCGATGGTGACAAGGGTCGAAAAGGGTAGATGGTCTCGCCGATGATGACAAGAACCAGAAAGGGTAGCGATCGATCTTGCCGATGGTGACAAGGGTTGATAAGGGTAGATGGTCTTGTCGATGATGACAAGAACCAAGAAAGGGTAGCGACCGATCTTGCCGATGGTGACAAGGGTCGAAAAGGGTAGACGGTCTCGCCGATGGTGATAAGAACCGGAAAGGGTAGCGACCGATCTTGCCGATGGTGACAAGGGTTGAAAAGGGTAGACGGTCTTGCCGATGATGACAAGGACCGGAAAGGGTAGCGACCGATCTTGTCGATGGTGACAAGGGTCGAACAAGGTAGACGGTCTTGCCGATGATGACAAGGACCAGAAAGGGTAGCGATCGATCTTGCCGATGGTGACAAGGGTCGAAAAGGGTAGGAAATATATACATATATAGGTGGGACATTGGATGAAGACTCCGCTTCGACCCTGTAAAGGGTCTTCAGGACGGAGGATGGATCATCACTATTCATCATTCATTTATATAATTTTTTATTCACATTACTGACCTAAGCGCCCTTTCGGGTTTTCGCCGAAGCCAGCCCCCTCTTGCTTTTGCCCACGCGCCCTTTCGGGTTTTCACGTGGCGGGGTACCCGATTTTGCCCGTAACGCCCTTTTGGGTTTTCGCTACAGCCGGGTTATAGCCATTTTTGCCCTTGCCCTAATATAGGAACAAGGCCAGCGGGGTATCTCTATTTTTAACCCCATCTTTTTCTCTTCTTTTTTTTGTGTAGGAAGAAGCCGGGACACAGGAGAGCCTACCCGCTAGCATGCCGATCGGCCTTGTCGATGATGACAGGGGTCGGATCCTGGTTTAATTCGTCGACATTGGTTAAATGCCGAAGCAAAGGGTACAGTTCTTAACTGGGACGGAAGGTCCAGGTTAAGGGTAGAGATCGACCGATCTCACCGATGATGACGAGGGTCGGACACGGATTTACTCATCAGCAGGGGTTACATGCCGAAGCAAAGGTAGGATTATTAACAAGGATGGAAGGTCCAAGTTAGGGGTAGAGATCGACCGATCTCGCCGATGATGACGAGGGTCGAACATGGGTTTGTTCATCAGCATGGGTCACATGCCGAAGCAAAGGTAGGATTATTAACAAGGACGGAAGGTCCAAGTTAGGGGTAGAGATCGACCGATCTCGCCGATGATGACGAGGGTCGAACATGGGTTTGTTCATCAGCATGGGTCACACGCCGAAGCAAAGGTAGGATTATTAACAAGGACGGAAGGTCCAAGTTAGGGGCAGAGATCGACCGATCTCGCCGATGATGACGAGGGTCGAACATGGGTTTGTTCATCAGCATGGGTCACATGCCGAAGCAAAGGTAGGATTATTAACAAGGACGGAAGGTCCAAGTTAGGGATAGAGATCGACCGATCTCGCCGATGATGACGAGGGTCAAACATGGGTTTGTTAGAGGAGCTCCGGTGGGACTTTTGATGATTGTCCCTTTTGGAGTCTCATCGGGGGAGAACAAAGAGGAATTTTTAAATTACCACTTTACTGACTTAATCGCCCTTTTCGGGTTTTCGCCGAAGCCAGCCCCCTCTTACTTTTGCCCACGAGCCCTCTCGGGTTTTCACGTGGCGGGGTGCTCGATTTTGCCTGTAGCGCCCTTTCGGGTTTTCGCCACAGCTGGGTTATAGCCATTTTTGCACTTGTCCTAATATAGGAGCAAGTCTGGCGGGATATCTCTATTTTTAACCCCATTTTTCTTTTCTTTTCTTCTTCTTCTTTTTTTGATATAAAGGGTGGTAGGTCGAAGCGTGATGTCCGACCCTTGGTTGATAGTAGACGACTGTTGGCCGGAGCACCGGGCCTCGTGCCGAGCAGAGCGGTTCATTCGTTAGCAGGGGCTGAATGCTAACGCAAAGGAATGATCTTTCGCCAATTCGGGCGTAGGGCCCGTAATGGCGATATGGTGTATTCTTTTGAGAGCTCGGCCAAGGCGGAGTGCCACTAGACCAAGGAAAGGTAGCTCGATCAGGGCGGAGTGCCACTAGACTAAGGAAAGGTAGCTCGATCAGGGCGGAATGCCACTAGACCAAGATAAGGGTAGCTTGGCTAGGGCGGAATGCCACTAAACCAAGGAAGGATAGCTCGATCAGGGCGGAATGCCATTAGACCAAGATAATGGTAGCTCGGCTAGGGTAGAATGCCACTAGACCAAGGAAGAATAGCTCGATCAGGGCGGAGTGCCACTAGACCAAGATAAGGGTAGCTCGGCTAGGGCGGAATGCCACTAGACCAAGATAAGGGTAGCTCGGCTAGGGCGAAATGCCACTAGACCAAGGAAGAATAGCTCGATCAGGACGGAGTGCCACTAAACCAAGGAAGGATAGCTCGATCAGGGCAGAGTGCCACTAAACTAAGGAAGGATAACTCGATCAGGGCGGAGTGCCACTAGACCAAGATAAGGGTAGCTCAGTTAGGGCGGAATGCCACTAGATCAAGGAAGAATAGCTCGATCAGGGCGGAGTGCCACTAAACCAAGGAAGGATAGCTCGATCAGGGCGGAGTGCCACTAGACCAAGATAAAGGTAGCTCGGCTAGGGCGGAGTGACACTAAACGAAGGAAGGGTAGCTCGGCTAGGGCGGGGTGCCACTAAACCAAGGAGGGGTAGCTCGGCTAGGGCGGGGTGCCACTAGACCAAGATAAGGGTAAGTCATTCCGAGAATGCCGGTTGAGCTGTGTGGTACAGCTTGATATGCTTTCTGTTGAGGGGAGAGAACTAGATGACTCCTTTGTGGTCCATCAGGATGTAGGCACCCCCTTCATATACTCGGTGGATGATATATGGTCCGATCTAGTTTTTGACCAACTTCCCTCTGGGGTTGGAGGCCATCACTTCTCTTCTTTTGACCATCACCAGGTCTCCTTTCTTGAATTCTCGACCTTTGACCAGCTTGTCAAAAGCGCGGGCCATGCGAGCTTGGTAGAGTTGGATGTTTTGTTGTGCCCGGAGGCGTTTTCCTTCGAGCTCGGCGAGCTCTTCCAATCTTCTTTCTGCATTGGTTTGTTCACCGCTGGCTAGTCCATGCTGGATGGCGACTCGCAGTGAGGGAACTTCGAATTCGATCGGCACCACAGCCTCCGACCCATAGACGAGGGAGAAAGGTGAACAGCCGATTGGGGTTTTGTAGATAGTATGGTAGGCCCAGAGTGCTTCGTACATCCTTTCTTCCCAATCTTTTTTGTTAGACTTGACAGTCTTGGCCAGCAGCGTGCACAGTGTCTTGTTGAAGGCTTCTGCGAGTCCATTGGCTTGAGGGTTGTAGGGAGATGATGTCATCCAGTCAATTTTGTACTTGTCGGCTAGCGGATAAATCTTTTGGTTTCTGAAATGGCTGCCATTATCAGAGATGATTGGGCTGGAAATCCCGAACCAAAATATTATGTTCTGGCGGAAGAATCTTGCAACTAGTTCTCCCGTTACATCTCTTAGTGCTACCGCCTCCGCCCATCTGGAGAAGTAGTCTGTAGCTGCTAAGATATATTTGCACCCTGATGAAGATGCTGGTAGCGGCCCTACCACGTCCGTGCCCCACTGGGTGAACGGCCAGCTTGGCAAGGTGGGATGCAGTGGCACTGGAGGTCTCCTTGCCACGTTAGCGTGTTCTTGACACTTCTGAAAAACTTTGGCGAACTTGCAGCAATCATCAATCATAGTGGGCCAATAGTAACCCAATTTCTTTATCTCAATTTTCATCTTTGGGCCAGCCTGGTGTGCTCCAGCTGATCCCGCATGGATTTCTTACATCACCTGTCCCGCCTCTGTTGAAGACAAGCAACGAAGTAAGACTTTCCTTCGGGCATCCGCCATTATTCGGAACAAGGTTCCGCTTCTCATCTCATAAGAGTCTTTGACCCTCAGGAGCTTCATTCTCTGTTCTTTCTCTCTTGGGAGCTGTTGGTGTTGAAACCACCGCAGGAGATGTTCTCGCCAATCGGGCTGCTGAACCTCCTCGACGACTGCCACCTCAATTTCTTGCTCGTCGGCTAAGACTTCTGTTACACTGGGGACTTGCCGGTGGTTGATCACCGTTATATTCAGGCTTGCGTCTGGCGGGACCGCCAACGTACTGGCCAGCTTAGCGAGGGCGTCTGCCTGAGCATTCTAGCCTCGGTTGATATGCTTGATGCTGATGAAGTAGAATCTCGACATCAGGCAGGTTGCTAGGTGATGATAGGGGAGAAGTTCTTGCTTTCGAACATTGAACTCTCCTTCCAGTTGTTTTATAACTAGCATGGAGTCTCCGAACGCTTCCAGCATCTGAATTCCCATGGATAGAGCAATTTGCAACCCGATTATCAGGGCTTCATACTCTGCCTCGTTGTTCGTGCAATGCTTGTTTATCGAGCAAGATGTGTGCACCACTTCCCCCTCTGGGGATTTCAGGACTATGCCTGCTCCTGCCCTGACCCTGGTCGATCTAGTGGCAGAGGTGTCAATTCTGGAAGCGCCATCGAAATATAGCTGCCATAAGGAGGGCCGCACCTGAACGGCTTCCAGGGTTTCATCTTCAGGAAGCTCCGGTTCTAGCGGGCAGTCCCCGGGTACTGGGTGCTCAGCGAAGAAGTCTGCAATAGCTTGGCCCTTGACGGCCTTGCGCGGCACATAGGAGATGTCAAACTCCATAAGGATTACTGCCCATTTGCCTAGGCGACCTTTGAGTGCTGGCTGGGACATAATATATTTCAGGGGGTCCTCTTTGTATACCAGGCTGATTTCGTGTGACAACATATAGTGTCGAAGCTTCTTAACTGCGAAGACCAGTGCCAGACAGACCTTCTCAATATAAGTATATTTCTCCTCAGTTCTGACCAGTCTCTGACTGAGGTAATAGAGGGCTTGCTCTTTTCCTTCTTCATTATTCTGGGCCAGCATTGCCCCCAGGGAGTTATGTGTAGCTGCTATATATAGTATCAATGGCCGTCCTTTCACCGGTGCGCCCAACACTGGAGGAGTCTTCAGATAGTCTTTCAGCTTGTTGAAGGCTGTCTGGCAATCTTCATCCCAATAAAAGGGAACATCTTTCATCATCAGTTTGTGGAAAGGCTGGCATCGCCCTGACAAATTGGAAATGAACCGCCGGATATGAGCCAAGCGACCCTGTAGTGATCTCAACTCGGAGAGGTTCCTTGGTGGAGGTAACTCCTGAATTGCTTTGATTTTTGCGGGGTCTATCTCGATCCCCCAATATCGGACAATGAAGCCCAAGAATTTTCCGATCGATACCCCAAACGCACACTTCATGGGGTTCATCTTCAGCTCATGCTGCCTCAGCCTCTGAAAGACAATACGGAGGTCTTGCAGATGATCTTCTTTTCTTCGGGTTTTGACCACCAGATCATCTATGTAGCACTCGACCTTGTGGTAGAGCAACTCATCAAAGATTTTGGTCGGCTCCAAAGGGCTTCAGTTAGAGCAGAGGAAGACGGCCGCCGAAGGATGCTCAGACAGAACCCTATTTCCCAAGGAAGCTCTCTCTCCCCGGAATCTGGTTTTCTCTCGAACCCTCTTCCTTTCCTTCTTCTTTTCACCTCTTCTACTATCTGCCCCTTCTCCTCTTCTCTCTTTTTTTTGGTCGAGCAGCCACCTATATATAGAATCAAACTCTAAGCCTCATCCGGCGTGAAGAATGGCACGCCGGGGAAGGCTCCATTGCCTTTTGCGCGTCGGAATAGCAGGGCGCCGGGTGGGGGCACGCCGGTTTAGGGCGCGCCGTATTAGCGCCCTTTGCACGTTGCGAGTCAGCCGATGAGGACGGGGATGGTTCCGGGGGTCACCGTGAACATTTATCTCGCCACTACTCTTTTAAAATCTCGACGAGATGTCTTGTTGAAGCTCCCAGGTCGACGTATGGCCATTCCCGGAACTTCAGATGACTTTGGTTTGCACATGCGGGTTTTCCGCCGACACGGCCCTCGGCGCTATGATAAGTGCCGCTGGCTCGGTCTGACTTGTGCTCAAAACTTCTCGGAGGGTGGGATAGCACCCGGGATAGTTCCGCCCACTTCGAGCGATCATTCGGCCGTTAACGGGCCCTATTTGGCGAGAAGCCGTACCCGTGCCGGGTAGCCAGGATCTTCTGCCGACAAAACCTCTGGTCCACCATTCTGGAGAGCCAAGGGGACTCTTTTATCTCAGGAGAGCCTTTCATGAGGTGGGTAGCCACTGGGTAGACCGTCGTCCTTGGTCGGACAACGGGTGTAGTGTATGCGGCATGGCGGAGTCGATGCTGGTTCATTGGGCAGGCTTGGTCGCACTGCCGTTTGGTTGTGAGTTCATCTCGGTTCTCCTGAGGTGAAGTCCCTGGCGTTCATACGGGGTGACTTGAGGCTCTGGCAGCTCGAGAAGTCTTCAATATGTTGATCTTTATCGGCTTCCGTGCTTCAGCGGGCCGCATCATTCGTCTTTATGGCTTGATCGCCGACGGTCACATTTTGGGTGCCAACGCACAACGAAACATCTTCACTTTTATTGGCCACTTAACAAAGTTTCTTAGATGCAAGCTCATCAAAATCAACTTGATAGGTGTTGTTACATCTCACTCCTATGAACTTAATTTTCTATGTGTTAGTATCAATGATAGTGTAGTGAGAAGACTCAAAAATCACTTTGTGACCCTTGTCACAGAGTTGACTTACACTAAACAAATTGTGGTGAAGACCTCTAACCAGTGAAACATCCTCAATGCAATGGTTAGGGTCCTTACCAATTCTCCCGATTCCGATTATCTTACCCTTGTCCTATCCTCCAAAGATTATCGTACCACCATTCTTTTCAGCAAGGTCTGCAAAGAGGTGTTTATTTCCCGTCATGTGCCTGGAGCATCCGCTGTTCAGGTACCATTTATTTTCTCCCGCCTTCATGCAGACCTGTAGCAATTAGCAACCATGCTCATTTCGATTTGGGTACCCAAGCAAGCTTGGGTCCCTTCATGTTAGCATTCTCAAAGGATTGATTGTATTTATTGAAAAACATGTCATCATCGTATTGCATGTGTTGGCATATATACATTTCATGCCCTATCTTTCCACAATAAAAATACGTGGGTCTTTTCCTACCAAAATTTCTTCTTTTATTTACATTCCTAAAGGTTGAGGGGAAGCTAGAATTAACAGTTGATTTTTCAAGATGTGTGTGTGAACATTCTCCTTGATAAGATGAATTCTTAACAGCATATTGAACATGATTTTTTTTGCCATGCATTGTACTTGGATTCTTCTCAATTTGTTTTCCTTTTTCTCTCAACATTTTTCCATTCGCATTTTTCACTTTTTCCAGTTCAATGATAAAACTTTCATTCTTGCCTTTCAATTCTTCTTTCTCTTTCTCACATTCAATCAGTTTAGCATGCAACTCTTCCAATTCTTTGTTCAAGAGGTCATGCCTTTCTTGGATTTCATCTTTAAGTTTAAAGGCATTTTTATTTTCTACATCTAAGCATGCTATTTCATCTTCAAACAAAGCTAATTTGGTTTCCAAAGCATCATTGGCATTTTTCAAGCTTTTAACTTGCATTTCAAGTAGATTGCACTTTCCACATGAATTAGATGAGTGAATAATTTCATGAATCTTTTTCTTTAATGTCCTATTTTCATTTTTCATTCTTCTGTATTTCTCATCTAACTCCTCATATGCAAGTTCCCACTGTTCGTTTGAAATAAGCTTTGTGTCAGAAATTACCTGTTCACTGTCGCTGTTGGCCATTAGACACATTATCTTCGCAAGTTCTTCAATGTCTTGCTCCTCATCATCGGTCGTGGGCTCATCTTCATCTTCGTCGCTCCACGTCGCCTTCATGGCTTTCGGCTTCTTGCCCTTGACCATTTTCCCTTTCTTCTTTTGCAGCTCGGGGCATTCTCCTCGCATGTGCCCTGCTTTCTTGCATTCATAACATATAATCTCAGCGGCCTTGGATGGTTCATTTCGTTGCCTTGGCTGCCTCTTTCCTTTCCTGAATTTCCCGCCAAACCATCTTCTTTGGCGCAGGAATTGTCTTACTTTCCTCGTCAGCATAGTAACTTCTTCATCATCGGTGGTTCCCAACGACTCCTCTTGGCTCGAGACACTTTCCGGGAGTGCTTTTAAAGTGATTGGCTTTTTCTTCTTTGGATCCTCTTCCGTTCTCTTTATCACATTGATCTCATAGGTCATTAATGACCCTATCAGTGTATCCACGGTGAGCGTTGACAAATCCTTTGAGTCCTCTATTACGATCACCATGGTGTCCCAGCTCGGTGATAGTGACCTCAACACCTTCCGTACTAATTCCTTATTTGTGAATTCTCTCCTGAGTGATTTCAATCAATTTATAATCTCCATGAGACGTGCGAACATCTCGAAGATATTTTCTTCATCCTTCATTTGAAACAGCTAATCACGGGTCAACATATTCGCTTTCGTCTCCTTAACTTCTGTGGTACCTTCGTAGATAAGCTTGAGCTTGTCCCACATTTCCTTTGCGCTGCTGCACATGGAGACACGAGCATACTCATTAGGGTGAATAGCACACTGAATAATGTTTAAAGCATTAAAGTTCACAGTGGCTTTCTTAATAGTATCATCATCCCACATGTCCTCATCAGGGTGTACAACATACGGACCATTCCTAATAACAATCCATATCTCATGACTTTGAGCACGAAGGAACACGGTCATCCTATTCTTCCAGTAAGGGTAATTACTGCCATCGAAGAAAGGTGGCCGTTGAATAGAATGCTCTTCGGGCATTAACCCGTTGTTGATGTTGTTGGCCATTCCTAACAGATCACTCTAAACCACTAGGTTTCTAGAAAATAGAGCCGAGGCTCTGATACCAATTGTTGGCCCGGTTAGGAGGCAATTGAGAGGGGGGTGAATTGATTGCCCACCCTTTTTCACAAATTTTGACTAAATTAAATCAAACCACAGATATGGAAAATAATCCTTGGATAAGGCTTGATTACAACGTATGAAAGTAAAGCAAGCAAGCCATCACAACTTTCTAGCGCAGAAATATACTCACTCGGAGAGCAATATATGAACGGACAATAGAACAAACTCTCATTTCACCGACTCACACTCGTATTGTGAATGGAAAGCAAATATCAACAACCACAAGAGAAGCAAACCACGGCACAATGATTTTTTAGGTGGTTCGGACGCACCAAGTGCCGTCCTACGTCCACCCCTCTCACCTCGAGAGGATTTCACTAACAATGCTGCACGACGGCAGCAACCACCACACACGGGCTCGACGACCCACACACGTGGGTTCTCGCACGATGACGAGAAGCCCCCCACACACACTCGGAGCAAGCTCTGAAATCGTCAAAATGAAGATAGAATGGAAAATGCAATGCCCAGTTCTGAGAATAACAATCTAAGCGCAATATCTAATAACAGAGAGTATGATTAAACAAGATGGATCTCCCCTAAATCTTTCAACCAAAACTAGAGGTATATGAAGTGTGGCTTAGAATGATGAAACCGAGAGATGGAGGAGCCGGTGTTTGAAGATTCAGGCGCCCAGAGCAAGGATGAAGAGGACCGCAGCCGCTGCCTCTCGATCTCGGCTCGGGATCGTGAGGGGATGACTCTGGCGTTCCTTCCCATCTCCTCCAGCAGAGCACACACCACCTTCTTCTCCTGCAAGGAAAATGAACACGTTAGTAGCTCTTGGTTATTTTCGATCGGAACAAGGGGGCGGCGATATATACTCCAAGGAAATCAAGACAAATGGACACAAAAGCCCACTCCAAACCCCTTTCATACCAAGAACAATGAAGGGTGGATGCCCTAAGGCTATTCTGGTAAACAAGTAAGCCAAATAAATCTTATATCGGAGGGTTCGAGTTCAAATCCGAAAACCCGATCGGAACGTTCAGAAAAAGTGTCGACTCATTGAGTCGACTCTTTTTCATGAATGTTCTGCCAGAACACATAAAAACTAAACCCGTGAAACAAGTGTCGACCTATGGGGTCGACACTTTTTATCAAATGTTCTGGCCTGTGAAGTCAACATAACATCCGTGGTGAAAAGTGTCGACCTCAAGAGCTTCTGATTTCACAGTATGCAATGAACCTACTTGAAAATGTCGACCTATGGGGTCGACACTTTCTGCCAGCCTTCTTAGCAATTAACAAAAGCAGAAGCTATGAAAATAAGTGTCGACCCATTAGGTCGACACTTTTCCTGATAGCAGAAAAACTTCAGATTAAGCACTTGAAACTCCACATTTCAAAAACCGAGTATTAAGATTGAACAACTGAGTACATAAGACTCAGATATACATGGCAAAACATGATTTCTACCCAGATCAGTCCATCCACACTAAAATCCAATCTAACAAGTGTTCTTACCATTTGGCCTTCAAAAATTGAGTGTTACCTTCACATTGAACTCAAGTTTCCAGATGTGAACATACAAACCACTTTTGAGCCATAATTGTTGAGTTATGGTTTTGATGATTGTTGGCGTTATGGTTTTGATGATAACTAAACTTAATGTGTGATTGAGTGATGATAACTAAACTTATGGCTGATTGCACATTCATGTTTAAATATGTTTGAGATGGCAAATGGCAATGGTACATGGTCTTGATTCATGCTTGATTGAATTATTTTTACAAGAGGCAAGAGGTTAAATAACCTCTTTAATGTGAACAAGCATGGTATTAACCTTAACTATCTTACTTGCAGGGTCAAACACATGACCATCACCTGGCGAACTAAACTTGTGAATAAGCACCCTGCTCCTCTGCAATCCAAAACAGGTGATATATGTCATTTGCTATCAAGAGCCATTGGTAAGATACATACCTTGTTAAAGCATCACCTCATTCATGCACCTTAAACATGAAACCCTTCTGGCCATCGTGCGCCCTCGCCCGCGGATCGACCTGCGCGGTAACAAAATTTAGAAATGCTCAAAGCATATTCTAAGTTGTATTCAATCCCAAAACGCATGGATTTGATATGGACTTGAAGTTCTTGACCTTTGGACATGTTTCTTTGGTCTAACATTTCATTTTTGCAGGTTTGAAGATTGGCGGTCGACCTGTGGACCCTTGGCGGTCGACCTGAAATCACAGAACTGAAAATTGGGAACCTGTAAACCTGGCGGTCGACCGCCAGGACCTAGCGGTCGACCGTTTTTCCCAGCAGCCACACAGCTACAGGTTGGCCCCTGGCGGTCGAACGCTGGCCTCTGTAGGTCGACCGCCAGCCCCGAGGCCTACTTTTGTTGACTTTTGGTTCAAGTTCGAAGGGTGGTCTTTCCACCCATTTCTTTAATCCTTTTGCCCCCAATTACACCAGATTTCGTGGATCTGGTCTGGGGCTTGTCCAAAGGGCCATTCAAGAGTTATAAAACTCATTTGGTGCTACAAACCCTAATCAACCAAGAGGGCTTCAAGGGAGATAAAAGGAGAGGCTATCCAAGTGGAGGAAGAGGAGAAGTACTGTAGCCGTGAACAGTACTCAGTGCAGCAAGTGTTCTTCATCCATCCTCAACCTATTGAAGGTAGATCTGAAGCCAACATCCTCCAAGGAAAAGAAGCAAGCAAGGATTCAAAGGAAGATTGCTCAAGGAAGAAAGAAGAAGAAGCAAGCAAGCAAGCAAGTAAGCCATCCAAGGGGATTCAAGTGGAGATCAAGAGGAGGTGTTCAAGTGAAGATTGAAGATATGTTCAAGATCCGTAACATGCATTCAAGGGGAACCCAAAACAGAAGTTTTCTAAACCAAGCCTCATCATATTTATGTTTTGGGTATTGTATTTGTGTTCTTCATAAACTGAAGAATCTGTGTGTGTGTGGATCATGTTGGATCCGTGGTCATGTGTGTGTGTTGTTTTTGATTCTTGTGTGCGTAGGTCTTCTTAGATCTACGTGTGTTGTGTGGTTTTATTCAGATCATAGTATTTGTGTGTGGAGTGCTGCTTTTGTCGCAGCGTATGTTGTGATCCGGTTGTCAGATCGTGTTGGAGACATTGTCTCCGTGTGTGTGTGTATTGGGGCGCGTCCCCGTGTGTGTGTGTAGGTGTCATCCTGCGTGTGTGGTTGGAGCGTCGTCTCCCTTTGGGGATTTATCCCCGAGTGAAGCCTCACCGGGTTTGGTGAGGGGTGGACGTAGGATTGTCGTCATGCATCCGAACCACCTTAAAAACCGCTGTGCATTGTGCTTGTATTGTGTGGTTTGCTCCATTTCCTCTATCTCCATTCTACATAAATGTTAGTTTAAATTGTTTTTCTGATTTTATCTTCATCTATCTTGCTTAATCTATATCTTATCATATAAAGTTTGTTAAATTCAATTTGTGTTCAAATAGCTTTGAATCTCCTAACTATCTTTGTATCACATATTTTATAAAAGGCCAAAAGTTTTCCTAAAATTGGTAATCACCCAATTCACCCCCCCTCTTGGGTGTCATTGATCGTGGGACTTCAATAATCATTCTATCCACTTGAGGTCAAGCAACGCATCTGCTCCTACTCCCATTTCCAGGACTTGAGAATAAATTCCATATAGGACCTGCACATCACAGAGTGCTCATGAGTCTTAATCTCAAGCCAATCGATTGAGATTCTCAAAATCACCTCATATCAAATTACTCAATCAATGCATCCATTCAATTTTTGACAAATCAGGTGAGCTTTTCATTCACTGACTTCATTTCAGCAATGTAAGTTCAAACTACGGTCACTCAATCAAAATTTAACATGTTAGTCCAAACCAAACTTAATCAAGATTTAGCATTTTGCAAGTTATGCCCAATCAATCATTCAGAACCTGAAATTCATCAGGGTATATCAAACCAAATTCACATGCCATTCATTCAACACACTATTTGATCAAACAAACATGTTTTCATTCAAAGCCATCATTCATCAAATCTATATCAATGCAAATCATCAAAACTGAATTCAAGACATGTTCAATCTAGATCTTCGTCAAAACAGACCAGGGCACAACAAGTTTGAACATGTGCTTTGATTATTCATTTGGAGATGTCCATTTGAGCTTCATATTAAATCTCACATTTAAGCTATTCGCATTACACAAGGTGGCCTTAAACACGTTCAAAACTTACTCATGATTACTTGTCATGTCATGAGATGAAAAATAGAGTTCAAGGTTTTGTTATCATCAAAATCATCACAATCACTCGGAGAGACTCAACAATCTCCCCCTTTTTGATGATGACAAAACATTGGATTAGAAGAGTAATGGCATGCCTTGATAAACAATATGTGTAATGCATCAAACCATGGCATTCTTCATTGTGCATCAAGCCAAGCAAAACATGCAACCATGCAACATTTATTTGTCGAGATAGAAAAGAAATGAGACACAAGAGCCAACCATTTGAGATCAACCACCAGTTGCATTCATTTCATCATTTCATTACAAGGTACATTAATGCGAGAATGAATGCACGACTCTAGACACATGTGACAAAACAACAAATGCAGAACTGACACAAAAGATCCTCACATGATCATGCATGCAAACATACGAACATACTGACATATATGAATATATAACCTACACTACTACTTCTCCCCCTTTGGCATCATCAAAAGGAGATAGGATAGACGAAGGGGGACCCAAAAGACACAAGATGAAAGGACACAGACTGGAGGTAGGAAACTAAGAGACGTCCTCATTGATCATCTGCAGGAGGTGGGGCGTCTAGTGGAGGGAGAGGCACATAGCCAAGGTGCTGCCAAATATCCGCAAATATGTGTTCGTGATGCTAAAGGCGGTGCTGGATATGGGTCAGTTGTTGATCCCTATCATAGTCACGGCGCTGCATGTTCAGGAGAACTCGGTTCATAGCATGAAAAGCCTCACGTGAATCTTCATGGCATTGGGTGAGGGCGGTCATGTTGGTGGAGAGAGTGTGCATCTGAGTGGCTAAGGTATCCAAAGCTGTGGAGAAGGATTGAGATTGCTATGGTAAAGATTCCAGCATAGTGTCCATGGTTGCAATATTTTCCCTAAAGGTAGAGAGTTGTTCCCCAAAGGCATCCACCCGAGTTTCCAGTACCTAGACGACGTCCTCCTGGCCGCCATGAATCGCGGCCTCATCGACGACGACCAGGACTTCCACGCTTCCTTTTCCAGGGAAATCATGGAAGCCCCCATCCCACAAAAGCTCCGGTTGCCGTCATTTGCCTCCTACGACGGCACCTCCGACCCGGCCGACCACCTGCACAGCTTCGAGTCCCACCTAGTGTTTCACTGGGCCTCGGACACTGTGAAGTGCCTGGCGTTCGTCACAACCCTTCGCAAGAATGTCCGGGCATGGTTCGAGTCCCTGCCGACCGAGACGATCTCCTCCTTCCAGCAGCTCAAGAAGCTGTTCAAGGGGGACTTCGTGGGCTGCCGAAAGGTTGCCAAGTCTGCAGTAACCTTACTCGCTCTTAGGCAGGGGAAGGAAGAGGTGCTATGGGACTTCGTCTCTCGCTTCCGCGCGGAGGTGCTCCAGGTCCCCCATCTCGACGTCGGCATCGCCACCACGGCACTCACTCAGGGGACGCGGGACCACATCCTCCGACGCGCGCTCCGAGTTGAAGCCCCGACGACCCTTCCAGATCTCCTTGCGCTAGCCCAGAAGCACGCGCATTGTGAGGAGAACACCGCGGCCCTACACCGTGCGGCTGGGACCAACCAGCCGGACCGCAAAAGAGCAGTCGACCCACCGTGGGAGGGTCGGAGCAAGCGGGAGCGGCGCGACGGAGACCACCGCGACCGCTCCGAGAAGGAAAGGGGTGGCTACCGCCACTATACACCCCTGACGGCCCCGCCCGACCAGATCCTAATGGAGATCCGCAAGGAGCCATTCCTCAAATGGCCCTCGCGGATGAAGTCGGATCCCAACTCGCAGAATAAGAAGCAGTATTACCGTTTCCACCGGGACCATGGCCAAAACACCACCGACAGCATCAATCTAAAGGATGCCATCGAGGACCTCATACGTAGAGGGCTCCTCGACAAGTTCCTCGCCAAAACCGCTGAGAGACGACAAAAGACGCCTCCCTCGATCGACAACCGGCCCAACGGAAAGGAGATCATGATGATATCTGGGGGGACCGCTGCGGGGGGAGATAGCACGAGCAGAAGGCGTCGGTACGCAATGGATATCAACACGGCGGATCAAGGCGATGGAACCCCAAGGGAGCTTTCCCCCTCAGGCCACCCGGGAGACCCCATAGTCTTCTCCGAGGATGACTTTAAAGGCGTCACGACGCCCCATTCTGATGCTTTGGTGGTTTCCGCCACCATCAATCAATGTACTGTGCGCCACATCCTGGTAGATAATGGAAGTGGACCCGACGTTATCGCGTATGACTGTCTTGTACTTATGGGTGTGGATGTGTCACGGCTCACGCCATTGCACACGTCGCTGTATGGATTCTCCGGCACGACTATCTGCCCAGAAGGGTGTATCTCGCTCCCGATCACTTTCGGGACGGCACCGAAAGAGGTAACCTTCCTCGCCGACTTTACTGTGGTCCGTGCAATGACAGGATATAATGCCATCATCGGCCGAGGGATCCTTGGTACGCTTCGAGGCGTCCCTTCCTCCTACCATCAGAAGCTTAAGTTCCCCACCCCCCATGGGGTAGGGGAAGTCTAGGGTGATCAACGGGAGTCCAGGAGGTGCTACCTTATCTCCACCCGCGATCGATGTCCCGAAGAGGCACCACACGAAAAGAAGGCGAGGATCGAAGATCCAGGTCCGAGCACGAGCGCGACAGTCGAGGACTTATACCTCATCCAAGTTGGGGATGACCCAAGTAGATCACTGAAGATTGGCGCTACCTTGTCCGAGCATGATAAAAAAAGCGTACGCAAGCTTCCTCGCAGCCAATCAGGACGTGTTCGCTTGGTCCGAGGATGAGCTCCCTGGAATTCCCTCGGAGGTTATCACGCAACAACTAAGGTTGGACCCCAGCTGCCGCCCGGTACAGCAACGTCGGAGACAGTGCAACCCCGAGCGACAAGCCGTCATCAGGCAACAAGTGGGTGAAAAATTGCGATCAGGACTGCTCCGGCCTACCCAGTATCCAGATTGGGTGGCCAACGTAGTCCTAGTCCTCAAGAGCAATGGGAAGTGTCGGATGTGCGTGGACTACACCGACCTCAACAAAGCCACACCCAACGATAGCTTCCCCATGCCACGGATCGACCACTTGGTCGACGCCACGGTCGGGCATGAAATACTGAGCTTCCTTGACGCCTATTCAGGGTACCATCAGATCAGCATGTACCAGCCCGACCAAGACAAGACCGCGTTCATCACCGACCACTGCTTATATTGCTACACCCGCATGCTATTCGGTCTGAAGAATGTCGGAGCCACGTATCAACGCCTAGTCAACCATATGTTTGACTTGCAGATTGGCCGCAACGTGGAGGTCTACATCGACGACATGCTCGTGAAAAGTCTCCAAGTAGCCGAGCATTTGCGTGACTTGGTGGAAACCTTCACCACACTCAGAAGGTACAACATGAAACTCAACCCTGCTAAATGTGCATTCGGGGTGCGGTCAGGCAAGTTCCTAGGTTTCCTCGTCACTCACCGAGGAATCGAAGCCAACCCCAATCAGATCAAAGAAGTATTGTGACGGGATCGACAAGCGGCTTCAACAAAATTATCAAATAGATATTCATGTTTTAGTTGTCTCATGTTTATGTTTTAGTTGTCTCATGTTAATTGGGCCATATGTATGGGCCTAATGGGTCACGTTTTGTAGTAATTATGTCTCCAACTATTATGTAAGAGTCTTTTTTTATTTTGTGTCTTTTAGTCTTCCTAAGAGAGTTATGGTGAGTAGGTGTTAGGTGTTAGGTGAGTTGTCTTTTGGTCTTCTTAGTGGAGTCTATATAAGTGTTATGTAACCTCTCTTTTAAAAAATGAAGTGAATCAAAAATATTTGGAAAACTACCTCTAACATGAGGTCCCTTACCCTCCTTCTATCTCTCTCTCTTTGGAGTGGATTCTCCAATATTCTCTCTCTCTCTAGGAGTGGATTCTCCTGGGTTCTTTCTTTCCCTCTAACTTCTCTCTCTCTCTCTAAGGGGTGGATTCCCCTCTCTCTCTCTCTCTTTCTCTCTCTCATTATCTCTCTCTTTCTCTAAGGGGTGCGCCCCTTTCTCTCTCCTCCCCCTCCCAACCACTTTCTCTCTCTTCCCCTCCCCTAATAACTCTTTCCCTAGTTCTCACACCCTTCCATTAACTCACCCCAACCCCAAGAGCTCTCCTCCAATCCTCTCCTCACCTCCCAACCACCAACTACCCCACTCTCCTTCCCCATGCATCCCACCACCTTCCCAAGACTAAAATAACTCCTCCCAAGGCCCAAATTCGAAATTCCCTCCCCTCTCCCATTCCCCCCACACCCTAGGTCGCCCAACTCCAGCCCCAACCCAGCCAAGGTCGCCCTCCCCTTCCCTCCATCTCATTCAACCACCATTTGCCACCACAAGGTTTCAACTTCATTGCAGGTCACAGGCAGTAAATTTGGTCCTAGAAACTGCATCATCTCCAGCATTTCCCTGCATTTTCTGGTAGCAAGGCATACATCTCTGGAAAGGTCGTCCAGAGAGCTTTCCAAGCGAGGTGGTTTCGTCTCCATCGGAGCACCGGGTTGATCAGAAGGTTCATTATCCCTTGACTGCGCAAAACTGCTCGGACAGAAGACCAGAGCCAGAGTGGAAGATCTGCAGCGGCCAACCTCCTAGGAATCTAAGCAGGCGTTCTTCATCAAAAATCTTCTACTCTGAGTCTTCTTTCATTCCCAAGAAGCAGAGATCCGTTTGGCGTTCGGATCCAGAAGTTATCAATTTTCTCCCACCGGGCATGCAGTTCTGCTTCCACTCTGTCGGCATCGACCACCTTCAGTGTTCAAGCTCTACCGGCCATCTCTGACCATATCTGGCAGCCCCATCAGTTTCGTTGCAAAGACAACTCATCAACGGAACCAACAACTTCAGCAGTGCCAGATTCTGAGCTCGGGAGCGGTCGCAGCATCCTCGTCTTTCCATTGCTGAGAACCTGTTACAGTCTGCGCAACAGACCTGCCACTCTGTTCAACCATCTGCCCCGACCAGAATCGGCGTCCACAGAAATCAAGAAAATTCTGGTGTCTTCCCGGCCCAGCTACGGAGAGTTTCCCACTAGTTTCGTCTTCAGGAAAAATCTGGAGTGGCCGCAGTGTCAAGAGAACCGACTGTCTGTCCTGAAGCGCAGAGAGTGGACAGCATCGGCATCAGTAGCCTTTTCAACACTTCTAGCTCGAATTCCCCTCCCTGCTTGGTGTCACATCATATTGGAGATGGAGCGACCCAAACGGGTGAGGGACGTACAGTGCCTCATCGGGCGCGTCGCCGCTCTGGCTCAATTCTTATCCCGAGCCTCCGAACGATGTCTACCCTTCTTCCAGCTGATCGAGCAGACTAACCTGGCGCCAGAGAAGAAGGGATGGATCGACTGGGACCAGGAGTGCGAGTAGGCGTTCGAAGAATTGAAGCGCTACCTGACGACGCCTCTTGTCCTCGCCAAACCCCAGGGGGGAACAGTTGCTCTTGTACCTATCCGTGACACCCAGCACCATGAGTGCTGTGCTCACACGAGAGGAAGCAGGAGTCATGAAGCCAATCTACTATATCAGCCGAGCACTACAAGACCGGAATTTCGATACTCACGGACTGAAAAGTTCACCCTCGCGTTGATTACAGCTGCTCGCAAGCTACGATCATACTTCCTGGCCCACCCGATCGCCGTCCTCACCGATTAGCCCCTCCGACAAATCCTTCAGAACCCTGATGCGTCCGGAAGACTAGTCAAATGGGCCATCGACTTGGGAGAATTTGACATCAAGTTCCGACCGAGGACAGCGATCAAGGCCCAGACTCTCGCAGACTTCATCACCGAATGCACCCTACCTGCCGAAGATCCACTTGAGTAGTCTTCGGGGACCGCCTGGGAGCTATACGTCGACGGATCCTCCTGCGCTGCGGGCAGCGGCGCGGGTCTAGTCTTACTCTCACTAGAAGGAGTGGAGCTACAGTATGCCCTGCGTTTCAATTTCTCGACCACGAACAACATGGCCGAGTACGAGGCGCTCCTTTCTGGGTTACGCATGGCAAAACACCTGGGGCCGTCAAGCGTGCGAGCATACAGCGACTCCATGCTCATCGCCAACCAGGTCAGGGAGGAGTTCGAGGCCAGAGACCCCTCCATGATGAAATATTTAGAGAAGGCCAAGGCCGCGGCGAATGAGTTCACCCACTTCGAAGTGGTCCACATCCCACGCGAGGAGAACGTCCGAGCAGACGCCCTCTCCCGCCTAGCGTTGGCCACTACAGTCTCCAGCTCGAGATCAGTCCTGATAGAGGAACTGTCAGAACTGAGCATAGACGATCCAGCACTCCAGGTAAATGCCATTAGCTATGAACCCTCCTGGATGGGTCCTCTACTCGATTTTCTCCTTCGGCAGCAGCTCCCGAGCGATCACGCCGAAGCGCAGCGCACGCAGGCGAGAGCGACCCACTTCACTATGGTGGACGGCCGACTATATCGCCGGTCCCTCTCAGCTCCTCTACTCAAGTGCCTCTTCCCCCACGGAAGCCAACCAGGCCACCCAGGAAG
Source organism: Amorphophallus konjac (assembly GCA_022559845.1). NCBI lineage: Eukaryota > Viridiplantae > Streptophyta > Magnoliopsida > Alismatales > Araceae > Amorphophallus > Amorphophallus konjac. Next base: position 325,217,165 of record CM040124.1, on the reverse strand, counting down.
TCCATGAAGGACTCTGCGGAAGTCATGTGGGAGGGCGAGCACTCTCGAGGACGCTGATCCAACAAAGGTATTGTTGGCCCACCTTGCAGCAAGACTGCCTCAACTACGTTCGAAGGTGCCCCCAATGCCAGAAGTACTCCCACCTGCACCACCAGCCGGCGACGCAGCTCCATGCCTTGACGGAGCCTCGCCCGTTTGCGCGGTAGGGGATCGACATACTGGGGTCCTTCCCTGAGGCACAAGGGAGGAAGAAATTCCTCATAGTCGCCATCGACTACTTCACCAAATGGATCGAAGCCGAGCCATTGGGAAAAATAACAAGCGAAGAAGCATGGAAATTCGTGCTACAGAGCATCATTTGTCAGTTTGGGATCCCTAGGGTTCTCACTACCGATGATGTGACACAATATGCAGCGGAGGGCAATGAAACTATTTTGATGTGATACGACTCCCTTGGACCTAGGATAGCAAGCAGCACTATGAGTCGGCAACGTCGCACAAGCGGTTTCACTCGCGGAAGCACGCTCGGATCCGTAGGAGGACCGGCGATGGTGGTGAGGGTCCGAGTTTGGACCTTGCGGCTCCAAGGGTCGGCCGGATAGGGATAGATCCCAATGGGCCAGGGATGCCCGATTTCACGGGTAGTCGGCACGCCGAGGGCGTGGGATGTAATGGCTCTCTCTCAACTCGCCCCGCGGTGAACACTCGATTGATTGAATTGCGGATCGGACACTCGCCTCACCTCCGACGGTAACTAAGAGCGATACTAAGCTAAGCAACAGTAAAAACCAGCAAGGGAGAGTGGCCAAGAGCTCACCTGATCGGCGTGAAGACGCCGATCCCGGGCGGAGACGAGGGCGAGCGGGGAAGTGTGGTCCCCGCACACTGCGCCGATGTAGCTTCACAACCTGTTCAAGAGTACATGCACTACACCTCGCACAGGAGGGTGGTCTCGGGGGTGGGAATTGAATAATTACAGTAAACACTACCACCACGCAGGGTGGGGCGGTAAGCCGGCCAGGCGGGAAGGGGAGGGTGGGCCAAAACGGGTAGAAAAGAACTAAGGGAGTTGGTGCAGCTGGCTGGAATTCTGGACGGGAAGCCGCTGTTGCCGCCGTCCCGAGCTAGTCCGAACTCCGATTTCGAAGATTCCAACTCCTGGAGTTCCCTGACTTGATGCTGGTGATGTCTGAATTTTTGGGCGGCCTCTGGAGCCAGGGACTGGTAACACCAGCGACTGAACCGAGGCAGCGAGTGTGGTTTCTGGCCGGACCTGTTCTGTAACAGTAGGTTGCAGACACTGTGGTGAACTCTCCCGAACTCCGAATGGCACAAAACTAGCGGTGCTGTCTTCGTGGTTGAAGTAGCTTTCAGCAGGAGGTGGCGGGGCGACGATCCCAGGTCGGTGGTGACTTGGGTCCTGGGAAGAATGAACTCTGGTCGTTGCAGTCTGAAGAAACAAACCTGGACAGTGCAAGGGAGAAAATTCGTAACTCTGTCCCACGGTGTCCAAATGTCGATCCGCCTTCTGATCCTGAAAGAGGGCAGAGAGGAGAAGAACTTTGATGAAGAAACCCGAGTCTGGTTCGGCCTTGGTTGATCGTGGCACGTTGCTCTTTCTGGTTCTGATTCTCTGCAGAGGCTGCACCGCGGGGTTCTGGTTCTGTAGCAGCAGGTTGCAGACGCTGTCCCGGGCACTCCAGAACTCCGAATGGCACGAAACCGGTGGCGTCGTCTCCGTGGTTGAGGTGGCTTTCAGTAGGAGTCAATGGGGCTGCAATCTGAGGCCGTGGACGGTCGGTGTGCCCTGAAGAGTAGGCACTGGTCGCTGCAGACTGTAGGAGGCAGACCCGCGCGACCGAGGGAGAACGTTTGTAACTCTGGGTCTCGGATGCCGAATTAAGTTCCGCCTCATGCTTCTGGTCGTGGACAGATGGAGGAAGAAACTTGAAGAAGAAACTTCAGCCTGATTCCTTCGCCGTTGGTCGTGAAGCAGCTTCCAATCGGGTTCAGGCTTTCTGCAGGTGGAGTCTGGCGCAGTCGGGGTAGAACAGCTCTCACGGTCGGCCACGAACTCGGAATGGAGTGATTCCACCTCGCCTGTGAAGAGGACAGGGAGGCCTTTCCAGAAAGGTAAGGTACGCCCTCAGGTGTCTCCGTATGAACTCGGGGGAGCTTCTGCAAGACGTGCCTTCTTCTGCTACCTGCAGACTTGGCTAAGCAAAGGGGTGGTAGTGGAACTTGGTGAAAGGGAATGGGGTTTTAGCAATGGGGAAGGGTTGGAGGTGATGGTAGATGGGGGTGGAATGTGGGAGAATGATGAGAGGGGCGGAGCTGGTGGTCTGGAGGTGCAGGAGGGTGGAGGGGAGTGGAGGCCGAAGTTTGGAGAGGGGAGGGTGGAGGGGTCGGCCAAGGCAATGGGAGGGTGGAGAGGGTGGAGGGGGGGTCGACCCTAGGAGGGAGGGGAAGGGGGTGGACGACCTAGGGAGGTGGAGAGACTCCTTGGGGAGAGGAAAGGTTGTCTTGGATGTGGGAAGATGTGTGGGGAATAGGGAGGGTTGTCTAGGGAAGGTGAATGGTTGCTTGGGAAGGTGGAATGAGTAATGGGGAGAGTAATGGGATCTTGGGAGGTGAAGAGACTTGCCTAGGTGGCAAGTGAGGTGGCAAGGGTAAGGAGAGAGAGGGGGATTTCGAAATTTAGAGAGAGAGAGGGAGGAGAGAGAGGGGAATTCGCCCCTAGGAGAGAGAGAGAGAACTAGAGAGAGAGAGAGCTAGAGAGAGAGAGAGAAGACTCAAGGGGGATTCAAGTGGGTTTCAATTTTCATGTATTCATCAATTAGCTTCAAAATGAGGAGTTGGGGTCCTATATATAGGGAATCCCCAATTACATAGAAGTCCCTGGAAAATGGACTAATAACAGAAGACCAAGGGGTGGGGAAGGGGGCGCCCATGGGCCAGGCCCAATGAAATGGCCCATTAAGGCCTACAACCCACTAACCTATTAAACCACTTAATGAATCCTTGGACTTAGGTAAATGACTAACTAACTTAGATAATAGACTCAATAAAAGGCAAAATTACATGATTATGACTCAAGAAAAATGTGGAAATTACATGGCAAGACTCAGAAAATGATGGCGAACAAAGTGGCGAGTAGCAGGACCCCACGGAGTGAAAGGGTAAGGGATGTCCCCATCATACTCCCGGGGTGCGGAGAACTCGACTCCGTCGAGTTAAGGGCCCACCGGGGGAGCAGCTCAGGACGACCCGCAATCTCCAAACTCAACCTGCACCTGGGGCGGCTCTTCATTCTCTCAAGGCGGCCCGGACACACCCTCATGCTGGCATTGGAACCCTGCTTGCATAGTATTGCTCTTCTGTGTACACGCCGGACTCTCAAGGCTATTTTGTGGAAGCTCTCTGGGGTGTCCCTCTTAAAGGAAGGTATAGGCTCAAAACACTCACTGGGATTCACCGCGGTGCCCATATAGGGTGCCGGATCAGCCGCATGATAATTGGGGTATATCCCATAGCCCATTAGTAAATCTAATCCATAAGCCATGTTGGCCAAAGCCGCTTGGAACATGAAAGGTCCAAGTCCTCGTGCCCTCGATTTGGAGGTGGCCCTAAGATAGAGTCGTTCCAATGCCACCATCGCGAGGTTACCTCCTTGGATTTCAAAGTGCCACTCTTGAGTTATAGCCCGCTCATTATGATCGTCACTACCCATATTTGGATGCTTGCTTGAATGAGAATGCTTTGAGTGATGGTGAGGTGGGGGTGGGAAGTATGTGGTATGCAGAGGGGGACCGGGGCAACCGTACATAGACCTATCATTCATGGATGTGATGAGGCATCTTGTGGACTCTGGGAAACCATAGGTGGATCTATCGTGTACGGCTGTGAGAATTACCGGGGGACCCGGACATCCATGTGTGCTCCATTCAAGTGTAAGGGCTATGAAGAATGTGGGTGGGCCAGTACAACCAAATGTAGGCCAGTTATGCATTGAGCCTAAACTGTGCGTGACATGCCTGGGAGGGCTGGACTCATGACCCTTGTCGAATGATGTGACATGCCAAGATGGGTGCTTTCTTCTCCCAGAGATGATGACCATGTGTGTGGGTATGGGGTGACCTTTAAGCTCCCATTTGTAAGGGTCGAAGGGATCATAGTAGGTATGCATCATGGGGTGGGGCACTACCTTGTTCCCTAGGTGTATACTGCCCATGGTCATGGTTCCCTTGGTGTGGACTGGGTCTAGGACGAGGTGTGTTGGTTCTAGCATGGTTGGTGAGGGTAGGAGGGAGTGGGTGGTGGGTAGGGCGGCCAGGTCCCATGGATTCATTGTCTTCCACGGGGTGGGATCAAAGGGGTCATGGAATGTGTTACCAAGAGTGAGGTATTCTTTCACCTCAAGGTCTCCAAATGAGGGTGAGTCCTCCTCCTCAAATGTAGTAATTGAACCGAAGTTCGAGGAGGGTTGGTTGGTCATGTTTGGAGGGCTTGGCATCCTACCCGAAATAAGTAACTCCAATTCGCGGATAGCATCGGGCTCTTCAGGTATGGGGAGGGATAAAAGAAGGTCGCTAGTGTAGCAACCCACAGTGTAAATGGAAGAGATGGACCCGACACATAAGTGTAGGAGGTCAAGGCTCCTAGGTTGGTCGGCTACAGTGGTGAACAGTTCAGTTAGCTCCATTTGCCAAGCTATACCCTTAAGAAAGTCCCCTAGTGTCTCCACCTGATAGGATGATTGGATTGTGGTGTGGTAGGTGGGTAAGGGTACTATAGGGAGGTTTTGTTCCATAGGAGGGCAAACATGGGCCATGAGATCTCTAAATGGGTTCTCCTTTAGCCAACGTGAAAGGGGTTCTCCTAGGATGAGCTCGGCCCCTACTAGGGAGGGAGGTGTAAGGTGAAGTCCACCATGTGAAGTTTCTTCTTTTTCCAGGACATGGGTGATCTCCATGGCGGTGGTTGGTGTGTTCACCTTTATGGGGTCGGGTATGGGAATCATGGGTTCCTCTATCAAGGAGGTGAGATGGTCCCTTGAGGGTGGGGTGGTGAGGGTAGGTGTGTGGTACCCCCGGGGTGGGAGGTAAAGGGGAACTTGGTTTGGGATCGGTAAGGGGAGAAGTGGGGGCCTAGGTTGGGGTTGGGTAGGGATTGGTAGTGGAAGATGGATGGGTTGAGGAGGGTTGGGTTGATTGGTTTCAGGGGGTGTGTCTCTTTTAGGGGAAGATGGAGGGGTGGTTTTGGGGTCCAAGGAAGTTTGTGGAGTGTGGGTTGGTGGGAGAGTTTTGGGCGGGGTGGTGGTGGCCATCATGGGCCTAGGTGGAGTGGACATGGGGTCCATACGGGTTGGAATGGTGAGGGTGGAGTGAGCCATGATGCTTCCTCCACTTGGGATGGGAACTTCTTGGCCTAACCCATGATATTGTGATTCATACTCCTCTGCCCAATCGGGGGAGGCCTCATATTCCTCAACTTCAATCTCATTCTTTTGTGGTGTGGGGGTCTTGGTCTCCAGGGGAGTGGGAAGGCCTTTTGGTGATGGGGTGGTGCAAGTTGGACTTATTTGGGGTGGTGGAGTTTGAGCCCTAAGGGAGGTGAAGATCTTCTTAAACTCAATCCTTAGTTCTTCTAGTGAATCTTGGGGTTTTTTGGGTGGTGGGGTTTGGGTCCTAGTGGAGGGTTTAGATGAACTGGGCGAGAAAGGAGGAGTGGGAGTGCTCCTCGGGTAATGGGTCTTAAGGTAGGAGTGGGACGGTCGGGGAGCATAGATCTTCCTAAGTTCACTCTTCATCTCTTCCCATGAGTGAATGGGCTCTTGTCCCCAAACCCTTCTGAATCTCTCTTTGTGTTCCCACATTTTCTTAGCTAGACCCCGAAGTCGTGCCTTGGCCCTGCGGACTCTCTCGGATCCATATACCCAAGTTCTTTCAAAGTCTCTTTCCATGGTATTCTCCCACCTAAGATAGGCATGAGGATCTCCATCAAAATGAAGGTCCTCATCTACAATGTAGTCCATGTGGAGGGGGTCAATCGGACCATTTGGCCAACGAGGGGTATGCATGATGATCGGGTGATGAATGCAACTGCCCTAGGACAAGACTTAGTAGAGACAAGTCTAGAACTTGCTCTGATACCAATTTGATGTGACACAATATGCAGCGGAGGGCAATGAAACTATTTTGATGTGATACGACTCCCTTGGACCTAGGATAGCAAGCAGCACTATGAGTCGGCAACGTCGCACAAGCGGTTTCACTCGCGGAAGCACGCTCGGATCCGTAGGAGGACCGGCGATGGTGGTGAGGGTCCGAGTTTGGACCTTGCGGCTCCAAGGGTCGGCCGGATAGGGATAGATCCCAATGGGCCAGGGATGCCCGATTTCACGGGTAGTCGGCACGCCGAGGGCGTGGGATGTAATGGCTCTCTCTCAACTCGCCCCGCGGTGAACACTCGATTGGATTGAATTGCGGATCGGACACTCGCCTCACCTCCGACGGTAACTAAGAGCGATACTAAGCTAAGCAACAGTAAAAACCAGCAAGGGAGAGTGGCCAAGAGCTCACCTGATCGGCGTGAAGACGCCGATCCCGGGCGGAGACGAGGGCGAGCGGGGAAGTGTGGTCCCCGCACACTGCGCCGATGTAGCTTCACAACCTGTTCAAGAGTACATGCACTACACCTCGCACAGGAGGGTGGTCTCGGGGGTGGGAATTGAATAATTACAGTAAACACTACCACCACGCAGGGTGGGGCGGTAAGCCGGCCAGGCGGGAAGGGGAGGGTGGGCCAAAACGGGTAGAAAAGAACTAAGGGAGTTGGTGCAGCTGGCTGGAATTCTGGACGGGAAGCCGCTGTTGCCGCCGTCCCGAGCTAGTCCGAACTCCGATTTCGAAGATTCCAACTCCTGGAGTTCCCTGACTTGATGCTGGTGATGTCTGAATTTTTGGGCGGCCTCTGGAGCCAGGGACTGGTAACACCAGCGACTGAACCGAGGCAGCGAGTGTGGTTTCTGGCCGGACCTGTTCTGTAACAGTAGGTTGCAGACACTGTGGTGAACTCTCCCGAACTCCGAATGGCACAAAACTAGCGGTGCTGTCTTCGTGGTTGAAGTAGCTTTCAGCAGGAGGTGGCGGGGAGACGATCCCAGGTCGGTGGTGACTTGGGTCCTGGGAAGAATGAACTCTGGTCGTTGCAGTCTGAAGAAACAAACCTGGACAGTGCAAGGGAGAAAATTCGTAACTCTGTCCCACGGTGTCCAAATGTCGATCCGCCTTCTGATCCTGAAAGAGGGCAGAGAGGAGAAGAACTTTGATGAAGAAACCCGAGTCTGGTTCGGCCTTGGTTGATCGTGGCACGTTGCTCTTTCTGGTTCTGATTCTCTGCAGAGGCTGCACCGCGGGGTTCTGGTTCTGTAGCAGCAGGTTGCAGACGCTGTCCCGGGCACTCCAGAACTCCGAATGGCACGAAACTGGTGGCGTCGTCTCCGTGGTTGAGGTGGCTTTCAGTAGGAGTCAATGGGGCTGCAATCTGAGGCCGTGGACGGTCGGTGTGCCCTGAAGAGTAGGCACTGGTCGCTGCAGACTGTAGGAGGCAGACCCGCGCGACCGAGGGAGAACGTTTGTAACTCTGGGTCTCGGATGCCGAATTAAGTTCCGCCTCATGCTTCTGGTCGTGGACAGATGGAGGAAGAAACTTGAAGAAGAAACTTCAGCCTGATTCCTTCGCCGTTGGTCGTGAAGCAGCTTCCAATCGGGTTCAGGCTTTCTGCAGGTGGAGTCTGGCGCAGTCGGGGTAGAACAGCTCTCACGGTCGGCCACGAACTCGGAATGGAGTGATTCCACCTCGCCTGTGAAGAGGACAGGGAGGCCTTTCCAGAAAGGTAAGGTACGCCCTCAGGTGTCTCCGTATGAACTCGGGGGAGCTTCTGCAAGACGTGCCTTCTTCTGCTACCTGCAGACTTGGCTAAGCAAAGGGGTGGTAGTGGAACTTGGTGAAAGGGAATGGGGTTTTAGCAATGGGGAAGGGTTGGAGGTGATGGTAGATGGGGGTGGAATGTGGGAGAATGATGAGAGGGGCGGAGCTGGTGGTCTGGAGGTGCAGGAGGGTGGAGGGGAGTGGAGGCCGAAGTTTGGAGAGGGGAGGGTGGAGGGGTCGGCCAAGGCAATGGGAGGGTGGAGAGGGTGGAGGGGGGGTCGACCCTAGGAGGGAGGGGAAGGGGGTGGACGACCTAGGGAGGTGGAGAGACTCCTTGGGGAGAGGAAAGGTTGTCTTGGATGTGGGAAGATGTGTGGGGAATAGGGAGGGTTGTCTAGGGAAGGTGAATGGTTGCTTGGGAAGGTGGAATGAGTAATGGGGAGAGTAATGGGATCTTGGGAGGTGAAGAGACTTGCCTAGGTGGCAAGTGAGGTGGCAAGGGTAAGGAGAGAGAGGGGGATTTCGAAATTTAGAGAGAGAGAGGGAGGAGAGAGAGGGGAATTCGCCCCTAGGAGAGAGAGAGAGAACTAGAGAGAGAGAGAGAGCTAGAGAGAGAGAGAGAAGACTCAAGGGGGATTCAAGTGGGTTTCAATTTTCATGTATTCATCAATTAGCTTCAAAATGAGGAGTTGGGGTCCTATATATAGGGAATCCCCAATTACATAGAAGTCCCTGGAAAATGGACTAATAACAGAAGACCAAGGGGTGGGGAAGGGGGCGCCCATGGGCCAGGCCCAATGAAATGGCCCATTAAGGCCTACAACCCACTAACCTATTAAACCACTTAATGAATCCTTGGACTTAGGTAAATGACTAACTAACTTAGATAATAGACTCAATAAAAGGCAAAATTACATGATTATGACTCAAGAAAAATGTGGAAATTACATGGCAAGACTCAGAAAATGATGGCGAACAAAGTGGCGAGTAGCAGGACCCCACGGAGTGAAGGGTAAGGGATGTCCCCATCAACCGACAACGGCAGATAGTTTGCGAGCACCGCCTTTCTGGAGAAGTGCTCGGAGTTGGGGATATGGAACCACTACACCTCGGTGGGACATCCCCAAGCCAACGGGTTGGTGGAAAATTCCAACCGAACTCTACTCCACGGCATCAAGACTCACCTGGACCAAGCAGGTGACGCATGGATTGATTCAATCCCCAGCGTCCTATGGGCTCACCGGACCACCACTAGAGCTGCCACCGGGGAGATGCCCTTTCATCTCGCCTACGGAGCTGAGGTAGTAGTCCCGGTGGAGATATCCAACCCCTCGTTACAAGTGGGACATTTTGAAGAGGCCAGGAACAACCATGCAATGCGAGAAAATCTGGACTTGCTCGAAGAAAGAAGAACCAATGCCCAGATAAAGCTTGCGGCATATCAGCAGAAGCTAGAGCAGTATTATAATGCCCGAGTTAAGGAGCGACACTTCTTCCCCGGAGATCTGGTCCTACGGCGAGCAAGCGTGGCTGACCCGCGAGGAGCCGCAGGAAAACTCGCACCTAACTGGGAAGGCCCATACCGAGTAGCAGAAGCACTCGGCAAAGGAGCGTACAGGCTGGTGACGCTTGGGGGGAGAGAGGTGCCCAGGACGCAGAACTCTGCCAACCTCAGGAAGTACTTCCAGTGAAACGTCACCAGCCATACTCCACTAGGGTAAGTTGCCCATGAACAACGAAAAAGGTAGCCTAAGCGTTTCCTAAAGGCGAGCACCGCTCCCCTTGAAAATGAGAAGGTAGCCTAAGGGTTCCCTAGAGGCGAGCACCGCTCCCCTTAAAAATAAAGAGGTAACCTAAGGGTTATGCGGGACAGACACGGGGACTGACTCTAAGTGATATAGACCTCAGACTCTAAATGCACACACGACCAGTAACATACGATGGGAGAGACATTAGGCCCGACACTATGAGCTCTTATGGGCTATACGTCGCTAACAGAAACGCAAGCTCACTCGTCATCCCAAGCGAGGGAAACGCGGATCGTGCACGGTTGAGGAACCGACAGAGTTAAGGGTAGTTCGACTCACTTCCGTGCTCGGATCGAGCTACGGGACGGGTCACTCTCTCGCTCACAGCCGTGACATGAACTCACGGGCTAGAATCCTACGCTCTCACAGAGGCATATGACCTTATACTAGCTAAGCAAAGTAATGCCAAGAAGTTACGATTGTACCTCCACGCACCCGGCGTGAGGAAGACAACCCCGGCCAAAACTGGACTCTCGGTTAACAAAGTTTTACCGTGGTACAAAAATTTGACCCAGTCCACGCAGGGAGGTAATAGGTTACATGTGGGGCCCGGGAGTCACGCGAATTGGGTTGACGAGCAGCATCTTGATGTCGCTCCGTCGGTGCCGAATCCGCGTTTTCGTGCTGTCCGGACGGTGTGATCTATGGGTTCGTGGGGCCCACAGGCCGCTCTGTCCTCCGGGTCTACTGGGGTGGGTCCCGCTGTGATGGAGACCCCTGGTGGCGCGCCTCCCTGGAAGGCGGTCGGGCGGGAACGCCGGTCGGAGGCCGATCGGCTCCAATCTCCAAGATTTGGAGTTGCTGCCCACGGACTGGTTGCTTCTGTTTTCAGGCGCGTGATCCGGCGAGATCGGTTGCTGCGATCACTGCCGACGTCGTATCGACACACAAGAGGTATCTTTGGAAAGCTCTCTCGAAGTCCTTCGACCCTGTGAGACTCAGAAAAATTCATTGGTGCTGTGCTTCTATTGGGCGATTTTAGAGCCAGCCTGCTCTCAATTTCAGATCTGACTGGGTAGAAACTGAATTCCCTGAGCGTTGGTGTTGACCGTGGGGTAGCCTTCCAATTCAGATCTCGAACCCTTCATAAAAGTTTTAGAGGGGAGGGAGAGGAAAATGTCAATAATTCTTATGACTGATTTGGTGGAGGCTTGGGTAGGAAAAAGTATTTTATACTGGAAGGTGGTCGGATCTGGGTAGGGGCAGATAGAACTGAAATGGATCTGAAAGTCATTTTTAGAAAATAGGTGTAGGTCTTTTGAAATTCCACGAAAATTCGTGGGTGGAAGGGATGGTGGGTAGAACCTCCAGTAATTTTGGGGGTTCTAGAAAAAAATCAAAAGGTGGGTCGGAGATGGGAGGATCAGGGTTGTTGTCACAGTAGATAGAAACCTGGCAGATCTGGAAGGAAAAGATGGACGAAAATGGAAAAATGGAAATCGGAATCTAAAGGCCAAACCAAATTTTTTGGAATGTGGGTTAGATTCCTAGAACTCACCCTGAAATTGTGGCACTCAGAAGATCTCGGATCTAGGAGTTAAAATTCGTGGAAGGGGCTGCTGTTGGATGAAGATAGAACTTCGATAAATTGACGGTGGCGGTGCGACGACGGCTCGGTGGCGGCGGCGAGCTTCCCACTCAGAAGGGACTTGAAGGAGAGGCTTCACACCTCTGGAAGCAGCCTTCACAGCTGCAAGAAGGGGGAGGAGAGAGGGGAGGTGCGCACCATGCTATGGAGCTCCAAGGAAATTCTGAATTTTTATGGCATTAATTGTGTAAGAAATGAAAATTACAACTCTTTATATGACTTGAGCTCCCATGGCAAATGACCTTCCATGCCCTCAGATCTAGGGTTGATGAGGGCATCTTGGGAAAGCTAGGAAAATATTTCTCTCATGTGGTCAAAGAGAAGAAAAGAAAGAAAATAAAATAAAACAAGTAGCCTAATACTTCCAAAAGAGGGGGCGCCCCCTTCATGGGCCTCTCTTGGGCCTAGTTGGTCCAAGGCCATCAAAGGCCATCCATAAGCCCATTCTACTCCAACCTAGGTGGTCCACGAGGAGGGGAGGCCCAATTGGGCCTTAAGTGGCTTAAGAACCCAATATGAAGCTTAATGAAGCCTCATAGCCCAATATGGCAATCATCCCTTAATAGACTCTAAAGGGCTTAACCCAAATGGCTTATTAAGAGCCTTACAATGAGCCCAAAATGAAAAACTCAAATAAAACACACATTACAAGCCCAAATACAGTGCAAACAAGTGCTAAAATAATGCAAGTAAATGCTAAAAGTGTCCAAGACTCAAGGCAGAGATTCCAAACTATCTCCGAGCCAAAGAGAAGCTGATGTAGCTCGAGTGGTGCTCCGCGTACGGTACCGACGACTCGCCGGTTTGTGCTTCTCGCTCGCTCTGGTGTCTGCACCAGAGAGAGGTGCCCAGGACGTGGAACTCCGTCAACCTCAGGAAGTACTTCCAGTGAAACGTCACCAACCATACTCCACTAGGGTAAGTTGCCCACAAACAATGAAAAAGGTAGCCTAAGGGTTTCCTAAAGGCGAGCATCGCTCCCCTTGAAAATGAGAAGGTAGCCTAAGGGTTCTCTAGAGGCAAGCACCGCTCCCCTTAAAAATAAAGAGGTAACCTAAGGGTTCCCTAAAGGCGAGCACCGCTCTCCCTAAAAATGAGAAGGTAACCTAAGGGTTTCCTAGAGGCGAGCATTGCTCCCCTTAAAAATAAAGAGGTAACCTAAAGGTTCCCTAAAGGCGAGCACTGCTCCCCCTGAAAATGAGAAGGTAACCTAAAGGTTCCCTAGAGGCGAGCACTGCTCCCCTTGAAAATGAAGTGGTAACGTAAGGGTTCCCTAAAGGCGAGCACTGCTCCCCTTGAAAACAAGAAGGTAACCTAAGGGTCCTTGCGGAGGACACGAGCACTGTGGAAGACGAGCACAGAGGATTACCCAAGAAAGCACGCAGAAGAACTCCAGTAAAAGGTACACATCAGTATTGGCTCAGAATCAAAGAATTTATATTTCTTTAGTCAAAGTACAAGCTGTCAGAAAATTGGCAAAGTACCCTCACACGGGCCAAATATAAGTACATGGAGAGACAAAACGTGCTCGACGATGGCGACATATGACTCCAACGACTCGCTTCCCGGATACCATCCTCTGTCGACGATCATGCTAATCTTCAAGCAGGTGTAGGTACCAATTTTTTATTCTGTGGTAGGGTACCTACGGAGAAGCCTCCTATGCCAGAGAAGAGGGACAAAGCCCTCAGGCCAACAAAGGGCTTCACTGGTAGAAGGCCTGCATGAGGAAAACTAGGCCAGTAGCTCCAGCCACCCCCGCTTGAAGGAAGCCCAGCGAGGTCCACCCGTTACAAGGAACCAGCAGACCCACACAAGCCAGCGAAAGATAGCGGGACTACGAGGCCAACTCATTAGGAAGGCTACGCCGGCGTACTGGCCATGCCTGCAAACTGAGGAGCCCACTGCCGTCATCCAAGCCGCACGGCCAGGCCCACCGAGTGGAAGAATGGAAAACAGATTCCACCCTTCCTTACGATCCTTCCTACCAGAAAGTAGGAAGATGTTCCAACAACGAGGAGCATCTCACCAGGCACCTGCGAGGGGTAAACAATGGTTATACGCCCCAAAGATGAGCAAGGGAAAATAGCTGAAGTTTAGAAAGCAGTGCTACCCTAACACTTCTCATCCCGTCAAGGACGGAACCTATCCGACTTAAGAAGCAAGATTCCCCTCCCGGCATACAAGCGGTTAACCTTCTCCAAGGCCTCCCGCCAGCCATCCAGGTACCCGAGCCTGTACTGCTCAGGAGCCGGGACACCCTCTCCAGGCGCAGGCCACGGCCGCCACGGTACCGGAGCTGGATTCCCCCGGAGGACCAGAGGTTGATGACGAGCCGGCAGAAATTCATCATCCGACGAGGTACCAGACTCTCCTGAGGACATTCTCTACGAAGGCTACCTGCAAAGGTCTGCTGACGCAAAGGTGATCGCTGGAACGCTGCGAGAGCCACCATTTATAGGGGAAGCAGAGTCCCCAGAACCATGAGGACTCCTACCACCTCAATCAAATCCGTGAAAATCGAAGCGACGAATCTCGAAAGTCATGCTCCTTCAGGAGCCCTCATCGAGGGCGCCGTTTCGTATCCCCAGAGGATCTCGCGATGGTTCAGGAGGAAGGAAATATACGGAAGAAATCTCAAGATTTGCAGATAAAAGGAAGGTTTTCATTTCCAAAAAAGAAATTACAAAAAAGAGGCTATCGCCTCGGAAGGTGCAGAAAAAGGAAAAATAGCTAGGGGCATCCTCTCAAGGACCTGCCCCGGTTACATCATCACGTGCCCAGGCCTCAGCAGGCGCATGCACAGCAGTAGCACTAGGAGGAGGAGGCTCGTCACTCAAGTCCACCACAGTAACCTCCGACGGTGCTCGTTCGCCTGCACTCGACACCAGCTGTTCGGTGCCCGTCTCTACATGGTCAGGCCCCTCTTCCTCGTCATCGGTCTCCGAGTCGTACGGATTTGAAGGAGGAGGGAGGACTCAAGGTCAAAGTGCTTCGCTGTGGCCCTCACAGTCGTGCTCCACCCCCCTCGGAAGCCGCGATCACGTGCCGACCCATAGTACTCCAAGGCCGCCTCCGTCAACTCAGCCCGGTAAGCCGAGGAAGAGCGAAAGGCCTCCACAGCCTCCTCGCCAGTCGAGGATAGGGATAAGCGCAGCCTGGAGAGCTCCGCCTCGATCTCCTGCCCACGGGCCTTCATGGCCCGGGCCTCCGCTTCAAGCTTGGCCGCGCGCTCGCCGGCCGCATCAGCCCGCGCCCGAAAAGAGTCTCGATCGCACTCCATCCCAGTCAGCGCCAACTCTAGCAGGGATGACTCTTCCTGGAGCCTGACGTTCACAGCTTCAGGCTCCTTCCAACGCCTTTCGGCCTCCGCCTGAAGGGCCTAACTGGCCGGCAACTCACGGACAACATCGAGGAAGCGGGCCTCCACAGCCCGAAGGCGCTGACGACCATGCACACGCTCCTCGCGGCAACGGCCGTCAACTCATGCACAGTCTCGGGGCCAAGCTCCCCAACGTGCTGATGCTAGCTGGCACTCCGCACCATGAGGTCGATAATGCCCGGGACACCAGGCATCCCCGCTGTAGAGTCCTCGGGCTGCGAGGGCCGACCACACGGAGGAACCCCCTGCGGAGGGAGAGGAGCAGCTTCAACAACAGCAGGGGCCTTTCCCCTTTCACGCCCCCGTCCATTGGAGACAAACGCCGGGGTAGCAGCCGCCGGCACCACATGCGACGACGGTAGGCTAACACGAGGGGGAGCCACCCCGGATGAAGAAGGAGCCCGGCACCTGCCCGGAGTCTAGTCTCTCCCCCTCTTCCTCGATCGACGGCGACTGTCCATCTCCTACAATTCATCCTCGGTCGGGCAAGCCCGACCACCACCGGCCATGGCGGACTCCTCGTCGGGAGCGCTCGAAGTAGCTTCAGGAGAACTTCACCGAAGACTGGGCCCTCCGCTGGCCACCGACGTCGCAGGCGAACGCACCAAGGGAACGCCGACAGGGGTCGGGTACTGCAACCTCCCCGGGGCGAACACAACCTGGAATGGGGGGGGGGGGGGCGACCGACACCTGGCCAGCCCCCGGAGTGACGTGATCCAT
Organism: Amorphophallus konjac; assembly: GCA_022559845.1. Lineage (NCBI taxonomy): Eukaryota > Viridiplantae > Streptophyta > Magnoliopsida > Alismatales > Araceae > Amorphophallus > Amorphophallus konjac. The sequence continues at coordinate 325,201,735 of CM040124.1, read as the reverse complement.
GGGGCGAGGAGCAAGCATTTCAGGGGTCCACCCCTCCGCTTCAACCACCCCTGGAAGTAAAGACGAGGTTACTCAAGCATCGGTCACTACCGCCACAACCCTACGGGGAGACAAGGCCAATACCCTGCGACAACTGAGGACACAACCCCAGCTCTCGGAGCAGCGTCCGGGTCAGAACATGGTCTGCATCAACGAGAGGATAC